>OX422220.1:105374281-106104281 GCA_949130495.1 Sambucus nigra | reverse complement strand
TTTTGCCAATCATGCCCCGTCACTTCCAACATTTTGCTCCAAAAACTGTCCCCACTCCCTCACTGCCAACATTTTGCTCGGGTTAACCGATATCCCCAATTTTGACACCATATGCCCCCAAAACAGCACCTCTCGTTACCAGAATCCGCACTTCTCGTGCTTAGCATACAACTGATGCTCTCATAGAGTCTGAAGAACCTGCCTCAAGTGCTCAGCATTCTCATCCTCAGTGTGTGAATATATCAGGATGTCATCTATGAAGATGATGACAAACTGATCCAAGAACTCTCTGAACACTCAGTTCATCAAGTCCATGAATACGGCTGGAGCATTTGTCAGCCTAAACGGCATGACTCGGAACTCATAGGACCCATATCTCGTCAAGAAAGCAGTCTTCGACACATCCTGCTCCCTAATCGGTAGCTGATGGTATCCCGATCTCAAATCTATATTCGAAAAGAAGGTTGCTCCTCTCAACTGGTCAAACAGGTCATCGATTCGAGGCAAATGATATTTATTCCGTATCGTGACCTTGTTCTGCTCTCGATAATCCACGCATAACCTCAGTGTACCATCTCTCTTCTTCATAAACAAAACTGGAGCACCCTAAGGCGAGGTGCTCCTACGAATGAAGCCCTAATCTAACAGTTGCTCTATTTGATCCCGTAACTCCCTCATTTCCACTGGACCCATACGGTACGAAGCACGTGCTATCGATCGAGTATCATGCATCAAGTCTATGACAAAATCTATCTCTCGACTAGGGGATAGGCCCGGTATCTCCTGAAATACATCGGAATACTCAAGAACGACTGGGATCGAATTTAAGGGAATAACGACCTCCTTAGAAGTATCCTCCTCTATGTAATACAAATGAGCGGAAGTGCCTCCCTATGGGCGAGGCATCGCCACCAAAAACATCTCCTACCCCGGAATGGCAAAGATAATTCTCCCACCGAAACAATCTATCATGGCTCTATATGCGGCGAGCCAATCCATGACAATAATAATATCGTGTTCATTCATCTCTAAGACTAACATGTCTGCTGGTAAAATCAAGCTACCAATCTCTACTCCTACACCCCAGTATATAAAGAAAATCAATGACCCATTCCCCAGTGGTGAGTCTACGCATGTCACAATGCTCTCTGATGTGGCTAATAATCCTAAGGCCTTTGCAAAATGAGTAGCTATAAAATAGTGTGTCACCACAGTATCAAATAAAACCCTAACCCATAGTGCCATGGATAGGAAACGTACCCTCAATCGCGGGTGATGCCTGAGGAGCTGCCGCTTGGTGGACATGGTAGACACATCCTTACTGTAAATTCCCCTACTGTACTATAGCTGCTAGGATAGATGGTAGGGCTGGCGCTGGGAGGGCGGCTGGAAAGAGTGTCCTCTGTGGCTCATTAAGGGTCCCCTGCTGCTGTGGGGCCCTATATCCCTCTGGACAATCCTGGCGCCTATGGCCATTCTTTCCACATCTGAAACCTCGGCCCCTGAAGTTACCTCCCCTCTGTCCCTGCTGACCACGACCCTGTTGGCCGTTACCACCCCGCCACTGGCCCTGCTGAAAATATTGTTAGCCCTGATGGCCCTACTGCTGTCCCTGCTGCTGACGGTGTTAGCCCTGCTGGCCCTGTTGATTAGACTGGCCTTGAGGTCCCTGCCTAAATCCCCAAAATCCCTGTCTGGAGTCACCTGATCAAAATCGCTTGGTAGGGTCCCCCTGATGGGAACTCTACTCACTGTGACGAGTGTGCCCCTGGGCTACTGGTGCCACACCAGTACTACTACCCCTTGTCCTGCCCTACTGGCTAGACTCTCTTGCTCATTTGCTTCCCTGCAAATGGAAGCGGTGATCCAGACAGTGTAATAACACAACGTTGAGTACATCTGTGTAGGTACTTAGTGATACATTGCCTATGAGATGCTGGCGGATCCTCCAGGCCAATACATCCACAACCAGCAGTATCTTCTTCCCCTCTGTGGGTGCCTCATCTGGAACTATAGTGAGAAGTCAAGTAAACTCCTCCTCGTACTCAGCAACAATCATATTTTCCTATTTTAGATTCAGTAACTTCCGACTCATCTTAGTCTGCACGGCGGATGGAAAGTGTTTGCAGTCAAACCACGCCTAGAACGACTGAATCATGATGATGTCCCTCTCCTCTAAGGTGGTAGTGCACTCCCACCACTACAAAGAGGCCCCCACTAGCTTAAAGGAAGCCAACAGCTATCTCTGTACGTTCGTGCACTCATACATGCGCAAATGCCTCTAGATATATTTCTTCCATTGGCTGGCGACTATGATATTTGAACTACTCGAGAACTCCGGGGGATGCGCCTTCTGAGAGGCATCCCTAACCCGCTCATATGAAGATGGAAGCTGTGCAGGTACTGGTGCCACTGCCTGAATCTGGGGTGGAGCCTGCTGCACTACCTCCAATGCGACATTCACCGTCTGAGCAACAATAGCAGCTACCTCGGTTCCGTTCATCATCCCCTGAGCCGAAGCTGCTGGCTGCTCGGCCTGAGAATTTTTGTCTCGGGGTGCACGTCTTAGAGGCATCTGAAATGAAAAGGAAGTTTATTATTCTACAGTTGTTATCAAATCTCGACTAGCTGAAGACGTAAGTGTAAATAAAAGAATATAATAATCCTAAAAATAGGTCTCTATATCAAGAATGCTAAGCTGGAAGCAAAATAAGCCGTACAGATCCTAAAAGACACTAGAACCTGATGCTCTAATACTACCTGTAACACCCCGCCTAATTAAATATCGAGTGATCAATCCTTTATTAAATTATAATAATGGTGAACGGTTGGTTCATTCTTAGCATCACTGTCGTAAAATAAACTTTCCAATTTAAACACCCTGAATAATTAAGCGAAGTGTCAAAACCAATTAAAACATTATTTCCATTTTATTAAATCCAATTATGAAAACCTTTAATAAGTAACAGTTTAAGAATCACACAATTATTAAGACTGTAAATAAACACCCATGAACTTAACCGTTCAGATAAACCAATACCAACTTCAAAACTACAAAGGAAAACCATCCTGATAGTAATCAAATCTCAAAGAGTAAAAATACTAAAGATAAATGAACATAATCTCTGACAAATCCAAAGGAATAAGGAAACGGGCGACACATGCCCAACTATTTAGAACTGAAATAAGAGTGGAATCAATAACGAGGTCGTCTAAGCAAATGGCCTGTAGCTCACACATAAGCTGTAGCACGTCCAGTTCAAAGAACCTAAGCATGACGCCCCTGTGGATGGGCACCTATAATATATACATATATATACAAGAGAGAAGAGATAATAGGAAATGGGTCAGATCCTGATTGTAAAACAATTTCAATTTAGTTTATCAAGTACTTAAAATGCATACCGGCTAATGTAACAACCATGTTAGTATGCGACACTCTCCTGAGGAATTCTCACCTCTCATCTAGTGTGCATGCCTACCACACTATTAACCCCACAACTTTATTTTAACTTAACTTTCCCATAAGGTTTCATGCCGACAATTACTATGTGTAGGATAATTAATTTCTTAAATTAAAGTTCTCACATCTATCTCGTTTCATTTTAAAATATTCCAGAATTGTCACAAAATTCTCAAACAGTTAATAATAAAATCGGAGTATTTTTTCATTACTTAACTACCTTTATGCACAGTAGAACGTTCCCACACTTAAGTATACATATCTATATTAGCCACTCATGTAATATATATATACATTATCGGCACCTCACATAAGCTTTATGGTACTAACATACTCTGCTATCAAGTCCCCGTATCACTCGTACTAAGGGAAATACTAGTTCAGAATCACTCTCCAACTGTATTAACACAAAACATAAACAAATGGAGGTGAAGCATAGTTCCAAGTCACTAAGAGGTCAGCACATACCCTCACGTCTCTTAGGACCGTCTGACTATCAATCATATAGCCTATACCAAGGAATCCTATGTTCTAGGGCACAAGTCGTTATCCCCCGTAAAGGCCCAATTGAGATAAGAATGTCACCACACGGAAACCCCCCGTGATAGCAAGTAGCTCGGGTACGATTTTTACACATATATATAATATATGCACAATCACACGCATATATATATATATATATATATATATATATATATATATATATATATATATATTTATATCACTATTCACATTTCTCAATTAGGTGCATCCACGACCCATAATTATAATTATCCATTCTTAATACAATCTACTCGTTTATCCCGTATAACGAACTCGTCTCTTTTATTTTCATTTATAGGTTATTCCATACATACTTCATATCTCTCGAAGTATTCTATCTCCCTAAGTATAATTTTAGTAGGTACTCTCACTTACTTCCTAGACTAACTTCCTAACGAGTCTCAATCTTTTGTTTAAATGTTCACATAATTACATATGTGTAAATCACTCCCCGTTAACCCTTAATTTCATCTTACATTAAATTCTCACTTATTGGGGTTTACTAAAACCCTACTGGTCCTATTTATATCCCAAAATGTTCTAACAACAATACTCAAGGGTTACTATGCATTTTAATCGGAATAAACCATAAGAAGAGGAATATGCAGTTTTCCAGGAGGGGTTAATCGATCGAAGGAAGGGGGTAGATCGATCGATCGATCATCGATCGATCGATGTTCTTGGGTCAATCGATCGATTAAACAGTTATGGCAAAAAATGCATTAACCCACTTACGGAAATCCATCTCCAACCTCAACCAAATCTCCATATATGATTACCAAACTCCCAACAAATGATACTACAAGCTCTATATACCCAAATATATGACTTTCTACGTAAAATATGTGAGTTTTCATCAAGTATAACAATTTAAAGGAGTAAAATCTACATAGACTTCAAGAACCCTAATCTTTTCTTTAAATTTCAATTCTTCCAATTCTTTTCCAGATTTTCTACTTCTAAATCCATGAAATTTCATGGTGTATCCTCTACATATGAATTAGATGTTCAGAATATGATTTCTTCTTCTACGACATGTGAATTCTAATGTCCAAACTACAATTTCTTTCATGAACAAGTTCTAAACAACCCTAGACTAACATAATTGAGACATTAACTAAAAAAATAAAGCAAGATAGATACTTGCCTGGAAATTTAGCTTCTGATTTGTGGAAGAAAGTGGTGTGGTTGTGTTCCCCGTCGCGCGGTCTACGATTTGGCGGTGGTTGCGGTGCAAACGGTGGAGTTTTTGGCCTTGAACTCATTGGAAAGCTTTTCCACTTCTTCTCCAATGGCCGTTCTTTGGTTTTGCTTTTGTTAACCCTAGATGAAAACTCCTAGAAGCTGATATAACCTTGGGAAATTCGTGGGTTTAATTGCCCAAAAATACGAAATGTCCAAAACGCCCTCCCGGGATGTTAATTAGGCCTAAAAATGCCCCGAGACGCAAACTAAACCCCCAGGTACATTATTTTGACTATCTCGACCCTTCCGAACCCATTGGAGCACTCAAAATGACCATACGGGTGACTTATAATTTATTCACTTTTAATAATACTAATTTAATCCCGACACGACATAGGCGCGTCCCGATTTAATTTCTACAATTATTAACTTATATACTCGTGATAATTTTAATAAATTCGATTATACATATTACTTTATCTATTAAGTAATATTCAACAAAATCCCAATAATTACTAACTCTTATCAAGATAGTAAATATTTAAAATAATTTCCGGATTAATATTAAATTAATGTCTCAAATTAAACTTAATAAATCCCCAAATTTAAAAGTCATAAAAATACGGGGTATTACATCAGGACTATGCTCTCAATATCTCTATTGAAGTTATGGGAAAGGTCGTCCCACTTTTGCTTGTCGATAATAGATCAACACTTATTGTTTGCCCGTTAAGAACCCTCAACTGCTTGGGACTGAAAGTAAGCGAACTTGATCCAACTTCTACCGCAGTTCATGCTTATGATAGTACTCGTCGAGAAGTAATGGGATCCATAAAGCCTACAATATGGGTTGGCCCTATAAATCCCATTATTTTATCCCATTTCCTCTTCTTTGGTCGTTCCTCCCTATTGTAATCATAATGTAATCGAGACCTCCTATGATAAGGTTCTCAACACTATTTTTCCCAATAATGAAATAAACAAAGATTTTGAGTATCTTATTGTGCCTTACAGTAATTATCTTGATTTTAATCAAACGCTTGATGATGATAATTGTTGATGTAAAAAACTAGATTTGATCTAATTTATTAATCAGAGATAACTATGAAATAAGAAATAAGACAAAGGATTCTTAAAGTGGTTCAGCCTTAATGAAAATGGCCCACGTCCACTATCTTGTATTTCTGGGTATTTTGCTTTATGTTCACTAATAAAAGCTTGTCCCACTGTGGGGGTATTACAATGTATTTATAGTCCTTGGGCTGTCAATGTGAATAGACAATACGTCCTTTATTAAATGGATGTATATATCTGTACATGGTAAGAATGTTCATTGAATCTATCTTCGTCGTTTGATCTTCTTGATGAGGTGCTTGGTACGTTGAGTAGCTCGGTGTTTTAAGTTATTCGATAATTATATTCAAGCCATGTAGGATAACACGTGTCTTCATATAATTGATCCAAGTCAGCAGGCTAATTTTGGTATCAACAGAAGCCCCCAATGTTTCGCAGTTGAAGTTGGATATGAGAATATGGAATATTATGCCCAAATAGTTGCTCGGGAGTGTTTACCCAGTCTTATTAGACTACAGATCCTCAACACTTGTTACTTTTCTTCTAAGCATATTAATTTTGAGTGCGAAATGGAAAATTTGTAAATATTTCGAATTTTTGACAGATGCTTGGGTATTGGTGTCTTTTTCATCATTTAGTCGTCGGAAACGCAATCGTCTTTTCTAGTAATCATTTCTTTCTCACTTCCCGATGCATGGCATTTAAAAGCGATAGAATCAAATCGTCTTCTACTTTTTACTTCCAGACTTCTAAACTCTTTGTCTTTTTTCTATATCCTTATACTGTCGTACTTTCTATCATCCGCCTTAGCATATTTCTCAGTCTTCTGTAAGAACTTCTTCTTTCTTATTTCTTTGCTTTAGCCACCAGGGTTTATCTTGTCGAATCCTTGGATAAGTTCCGAGCTGTTTTGCAATTCCCTCTTAGGTTATTCTAGAGGAACCTCCTTGCCCTTCTGATTTATTTTCTCTGGCTGAGGGACACTGGTTTCCCTCCATTTTTGTAGCGGAATGTGGCTTTTCTTTCCCGCCTAATCCGTTGTTTTTGGAATTTTTTCAATATTTTGATATTGTTCTTGCAAGAGTAGTTCCAAACACATGGAGAGTAGTTAATGGCGTACATAGATTGAATCAGATTCATGGGACTCATTTAGGGATCTCTGAGATTATATTTTGTTATAAATAGGTTACCAACGATACTACTTTTTATTTAAAAACTAGGTTTTCAAATAGGGATTTCGTAGTCAATCTTCCTGATGCTAATATGGATTATTTTGATCATGGGGTTGTGATGAAAAATTAGCAACACCCTCCTCAAAAGGGGAATGACGTGTACCAAGGTCCCAGATGTACCCTTTATGGCCATGGGATAGGTTATTTTATTTTTCAAATTTTCACTACTATTGTTTGTTAAAATGCGTCAATGACTTTTTTTTTGCAGTTGATAACAAAAGAAAGCCCCCCTAAAGAGAGTGACATTAAAATAAAAGATTTGAAACTCATCTGGGTTTTGCATCAATCAGTTGCTGGGGAGCACGTTAGAGCTTATTCTTATCTACTGAGATATAAGAACACAACTTCCTCTTTCATTGCTCGTCCTCTTGCTCCTCCATTGGTGATTGACCTTGATCAGACACCATCACCATCAGGAGCTGCTGAAGAATCTTCCTCTGATTTGGGTACTTCTATTGCTGATTTGATGATGAGGAAAAGGAGAGTGCCTGAATTCTTTGCTAAAGATACTCATGGCACCGATGGGGCAAAGAAAAACAAAGGGGATGTCCCAACTGAAGGGATGAAGAAAATGGACATTGCTCCATCTAAAGGAATAATTCCAACTGTTAAGGAGGTCAGCAAGAAGCGACCTGTTGTCCCAAAAGAGGCAACACCTTTGATTAAAGGTGTTATTGTTACGCAAGGAGAGGCAGCACCTTTGATTGAAGGTGCTCCTTTAAGGAGATTGAGGAGAGGTCTTATTGAAAGACCTGTGGATATTACTGCTTAACTTTCTGGGGCTGAGGATCCTTCTTTGAGAGCTAGCACTCCATCTCTCATTGCTCCTAGCTTGACCAAAAGTTTGATCAAGTCTTGGAATATTCCTGAATATCGAGCTGCTGAGACTTCCCTTTCTTGGGAGAAGATCACTGACTTGGCAGCCCAACACATTGCATCAGTAAGTACTATCACACTTACTATTTTATCTCCATGTGCCATGGTCATTAACTGATCTGAGCTTCTTTTCTATTTCAGTTTATGTCGTGTTTTAATAGTATCCTGGAGAAAGATGAAGATATCAAAGCCTCAACTTCATCCAGTGGGGTAGAATAAGCTCTCATTGGGTTGTCACAATCTCTGAAGGAATCCCGGTAGAAGTACGAGGATGATAAAATTACCTGGGAGAGTAAATTACTATCTACAGAGACAGCTCGTCAACAAGCTTATACATCTTGAGATCAAGCTATTAATGCCTCCAAGGAGTTGGAGGAAAAATTAAAGGTTGTCCTTTCCAGTAAGGAGGAAACTGATGGCAAGCTTGAAGAGGCTGAATAGCGTAAAAAAGATCTTGAAAATAAGGTAAAGTCTGCTGAGGAGATCGCTTCCTCGGAGAAAGTGAAGAGAAAAGTTATTGTGAAGAAGTCCTTTAGCTCTGGTTGGGATAAAAGATGGAACAAAGCTCTATCTGTTGTCTCTTCTCAAATAGACTATGCAGGTTTGAAATACTTCAGAGATGGATGGGTTGTAGCTTTGAAGGAGTTGAGTGTTGCTGACGATTCTAAATTATTTTAGACACATACTCATGGCCCTCCTCCTACTATTGAAGAAGAAGAAGATGAAGCTGCATCTGATAAGTCTTCTATGATGATAGTAGAAGAAGTACCTGCTGTTACCATTCCTCAACCCTCCGAGCAAGTTCAGTAGGCAAAAACTTCTACCGAGCAATGCCAATTGCCTTCCGAGCAACTAACTCCTTCATCCAAATCGGCTGAAGATGTTATAGGAAATAATGAGAAGGTGTAGAGTTATTTGGCTCTTTAATTATGTTGTTCTTCTGTTTTTCCCCTTTTTCTGTAACTTTGGTTGTACTTTCTTCTCCCGTTGATCAATAAAGAGGACTTTGTTATTTTTTCTGAATTTTCTCTTTTACTTGCTCAATCTATATCGTTGTTGATCCATTTTTACTTTTCCTTGCTAGTTTATTTCCAGGATGGAACTCTTGTTAGCTCATGATACAGAGTTGATGAAGAAATGTAATGATTACTTTAAAGCTGGTCATGCAGACTTTACTGAAGCATAAATAGTTGATATTCTCAGAGCTGATGCCTTAGAATGAACAATTAATTCTTATCAATACTTAAAATGTATGCTTGACCAAGATGTGGGGAACAACATGGCGTACTATGAAATGACGGAAGATCGCTAAGAGTAATCGAAAATCTTCAAATTCAGCACAAAGAAACCACTACTCTTCTTTATGAAGGTTATGAGATAAAATACCAACAGTTGAGTGCGGATCGGGTCTATGACAAATTCCTCTCAGCCCATAAGAAGAGAGAAAGTGTGTTGAAGCTTGAAGTTGAAGAACACATGAATATTGCCAAGCTGGTAGAGGAAGAAAACATTGCCTTACGAGAGGAATTAAGGCAATTAAAATTTGCTGCTTCTTTTGGACCTCTGGTCCCAGTTAACGATGAAGGTTTCTCCTTTTTGGAGACTAAGAATGCTTTATTAAGGTAAGAGTTAGAGACTTTGAAAAGTGACATACCTACATCTTCTTCTCGTGGTAGAGAAAGAGCTGATTGAGGCAATATTGAAGAAACTAGGACTCAACAGGCCTTAACAAATCAAGTTGTTCAACTAAAGGCAAAGAATCAAGCCTTAGCTGAGATGTCCCAACAAATTCAAAGTCTTATCGAGAAGCTTTCTAGTCAAAGTTCCTCGTTATAGAATAAAGAAAACTTAGTAAAAAAGTTGAGTCAAAATGTGGAGAGGTTGACATATCAGTTCCACAAACAACTCCGAGAATTCTATATGGGAGGATACAACGAAGCCTTATGCCACCTTGATGCCAGGTTGAAGCAGTCAAACAATTAAGGGTATAAAGAAGGGTTGTTGAATGCTCTTAGTGTGATGCGTCTTGAGAAAGGAAAGTCCTTATGGGATTAGTATGAACCTGGGTTTCTTGATCTACTCGTTCCTCTTTTCAACTTGGATGTTAGTTGGATTCCAGCGCGGTCCATTCCTCAGAGTTTGATCTTCAAGTACCTTAGTGACTACAGTCTTCATGAAGATTTTGAGATATCCATACCTACTCATCTGCTTGACCGACCAAGTACAAGCAATACTAGAATGCTACAAGATATGAATTTTATCGATTCTCCTTTTGCATTGGATGATCCTCGAGCTGGCATGGACCCTGTATCAAAATCAGAAGGAAAAAGCCAATAGAATAGGAAATTTATATTCAATGAATAGAAGTTCATCTTTTTTTAATATTCTTGATCATGGAATAAAAAAATTTATTTGTTGAATATTTATATAAATAGTGTTGTTCTTCGCTGAATATTTATATAAATAGACAATTTTGTCCTTTGTTTAATTTTATTGCTTAGACAATGGAACTTTGCCTCATTTGTTGCCTAGTTGCAGTGACTTGACACCCATAAGTTCCTAAGCAATAGAATAATCTTTATCCCATGTTCCTGCTTAATTTTAACAATCTTATCTAGATTGCCTTGGTGCTTAGATAGTGGATGCCCCTTGAGGTCACCCATCTTCTTGCCTAGTTTTGGATGCCCCTTAAGGTCACCTATTATCAAACAGGCTTTGCTTTGTATGATATTTATGCCAACATTGTTGGTTAAGTTTAATGCCGACCAACCTTAGTTGGTGGTTGTTGATTGCCGACCAACCTTAGTTGGTGGTTGCCGATTGCCGATTGTCGACCAACCTTAGTTGGTGGTTTTGGTGGTGTATAGCACCAGTACTCCAAAAAAAAAATTAACACAAAAGAAGATTGGGAAATTGTCATTTTCATTCATATTGAAACAATTGAGTACATGTGTATGTGTAGTTACATTACTGATAATATTTTCGCAGATGTTCTACATTCCAAGCATTTTTGAACTCTTACCCTTCTAAAGTTTCTATTATGTAGGTGCCAGGTCGAACAACAGTAGTAATACGATACGGCCCATTCCAATTAGCTTCCAACTTGTTGTGTTTTTGAATCACTCTCTTAAGCACATAATATCCCTCTTTGAGATCACATTTCTTGACCCTTTTATTGTAGAACATGGTCCTCCTTTGTAGGTAAGCTATATTGCGAATTTCTACGTCTTCTCTAACTTCTCCGAGCATATCTAAGTCTAGGCGTCTCATAAAATTAAGAACACTATGACTAGGTAATCCTAATTCAGCTGGTATGACTACTTCACTCCCAAAGGCCATTATATAGGGAGATTATCCAGTTGCTGTTCGGGGAGTATTTCGGTATGCCCACAATACAAAATGCAATTCATTATTCCAATTTCCTTTGGCATCATCCAACCTTTTCTTTAATCCATTCAACAGAGTTTTGTTTGTCACTTCTGTTTGCCCGTTGCTTTGTGGATGTCGTGGAGGAGAATGAATTTTCTGAACGTTTGACCATTGATAGTATGCAGCGAACTCCTCATTATCAAATTGGGTACCATGATCAGTGATGAAAGCATGTGGCAGACCATATCTACAAACATTATTCTTCCAGATAAACTGATAAACCCTTTCATAATCCATGTCAATGAGAGGTTCAGCTTCCACCCATTTTGTGAAATAATCAATAGCGACCACCAAGTATTTGAATCTTCCTCTGGTTACTGGCAACGACCCAACTAGGTCAATTACCCACATAGAAAATGGCCAAGGTGAAGTAATTGGTGCCAATAATTCCTGGGGAGTTCTTCATATGGTGGAAAATCGCTGATATTTATCGTATTTCTTCGCATAGGCTGTACAATCAGCGCGCATTATTGACCAATAGTACCCCTGTGTAGTTATTCTCTACAAAAGTGTCCGACCTGTTACATGGGCTCCACAAGAACCTTCATAAACTTCTTCTATCAGATCTTTAACTTCTGATGGATAAACACATCTTTACATACTTGCTATTATTCCTCTTTTGTATAGAATGCCATTATTTAAAACACACCTGGCAGCTTTAAACTTCAATCTTTTGGCCGTGAGCTGGTCGACTGGTAGAACGCCTTCTTCAATGTAAGCCCTAATGGGATCCATCCAGGAAGGACCCATATCCAAAGTGATGAACCTCACCATTACATCTTCATCAATACTCTAGTCTGCAAGTGTCTCAATAGGAATTATTCTTCGTAGCTCGGTACGGGTAACTAAGGCTTATCGAGTAAGTGCATCAGCTCGCACATTCTCCAACATTGGTATTCTAATCATTTGAACAGTTGCTAAACTAGCTATAATTTCTATAGCCTTAGCTAAGTACATGGTCATGAATTCTCCTTTCGCTGCATAAAGACCAATCACCTGATTCACTACCAATTGGGAATCGCTGAACACCACGACTTATTCTATGTGTAATGATTTAGCCTAATTGAGGCCTATAATTATAGCCTCATATTCAGCCTCATTATTAGAAGATTTAAATTGGAAACGCAGAGCATATTCTATGTCTAACCCATCTGGGCTATTGAGAATGATTCCAGCTCCGATACCTATGGCACACGAAGAACCATCAACATACAAATTCCATATTAGGAGATTATTATCAAAACCTTGGTCAGAAAAAACTCCTTTATGGAATATCCTGTGTTCTATTTCATCCTTCTTCAATTATGTCTCCATACCAGAAGGTTCTGGTTTATTGGCTATCAATTTCTCTACTACTGGGAGTACTCGGGGATATTTCTTCACCATCTGTCGCTTCTCTTACATCCTTAAACTGCTCTATATTAGCCCCCCGTTGCTCGAAGACATCTGGATAGGTGAATTCAGTAATCAAATGTACCATTGCTTGCCCTTTGAAGGAGGATTGTGGTTCATAAATGATATCATACTCCCCTAATTCCACTGCCCAATACATCAGTCTTCCAGATTTCTCAGGCTTATGTAAAGCCTGTCTGAGCGACATGTTAGTATACACCACTATTGTGTGAGCTTGGAAATATGGTTTCATCCTTCTACTGGCTTCAATCAATGCTAACGCCAATTTCTCCAGCTTTGGGTACATGATTTCTGCTCCTCGAAATGCCTTACTTATGTAATACACTGGTCTTTGTACTCCACCTTCTTCTCTGATTAAAGCTGAGCTAACAGCACTTTCAGAAATGGCTAAGTATAAGTATAATTTTTCTCCTAACACCGGCTTGGAGAGCAAAGGTGGTGTCCCCAAATACCTCTTCATTGCTAGAAATGTCTGCTCACACTCGTCATTCCACTCAAAAGTCTTTCTAAGAACCTTGAAGAATGGAAGGCATTTATCAGTTGCTCTGGAGACGAACCTGTTTAGAGCTGCAATGCGCCCCATAAGGCTTTGCACTTCCTTTTTAGTAGTTGGAGATTTCAGTTCTAACAAAGCCTTGATCTTGTCAGGACTTGCTTCAATACCCCATTGATTTACGATGTACCCAAGGAACATGCCTTCTTGCATGCCAAAGACACACTTGGTCGGGTTCAACTTCATTTGATATTTCTCCAGTTAGTCAAAGGTTTGGCTAAGATCAGCTATATGGTTAGTAGCTCTCTTATTTTTAGTCAACATATCATCGACGTAAACCTCCGTATTTTGACCAATTTGCTCAACAAACACCTTATTCTTCAGACGCTGATAGGTAGCACCTGCATTTTTAAGACCAAAAGGCATAACATTGTGAGAATATGTACCTCGTAGGGTAATGAAAGAGGTACTCTCCCTCTCTTCAGGCTTCATTTTGATTTGATTATATCCGGAGTAGGCATCCATGAAGCTCAACAATTCATGGCCCAAAGTAGCATCTACCATCTGATCTATCCTGGGTAAAGGAAAATGGTCTTTAGGATAGGCTTTATTCAGGTCTGTAAAATCTACACACATTCTCCATTTGTTGTTCTTCTTCACCATTACCACGTTATCCAACTAATTCGGATACTTAACGTCTTCAATGAAAGAAGCTCTTTGTAATTTCTCTACCTCTTCTTGAATAGCTTGATTCTTCTATGGGCTAAAGACCCTTCTTCGTTGCTTCATTGGTTTAATCTCCTTATTAACATTAAGCTCGTGGCATAGGAAAGCTAGATCTATCCCCGGTATATCCTCATGACTCCATGTGAATGCTTGTCGTCTTTGCCTTAGAAATGTCACTAGACCTCGTTTTAATACTGGATCAAGTGAAGCCCCAATCTGGGTTGTTCTTTGATGTTGCTCATCATCCAAAACAATGCTTTTCGTGGCCTCCATGACTTGGCCTTTAACGAGATCAGTCTCATCTCTTGGGTCTAAAGTTTCAATTTCAGACTCATCAGGCTTATGCACTTGGTAAGTGGTTGTCTTCTTCCTTGCTTTTTCCAACTCTTCTTGCTTGGCAGATGAGTAATAACACTCCCGAGCTACCTTCTGATCTCCCTTCATAATTCCAACCCCGAAGTTAGTTGGAAATTTCAATCACTAATGTACAGTGGAGGGAACTGCTTTAAATTTTCCCAGACCTACTCTTCCCATAAGTATGTTATAAGCTAATTGAATATTTTTATCCATCACAAAAAAGCATACTTTTTTGGATCTGGATGCAGGCCATGTCCCAATCAGCATATTTAGCTTAATCGTCCCAAGTGGAAAAACTTTTTTACTAGAGAAACCAATGAGGGGCCTATAATATGGTTCCAGTTGAGCAAATTTCAGGTTTAAACTCTCAAAGCAAGGATAGAATATGATGTCCGTCGAGCTACCATTGTCTACCAATACTCACGAAATAATTACGTCTTTCATCCTCATTTTGATCACTAGAGGATCATTGTGAGGATATAAAATGCCTTCAAGGTCATTCTTGGAAAAACCAATGACCAATTTATCTTTTTTGACCTTCCTCGGGTGATTTTCCTCTGCCACATTTATCCGCTGTATATAGGACCAGGCTTGAGCCTCATTGAGGTAAGCCTTCCTTTCAGCTATATAATCACCCCCTCCAGTATCTCCTCCTGTAACCATACTACAATCGAATGAACCAAAATGAATAAAAAATACCTTGCGTTCTAGCTGTCTTGGCTTCTTTGGGAGATCGAGGTCATCTTCTGGATCATCTTCATGGTCCCTTTTCTTATCATCTATTGGTCGATGAGGAGATTTTGATCTTTGCCATGTTCTATTATTGGTCTTCCCACTATTTTTTTGATCAACAAACCTATTCAACTTTCCTCATCTGATGAGTGCTTCTATCTCATTCTAGAGAGCTATACTCTTCTTGGTCGTCTGACCATGATCTTTATAGAACTCGCAGTACCTTGACTTGTCTCTCTTTTCGACTGTTGTTCTCAGCTTTTTTGGCCAATTTATCTCTTCGTTGTTCTTGATCTCTTCCAAAACATGGTTTATATCTACTTTCAGGGGAGTATAATTTCCATACTTCCTCATGTTATCTAATGCTTCATTGCCTTTTAACGGTTTGCTCATACCATTATGCTTGTGATTTTTCCTCTCAGACCTGCCTTCAGCTTTAATCTCTGCCTTTGCTTCAGTATTCTTCTTCGCAGTCATTGCTTCCTCAGCGTTCATAATCTTGGCTACTTTTGCCATCAACTCTGCCATGGATTTGAGGGATCCTTTATTAAAGTGTAATAAAGCTTATCTAGCAAAAGACCACTCATGAGGGCGGTAATAGCTATTTTTTCTTCATAATTGATAACCTCCAATTTATCGTTGTTGAAATGAGTGATGTAATCCCTAGTGCTTTCTCTAGCCTTTTACCTCATACTCAAAAGATAAGCTACCATCTTGACTAACTTCGCACCAAAATAAAAGTTTCCTATAAAGAGTTCGGCCAGTTAATGGAAAGTTGCAATCTGCCCCCAAAGGAGATTATTGTACCATATTTGAGCAGATCCAGTGATGGTCCCTGGGAATACCCTACACCTCATCTCGTCCGGGACCGCATAAATATCTGCAGCAGCTTGGTACTGCTCTATATGGAGGATCGAATTAGTTTTCCCATCATAATTTGGTATGACTACATGAGCTTTAAACTTTGAAGGTGTAGGAAAATCCATAATTGCCTACACAAAAGGTGATCCTTTGATAAAGGTTCGTTGGAGAGGGTTTTTGGCCTTAGCCACTTCCCCTAACCTGTCCTCTAATCGTTGAATGGAACCCTTTCAAGCATCGTTTCCAGCCTCTGGTATATTTTCCCGAGCAATAGACCATACTGAATTTTCCTCTTAGGATCTTTCTGCACGAACAATAGGGCGTGATTGGACAAAACCTTCCCTTAAATCATTTGGTCGTTGATAATTTCTAATCGCAATCCTAGGAGGGTTTTTATTACTCCTAGATCCCAAATGAACCAAAGGGGATACTCTACTCAACCTCTCCAGAGTGCTTATTCGTTCTGGGGTTAGAGTAGTATTTTCTTGAGAGTCCATAACTCTTATGGGAGATGTTCGGCCAGGTTGATAGGAGGGTCACCAGACCTCTCAGTATGATGAACTTCGGTATGTATTGATCGGGAAGCATGAGGGAATAGAGTTCATCTGGATTGTGAAGGCGGCACATGCTGACTCCTATGAGCGCTTCACTAGCCTGACTGTACAGGCATTGCATTTTAAACAGCCTGAATGAGTTATCGCATAGTTTCCTGCATAGCTGTTTATCCTTTGGCTAAGTTTTCCACTATTCCTATGAGATCTTGGACAATTGGAGGAGTGGACTGGTTGGGAGGAATTGCGTCATTATTCCTATTACTGGATTCAGGGATATTAGCCATTTGTGATGAGTTTTTATTGGAGAAAAATGCTATGTATAGTCTTTTCCCATAGACGGCGCCAAACTGTTGATGTAAAAAACTAGGTTTGATCTAATTTATTAATCCCAGATAAATATGAAATAATAATTAAGACGAAGGATTTTTAATGTGGTTTAAACTTAATGAAAATGGCCTACATCCACTATCTTGTATTGCTGGATATTTTGCTTTACGTTTGCTAATAAAAGCTTGCCTCACTGTGGGGGGTATTACAATGTATTTATAGCCCTTGGGCTGTCAATGTGAATAGATAATACGTCGTTTATTAAATAGACGTATATATCTGTACATGGTAAGAATGTTTATTTAATCTATCTTCGTCGTTTGATCTTCTTGATCAGGTGCTTGGTACGTTGAGTAGCTCGGTACGTTAAGTAGACCGGTACGCTGAGTAGCTCGGTGTTTTAAGTTGTTCGGTAATTATGTTCAAGCCATGTAGGATAACACATGTCTTCATATAATTCGTCCAAGTGAGCAGGTTAATTTTGGTATCAACAATAATTTTACAAATGAATAATTCTTAACTGATCTTACTAAGGTTAATAACAAACAACATAACTGCGTTCAAATTAATAAAGATGAAACTGTTGTTAGTAATCTCGGTTCTAGTAGCCAATTGTGTAAGATTATGATATGGTCCACCCTTGATGAGCATAAACGCGCAACTCGAGGTATTGCGAAAGGAATTTATGGATGTTTTTACGTGGTCGTACAATGACATGCCCGACATTGATCCCGAAATAGCCCAGCATGAGATTCCAATGCTCCCAAAATACAAACTGATCAAACAAAGACTGCGAAAAATCTGTACCGAATGGTCACTCAAGGTTAAAGAGGAAGTGGTCAAACAGATTAACATAGGCTTTATCTGGGTTATCAAATATCCCATATGGCTGACCAATATTGTACTCATGCCAAAATTAGGATGGAAGGCTCGTATGTGCGTTGATTATTGAGATTTGAACAAGGCTTCTCCAAAGGATGATTAGCCGCTACCTAATATTGACATGATTGTAGACAACGGGGCCAGTTACGCTCTCAAATCATTCATTGATGGGTTTGCTGGATACAATCAAATCAAGATGCACCCTGTAGGATGGTAGTGAGACTGGTGTTTATGAATAACTGGAAAGGGTGAGGCGTGACCCACTCCAATGAACGTTGTCTGTAAGTTTGTCGAGAACTTCTGGAGCAGCTTCTGATGAGACCTTATCCTTTTGGTAAAAATGGAACTCAAGCTGGAACTCCCTCCCTGCAAGAAGATGAACTTCCATAACAATAATAGTAATTTTCTCAAGAGGAGCTCCTGAGAGTGATGGCTGTCAGTGGGGAGTGAAAGAACAAGGCACTTAGCACTTAGAGAGTGCAGGGAGAGAATACTAGAGAGGTTCTGGTGTGACTTTGACAGAGTGACTTTACTATTGAGTTCTTTCTATTGACCTTGCCCATAGGTCTATTTATACTTGGGCCTTAGGGCTGAGTTGGCATTTTTGGGCGCCAAAATTGAGAGGGTTGGTGGGGAACAATGTTTGAAGTGTACCATTTGTCCCTACCTGCAGGAAACCCTGCCTGTCCCCTCCTGCAGGCGCCAACTAAAGTCAAAAAGCACATATGTCTCCTAATGAAGACAATATATTTGATTTGGTAATTATCTTTTAAAACGGTAACTTGTGGTGCAATTTCGTAAATCTTGAGAGAGAAGGACTTAAGGACCTTTCTCTTCTAAAATTTTTATTTTCTTGAGGACCTCGAGGACCCCCTCTTCTGGAAAAAGCCATTTTTTTTAAAAGAGTTTATTCCTAGTGAGTAGCCAGCTCTTTGGCTGCTCACTTCACTTGTGACCAAGTGTGAAGTGTGCATAGTCTTGAGTGACTTGTGGGTCTTCCTACTAGTATTCTCTCAATCCTATAGTGCTAAGTGGTTGAGCTTGCTCAACATACCTTGTCCCTCAATCGCCAAGCCAAAACTCCCAGGAAGTTCCAACTGGCCTATTTGAGCCCTTCCTGCTTAACTAGGCTACCTGTATAAGAAAGCAAAGTGTTAATACTGTTGTTCTTTTAAGGAGTGATGTTTCATGATGAGGATTCGCTCATGGTTTCCACTCCCTCATCCTGGCCTATTTTTCTGGAAGCTGAGGGGGGAGGACCTTGACTGCTCCTTGCCCTGACATTTTCTATTATTAAGGGACCTCGAGGGTGGTTCCTTCTCAATGTGAGTTTTTGTCGAGACCCTGGGCGGTTCGTGCTCAATATGAGTTTCTACCGGGACCCTGGGTGGGTTCCTTCTCAATATGAATTTCTGTCGGGACCCTGGGGGTTCCTGCTCAATATGAGTTTCTGCCGGGACCCTGGGTGGGTTCCTTCTCAATACGAGTTTCTGTTGGGGCCCTGGGTGGGTTCTTTCTCGATATGAGTTTCTGTCGGGAACCTGGGGGATTCCAACTCAATATGATTTTCTGCGGGGACCCTGTGGTGGTTCCTTCTCAATATGAGTTTCTGTCGAGATCTTGGGGGTTCCTGTTCAATATGAGTTTCTACCGGGACCCTAGGTGGGTTCCTTCTCAATACGAGTTTCTATCGGGACCCTGGGGGGTTCCTGCTCAATATGAGTTTCTGTCGGGACCCGGGGTGGGTTCCTTCTCAATATGAGTTTCTGTCGGGACCCTAGGGTGTTCCTGCTCAATATGAGTTTCTGCTGGGACCCTGTGGTGGGTTCCTTGAATGTCATTTCCATAGTGACCCTTGCAGTGGCCCTTCTCAATCTGGGACTTCTGCAATGGACTTTGCGGGGAACTTCTTCAAATGTCATTTTCGTAGTGACCCTTGCGGTGGCACTTCTCGAATGTCATTTTCGCAGTGACCCTTGTGGCCTCACTTCTCAATCTTGGACTTCTGCTGTGGCCTAGGTGGGGTCCTCTTAATATCTCCAAAAAAGTATTTTAATTTTTTTATAGGTAGACACCCTTCTACATTAGCCCCTCGTGCAAAGTCTTTTGTGTTGGGTAGACCAAAAGGCTTTGTACGCCATAAATTCAATTTTTTATTTTGAAGGACCCTAGGGTTCCTTCATCATCACCCTTAGTTTCATTAAATGTTCTGTCACTTCATCCCAAGTTTTGTAGATGAGGCCATTTATAATGGACCTCCTTATCTGGGTATCAACTTGGGCGGAGGAGTTACTCACGGTGAGCCCCTCATTCTTGGCCTTCTACTTTATTTAGAGGAGTTGGTCATGGTGAGTACCTCGTCCTTGACCTTTTTTTTGTGGCCTTCTATCTTGGGTAGAGGGGTTGCTCAAAGTGAACCCCTCGCTCTTGGCCTTCTTCTGAGGCCTTTATCTTGAGCGGAGGGGTTTCTCGCGGTGAGCCCCTTGTCCCTGGCCTTCTTCTGTGGCCTTCAATCTTGGGCGGAGGGGTTACCTCGCGGTGAGACCCTCTCCCTTGGCCTTCTTCTGTGGCCTTTCATCTTGGGTAGAGGTATTGCTCGCGGTGAGACCCTTGATCTTGTCCTCCTTCTGTGGCCTTTTTTCTTGGGTAGAGGTTTGGCTCGCGGTGATCCCCTCATACTTGGCCTTCTTCTGTGGCCTTCTTTCTTGGGCAAAGGGATTACTCGCAGTGAGCCCCTTGCCATTGGCCTTCTTTTGTGGCCTTATTTCTTTGGAAAAGGGATTGCTCGCGGTGAGTCCCTCGCTCTTGGCCTTCTTCTGTGGACTTTCATCTTGGGTGGAGGGGTTACTCACGGTGGGACCCTCTCCCTTTGCCTTCTTCTGTAGCCTTCTATCTTGGGAGGAGGCGTTACTCACGGTGGGACCCTCGCCCTTTATCTTCTCATGTGGCCATCTATCTTGGGCAGAGGGGTTACTCACGGTGGGCCCTTCGCCCCTGGCCTTCTTCTGTGGCCTTCTATCTTGGGCAGAGGGATTACTCGCGGTGGGCCCCTTACCCTTGGCCTTCTTCTGTGGACTTTTATCTTGGGCAGAGGGGTTACTTGCAGTGGGAATCTCTCCCTTGGAGTTCTTCTATGGCCTTCTATCTTAGGTAGAGGGGTTACTCACGGTGTACCCCTCGCCTTTGGCCTTCTTCTGTGGCCTTCTATCTTGGATGGAGGGGTTACTCGCAGTGAGACCTCTCCCTTGGCCTTCTTCTGTGGCCTTTGACCTTGGCGAAGGGGTTACTCGCGGTGAGCCCCTCTCCCTTGGCCTTCTTCTGTGGGATTTCACCTTGGGCGCAGGGTTTACTGAAGGTGAGCCCCTCGCCCTTGGCCTTCTTCTATGGCCTTTCACCTTGGGCGGAGGGGTTACTCGCAGTGAGCCCCTCGCCCTTGGTCTTCTTCTGTAGCCTTTCACCTTGGGCAGAGGGGTTACTCCCGGTGATCCCCTCGCCCTTGGCCTTCTTCTGTAGCATTAAGTTTGGGAAGAGGGGTCACTCAAGGTGGATCCCCTCACCCTAGGCTATTTTCTATCAAACTTGCAATCTTGGGCAGGTGGAGCCACTCTAAGTGGATCTCCACACTCCAAGTTATTTTATTATTTATTCACTTGATTAAATACTTCTCAATATTATCCCCTTAGTGCAGAAGTGTCTTGTGATGCCGAGAGACTTGTGCACAAAACTATCGTACCTTTTATTTATACTTGGCAGTTGCTCAAGACTGTGAGTGCTCTGGTGCCCTTGGAGCCTTAGGTGCAGTACTGTCGCACCTTATATTTATACTTAACACTTTCTCAATACTGCGAGCGCTCCGAGGCCCTTGGAGTCTTAGGTGCTAAACTGTCGCACCTTATATCTATACTTGGCAGTTGCTCAAGACTGTGAGTGCTCTGGTGCCCTTGGAGCCTTAGGTGCTCATTTGGAGCACCTTACGTTTATACTTGGCATTTGCTCAAGACTGTGAGCGCTCCGATGCTCTTGGAGCCTTGGGTGCTCAACTGGCGCACCTTATATTTATAATTGGCACTTGCTCAAGACTGCGCTCTAGTGCCCTTGGAGCCTTAGGTGCTCATCTGGAGCACCTTATGTTTATACTTGGCACTTGCTCAAGACTGTGAGCGCTCCGGTGCCCTTGGAGCCTTAGGTGCTCAACTGGCACACCTTATATTTATACTTGGCACTTGCTTAAGACTGTGAGCGCTCTGGTGCCGTTGGAGCCTTAGGTGCTCATCTGGAGCACCTTATGTTTATACTTGGCACTTGCTCAAGACTGTGAACTCTCTGGTGCCCTTGGAGCCTTAGGTGGTAAACAGTCGCACCTTATATTTATACTTGACACTTGCTCAAGACTGTGAGCATTTCGGTGACCTTGGAGCCTTAGGTGCTAAACAGTCGCACCTTATATTTATACTTGGTACTTACTCAAGACTCTGAGCGCTCCGGTGCCCTAGGAGCCTTAGGTGCTCATTTGGAGCACCTTACGTTTATACTTGGCACTTGCTCAGGACTGTGAGCGCTCAGATGCCCTTGGAGCCTTAGGTGCTCAACTGGCGCACCTTATATTTATACTTGGCACTTTCTCAAGACTGTGAGCGCTCTGGTGCCCTAGGAGCCTTAGGTGCTCAACTGGAGCACCTTATATTTATACTTAGCACTTGCTCAAGACTGTGAGCGCTCCGGTGCCCTAGGAGCCTTAGGTACTAAATAGTTATACCTTATATTTATACTTCGCCTTTGCTCCAGACTGTAAGCGCTCCGGCGCCCTTGGAGCCTTAGGTGCTCATCTGGAGCGCCTTATATTTATACTTGTATTTGGCACTTGCTCAAGATTGTGAGCCCTCCGGTGCCCTTGGAGCCTTAGGTGCTCATTTTGAGCTCCTTATATTTATACTTGGCACTTGCTCAAGACTGTGAGCGCTCCGGTGCCCTTGGAGCCTTAAGTGCGCGACTGGCGCACCTTATATTTATATTTGTATTTTGCACTAAGTAAGTATGCTCATGAAGCATGTTGGAGTCGGGTATACTTCTATAAAGTCAATTTGAGACTTAAACTTTTTATGAAGGCTTCATATATTTGCTTGTTATCCTCGCAACTCGAATTCGAATATGCAAGAGAACAAAGTTTCCACTGAAGCAACTATGATCTTTTAGCTGCACAACATAACTTTTTTTTTGAAATGCATATCCATAGTGAGCATTTCAAACAATTAATGTGACTAAAAATAATGCCTGTGATATAGTAATAGATACTTTGAAATGTCATTTATACTGAATAAATGGGTCAAACATGTTCGAGTGAAAGATTTGAAGATCTTGTCTGTTGTCTCCTAATATACCACTCTTATTCAAAGGGTATACCATTAATGAAGTGTGAAATTAATCACACAAACTATTTCAAGTAAACAAATTTGAATATTTGAAAATTATCGATCGACTTACTTGGATATTCTCAACAATAACCTTTTTTTTATAACAGGTGAACACACGAATTATTATTTCGAGCATCGCTATTTTATGAACTTAAACATATAAACTTGATTGTAAATTTGAATAAATAATTCAAATTATTCACCTGAATAGACATGCATAATATGTCTGCACGTGTTAGTGAAACAAGTTTCTCAGAAAATACGAAAATCCGAATTTGAGTAAGGTAATTAATTGACCCCTATCAAAAGTAAATTTTATGCTTTGGACGAGCAAAGTCTCATAAGCAGGCATAATAGCCGTGTGAGTTGTTTTGCCACTTTTTACTACATGTGCTCTGAGCGTCAGTCATGAGGAAGGGTTTCCAAAAGATATTTATTATTATTTATAAATCTATACTTGGGTTACTCAACAGGCATCAAGAGAAAAACCCTCTCTGTTTATCGTTGGGAACATGCCCTGTTTTTTTTTGTGTGTGTTTTCTTTCTTTTTTCATTACACATGAGAAACTCTCTCGTCCCCTCTTTCACCTGATAGTTAGACAAGATACGATTTCTACTCTGAAACACGAGGAAGAGGCAAGACGAGATATGCTCGTGTCATCCTATGATATACGATATTTGTAGTCAAAAGTTAATCTAATTTGAGTTGCCTTCAATTCTGTTCTTGCTGGTGAGATGGAGACAAAAACTGAAGGGACATTCTCGCTCCACGTTATGGTAGATCTCTACCGGCGCTATGGTTGACCATTCTGGTTGCGTCAAACCAAAACCCTCCAACGAAGTTTTGAGGAGGCGGGAGTTAAAATTCTAGGGCGAGAGGTTCTTGATCTTAACCTACTCATCTTTTTTCGTTTATGTTCTAATGACTGAAATTTGACTATAAATTTTTTGCTATTTTTTTTCCAGTTACTGTTAAGAACGAGGAACACCAAGTCAGACTTTGGTGGTTGAGGAACAACCAAGTGAAGTTTCTGTGATCACTTTAGCATTTGATTTGTGAAATCAAGTCATAGAGTTTCGTGTGTGATTTCGAGCAACCGGTCTTGAGACGACATTTCTGATTTTGACGAGTAGCTGCGTTGCAAGCTAATTTATTTTTTAATAAAGCAAAACTACTACTCGAGGGTTCCTCGTGTATATTTTTTTTCCTGTGTTGGAGGTGTTCCTGGTGTAGATTTATGTTCCTCGTATATTTTTTTCTGTGTTGGAGGGGTTCCTCGTGTAGATTTCTGTTGCAAGCCAATTTTTTTTTAATAAAGCGAAATTCAAGGAGTTCCTCGCGTTTTTTTTTCTGTGTTAGAGGGTTCCTCGTGTAGATTTCTGTTGCAAGCCAATTACTTGAGGTGTTCCTCGTGTATTTTTTTTGTTGCCACGTGTATATAATACTCAAACGAGGGAGTCCACATGTCTGCTTCATGTTTTGAGCATGGGGCGAGCAACCCTTCTATATTATTTCATGAACATGGGGCGAGCAACCCCCTCTGATATAAGTATTATTATTAATTTTTTTTAATGAGAAACAAAACTGATTTGAGCAGTATAGCTCGAGCAAATCATCCTGTGATCTTTTGGATCTGATGATATTACTGTGTCAATTTATATTTATGGGTTCTTTCGAGGAACCCACATAAGAACCATTAAAATTGAATATAGTAACAAAAAAAAGTGTTCTTCCTTGTCAAGACTACTATAAATAACAAATGGCAAGTAAGTTCCTAAGGCCTAAAGAGGGCAGCACAACACTTATTAGGCCTATCAATGCTAGCTGTAGCTACTTACAAACAACATGATTTCTCCACACAATTTTTGATAAAAATAATAACTAAAATCAATGAGTAAGTATAATTTTTCATCTTTTATCACTTATCATTTCGAGAAATCATGTGTGATTTTTTTATCAACTAAATCACTTAGCATATATATGAAATGCTAGTAAAATATAAACCAAGACTTGTGAAATGAACATATTCACCAAGTAATAAAGTAAGACAGTTTACTTAGCTGATATAGAACAAGATATGTCTGAATAAGGTTATTGAGCATCCGTACTATACAAGTAAGTAGAGTCACTTCTAAGGTGCATTCAAGGATGAATCATCCACCGCTACTTTTTTTGTTAGAGAGTTACTCGGACACCATATTTTTTTTTATCGGCGCCACCTCGGGCGTCGCTGCTCTCTCTCCCGGGAATGGTCACTGCTGCAACTATTTAATCCAACATCGCCTTCCACGGTAGAACCACATCTACTATTTCTAGTGCTACAGCGACTAAAGGCAGCTACTGTCAATGGAGCAACTCTTGCTGTACTAGTCTGTCCTCCTTCAGGGGCAGGTGCTCAACTTCGGTCATTACCACCTCCTCTTGGGTGGTCTGGTCATTTTGAACTCCATTTCTAGCTAGAGTGTCTTCACAGACTAGCTGCTTAGAAACATTATAACCTTCTTTGTCCATGGAAGTGAGGATACCTCCCCAGCAGAGTCGCCAAATATAGGAGGGTAGTGAGACTGGGGTTTATGAATGACTCGAAAGGGTGAGGCGTGACCCACTCTAATGGACGGTGTCTGCAAGGTTCTCAAGAACTTCTGGAGCATCTTCTGATGAGACCTTATCCTTTTGGTAAAAATGAAACTCAAGCTAGAACTCCCTCCCTATAAGAAGATGAACTTCCATAACAATAATAGTAATTTTGTCAGGAGGAGCTCCTGAGAGTGATGGCTGTCAGTGGGGTGTGAAAGAACAAGGCACTTAGAACTTAGAAAGAGTAGGGAGAGAATACTAGAGAGGTTCTGGTGTGATTTTGACAAAGTGACTTTACTATTGAGTTCTTTCTATTAACCTTTCCCAGAGGTCTATATATACTTAGGCCTTAGGGTTGAGTTGGCATTTTTGGGCGCCAAAATTGAGAGGGTTGGTGGGGAACAATGTCTGAAGTGTACCATTTATCCCTACCTGCAGACAGCCCTGCCTGTCCCCTCCTGTAGGCTCCACCTGGCGCCAACCAAAGTCAAAAAGCACATATGTCTCCTAATGAAGACAAGATATTTGATTTGGTAATTATCTTTTGAAACGGTAACTTGTGGTGCAATTTTGCAAATCTTGAGAGAGGAGGCCTTAAGGACCCCTCTCTTCTAAAATTATTATTTTCTTGAGAGGAACCTCGAGTACCCCCTCTTCTGGAAAAATCATTTTTTTATAAAGAGTTTATTCCTTGTGAGTAGCCAGCTCTTTGGCTGCTCACTTCACTTGTGACCAAGTGTGAAGTGTACGTAGTCTTGAGTAACTTATAGGTCTTCCTACTAGTATTCTCTAAATCCTATAATGCTAAGTGGTTGAGCTTGCTCAACATACCTTGTCCCTCAGTCGCCAAGCCAAAACTCCCAGGAAGTCCCAACTGGCCTATTTGAGCCCTGCCTGCTCAACTGGGCTACATGTACAAGAAAGCAAAGTGTTACTACTGTTGTTCTTTTAAGGAGTGACGTTTCATGATGAGGAGTTGCTTATGGTAACCACTCCCTCATCCTAGCCTATTTTCCTGGAAGCTAAGGGGGGAGGACCTTGACTTCTCCTTGCCCTGACATTTTCTGTTGTTAAGGGACCTCGAGGGTGGTTCTTTCTTAATGTGAGTTTCTGCCTAGACCCTAGGTGGTTCTTTCTCAATATGAGCTTTTGCCGGGACCCTGGGTGGGTTACTTCTCAATATGAATTTCTATCGGGACCCTGGGGGTTCTTGCTCAATATGAGTTTCTGTCGGGACCCTGGGTGGGTTCCTTCTCAATACGAGTTTCTATCGGGACCCTGGGTGGGTTCCTTATCGATATGAGTTTCTGTCGGGACCCTGGGGGTTCCTGCTCAATATGAGTTTCTGCCGGGACCCTGTGGTGGTTCCTTCTCAATATGAGTTTCTACCGGGACCCTGTGGTGGTTCCTTCTCGATATGAGTTTCTGCCGGGACCCTGGGGGTTCCTTCTCACCCCTGTGGATTCCTTCTCAATATAAGTTTCTACCGGGACCCTAGGGGGTTCTTGCTCAATATGAGTTTCTGCCGGGACCCTGTGGTGGGTTCCTTGAATGTTATTTCCGCAGTGACCCTTGCAGTGGCCCTTCTCAATTTGGGACTTCTACAGTGGCCTTTGCGGGGGACTTATTCAAATGTCATTTTCGCAGTGACCCTTGCGGTGGCACTTCTCGAATGTCATTTCCGCAGACACTTCTCAATCTTGGACTTCTGCTGTGGCCTAGGTGGGGTACTCTCAATATCTCCAAAAAAAGTATTTTAATTTTTTGTAAGTAGACACCCTTCTACACACCCAGATCATCAAGAGAAAATTGCATTCATCACCCCTTGGGGAACCTTTTGTTACATAGTTATACCGTTTCATCTAAAAAACACATTTTCAACCTATTAGGGGGCTTCCATAACCGTCTTGCATGATATGATACACAAAGAAGTCAAGGTCTATGTGGACGATATGATTTTTAAGTCTGAGACTCATGAATGTCATGTTCCCGCTCTTCGAAAGTTCTCTGACGACTATGAAGATACCAGATGCGACTTAACCAACATAAATGTGTTTTTGGAATTACCAAAGGAAATAACCTAGGATTAATGGTTAGAAAAAAAGGATTGAAGTAGATCCTGCCAAGCTGAAATCCATACTCAAAATGCCATCACCCCGAGTGGAGATGGAAGTCTAGGGATTCCTTAGAAAATTATAGTATATCAGTCGGTTCATCATCCAATCGACTTCTATCTGTGAACCCATCGTCAAACTCCTCTGGAAGGATTCAACCAAGGTTTGGAACGAATCTTGTCAGGAAGCTTTTGACCGAATCAAGCAATATCTATCCCGACCTTTGGTATTCATGACAACATAACCTGGTCTACCCCTACTCCTATACTTGACCATAACAAACATTGCAACTGGGGATTTTTTGGCCCAATCCCTTGAATAATCCCATAAAGAGAGGGCCATCTACTATACCAGTCATAAATTGTCCGAGTACGAAGTCAACTACACCGCCTTGGAGAAAGCATGTGTCGCCCTTATATGGGTCACTAAAAAATTATGGCACTAAATGCTCACTTTTCCTATCATACTTGTATCCTGAATGGATCCTATCAAATACCTTCTCCAGAAACCTGCCTTGTCTAGTCGAATGGACCGATGGTTGATGCTACTAGTTGAATTTAATATTGTGTATGTCAAGCAGAAAGCCATGAAAGGGAGAGCCAACTCTGACTACCTTGTTGACCACCCTATGGAAGAAGCCAATGTCTGGATATCTAAATTCCCAAATGAAAATATCCTTTGTACCTCCCAAGAAGACCTCCGGTGACAAATGTTCTTTTACGGTGGTACCTACAAGCAAGGACATGGCATTGGGATACTCCTGATTGCCCTAGATGATTCTCATACTCCCATTGCCATCAAGCTAGATTTTTCCTACACCAATAACATGATCAAATATGTGGCGTGCACCAAAGGACTCAAAGTCGCTTTCAATAAAGGAATCTTAAGCCTAGCTGTCTACGGGGATTCATCCCTCATCATCATCCAGGTCCTCAGAAGATGGTGATCGGGAATAAATATTGTATATTTATTTCCTTAATTTTGGTACCTTTGTGAACCCGAGTAGTGCAATTGATATGGATTTAACTCGTATATATGTTACTAACTTTTGTTGGCAAGTATTTCCTGTTTTGTGTTTCTCTTATGTGTTTTACAGATAAAGTATGCAAGCGGTGCGAAAGAGGAATCGAAATAATGAAAGAAAGGCTAGGAAGGCAAGTTCAAGGGCATTTTTGTAATTCTACACTCCAATCCCGGAGGTGGGTATTTTTGGAGAGTTGAATACCTCGGAACAATGAGAATACCAAAAAAATGGCACCGAAATCCGAGCTACAGTGAAAGAGTTATGATCCCTTGAAGTTGTAGAAAAATCATAGAAGAAAGGCTAGAAAGGCAAGTTCAAGGGCATTTTCGTAATTTTGCATCTCGAAATCGGAGGTGGGGACTTCTATAAAGTTTAAGATCTCGGAACAACGAGAATACTGGAAAAAATGAGACCCCAATCCGAGCTACAGTGAAGGAGTTATGATCATTTGAAGTTGAGAAAAAATCCAAGAAAGAAAAGAAGAAAGCTTGAAAATTTGCTAAGTTTTGAATTTTCGGCAAATTCCCCCGAACCACAGCCTGAACCGGTTCACCCATTTGTCATGCACCAAATCCGTTACAAAATTAGTCACGTTTTCTAAGTGTGACAAATTGCCAGATACGGGATTTTTATTTTTTCCTTATCTTTTAGCCAAAAGAGTTTTTTGTTTTGGGGACTCTTCTAAACGACCTCTAGCCTATATATTTAGTCATTAGGACTCTTTTTATTAAGATTTCATTCATGTAAAAGCTCCATAACAAGTAGGAACATCTAGGAGAAGAATCTACATATTTTGCACCTTTAATTCAAGAGCTTTTGAGTTTTTCTTCAGACTTTGATTTCTTCTTGCATGGTCTTGTTCTTCAATCTTGGTAACTTTTATTTCCATCACTTTTATTATTATTTCTCATGTTTAATCTCCCTTTCCAAGAAATTATGAATTCATGCAATGTAGTTAATTCATGCACAGTTAGGTTCAATATGTCCGGCTAGATTCTTGATGGTCGGGGTGCATGAACTCAACCCGATGTGATAGTTGCATGTGTATAAAAGTAATCCTCTAAATTTAAGGATTTATTATGACCTTATAGTGTAGCGAACAAAAGCGTTGTAGATCGTTGGATATCGTTTGCTCCAGGGTAACCGGGATGCTTTAGAATGCAATGTGAGTGTCGCTATCGCGTTATCGCTTTACTCGCTCTATGATTTCGTATGGTGCGGGCTTGAACCTCATATACGTAATGCTTAGGAGTACTATAGACCGGGTTCAATTAAATTTCTAATTTAAAATTCTAGCATTCTATACGGTAAATTTACTAGGGTTTGGGGGATTGTATTCCCAACCTGTTTCCCTTCATTCTTATTAAGTCATTCTTATTTAGTTAATTAGTTATCTCCCATCTCAATCATTTTTTTGTTTCTTTTTAGAGTCAATTTAGGGTTAACAGTCTTACCTTTGTCGTCACGTTCACTCGTCCTAGTTCCCTGAGGTTTCGATACCCATACTAGCCACTATACTCCACAAGAGTGTAGTTAAAGTTTAGGGTTTTGTAACTTTAGAGACACATTCTTAATCGCGTCAAGTTTTGGCACTGTTGCCGGAGAATTAGGTAGACGCTGGGTAGATTTCGTCAATCTAAAACTTTGACAAAAAAAAAAAAAAATCAAAAAGCACAAAAAGATACTTCATCTCTCAAAAGCCTGTTAATGCAAAATTCGAAACTCACTCTAACTCTCCAAAATACTCCAACCATCATTCACGAAAATGCGATAGTTGAGTATGATCCCGATAGCCCTCACACTCCAAACATTCCATACTTCTGGGTGCTACCTCCCACACCTCCACACTCAATTGCAAGCAACACTCCGACATCCCTCTTAGGACACACCACAGAGCACGCTCCGAGTATACCAAGTGAGGATACAGAGTCATCAAGTGAGAGAGCCATGTCACAATACGATAGTGTAGCCACAGATGAGGAAGAGGTCCCGTACCACCCTTTGAGATAAATCTTATATCCCTAGCGAACTATCACTCCGGGATGCATTTTACTCCCGTATATTACAGGGCAATTTCTCTTTAGGAATGGGATCATCCAGATACTTCCCAACTACCATGGAATGGAATCAGAAAAGCCATGTCTCCACATCCGGGAATTTGAGGAGGCATGCGAGACCCTCAGTGACCAAACTTGCACAAAAGATGTGATCTGCCTCAAACTCTTCCCATTATCGCTAAAGGACAAGGCTAAGACCTCGCTATGGTCTTTACCTCCAAACTCGATTGCATCATGGAATGACTTGCAATCTAAATTCCTTATGAAATTCTTTCCTTCACATTGAACGAACTCCATCAAGGCTCAAATTCAAACCTTCTGACAATCAGAAAATGAGTCATTTGATCGATGGTACGAGTGATTTAACGAGTTAATCACGTCATTCCCTCATTATGGATTTGATAAATTGCAAATCATTTCCTTCTTCCATAATGGGATGAATATAAATTCCAAACAACTCATTGAAACCATGTGTGATGGTCCCTTTGTCGACCTAGACGCCAACGATGCTGAGCTTCACCTGAGGTATGTCGCCGAGACTACCCAAGCATGGGATACTTCTGACCCTAGTGCTCATAATCAAACACGCCAAATGACCACCACTCCATCGGCGGCCGGCCTATTTCACGTAGAAAAGGATACCATGACGGCTAGTCGACTCGATCTACTTGAGAAAGGAATGCGAGAAGTACTTGAGATATGTGCAAGAGGATAACCTCGATCCAACCTGAACCCTATTGAGAATGTTTATGCTATTTGTGAGGCGGGACATTCAACAAAGGAATGCTCGACGATACCCTCTTACAAAGTTATGCTTCAAGAGAAAGTGAGTGGTGTAGGAGAATTTAAGGGTAATTTCGGTGCACCGCACGGGAATTCCTTTAACCCTTCATAGAAAAACCACCCTCGATTTATCTATGGGCAATAAAATGCTACAATGAATCCTAATTCACATGTTCCCCCTCCCCACCATCACACTTTCAACAAGCACCACCACCTCCAGGTCCATATATCACTCCACCGTGGAGAAATCTCGAGGATAAGATAAACCAATTCATCACTGACCAGAATGCAACCACTGCTAGACATGAGTGCATGATCAACGACATAAATATGACTATTTCAAAGATGAAAACATCGTTGAGTATCCAGGAGAAGGGCAAGTTTCCTGCCTAGGGCCAAAGACCTCCCCAAGGTCAAACTAGTGTTAGCTCCACACCCCATGAACATCCTGAGCAATGTAGCGCAATTACCACTCTACGTAGCGGGAGAGTAGTTGACTTGTCACCTCTCCCACAATACGTACCTAAAAATAAGAAGGTTTGTCCCGGCATGAAAGAGGCTGAAGATACCCCTTTAATTGAGAGTGATAAAAAAGATAACACTGGCGGACCCAAGGTCATAGTGACCCCCCCCCCCCCCACCGCTGCCCCATACCCTCAACGGTTGGTCCCGCACTCCAAAGAGACTTCTCAGGACGATGTTTTGGACATCCTCAAGCAAGTAAAGATTAATTTACCTTTTCTCGAGACTATACAGAAAATTTCTGCATACGCTAAGTTCATTAAGGACTTACTCACACTAAAATGCAAGCTAAAGGTAAATAAGAATGTCTTTTTGGCCCAGAATGTTAGTTCGGTTTTATCGAGTGACCTTCTGTTAAAGTATAAAGATCCGGGTGCACCCACCATCTCGTGCATCATGGGGAAGAACCGAATCGATAGGGCGCTAATAGATTTAGGGGCGAGTGTTAACATTCTACCCTATTCCATATATAAGTTACTAGATTTGGGAGCCCTTAAGCCCACAAATATGACTCTCCAGCTCGCGGATCGTTCTGTGAAGAACCCTCGGGGAATCGTTGAGGATGTGATTGTCCAAATAGACATTTTCTACTTCCTGGTGGATTTTGTCATTTGGGACGAGGAGCCCTCCATTCTCCCGTTTTTAGCTACGGCTGAAGCCCTTATACATTTGACTCACTTGAGTCTATATTGTATAAGTGCTCATCTAGTTTGGAAATTGTGACAAAATTGTGTCTACCTAGAAACCAAAGAGCCTCAGAAGTTGGGTTGCCTATTCATCTCTCTTTCTTGTTATGATCAAGAGACTATTGCCAACACTCACACACTTAGAATTCATCTTTTGCTCATCATATTGCATTAGTATGTGTGTATATGTGTTGAGTGTGTTTAAATCCCTAAGTTTGTTTTTAATAATTTTTTGGGATTTTTTTAAACATTTTTAAACCATGTTTTAATAATTAAAATTTGATTTAAAAAGTTTTGGGGTCAATCTCTAAATATGACTTGTTGTATTTTATGGCCTAATGTTACCTTGGGTAGAATCCGAAAGCGGCAGAGACTTCAGGATGGGCTTTGTAATTAGTTTTGACACGCGTTTAACAGCCCTTAACTGGCCAACACCTGTCTGCCTCTGATTGGTTAGAACTGTGTTTCTTTACTGAGACAACAGTCGCGTGTGTTATCAGCCCTTGGATCATTCCTTATCAATGGTCTTCATGTTGCCTTGATGAATACCCGTGTAATTTTTTCAACCAATCAGCGCTCGTTTAAGCACCGCCTGGTGTGAGCCCTTAGATTCAAGTCAATCTAAATTGACTCGATCTCAGCCCTTGGTTTGGATCAGATATCTCGAGCCTTCCTCTCTCCCTATAAAATGGGCCCTTCTCTCAGACTTCGAAGATTTTTGCCATTTCATTTCCTCTGAGAAATTAAGAGAGTAGAGAGAGAAGAGAGAAGAGAGAGAAGAGAGAAACCATAGAGAGAAGAAAGTTAGAAACCCTAACTTTGTCCAAAGCCTCTTCAAACCTAACCCAAACACTTCTTCAAAACACCATAACCAAAAACACCATCCTGTGTGTTCTTGAGTGTTTGAGAGTCTGAGTTGAGTTATTTTTGTTGCTGTAACCTTGTGTTCATGAGATCTTGTTTCCAACTTAGACTTCTACTTAGATCTAGTTTCTGTTTCCATAGAAATCTCAGATCTGAGTTATACATGTTACATTACACTTAGTTTCATTTTATTTCTCATCTTGAGAAATATATTGTTGATTTTTTTCTATAAAACGTTTTCTTACTTTGAAATCAATAATAAATGCTTTCTGTTTCTTGTTCTTGTAAAACTAAACCTTTGACCTAGTTTGGAATCTCACTTGGAGGTTTTCAATCTCAAAAAGTTTTTGTTTTAAATTCTGAGATTGATTAAGACCTTGTCTGTCTTCCTATCAAGGTATCCGTGGATTCTGGGATAGTTTGAAAGGTCAAAAAGGTTCAAAGTTTTCTAAGAAGAAAGAAAAAGAAAAGATCACTGCATATAGTGTAAATTGTAATTTGTTAGGACTGTTTGTACTTAATAAGTGTGTGTGTGTGTGTGCATGCATGTGTTAGAAAGCACCTTCACAAACACTTACACCCTACAACACGAAAAGTGTTGGTGATAAGATCTTGAGAACATAAGTCGACGTAAAGTGCTGGAACAAGTCAAAAGTTGACAAACTGGGAGAACTACATCTACAATCAGAACTGCAGAGAAGTTTAAGGACACCAGAGGGTACATTCCTAAACTTATATAGGTCTGAGTTGTTTGCATGTTAGTTATATAGTTTGTAACACATATATTTGTTTTAGTGGATTTTTCTTTTTACTCCGTAGAGGGAGTCGTGGATGTTTCCTCAATTGGTGAGGTTTTACCACATAAAAAATTATGAACAGAAGCCTTCTACATTTTCTCATCTCATTCTTGGTTGTGCTGTGTTTAAAACTGGTTTAAATTATTTTTTAAACTTGTTGCTTAAATCTTGAATAGATCTCGTACATACTATTTTATTAAACACATCTTGTGATTAATCCTTTTTGATTTAAGAAAAGAGTTTCTTCAAAAAACAACTCGGAGTTACTTAAATAGTTTATTTTCATAAACGACTTTAGTAACACTTTTTTCAATTGGTATTAGAGCTTTGTAAACTTCTTTTAAAAAGATCCTGTGTTTCTGAAATTGTTTTCTGAAAATCAAATATGGACGAGAAAAATGAAAGATTTGGTAACTTGACCAGACCTCCAATCTTTGATGGAACCAATTTTGCTTACTGAAAAGTAAGGATGATTGCTTTCATTCAAGGAACTTTGGGAGATGATGTATGGGACATTGTTGAAAATGGTTATACTTTTCCTACTAAACCAGCCAACGAAGGAAGTAATGAGAGGGTTAAGAAAGCTCTAAGTGAGTTCACTCAAGAAGAGAAACAAGTTTCTCGAAATAACAATAAAGGAAAGAATGCTATATTTATGTCTATAAATGAACATGAGTTCAAAAGAATCTCATCCTGTACCACTTCTAAGGAAGCTTGCGACACCTTAGTCACTGCTCATGAAGGAGACACTAGAGTTAAGTCTGCTAAAACCCAAATGCTTATACAACAGTATAACTCCTTAATTATGTCTGAAACTGAATCATTTGATGACTTCTATATGAACCTGACTGATATTGTGACCAAACTGCATGCTAATGGGATAACCTATGATAGACAAGAAATTGTATCTAAAATTCTGAGATCATTACCACAGAAGTTTGACAACAAAAGATATGTTATTGAGGAAATGTGTGATATAAATCTCACTCCTGAATTACTCAGTAGTAAATTAAGAACTGTGGAAATGGAACTGGAACTGGAATTTAAGAAACAATTAACCCAATCCCATAGGAAACAGACTAGTTCCAATCTAAGATTTTCTTCTAAATTGATTAAACCTGAGTTTAATACTTCCATTGTTGAATCTGATGAGGACTGCGATATAGAGAGTTTGGACAATCAGATTGCCTTAATGACTAAACAATTCAAGAAAATCATTAAGTTTAGAAATAAAGTGGCAAATAAACAAGGCAAGTCAAATTATCCAACTCCCTCTAGTCACAGACCTCATGAGAAAAACAATGACAAAAATCACAAGGACTCTCACGCTAGACCTAATAGAGACCTTATGAAGACTGAATGCTATAGATGTGGTAAACTGGGACACGTTGCACAAGATTGTAGAGTTAATTTGAACACTCAAAACAAACACACTAGATCTAACATCTGCAAAACATGGGATGATTCAAGTGACTTTGAAAATGAGGAACCTGAGTCATCAGATGCTTTTGATCCTTGCATGTCCTTCTTTGCTAAGATTATTTATAATGATGACATGCCTATGTTTGTTACTGATGATGAACCAAATAACTCTATGACTGATAATTCGAATGTGGTTATTACTGGTTTAGATGCTTTGATTACTGAGAATGTTGCATGTTCTACCTCGGGGTGTGTGAGTCAAAGGGATGGCGATATTGACGATGTCAATGGGTGTGTGAGTTTAACAAATGAATCGTTAGGGGTCACTCCACACACCACACTTAGTGATTCGAAAAATGAAGACCTCCTAGACATTCACACACTTTACACTAAGACTCTCAAGAAAAGCGCTAGACTAGAAAAGACTGTTAAAGATCTTACCAAGAAATTGGAAGATCTAAGCCTGATGGTTAAACTGAATGCTGAAGAGTACACTACCTAATGTTTAACTCATGAAAGTGAAATTAAAGTTTTTGATGAAAAACTGAAAAATTTGATTGAAACAAATGAAATTCTGGAGAAAAAGTACAAGGGGACATTGTTAGAATTGGAACAAACCAAAGAAAAGACGACAACTATGTTCAAAAAATTTACAAAATTTGAAAATAATTCTAACTGTTTTAATGAATTTGTTGCTGAATCTAAAACCAATTCTGATGATCGAACTGGTATAGGATTTTATCCCAATTTGAAAACACAAACAAAACATTTTGAACCTATCAAGTTTGTGTCAGGAGGCAAAAGACCTATTGAAACATGCCCAGATTTTCATTCCATAAAAACCGAGTTTGATTCGAAAAATCAAAGTTTTAACATTGGGGAATCAAGTTGCTCTAAGCTTAAAAGTTCACCTAAGGCTAAATACGTCTGTCCTTTTATTAGGAAGAGTGAGTCTGCTTTGAAACCTGTACCACCTAGAAGTAGAGTTCAGCCTCAAAACTCTATTATACCTTTGTTTAGAGACTTTCCTAAGGAGACCCCCATCTTGAGCAATCTTTATTGCTCCTATTGTGACATATATGGTCATTATTCGATGGTTGCTATGCTAGGAGACTTGTCAAACCTATCTACAATCCTCGTACTTACCAGAACTTTAACTATTCTAGGAGGAGTCGAAACAATTATATACTTCTTAGACAGCCTGATAAAAACTCTAACTATAGAAAGAGAAAGACCAAACCTAAAAGAACATTTCCTAAAAGGAATCCTAAGCATTTTCCTAAACCAATTGCTCAAGTCTTTCACAAAATTCAAAATCATGCGCAAAACATTTTTCAGCAAAAATCTAATGCTCGCAAATTCTATGAAATGAGAGCTAATAAGCGCAAGTTGAAAACTAGAGCAATTTGGATTAGAAAAGATGATCTATTACCTCAGATGAAGTGTAATATTATTGTTACTTCTTTAAAAGCCTAACACACATCATCTGGTTGGTATTTAAACTCTGGATGTTCTAAGCATATGACAGGAGATGAAACTAAACTTTTAAATAAAACCAGATATTCTGGTGGAAAAGTCATTTTTGGTGATGGAGCTTCATCTCAAATCATAGGCAAAGGAACTCTCTAAGAAGATGGGCTTCCTATTCTTAAAGATGTTCTTCTAGTTAAAGGTCTAAAATCCAACTTACTTAGCATTTCGAAATTTTGTGACTCAGACCATACTGTTACCTTTTCAAAGAACAATTGCAAGATTTTAAATGAAAAAGGTGAATGCCTAATTACTGGATTCAGAACTCCTGACAACTGTTACACTGTCAAGAACAATTCTGAAACTTGTAATGTTGCCAGAATGGATGACAACGAGATATGGCATAACAGAATGGGTCACATTAATTATGATAATCTTAGTAAATTTTCTTCTCAAGACATAGTAAGAGGAATTCCAAAAATAAACCCATTCATAATATTGTTTGTGGTTCCTGTCAAGAAGGTAAAATTATTAAGGCCCCTCATAAGAAAGTCAAAGACATTCTCACCTCTAATCCCTTAGAACTCATCCATATGGACCTAATGGGTCCCTCCCAAACTGTTAGTCTTTGTGGACACAGTTACATTCTAGTTATGGTTGATGACTTCACAAGATTTACCTGGGTAGCCTTCTTAAAAAAAGTCTGAAATATTTCAAACTTTCCTAAAAATTCTTCTTAGGATCGAAAATGAGAAGGATATTCAAGTGAATAGAATTCGTAGTGATAGAGGTGGTGAATTCAAAGACACTGGTATTATAGAATACTGTGAGTATAATGGTTACAAACACGAGTTTAGTGCTCCTAAGACTCCTCAACAAAATGGAATCGCCGAGAGAAAGAATCGTACCTTGCAAGAGATGGCACGTGTCATGTTACATGCCAAGAAGTTACCTAAATATTTTTGGGTAGAATCAATTCATACTACGTGTCATATCATTAATAGGGTATATCTTAGAAAGAATTCCAAACAAACCCCTTATGAACTTTGGTACAATAAGAAGCCTAATCTCAAGTACCTTAGAACCTTTGGCAGTACTTGTTATGTATGCAAAGATAGGGAACACTTATCTAAATTTGAGAGCTGGGGAGATAAAGCCATATTTTTAGGATACTCGCCTAACAGTAGAGCCTATTGAGTGTATAATCTTCGCACTAAAACCATGATGGAATCCATAAATGTAATTGTTAGTGACACTACTGTAGAAAGCAAGACAGGTGAATTACCTATTGAAGAAGAGTCTTCAAATATATTTTAGAAAATAACCCTTCTGAAATAGATAATTCCTTACCTATTGAGACACCTGAAGTACCTAACTGGGTTTCTAAAGATCATCCCACAAACAACATAGTTGGCAACCCTAGTGAGCCAGTGCGTACAAGATCCCAACTTATAAATTATGCACATTACGCATGTTTTGTTTCCCTTGTGGAACCAAAGAATGTAAATGAGGCATTGAATGACTCTCACTGGATTTCTGCTATGTAGGATGAACTTTTACAATTTGTCATTCATGATGTATGGTATCTTGTTCCACGTCCTGATCACAAAAAGGTTGTTGGTACTCGTTGGATTTTTAAAAATAAAACTGATGAAAATGGGATAATAATTAGAAATAAAGCTAGATTAGTTGCTCAAGGATACTCCCAAATAGAAGGAATTGATTTTAACGAGACCTTTACCCCTGTTACTCGTTTAGAATCAGTTCATCTGCTTTTCGCCATAGCTTGTCACATTCGTTTTACATTATATCAAATGGATGTCAAATCTGCGTTCCTTAATGGAATACTGGCTCAGGAAACCTATGTAGAACAACCTAAAGGGTTCATTGACCCTAAATATCCTAATCATGTATTTCGTCTGAAAAAGGCTTTGTATGGCCTCAAACAAGCTCTTAGAGCTTGGTATGAGCGACTTTCCAATTTTCTTTTGGATAAAGGTTTCAAAAGAGGTGGAAATGACCAAACTTTATTTGTCAAACATTTTGACAAACACATTACGATTGCTCAAGTTTATGTAGACGATATTATATTTGGATCAACTTCTTCCTCATAAGTAAAATCCTTTTCTGAAATTATGAGTAAGGAATTTCAGATGTCCCTTATGGGGGAGTTATAGTTCTTCCTAGGTCTCCAAGTCAAACAAAATCCAGAAGGATTATTTGTTTCGCAATCTAAGTACGCTTTAGAGATCGTTAAGAAATTCGGCCTTGAGAGTGCTAAAAATGCCAAAACGCCCATGAGTACTACGCTAAAACTTTTTAAAGATGAAAATGGACCATCTGTAGATCCTACTCTATATCGTAGTATGATAGGCACTTTACTATATCTTACTGCCTCGCGTCCTGATATTATGTATGATGTGTGTGTATGTGCTCGATATCAAAGTAACCCTAAAGAGAACCACTTGAATACTGTTAAACGTATCATTAAATATGTAAATGACACTCTAAATCTAGGACTTTGGTACACTAATGACACACCAAGCACTATAATTGGGTACACTGATGCTGACTGGGCTGGGTGTACTGATGATAGTAAAAGCACTTCAGGAGCATGTTATTATATAGGTAATAACTTGGTAGGATGGAGTAGTAAAAAACAAAACTGCACATCACTCTCAACAGCTGAATCTGAATACATAGCCGCTGGCAGCTGTTGTGCTCAATTAATGTGGCTTAAACAAATGCTAAGTGATTATGGTATTCAAGAAAACCAATTACATCTCTATTGTGATAATCAAAGTTCGATTAATATTTTTAAAAATCCTGTTCAACACTCGCGAACAAAGCATATTAAAATAAGACATCATTTTATACGTGAATTAGTTGAATCTAAGGAGTTAGAAATCAATTATCTTCCTACTGATCTACAGCTCGCAGATATATTTACCAAACCTCTAGATTATAATAGATTCATTTCATTACGTAAATCTATTGGTATGATTTATGTTGATTAATCTTTTTGCTGTTTATCCAAGTTTTTCCCTTTGTCCATTTGAGACAAAATGGGGGAGAAATTTGAGTCTATTCAACTCTTGCATATTCTAAACAGCTTGATCTTAGTGAATTATTGCAGGTTTTTGTTGTACAGTTACTCTCAACAGTTGTAATAGGGTATTCAAATGTACTTAGTTGAGTTATGTACTTTTTAATTTCTAGGAATTGGGTAGATAGAATTTTGATAGGAATAAGTTTTTCTTATTTTCTTGTTGCCCTACGAGTCCAAGATGACTCAAAGGAGATTTTGTCTCATATTTCCAAAGGGAAAGATTGAAGCCCTTATACATTTGACTCACTTGAGTCTATATTGTATAAGTGCTCATCTAGTTTGGAAATTGTGGCAAAATTGTGTCTACCTAGAAACCAAAGTGCCTCAGAAGTTGGGTTGCCTATTCATCTCTCTTTCTTGTTATGATCAAGAGACTATTGCCAACACTCACACACTTAGAATTCATCTTTTGCACATCATATTGCATTAGTATGCGTGTATATGTGTTGAGTGTGTTTAAATCCATAAGTTTGTTTTTTAATAATTTTTTGGGATTTTTTTTAAACATTTTTAAACCATGTTTTAATAATTAAAATTTGATTTAAAAAGTTTTGGGGTCAATCTCTAAATATGACTTGTTGTATTTTATGGCCTAATGTTACCTTGGGTAGAATCCAAAAGCGGCAGAGACTTCAGGGTGGGCTTTGTAATTAGTTTTGACGCGCGTTTAACAACCCTTAACTGGCAACCACCTGTCTGCCTCTGATTGGTTAGAACTGTGTTTCTTTACTGAGATAACAGTCGCGTGTGTTATCAGCCCTTGGATCATTCCTTATCAATGGTCTGCATGTTGCCTTGATGAATCCCCGTGTAATTTTTTCAGCCAATCAGCGCTCGTTTAAGCACCGTCTGGTGTGAGCCCTTAGATTCAAGTCAATCTAAATTGACTCGATCTCAGCCCTTGGTTTGGATCAGATATCTCTAACCTTCCTCTCTCCCTATAAAAAGGGCCCTTCTCTCAGACTTCGACGATTTTTTCCATTTCATTTCCTCTGAGAAATTAAGAGAGTAGAGAGAGAAGAGAGAAGAGAGAAGAGAGAGAAGAGAGAAACCAGAGAGAGAAGAAAGTTAGAAACCCTAACTTTGTCCAAAGCCTCTTCAAACCTAACCCAAACACTTCTTCAAAACACCATAACCAAAAACACCATCATGTGTGTTCTTAAGTGTTTGAGAGTTTGAGTTGCGTTATTTTTGTTGCTGTAACCTTGTGTTCATGAGATCTTGTTTCCAACTTAGACTTCTACTTATATCTAGTTTCTGTTTCCATAGAAATCTCAGATCTGAGCAATTCATGTTACATTACACTTAGTTTCATTTTATTTCTCATCTTGAGAAATATATTGTTGATTGTTTTCTCTAAAACGTTTTCTTACTTTGAAATCAACAATAAATGCTTTCTGTTTCTTGTTCTTGTAAAACTAAACCTTTGACCTAGTTTGGAATCTCACTTGGAGGTTTTCAATCTCAAAAAGTTTTTGTTTTAAATTTTGAGATTGATTAAGACCTTGTCTGTCTTCCTAGCAAGGTATCTGTGGATTCTGGGATAGTTTGAAAGGTAAAAAATGTTCAAAGTTTTCTAAGAAGATAGAAAAAGAAAAGATCACTTCATATAGTGTAAACTGTAATTTGTTAGGACTATTTGTACTTAATAAGTGTGTGTGTGTGCATGCATGTGTTAGAAAGCACCTTCACAAACACTTACACCCTACAACACGAAAAGTGTTGGTGATAAGATCTTGATAACATAAGTCGACGTAAAGTGCTGGAACAAGTCAAAAGTTGACAAACTGGGAGAACTACATCTACAATCAGAACTGCAGAGAAGTTTAAGGACACCATAGGGTACATTCCTAAACTTATATAGGTCTGAGTTGTTTGCATGTTAGTTATATAGTTTGTAACTCATATATTTGTTTTAGTGGATTTTTCTTTTTACTCCGTAGAGGTAGTCGTGGATGTTTCCTCAATTGGTGAGGTTTTACCACGTAAAAAATTGTGAACAGAAGCCTTCTACATTTTCTCATCTCATTCTTGGTTGTGCTGTGTTTAAAACTGGTTTAAATTATTTTTTAAACTTGTTGCTTAAATCTTGAACAGATCTCGTACATACTATTTTATTAAACACATCTTGTGATTAATCCTTTTTTATTTAAGAAAAGAGTTTCTTCAAAAAACAACTCGGAGTTACTTAAATAGTTTATTTTCATAAACGACTTTAGTAACGCTTTTTTCAACGGCTAATGCACTCATCAATACTCGGAGTGCGCGAATGCAATTAACATTTGGGAACATGACCCTCGAGACAAATATTTTTAATAATATCAAGAACGAGGGTGATGAAGGAGAACTGCGAGAGATGGATCATTTAGAGGCAGTACACGAACATGGGAGGACCCACACGCGAGAGATGATATGGGTATGCCTTGTTACATTAAGCGAGTGAGACGGTTGTAACATGGAGCGAAAGGTAGGGGAGGTACGCGTAGTAAATAAAATGAAGAGTGTGAGTGAGCCCTTGAGTGTGAGAAAGAGCGAAAATTTAGAGGGCATCGGGAGAGGTTTGTATGAGTGCTTAGAGGAGAGCGAATGGCGAGACACGATAAATACTTTTCTCCTCGATTTCTGCCCACCCACACCACCTAATAATTTTGAGATGGAGCGAGGAATGAAGGATGTGGAAACAAAGCAAGAAAGAGAGATAGAGGAGTTGAGCCTAACGGAATTTGAGAGAGAATTCGGGAAGGTGGATGAGAGCCTTAACGATGAAGTCCAATATCTATTGGACTCATGGAGTCATTTAGGAGAGAGTGAGTGGAAAGATAAAATTGATGCGTTTCTTTGTAATGACCATCCACCCATGAAACTTGAGTCCTCGGAGGTAATTGAAGATAAGACTCAAGTCTCGTCTGACTTAGAGCCCGACCCACGTAGTACGCATCATGAGGATTCTTTTTCAATTAATCACGATGAGTCTCCCGATCTTTCCTTTATCTATGGGCGAAGTCCCAACTTGTTCCGATTACTAGTCTATGATAAGATAATTGATATAATAAGATAATTATTGTTATTATTATTATTTGAATAATTGTGATACTTTGGTATTTCTCAAGTTGTATCCTCGAAATAGTCTGTGTGATTCACTTCACATGTAGTTATATGAGTTGATTTAAGAATAGGGCATAAAATAGTATTTGTCCAAGTAAATCAATCAATAACCTTAAGATCTCATATTTATTTACTCAGAATAGTTCCTGTGATTAATTTCACATTTCATTAATGTTAAATATTTGGAATAAGAGTAACTCATTATGTTAAGAAAGAAAATATCTCGTAATCATTCACTTGAACATCTTTAATAATTTGTTCAAAGTATAAATGAATTTTAAAGTTATCTATTACTATACCATGAATATTTTTTTTGAAAGTCATATTCGTTGTTCGAAGATATTCACTCTATTGACCTGCATTTAAAAAAAATTGTGTTGTGCAGCTAAAAGATTACAGTTGCTTTAGATGGAAACATTATTCTCTCGCATGCTTGGGTTCGAACAACAACGTTAGCAAGAAAATATATGAAGCTTTGATAAAAAGTTCAAGTTTCAAATTGAGCTTAATGATGTATGCTCGACTCCAATATGCTTCACATGTTTTCTTACTCGGATTAAAAGACAAAATCTAGCAACAAAAAGTATGAGGTATCAATCATACTTTCTTAGCAAAGTTTAATGCTTATGAAATGTCAAGTTATTTTATATTGGTCATGGTGCCTCCTAGTGCATTTTCACTCGTTAGTATTTCTAGACCTAATAAAAATAGGACAATAGGTATGATAACATAAAAAGTATATAAAAGGTACAAAGTTTAATACCTGAGGCTCCAAGGGCAGTGAAGCACTCATAATATTAGCCTACAAACAAAGAAATAGGTAATGCGGAACAGTAAGCGCCAAGTATAAATAAAAGAATAAAGAGGTACAAAATTTTAGTACCCGATACTCCATAGGTTTAGGAGATCTCGTGGTGCTCACCTAAAAATAAAGAAATAGGTTGAGACGCCGAGCAATTATTTGTAAAGTATAAGCAAAAGAAGAAATATAATTTAGTACCTGAGACTCCAAGGGCATAGGATCGATCATTATATTAACTTGAAAACAAAAAAAAAACTGGTTGTGCAGACAATCAATTGCCAAGCATATATAGAAGGTACGATGAATTAGTACCTCGAGCTCCAAGGGCATATGAGTGGTTAATAATATTAACCCAAAAACTAATAAAGAGGTTGTGCAGATGAGCAAGTGTCAAGTATAAATAAAAGAATATTTAAGGTACGACAATTTATTAACTCAGGCTCCAAGAGAATAAGTGTGCTCACATTATTAACCTAAAAATGAAGAAACGGGTTGTGCAAATGAGCAAGTTCTAAGTATAAATGAAAGAATATAAAAGGTACGACAGTTTAGTACCTTAGGCTCCAAGGGTATGAAGGCTCACATTATTAACCCAAAAAATAAACAGGTTGTGCAAACGAGAAAGTGCAAAGTATAAATAAAAGAATATAAAGGATACGACAGTTTGGTACTCGAGGATCCAAGGGAAATGGAGTGCTCAAGTATTAACTTGAAAACAAAGAAAGATGTTGTATAAATAAGCAACTGCAAAGTAAATATAAATGGTACGACAATTTAGTACCTCAGGATCCAAGAGCATCGGAGTGCTCATTATATTTACTTGAAAATTAAGAAACATGTTAAGAAGACGAACAAGATTATTTATAAATTAATAGAAAGTAAAAAGTTAAGTGCCCAAAGCATTGCAGATATAGGAGCATTTGCGGTTCTCAGCTACAACAAAGGAACAAGTTGAGTAATCGATCAAGTATTTTCAAAGTATAAGTAAAAGAACAAAGTTGTACAACAGTTTAATGCCCGAGGCTCCATATGAGTAGGAGTAAGGGTGGACAAAAAATGGACCAACCTGAATGGATCGATTGGACTGAATTGGATCGAGATGAAAATTAAGGCTATTTTGAAAATAGTCCGAAAACTGGTCAACAAGAACTAAAAATCGATTAAATCGGTATGATCTGTGGTCCGCTATTTTCAAAGATTATTTTGGACCAGACCGGTCCGATTCCCATATATATAATAATAATATAAGTAATATTTTATTTTTCTCACTTATAGTATTTAAATTAATGTATATAACTTAAGAATTTAATTTGGAACACGTTTATATATGTACAAAAAAATTATTTGGGTTAAGAAAATACATGTAAATATATCTTGTAGTTACGAGCATTATTAATGTAATTATTGTGTTGTGGCATTTTTCTTTCATATTATTTTAGTCTGTTATTGCCATATATATGGATTTATGAAGAACTTTATCTTGTTTTTGCTTGAATATTACTACCGGTACATAAAGTTCTTCCTTTAATTAAAGGTATGTAAAGATAATGTTTGGAAGACATTTATAGACATGTATGATTATTATCCAGTGATCGCATTGGTTAGCTAATGTTTCGAATGCATTTTTATGGAACTATATATATTTATTATTTTTTAATTTAGGTATAAATATTTGTGAGAACAACAGATAAAAACATTCATCATATATATATTATAATAGGGCCAGGACCAAACTTTACCCCAGATCGAACTAAAAAAATCAAGGACCAAATTACTAGCTTAACCGAATCAATCATTTTGGTCTTGGTCCAAAAATAGTGAGGATCGAATATTCGTTCTGATTCAAAAAATAGGTAAAAATCGGAACAAACCGAACCATGCCCACACCTAATTAGGAGCACTCGAACTCAATATATTAATAGAATGAAAACAAACAAACAAGTTGATATAAACAAAAATTCGCAATTTATGCTTGCAACACACAATACAAATGCAAGTAAATATTGTACCAGGGACTCCACAGATATGCGAGTACCTAGGACAAAAGTTTTAGCATTTACTTCTATCTAAGGATAATAAAACATGTTGAGAAATGCACTCAAATTAAATGCACAAAGTATGAGTGCCAGTATATGATGAACTCGGGACTACACAAGTGTACGAGTACCCAGGACAAAAGTTTCAACATTAGCTTCAACCCAATAAAGAGGGTTGAGTAATGTGACTAAGTATCAAAATTTAAAGCACAAAGTATGAATACTGGTATGTGATGTACCCAAAACTCCACATGAGAGAGAGCACCCAGGATATAAACTTTAACATTCGCTTTAACCTGAGAAAATAGGCTAAGTAATGAGTATTGCAAAGTAAATGCAATAGAAAATATTCCAAAAATTAATATACACGGGACTCTAAAAGTATGCGAGCACCCAAAGCAAATATTTGTTGCATTCATATCAACTCAGAAACAAGTTGAGAAATGAGAGAAAGTGTCAATAGTTACTAACATGTGTATTAAAATTACATATATGTGGGCTCCAAGGATGAGTGATTACCCAAAATAAAAGCTTTGACATTGTCTCTAACCTGAAACTTAATTGGTTGTAAATAACATGAGCAAGTGACTAAAAGTGGAAATCACAAAAGGATAGACAAAAAATATAAGATTTTGGGACTCCAAATACAAAGGAGCTCCCAAAACAAATGCCTCCGCATCTTTTTCAACCTAGAATAAAATAGGGAGAATGACAACATGAGAAAGTACTAATTATGATAAGAGAAGTAAAAATTGCACAAAGGTCTTAGTGCAATGAAAAGATATGATTAAGGCTTAATGAAAGTTTGAGCAACCTACTCAAATGTGTTTTTTACTCGAATATAGAAGCAGGTGAAGGAGAGTTAATGAGTTACTTACAAAATTGGCATAATAGTAAGAAAAATGACCTAAGGGTCACTCATGGAGATGAAAAATCATCCTACATGAGCAAATGTGAATAGAGTATTAGTCAATAACTTAAAGTACCATATTTACAATAAATAGTCCAAAAGGTGTCAATAAATACACATGACATTAAAAGTACGCGAAGCATAGGACCTGAGAAAGTTCTCATGGGTCTCACCACAAGTGTGGGAACACAATAGTAGAAACATAAAGGGAAAGAAGGTTAAGTGATGAAAGACAAATGAATGACTTAACAACATAAAGTAAATATATTTACCTCATGAGAGGAACTCAATAAAGTGACAAACATTAATCTCTTCGCTAAACGAAAAGGATTACAAATAGGTTGAAAGAAAAAATTCTAAAAAAAGGGTTGTGATAACCCCTATAAAGACTTTTACCCACAAACTTTTAAATTGGTTTGTGCACTTGTATTTTTCACAAGGGGGATAATGTTAAGAAGTCCTTGAGAAAGTGAACAAGGAGAGTATAAGTTTGATTATGACTAATGATAAAGTATGTAGGAAGGTAGTGTGAGTGGGGTCTGGTAAGATACTAAAACGGGTAAGGCATGACCCGCTTTAATGAACTCTGCCTCCAAGAGTTTTTAGATCGACATTTGGTTAAACCTTACCTTTTTGGTGAAAATGGAATGAAAGCTAGAACCACCTCCTGCAAGACGATGAACTTCATAACAATAATAATAACTTTTCTTAAAATAATTTCTTGAGAATGATGGTTGTCAAGGTGGGAGTGAAGAAATAAGCACTCAACACTTAGAGAGAGAGCAAGGAGAGAATACTAGGTGGTCTAGTGTAATTTTGACAGAGTAACAGTAGGACTTGAGTTTCTTATTCGACTTGACCTTGCCTAGGAGTCCTATTTATACTTGGGCACTAGGGTTGAGTTAGAACTTTTGGGTGTAAAAAATGAGAGGGTTGGTGAGGGACAAGGTCTGCAATGTATCATTTGTCCCTGCCTGGGTACAACAAATTGTCCCTTTTGACAGGTTCCACCTGGTGCAAACCAAGGTCAAAAAGAAAATATGTCTATGTTTAATGACAAAATATGTGATTTGGTAAATATCTTTTGAAATGGTAACTAGTTGTACAAACTTTACAAACTTAATAGGGGCCCCATGGACCACCTCCTCTAAAACCATTAAACTTGAGGAGGGGGGGGGGGGGGGGGCTTTGAGGACCCCATTCTCTAAAATCATTTTATAAAAAGTTCATTTCTTGTGATCAACCTCTTGGTTGCTCACTTCAATTATGACTGGGTGTACGGACTTGAGTGACTCCTAGGGTCTCTCTACTAGTATTCTCTCTATCTTAAACTGCTAAATGGTTGATCTTGCTCAAAAAACCTTGTTCCTCAGCCACCAAGCCAAAACTCCCAGGAAATCCCAATTGATATATTTGAGACCTATTTGCTCAATTAGGCTACATGTACAAGAAAGTAAGTATTATTACTTTTGTTATTTAAAAGACTAATTTTTTCATGATGAGGGTTTATTCATAGTAAACCCTCTCATCCTGGCGTATTTTGCTCTTTGGGCCACTACTTGGACCCTCTTCCTGTAAAATAAATACTGTTTGAACTTTGTTTAAGGAGTTCTTCACTGTGGATTTCTTCACTAGATTTTACATTTTAGCTGGTCTTGGCAGAGGGGTCCCTTGTTTATGGACTCCCTTCCCCATGTATCATTTCAATTGGTTTTAGTTTGGGGGGAAAGGGTGTTCCTCGCCCAAACTATCTTTTGAACTTGAAGGAGGTTTTGAAGGGGCTCCTTCTCAAAATATCTCTTGGATTGTAAGGAGCTCCTGGAGGGGTTCCTTCTCAAAACATCTTTAAAAACTTCTTTGAAGGAGGGGCTGGAGGGGTCCCTCGCCCAAATACCTTTGCACTTCTTTGAAGGAGGGGCTGGAAGGGTCCCTCGCCTAAATGCCTTTGAATTCTTTGCAGGATGGGTTAGAGGGGCCTCTCACCTAAAACTTTGAAATCTTTATAGGAGGGGTTGGAGGGGTCCCTTGCCCAAATATCTTTGAATTCTTTGTAGGAGGGGCTGGAGGGTAAATTTGAATTCTTTACAGGAGGAACTGTAGGGGTCCCTAACCCAAATATCTTTGAATTCTTTGCAGCAGGGGGCTGGAGGGGTCCCTCCCCCAAATATATTTGAATTCTTTGCAGGAAGGGCTGGAGGGGTCCCTCACCCAAATATCTTTGAATTATTTACAGGAGGGGCTGGAGGGGTCCCTCGCTCAAATATCTTTGAATTCTTTGCAGGAGGGGCTGGAGGGGTCCCTGGACCAAATATCTTTGAACTGATTTGAAAAAGGGGTTGGAGGGGTCCCTTGCCCAAATGCTTTTTTACTCTTTGCAGGAGGGATCCCTTGCCCAGAAATCATTCTTCTTGGGTTTTGGCTAGAGGGAGGGGTCCCTCACCCAATAGTATGATAAAATTGTAATACCCCTCTACAAAGTAGTTGATATTTCATGCACAAGTCTCTCGACACTACAAGACACTAATGCATGAGGAGTATAATGTAAAGAGGTCCCTAAATAAGAAAATTCAAGTTGTGAGTTTTGCCTATAAAACACATGGCATATATGGGAACCTAACTTAAAGATGAAAGTGAAAGCATGTTGAGGTTGTTATTCCCAATAGGAGTAAATAGTATGATTTTTTTAATGATGATTAGATTTTATGTACACATCTCTCTCACAAATAAAGAGACTTCTGTATGAGGGGGGTAATGTAGAGGGGTCCCAGAGCTTCTTAGTACTAATTATTATTTACATTGGTTATGCATTTATTTTAATACTAATGGTAAATATTAAAGGTTCCAAAAAGAGTGCTTTGGTCCAATCAACGATTCAAGTTAGAAAAGCTCGAGGGGCCTAGGAGCCTAGTAAAGTAGCCAGCTGGATCTTTGAGGGTTTTGACTTGGAGGTTGGATAGTAAGGTTTGTTAATCAATTTAAATGATCAAGCATTCTAATAGAAGAGATAATAGTACCAAAAGTCCTGAGTAACTCACGATTACTCGAGAAGGTCACACTATCCTCTTGGGACCTTAAGATCACTCGAGAGGTCATTTACATTATAGTTAGTTCAGGGGGATAAGGGACCCTCGACAAGTCATTTTCATAAAAAGTCACTCGGGGAGGCTTCATGCCCCTCGAATAATGAATTTTATTTATGTTATCTCGAAAGGGTTCATGTCCCTCGAGAAGTCATAATTAAATTAACAGTTAGTTGAGCAGGTTAACACCCTCTCGACAAGTCGTGCTCATTTCATAGGTGCCACACACTCCAAAAAAATATGATGTTTTTAATGAAAGTTTAAACTTTACTTATTTATTTTAGTTCCATAGAAAAAGGGACTTGAAACTTGTATGTTTTATAAAACACATTTTTTGGCCAACCTCATAGGTTATACCCGACCACGTCATTTTTGTATCCCTCAAGTCTTATTATATTATTTAAACAATAAATACACATTTACTAGTATATTTTTAATGAGGATACATGTCACATTGTGGTGAAAAACTAATTCGGCCATACCTATTATATATTTTTTTATGAAGAGAGACAGTGCCCCCACAAGTTTTATTAATAAAATAGAGAAATAACCTCTCTAGTGGCTTTTACAAGATCTTATTACATTAAAAATCCTAGAAGTTAACTTGAGAGTCCACCAGGTAACTTTTGAAAAGCTAGAAATCTGGGAATTTATAAACATTCCCAGTACAAGAGATAAAGAAAGCATGAAAACTTGGGAATTTATACTTATTCCCATTACAAAAGATGATATATCTAGATTTGGAAGGCTTAGAGTTCCTAATAAATGGAAAGTGCCACTTATATATATTAAGGAATCCCATGGTTATCCTTGGCATCCCTTTAAATTGATCAAAAAAGCATTTAATACATATCTTAACTCCATAGTTGACTAAAGAATCAGCTATAAAATTGGCCTCTGTATTGTAGTGCCTGAATCTGACATATATATCTTGAATTGTCTTCTTGATATCAGTGATTATTATCTTGATTTTCCAAGTAATGGTCTTCTTATTTTGGGCTATAATGTCAATCAACATTTTTAAATCAGACTCAACATCTATATTGATTTTCTGTTTTTGTTTGCAAATTAGAAGACCAGATAGAATAGCTTTTGCTTCAGTAACTTTATTCGAATCTACCCTTCCAAAGTCTGAGAAAGCCCATATGAAATCTCCCTTGTGATTCCTAAGAATATCACCATGACCTGTAGAATCACGGTTTCCTTTTAAAGCTCCATCTATGTTCAATTTCCATCTAAGATGATCAGGTCTATTCCATTTGACAAGTCTTCTATGCAATATTTCTTGTGGGGCAGTTATAATTGAGAACATGTGAGACAAATCTGAGTGCATATTACCACAGTTCATTGGGTGAGATAAGGCAATGGTTTGAACATCTTAAGTAACAACTTGAATTATACTAAATGAAGGCAATTTGACATCTTCATGGAGGGATTTGTTTATGTGCTTCCAGATCTCCCAAACAATGTAAGAAGAATGATTTTGACAACGAATTGGAATATTACATTAGATTTTTCTCTAAGCCACCATTTCATTAGCATAATATGAAATGATTTAAACGAAATTTGAATACCTATCAAGTTTGAAAAAAAAGATCATACCTTCCATGCTATATGGCCATTGATGAAAAGGTGATTCAACTCTTCTGAGTGAGAGTAGCAGCATCTACAATTGGGAGATATTTTAATACCTAGAACTTGACGATTGTCCTCGAGAGAAATTTTGCTGAGTAAACGCCTCCATAAGAAAATTGACAATTTAATTGGAATATAATGATCCCAAATGCTTTTGAATAATGAAGAAGAGGTTCTTGAATTTTTAATAATATGGTAAGCTGACTTGAAAGTGAATTTTCCTTCTTCAGAGGGTTTCCAAACTTTCATGCCTTTAATATTAATGATTAAATCGTCTATCTCATGAAGGTGAGATTTGAAGATGTTGAATGATAGGGAATATATTAATTAGGGAAATAGTTGTGCTTGCTTATCATGAAATTTGCCCAACGATTTTCCCTCGTTATGTAGTTCCCACAGATTCTCCATCTTGAGGCTTTGGATATGTCTGGCATACTTCGTAAACCTAGAACTCCCTCCTCTACGTTAAATCACAAATCCTTCCATCTAAACTAGTGATATTTTCTCCCATACTCCTTGTGTTCTCCCCAGAAAAATCACTAAATAATTTTTCCATTCTGTTAAGAATGAGTTTAGGAGATTTGAGGGCTGCTAAAGTATGAAGAGGCATAGAGCTAAGAACATCTTTGATTAGGACAATTCTTCCTGCTTGAGATAAGAATTTAGATTTCCAACCTTTAGTTTTAGATATAATAGTTGAAATTAACCTTTAAAGTAAATGTCCTTTTTCCTACCTTTGAATAGGGGGAAACCCGGATATTTAATTAGTTTTGTGCCTTTTTCAAGGCCTGTAACTTCTTGGATGATATTGGACCTCTTAGCAGTAGATTTAGCTAGAGTTATAAATTTGCTTTTAGCTTTTTTGATGAGCTGCCCTACAGATTTTTCATAATCAGTGAGGAAAGACATTAAAGATTTTAAGCTTCTCTTTGATCCTTGAGTAAAGATGATGACATCATCAGCAAAGGCTAAATGATTTATCAAAGTACAGTTCCTAGGATGGGAGAAATGGACTATATTTCTAGATTACATTAAATTTTGTATACCAACACAAAGAACAAATAGACTTGGGGATAGTGGATCCCCTTATCTAAGGCATCTGAAAGACTTAAAAATCCTAAGGGATAACCATTCACTAATATAGAAAACCAATTAGAAGATATGATTCTCTAAATGGCATCTGTAAATCCTTCACTAAATCTAAATTTTCTGAGAACTTTAATGAGAAATAACCATGAAACTCTATCATATGGCTTTGTGATACCTAGTTTAATAACCACATTGTTTCCTATTTTTCTTTTATACATGAGAGGCATAATTTCTTGTCTAAGAAGAATGTCATAAAGGATGTTTCTCCCTTTAATGAAACCTGACTGGTTTGGAGAAATTAAATTTAGTAGGTATACCCCTAATCCGGAATTCATGATTTTTTAAATGATCTTGTTGCTAAAATTGCATAAACTTATTGGTCTGAAGTCTTTGCAATGACTGGGATTTTTAATTTTGGGTATCAAGGATATATTTGTGGCTCCCTAACCCTTGGGTATGTCTCCTCTATGGCAAAAGGCTTGGAAAACAACTATCAACTCCCCCTTAATGATACTCTAGTAATTTTATAAAAAATTGACCATTAAAGCCATCAGGACCTATTACACTGTCAGTATTAAGATAATTAATGGCTTCCAATATTTCATCCTCCTCAAGAATTTTGGTGAAATCAATATTAATTTCACTGGACACTAGATTGGGGATAACTTCTAATATGTAATTAATGCTTCAGTACCTTATTCTATGAGGATTGTTTGGTAATATTCGATAAAAACTTCATTGAGCTGGTCACCTGAGTCCGCCCATTATTCTTTGTCATTTTTAAACTTGTGGATCAATAATTATCTTATGGAGTTATTAGCCATTGCATAAAAATATTTGGAGTTCAAATACCCTTCTCTAATCCATTTTATTCTAGCTTTTTGGCTCCAATATTGGTCTTCACATTTGATGGCGCAATTTAACTTTGCTTTGGTTTCCTCCATCATTGTTCTATTCTTATTTGTTGGATTTGTTGGTATTTATCTTCAATCATCAGCATATCATCTTCCATATTGGACACTTCTTGGAATTTTTTTAAAAGTATGCTTATTCCACTCATTAAGGTCCTTCTTGAGCATCTTCAGTTTCAAAGAAATAATGTTAAGAGGACTGCCACTTATAAACTTCTCCCAAGATTCTTGAACCATCGCTTTGAAATTTTTGTGGTTACACCGCATGTTCTGAAATTTGAAAAGCCCAATTACTTTGTCTCAAATTTGACAAAAGGAGATTAGTAATGGTGAATGATCAGAACAATTTTTTTTATAAATCTTCACAACAGAAGATTAGAATTCGGATAGCCATTTTTGATTAATTAAACCGCTATCAAGTCTTTCCCAAATCTCCCTCTCATAATATCTATTATCATACTAATTGAATTTAGTACCTGAATATCCCAAATCATTAAGACCAACTCTTTGGATGAAGTTATTGAACTCCACTCCACCTTTAAGATCAACATCTCTACCCCTAGTTTTTTTAGAACTATCAACCACTGTATTGAAATCTCCTATAGTAATGTAAGGGTGTCGAAGGCATAGGTTAGAGTTAGATTCAATATTCCTCTATAACTCTGTTCTGTTTAGCCTTAAAAACTTTGCATATACTACATTAATGAATATTTTGGAAGGTATCATTGGATGAGACTTCTCTAGTAGCATATCTTGCTCACTATTTGTGATAGTACTACAATTAACTTCATATCTCCATAACCACCAGATTTTATTATTGACATTATCTCCACACCCATCAAAATTTATAATTCTTCTAAGATCCTCCAGCTTATACTTGTCTATCTTTGGTTCCAAAATTGCAATAAAAGGAAGTTTATGAAATATACAAAGTTTTTTAAGCCTTCTCTTAATTTTTTTTGTTGCCTAATCCTCTTGCATTCCATATGATTATATTAATCATTTAGATTTAGGAAAAGTAGCTTTTGAGTTCTGCAATTTGAGTGTTCTTATTTAGTTTTTCTTTGTTGTTCAGTTTGAGAATGTTGTCTGTTTCTATGGATTATTTTTTTGATTTCATCAGGTTTCCCTTCTTTTTCTTTAAAAGTTGAATTTAGGATTCCAACCTTTTTTAGAATAAAATTAGATTTTCCAAGAAAGGGGTTTATCTAAATGCGTTGATTTCACTATCTGATTGAGAGAGGCTATTATGAAAGGATTGGCATCCTTTTTCTGGTAGTTATGTTGCATCATGTGAGAGGTTTAAGACTTTTATGATCCTTATAGCCTCATAATCAATATAAACTGATTTGATTTTATCTATATGGGCCCAAAATAACTTCATAGGGGATTCTCTTTCTTTGCACCTTACTGTTAGGACTCTTTAATATTGTTTACTGATGATGGACTACTTTTATATTGAATTCTTGAATTTATAATTGGTTTTCTTAGGAACTGATGACTTGATTAGTTGCATCTTTAATGATTTGGGGAGGTTCTTTATCTATTTATGATTATGTTATCGTCTCTTCAGTGTCTGATTTCTCATTTACGAATCATTGATTAGGCTCTTGATCTCTTTGAAGTAACTTCCATTCTTTAAGGGGGTTATTGGTCTTCTCTATTTTCTTGAGAGTTGTAGGTGCTTTTTTAGAGTCATTATTATTGAATAAACATTCATCTTCCTTATGGCCAAGCTTGAAACATTTACCACAGTAATATGGTATATATTCATATGCAATTTCTTGCTAGAATCCATAGTCTTCATAATGAAACCAAACTCGGTCAAGTCTTTCTTGCAAAAAGTCTAGTTCCATGCATACCCTAGCTACACTAGGTCTATTGATTTTCATTGTAGAGGCATCAAGTTTTAATGGTTTACCAACCACTTGGGCAATAGAATACTAAGACTCTTTTACAAAAAATGAATTGGTAATCCTGGGAAGGAGATCCACGCAGGAACTATGGAACTTTCTTTATCCAATCGAAATTAATGAGACCACTTACAGGTCCTCATTGGGAATTTTCCAATCAACCATGGATCTTTCATCCATAATCAAACGAAATCCTCCTCTGAAAATAATTAGATCAATATGTGTTTTTGATCAAGAAGACCTATACTATATGCTGCCTTTAAGCCAAAAGTTTCAAATTGTTTTCTGATTATATCAATAGTTGGTCTGCGATGAGAAAACTTCCCAACCATGGAGAGTTTGAAGTGGTCTATGAGTTTCTTATGTTATCACGATAGAATAAGATAGCAAGTTCTCCTCTAAACTTGGAAGGAGTCTAAATAGGTCTTTTAGAGGGGCTAGAAGATGAGGTTAAGACGCTAACAAAGGATTTGGACTATGGCCATCCCGATCCGAGCTTGGGCGTCTCGAAGAGGTATCGCATCCTGCTTGGGGATGTTTCGGCCTTCTTCAGTGTGGGGTAAATGTAAGGATATAGATTCGCCAGTCTATTTTGCATAAAATATACAAAAGAACATGTTTCCACCTCAATAGGATGACATCAAAGACAAATTAATGCATACGAAACCAATAGTTTGGAGGGTTCTGGGGCTAAGTTACGAAATGGGAAGGTATTAGGCACCCATCCCTCCCTTTTGGTCTCTCAAGGGCTTGTTTTATTATTTCCTTTATTTCTCCGTGAAATGCCTGTGCATGTATATATAATGGAGATAGGAATCACTCAACTGATATCATGGAAAAGATAAAGTGAAATCATCTAGAGGAATGTTCCCAAAGATAATATATATATATATATATTTATATAGATATGATTTATGCACTTATCAAGATATTGACCACTATGGAGAAATGACAATATATGTCGGATGGAGCGCTAACAAAGGATTATGAAGATATAATAATGCAAGAATATGGTGAAATGTAGGAATAGAGATTTTATGAAAATTGGAAAATCGAAAGTTGAACTCGAGTCTCGTGTTTTAACTCGAAACGCCTATGTAGCCTATAAAAGGCTTCAAAGTCCACGTAGTTCGCATGTGGCTTGAGGTTGGGGTTTTATCCCATAGATTCGAACGAGATTTTATTGTAAAAGTGTGTGTGGAAAAAAAGTATTTTAGCTTTGGAAAAGTGTAAAAGATGAATTCGTTCGGAATTTATGGGTATAACCCTCTTTTTGTTGATTTCGTTTTTTTGTAGAAAATAAAGTATATGCAATATACTAGTAAAAATGTAGAGATTAATATGTATGAATTAAGTTAAGAACAAGATTATGAATCTAATATAACTAATGCAAAAACAAGAAATTTAAAGAGACAAGGGAAGGATTTGGACCTTCTTTGAAGAGTGAGAGCTTGCCCTTGATTTTGGATGAAATCTCTTGATGATTGATACGAATATTGAATGAAATATTGGCAAATTGGGTATCAAAGGGATGGGAATATGAACTTTGATAAAATTTCACATAAGGAAACTTCCCTGATTGAGAGAATGTTACTGAGATCAGTGATGCTGATGGATCAAAGCTGTAGGTGTCTTTTGGAGTGAGGTAATGCCCTACTTTTATAGGGTCAGTGGGTTGACGATCGACATAGCCCTGGTCCTGCCAATCGGTGGGTGACCCTGGGCACACTGCCAATAGGCAGGGTCTGGGACCTGCCAATTGGTAGTCTCGTACAGATTTCCCTGGAAAAATAGCCGTAGAACGTAATTTTCTAATTCAAATCGTGCACAGGGCATATCGTTAGAAAGATAATTCAGAGACCTTCAAGATTCCTTAGACCTTTTCTGGGTTTGGGAGTTGACTTTGGGTCAAATGTGGCTCAAACTCACACGTTGGTCCTTTGGATGGGAGATCCTCGAACGTAAACAGATGGTTCATCTGTATGGCAAGTCAGAATTGCGTACGGGGCAGACCATTGGAAAGGTTAGGAGATGTACTTCGACATTCCAAAGAGTTTCACTTTGTTCAGATAGTTGACCTTGGTCAATTGGGGACCGAAGGGAAAATGAATCATTCATTCGAATGGTTATGCCATTTTGTGCACAGGGCGGATAGTTGGAAACGGGTTTCAGTGCCCTTCGAAGATTCAAAGAGCTTTCGCTCTGATGATGAAGTTGTTTGGAGTTGAATGGGGGCCTGAAAGTGCCCGATAGCCTCTAGATCGGTACTCAGAGTATGATCTGGGGTTTGTGGTGAGTTGGGGAGGTGCTAATGACTATGGAGAGACTTTGGGGTTCCTAGAATGTGGTGTCAATAGAGCCCCTCGACGGGTGAGCTTAGAACAAGTGATAGCCTTTGAATAGAAACCACATGATGTTTTGGAAAGAGACAAGTTATGCATACATAAGGTAATGATGGGGATGGATGAGCCAAAATTGATTCTGAGGACCTAAGGTGGGAGCGACCAATTCTAAGGGTCGAGAGAAATTCTGACCTAGAAGTGGTGATGATGGTCAATCCTTACCTAAAGGAGGTCACAATCGAGGTCCAAGGTCAATTATGACCAAAAAGAGGTGATAACCGGGGGTCAAGGTTAATTCTGATGATGACTGGAGGTCAAGGTCAATTCTGACCTAAAAGAGGTGACGACCGGGGGTCAAAGTCAATTCTGACCTAAAAGAGGTGACGATCGGGGGCCGAGGTCAATTCTGACCTAAAAAGGTGACGACCAAGGGATGAGGTCAATTCTAATATAAAAGAGGTGATGGTCGGGGGCCGAGGTCAATTGTGACCTAAAAGAGGTGACGACCGGGGGCCGAGGTCAATTTTGACATAAAAGAGGTGACGATCGGGGGCCGAGGTCAATTCTGCCCTAAAAGAGGTGACAACCGAGGGCCGAGGTCAATTCCAACCTAAAAGAGGTGATGACCTAGGGTCGAGGTCAATTCTAACCTAAAAAGAGGTGATGACAGGGGGTCGAGGTCAATTTTGACCTACAAGAGGGGAGGACCGAGGGTCGAGGTCAATTCTGACCTAAAAGAGGTGACGATCGAGGGCCGAGGTCAATTCTGATCTAAAAGAGGATGAAAAATATTGTGGGTCAAAGAAGGTTATTAGGCCTTAAGTAGGGATGAAGTTGGGAGGCTCCATTCGGGATATTTATCGTGCAGTTTCGTATCTGATTTAGGTTTCACTGGGGAGGTGGTTTTTCTTAGCTCGAGAAATTTTGATTGGAGACATCAATCGATTTTGGACATTTTGCTGGGGAGGTGAGAGTTCTGATGGGGAAATGGACGTGGAAAAAATGTTTTTCTTAGTGAAAAAGGTTTATAACTCGTCTGGGAGTTTCAGGAATTTTTCTGGATTTTTTGGCATTTTTTTGGATTTTTTGTACGAAATTTCAGTGCGGGTGCCGACCTTTGTCCTTTGCAGATGCAATTTTATGAGGTGATTGGGTTTAACACCCAACTTATTTCTTGGAGGATGATTCTGTTAGGTATTTCTATCAAATGTACCGATGGCGGAAGTTCAACCGACGGTCGAAGAAGCCTCTTTCTCTAGCGACTGTGCGTCAGGTATTGAATGGCCTGACGAGCGAGCGGGTAAAAACTTATTAATTTTTTTACCTTTTTCTTCATGATGACCCTTTCGATATTAATCCTGATCTTTTGGGGAATTTTACAGGTGACCTTCTACCCTTAGGGGACAACTATCCAAGATACGGGGGCGATGGGGCGAACACGTAGATGTGACATTTGTTGGCGCATAAGTTTGTCTACTCCTGGTATCTTGAGCAGAGGTTTGTCCGAAAAATTATGGAGGAGGAAGTGGTGGTGCCACCGGAATAGCCTCCGGTGTATATGAGGTGTGTGCGAGAGATGGTAGACGATGAGAGAATAGCAGCAATGATGGGTGAGCGTTACTCATCCTATACCGACGCAGCGGTGCCATATGATTATCTGGACTTTGTGTCAAATTAGTTAATTCTGCCAAGCATATATGATGAGATACCTCTCCCCCAGGCAGGTTCGAGTCAACCGATGGGATCTTCCCGTAGTGCCGGTGGCCTGTCAACATCCACTACAACGACATCCTTAGAAATTTCTTTTGTACGGCTTCACTCTCTTACTTACAATATTCGAAGGGCTGATTGAGGGTCGATGCGCATGAAGCATCATCCTAATGGGATGGATCCGAAGGAGCTACGCTTGACAGACGAGGTCCTTCATCATGAGGTATGCTTTTTATCTTTTTTGCCTTTTGATTCTCTGATTTCTTTCTTGGTTTTTGATTGACTGATTCGTTCCTTTCTATTTTTCCCACAGCACATTCGGGTGTTGACCACTTGGCTGAGGGATGTTCGGGACTGGATATCTTTGGTGACAGTTCATATTCGAGATGGAATTCTGGTGCCTTCTTATTTGGTACCATCTACTTCTTGTGAGCAAGGGTCTCGTTGGGGTAGTGGAGGTACATCGTCTCGTCTCCAGGGAAAGAGAGCGCGCCACAGGGAAGGAAGTTCCTAAAGAGAGAGTAGATATAAAGAGAGAGAGAGGGAAAAAATGTTGGTGGAAGGAGTGAGAGAGAAAATATGTGGGTGAGGGCTGAGTTTCTTTGTTATTTATTGTTTCCTGCAAGAACTGATGTAACACATCAATATATATCTTTGCAATGAAGTTTTTGTTGATTTTATTGCCTCAGAGACTTAATGCGCATGCTCTTTTTACTTTGCTGCCGAGACCGTAAAAATAAATGATTTTGAGAGAGTTTATTTAAAACAGGGTGAAATAAAGCACAAGGATAAGGAAATTTTAGAATAAAAATGTATTTTTATTGAGATTTTCAATTTTGATAGAAAAGGAAAAAGGGAAATTTCCCAAAGTAGGGGATCGGCATGCCCCTTGTCCTGCCTATCGACATGTCGGTCCAGTACAATCAATCTAAGGACTTGATTTCACTTTCTTCAATGGGTTAGTACTTGGTGGGGTAGGTTTCCCTCCGATTTATACAGGATTCTTTGTCTTTATTTGAGCCTTTCTAAGTATAAATAGGGGGCATGAGTGGAGTATTTCCTCACACCTCCACTTTCCTTCTTATTTGCACTCTTTTGCTCACTATCTCTTTATTCATGATATGGCTCTCCCTCGTAGCATTGAATTTACTAACTACCTCAAGACTTTGGAGGCAATGTGTCCGTACTATGTCGACTATGATGTTTTCCATATGTGTCGAGTATCTTTATGGAATAATCAGTCCATAGAGTGGAATATGCTAATGGCAGCCGTGGAATTCTGGTAGCTTGAAGATCATGTGTTGTACTTCGGGTTGGAAGAGGTTTGTCCGACCTATGATGAATTTTCTTCCATACTGGGGATAAATCCTAGTGTTACGGTGGATAGGCCTGAATTTTCCCAATCCCATAGGGAGCTGTTAGCGAGACTTCTCCATATTTCGCCTTCGAAGGCTAGACCACTGGTAGTGGGGGGAATGATCTCTCTTCCTGTTGTGTTGTATTATGTGCATATGCAAAGTGTTGGCGATGATGGAGTCGTCATCCCAGGATTGGTTTCGAAACTGCTGTTGGTGGCTAGGGAGCTGCTGGTGGACTCTCAACTTGCAGCCATTGTTTCCTGGATTTCCTACAATCGCAATCCTGCGGAGATTATACTGGAAGAGACTCTGAATGGTTTGGATGCCTGGCGGGAAGGATGTTCTAATTTTCTGATGGGTAGCCTTGTAATGTTGTTTATATGGTTGTCAGAGAGATTCTATATGGTCGTCCCACCTGAGTATCCCTTGTCAGGCGTACCAAACTTCTTTTCGCCACTTCATTAGCGTTGGTCTGGATATTGAAAGATGGGAGAACTAGTTTGTTGAGCATGGGGCTCGAGGCTTGCACTGGTCAGTGCCTTGGTGGGGGGAACTTCTGCCAATTCTGGAACTGGGGGAGTACCAATATGTTCGGTTGGTTGGCCTCAGGCAGACCTCTTTTTAGTTTTCCTGGAGGCTCTTGTGCTAATTTGGCTTGGAATTGATTGTGCCACCACGGACACTGGATTTCTTCCCCGTGGACGACCTGACAGAGAGAATGCGCATGCGGCTTGGATCTTTATGGGATAATCATCGACCATCATCCTGTCCTTCACAATATGATGGGCGAGTCTGGGACGTCTCAGGTGACTACATCAAGTGGTTATGAAAAGGGTAGTTTCCAAGATGCTGGTGGTGGAGTCCTATCAATGGTGGTTTGTCACTTTTGACACCATGGAGGGAGGCATCATGGTTTTCCCAAAGTTGGTCCGAGCTTATCATGCTATGGAGCGTCAGCAGCATTCCATTCAAGCAGGGGAAGTTTAGGTCCCCCAAGATATGGATAATGATGATGGGGTTGGCTCCTCTGGCAGCTGCAAGTAGGATTCACTAAGAAGTTTATTTGTGAATCTTTTCATATGGTGTTTGGTAGTGTATCTAGTTATTATTGTTGTGCTGTATGGGAATAATTTTGGAAGGGTTGTTTTTAGGTGTGATTGGTTTTTGGGGAAGTAGGAGTAAGTTGGTAAGGGAAGTCATTTGACTCCCTACGCCGATGTAATTGTACCGAAAATTTTCAAATAATGGAATAAAAATGTATTTAATCATCTAGTTGTGCCTCTTGATGAGTTTTGAATTTGAATTATCTTTACTAATCGTTAAGGCATACATAATCCTTGTGTTCAGGTATACGTTAAAATAAACTGTCGTTCTCGAAGATAAGAAATGAATAGCATTTTGTGAAAAAAGAAGGGGGTCGTGCTCATGTGATGCGTATGAGCTTCCTATGTACCTATGGGGTTTTTGAAAAGTTTGGTTTTTGAAAGAAAAAAGGTTTTTGTAGAGGATCAGGCCCCACGTAATTCTGGGTAAGGGAAATGAAGAGATTTTTTTAATAGAAGGGAGATGAGAAGGATCGTAGCGCGCTGAGATTTCAAACTAGGGATAGATTTCTTGGGATGATCCATGTTGACTGGACGGGCCATCTCTTCTCCATCAAGGTCGGAGAGCATAGCGGCACCACTTGACATGATTTTCTACATAATGTAGGGGCCACTCCAATTGTGTTTGAATTTCCCTCTGGGTCCCAGATGGGTTCTACTATTTCTTTAAGGGATAAGTCCCCTTCTTGGACACCGCGGTCCTTGACTCTCTTGTTAAATGATCGCGCTATTCAGCAATGATACCCTTGTATGTGGTATAGATCTTTCAATATCCTCTCGTCCAAGAGTGACAACTCATCAAGATGGCTCTGATGCTAGTCTTCTTCACCGACTTTTCTTTCCAGCATAACGAGCAGTGAAGTAATTTCCTTCTCCATGGGTAGGAATGCTTCCATGCCGTAAACTAGAGAGTAAGGGTTGGCCCCAGTTGAGGTTTGAACTGAAGTACGGTAGCCCCAGAGGGCATAAGGGATCCAGTTGTCCCAATCTCGACAACTTTCGGTCATCCTGCTGATGATAGATTTCGGTCATCAAACTTGTGCACATGTCCCACCATGCATAGTTCACTCAAATCCTGAAGTTCGAATCAGCATCCCGATTAATTATTTAACTAGTCCCTTACTTGATCACCCTAGTTAATTATTAAACTCCCACATAATAAATAGTGGCACAAAACTATTTTTATTAAATATTCGCTCACTTGTATAACCTCCCATATACTCCCTTGAGTTCATAAAAATCTCTAAAACATTTCCATGATCCAAAATTGACCTAAACTCACGGGTCGTTCAAACGAAATCCCATCTTGTTCGAATGAGGTTCAAATGAAATTACAGAATCCCTGATGTAAAGCATTTTTCCTAGGCGGTATTCAACCCCAAAAATCCAATTTCATTTCTACGGTTCTTCTTACCCAAATTTCAAGAACTATAACCTAATTATAAATAGGAAAACATGATTACATCCTTGTCTATACAATCCTCACATAGTAACCCTCATAAATTCAAGAACCTTTATAAAATTAATTTTTTAAAGGTTCAATCTTTTGATTTAAGTTCTACATATTCTTCTCTTAAATTCAAAAAAATTATTTCTCATTGCAAGTGTAATCAATCTCAATTAATCATCAGTTTAAGATCATTAATTCCTTATCATTTAGGTTTCTACACCAATTCATTGAGTTACAATCTTTCATGCTTTAAAGCTCGAATTTCTATTTCAAACCAAGAAAGTAATTAACTACACTAGAATTGCGACATAAAGCAAGTAACTACTTGCCTCATTGGATTAAAATTCAAAGTCTTCTTCGAATTTGATGACGGGTTGAGTTATCTTTCTTCTCCTCTCTAAGTTTCCTCTTATTTCTTCTTCTTCTTTTTTTCGCGGGGGCTCCCTCTCTTAATCCCTTATGTAAAATATGAAAGGTAGGCTGCCATCCACCTTTCCAACCTCTTAAATGTCCACTTAATTAAAATAATCCATATTTTCTTGTTAGTTGTAAGTATAAAATGACCCACTTACCCTTTTATGGTCCCCGTTATGTATAAAAAGTCCCCATAACCCAAACGTAACACTTGGGTACCTAATCAGGACTATTTCAACCCTTTTTGGATCACCAGTGAACTCGAAAAGGTCATCCTAGTCATCCAACTCTAAATATGCTAACATCTCATTAATCTGGCTCAACACACGTGTACCCTACGCGTCGCCCATAAATTATATCAATCTGTCGATGTGACACCCTATCAATATTTCATAATAAACCATCCCTATCACTCATACACGACATATAATAAATCACATAACTATTTACTTATCACACACAAATAAATAATAATTATAATAAATATTAATCCTTTATCTCACTAATTAATATATACTAAATTCGAATTTAATTTTCCTCCAATTAAATTAATAGTATAAAGTACACGAATTATAATTAATAATAAAAGTACACAGTATTACATTCTTCCACCTAACAAAAGAATTTTGTCCTCGAAATTTGAAACTACTTTCCGTGAAGAACTCCGAAAACTTTTAACAGATGTCATCCTCACACTCCCACTTCGACTCGGTAATATTGTGTTGTCCCCACTATACACGCACTAACGGTACTACCTTTAATCGAAGCTTAAGCTCGTTACGGCCCCAAAAGGAAACATGTCTAATCTCATATGAGATATATGGTTACAAGTTGATCTCCTCTAATGGTATGTGATAGTAAGCCACATTGCCCTTAATATGCCTCTTTAACGATGACGCATGGAACACGTTGTGAATCCGCTATAAATGTTCTGGCAAGGAGAGCTTATACGCAACTGGTCCGATACTTTCGATAATGAGAAAAGTCCCCACATACCTCAGTGACAACTTCCCATTCTTCCTAAACTGCATCACTCCCTTCCTGGGAGATACCTATAGCAATACCTTATCACTCACGCCAAACTTTACAAATCTTTGACTCACATCAGTGTAACTCTTCTGCCTATCCTAAGCTAGCCAAATACGATTCCTAATTAACTCGATCTTTACTAATGTCTTTAGAATCAAATCTATCCCGATTATCTTGTTGTCCCCCACATCTAACCAATAAGAGGACGAACGATAAGGTCTTCCATACAAAGCCTTAAATGATGCCATGCCAATCGTGAACTGGTAGGAGTTGTTATACATAAAATTTACGAAAGGAAAATAATGCTTCCACCTAACCTGAAAGTACAAAATACACATCCTCATAATATCCTATAATATCTGATTCACCTTCTCTGCCTACCTATCGGTCTGTGGATGATAAGCTGTGCTCAAATGCAAATATATCCCTATTGCCTCCTGGAATCTCATCCAGAAGTGGGATATAAAGATTTGTCCCCATCTGAGACAATGTTGAGATTTACCTTGTGTAATATCACTATCTCTTCTATGAACAACTGTGCAAACTACCATGTCGTGTAATCCACCCGAAATGGGATACCTTGGTCAACTGATCCACAATGACCCAGATGGATTCGTGACCCCCTGTGATGTCAGCAACCTTATGATGAAGTCTATTCCACACCGAAATATCTCATGACTGTAGAACCCCGGCTGGTCTCTGATGATTAACCTTTACCATCTAACAAGTGGTGCACTTAGAGAAAAACTTTGTTATGTTTTTCTTCATCCCAACCCATCAATACTGTCACCTCATATACTGGTATATCTTATCCCCTCTGGGACGTACTAAAAATCATGACCCATGCACCTCTTGCATAATTGCATACCATAGATCCTCATCATCTGGAATTGTCAACCTCCTATTAAAGTGTAAGCCACCCTTAGTAATGACTGAGTAAGACTCCGCTCAGCTTGCTAATAACTGTCGAATCCCCTCCTAATAAGATGGATCCCTTGCCTGTGCCTTCATAACCCTCGAAATGATCTCAGGTGTGACGGTCATCATTGTTAAGTTCTCCCGAACTACCTGATCCTTATGACTAATCTCAACCCACTTTGCCTTCTATACTGCTGCTAACTGTCCCTATGGCATCCGTCTCAATGCATATTCCACTACATTCTCTTTTTCCACATAATACTAGATGTCAAATTGATAATCCTTCACGAAGTCAAGCCACCTATACTGCCTCATATTCAGTTCCTTCTGCGTGAAAAGATACTGAAATTACTTGTGGTTCGTGAAAAATCGAAACTTCTTCACTTGAAGATAGTGCCTCCAAATCCTCAATGAAAAAATGACTCCTACTAACTCCTAGTCGTGAGTGGGATAGTTCTTCTCACTATATTTAAGCTTACAAGATGTATATGATATGGATGCATCGGTAAAAATAAAATACTCTACTTATCCCCTAGGCAGTATGAGTACTGGCACTGAAGTCAAAATGTTCTTTAGCTCATCGAAATCCAACTGATAGTGGTCATCCCATAAAATAGGCACTCTCTTATGAGTTAAATTCATCAGGGGACCCAAAATCTTAGAAAATCCTCTGATGAACTAACGGTAGTACCTTGCTAACCGCAAAACACTATGCATCTCTATAAGGGTCATGGACTGGACCCACTCCCTCACCACTGACTCCTTATTCGTATCCACAAAAATCCCTCTCTCAGAGATAATTTGACCCAAGAACTATACCTCCCGTAATCAGAATCAATATTTCTCAAACTTATCATACAACTTGTGGTCCTTTAAAGTCTGAAGGACCGTACGTAAGTGCTCTGTGCGCTCGCCCTCTGTACGAGAATAAATTAAGATGTCATCTATAAACACAATGATAAACTAATCCAAGAAGTATCTTAATACCCTTATAATATCCCTAAAAATTGTTGGCGCATTGGTTAGCCCGAATGACATAATCCTGAACTCATAAGACTCATATCTCGTAAAAAATGCGATCTTAAGGACATACTCCACCCTGATACCTAAGTGATGGTACCTCAACCTCAAATTAATCTTAGAGAAGTAGGTTTCTCCTCTCAGCTGATTGAACAAATCATCGATACCCTACAACGGATAATTATTCCAGATCGTGACCTTGTTCAACTCTCGATAATCAATAAATAACCGTAATGACCTATCCTTCTTATTCACAAAAAGAATTGGGGCACCCCTAAGTGATGTAATCCTGCAGGTAAAACCCTTCCTATACAATTGCAAATCTTATCACTCAAATCTCGTATATCTAAAAGATCCATAGTATATGATGCTCATGCTATCGACCTAGTACACGACGCTAAGTCGATCACAAACTTAATCTCCCGACTCGACGATAATACCAATATCTCCGAAACATATTGGAATAATCCATAATAATAGGGATCGAATCCAATGAGATGACTATACCCTCAGAAGTCCTATCTTCAATATAATACAAATGCGTGCTTGACCCTCCTTCTGGACGAGGCATCGTCATAAGAAACATCTCCTGCCCTAGTATAGCAAACATGATAGTCGTATTATAATAGTCCACCATCGCTCTATACATCATTAACTACTCCATACCAAAAATAACATCATACTCATCTAGGTCTAACATAAGCAGATCTGCCACTGAACATAAACTACCCATGTTAACACCCACCGCCTTGTAGATGGAATGAATGAGTGTCCCACCACCCAAAGGTGAATCTATAGTCATAATAGTATTCATGGATAAATCAACTCAACCCGTTACACATGCAAACCTAGTGTCGATAAATGATTGTGACGCTCCTGTGCCAAATAAAACTCGCCCCATGTGCCTATGGATAGGAAACACACCCTCAATCACTGGCGACACTAGAAGTAAAATCGATCCATGGAGGAGATACACCCGCCCAAATTGTCCATGCATCTGGCCTTACGGAGGTGACAAAGATATAACTTTCTGGTGGGGCTGGAAGCGACTATAACTCTGCCCCTGCTGGGCACCTTGCTCCTTACCCCTAGCCCTGTTCGGGTATGCATGCCTCATGTGGCCCTGCTAGATGCACACAAAACATCTCCCAATAAAGTCTATCCACGTATGGCCCTGAGGAGGATGCCCCTGCCTTTGGCCTTGCTAGCCCTAATGGGCCCGACTCTACTGGTCACCAGTATGATTCCCCTAACCATCATAGACTTGATGGATATGCTTATAACCCTACCTGAAGTTGCCGTTATTGACTTGAATCTCTTAGCAGAGTCCCCCTACCAGGAACCCCTCTCGTGCTGCCTTTGTTGTTGTTACAGCACCCTACTAGCACTGCTACCCCCGGTCTTGCCCTGCTAGCTAGACTCTCTGACCCTCTTCGCTCCCATCATATGAAAGTGATGATTATGGTAGTGGAGTAACACAACGTTTACGACCTCAGTGTTGGTCCGCAATACGGGGTTCCCTAACAAGTGTTGGCGAATCCTCCAAGTGAGTCCATCCGTAAATTAAGGCCCCTCTTCTCCTCAGTGTTCACCTAGTTTGGCACAAAGTCTGCTAGGTGCATGAAACCCTCCTCGTATTTGGCCATAATTTGTCCCTTCTGCGAAAGGTCTAGGAACCTCCTCCATATCTTCATCTGAACTGCTGACAAAAAGAACTTACGATAAAATCGCACCCTGAACTCTTGGATAGTCATAATGTTTCTATCATATGCTGTGGTGACTAACTCCCACTACTGAAGTGTTTCTCCCACAATATTAAAAGTAGTCAGTATATGCATTGGAGTGTTACTGCATTCAACCATGTGCAAGTGCCTTTGGATGTCGTTCTTCCATTGTCTAGCTGCGACCACATCCGCACTTCCCTAGAACTCTGGCGGATGACCCTTTTGGAAGGCCTCTCTGACTTTCCCAAACAGACGGCACTGGGTGAGCCTTAATTGGTTCCACTGACTGTTGTGGCTGTTCCTGGGGAAAATGTCATGCTAAGACATTCATCGCGACATTAACCTCCTGTGCAACAATAGTGGCGACTTTACGGTGGTCACCGTCCCCTGAGCGGATTGCGGTTCTGGTTGAGCCTCATCCTCTACGGCCCTCCTAGCGGCACGTGTTGGTCGACCTCTCATGTTGTTTGGCATCTGAAACCAAACCAAAATTTTATGATATTCACTTTAATCATAAATAATAGTAGAAGAATGTAAATACGCAGTATGAAACAACAATAATAAATATAGGGCTATATATCAAAGAAACGCAACACAAATAACGTAGCAAGTTCACACAGATCCTAAGGACACTAAAAATTGATGCTCTAATACCAACTGTGACAACCCGCCTATTCTAATATTGGGTGATCAATCATCTTTAAAATAAAACAGTAACCTTAGTATGGTTCATTCTCAGCATTATTGTCGCAAACACAATATAAAAAATACGAATCAAACCATACAAATAAAACCATACAACAATATGAATGTAATAAACCTCATGCATAGATAAATAATAAGTGTGAACGGAATAAGTCAATTGTCACCAAATAAAAACATCCAAAGTGTAAAACCTAATAATAAACAGAGTACTGAAATATAAATGTTTGATAGAAATATAAAAGCCTATCCATTTACGGGCAACTTGCCCAACTATAAATGAATGAAGTGATCATAACTAGATAAAATGAGTTTAGGCGTCTAAACCATGATTTAGCGTTCATAACTATTGCACAACAAGAGTGGATCTATCCATTCGGTCCTACGACTGCACACTTAGGATAATAAAAGGGAAAAACAAATGGGTCAAAATCCAAAAGTGGAAAATATTTTGCAAGTAGATAATTGTTTTAAATTATTAAAACAGTAATGCACAGCTAGCTTGTTCATTTTATTATCCTAATTAAACATCCTGGTCTAACTAGGATATAAAACTGTTACTTAATCCTGATCCCGACTAATTCTCTCTATTAGATAAATATAACTACCTTCACTAGGTATCCATTCATAAATAGTATTGTAGTGACACACTTGCTATAAATAAATAATTGTGTAATAATAATAACATAGCTACGATCATGATATAAATAGATATACACACTATATCTTTGGGGACAAAAATATAATTGGGCCCAATTCAAGATTGGGCGACCAAGCCCAAAAAAATTATAGGCATTACTGGCCTTGCTTACCAATAAAAAGGGATTATTTCCATCATTTATCACGTGGATAAATACAAGCATGTTAATAGTTATAATCAACTCACGTTGGTTACCCAAAATCTCGGATGAGATATTAAGGGAGTCACCAAGCATGTCTATCTCAAGCCAAGGGAGTTCCTTAATTGATTCAACCATTGAGGTTTTACACAACTCTAAATAAAACGCACACCCCAAGGCCAAGGGAGATGCATTTTCGAAACCTTGAGATAACTTGATACAAATACAGGTTCCTGTCTGTGGATGTAGGAAATTCACCGAACCACATATATTTGTGTTTTGTGTGATTGGCATCTTTGCACTTATTTTTTAATTGCTTTCTGGAATATTTTTTATTGTGATTAATCTGTACTCACAATATAATATATATATATATATATATATATATATATATATATATATATATTGCTCACTATACATGTATAATCATATCCCAAGATCTTGAACCCCGCGGATACACTACCCATATGTTATCTAGCTCTAGGCATCACATCTCACACCGAGCCACCAGGTCAAAATCTCACCGCAAATCCCATATTAGTACACATACAATAGAGGTGGCCATAGACCTACATCTGTGGGTCGCAGCCATACCATATTGCGCCCAACCTGACTCAAAACCAACACCTACTCTCACACTTGGATAGCGGCCATGCAACAGTACTATGACCCGGGGAATCAACCCAACATGTACTAGTCAATGCGAGGGTGTACTTCCCACTACGCGCAACCTCCTACGATAGCACTAAAACAAGTAGCATGCACCCATACATATATATACACGTCTCTCTCTCTCTCTCTCTCTCTCTATATATATATATATATATATATATATATATATATAAAGTAAGTAAGTATCGAACTCATGCATGTGTCCCACCGTGCACGGTTCACTCAAATCTTGTAGTTCGAACCAACTTCCCGATTAATTATTTAACTAGTCCCTTACTTGAGCACCTTAGTTAATTATTAAATTCCCACATAATGAATATTGACACAAAACTCTTTTTAATTAAATATCCGCTCACTTTGATAAACTCCTACATACTCGCTCAAGTTCATAAAAATCCCTGGAACATTTTGACGATCCAAACATGACCTAAATCCACGGGTCGTTCGACTGAAAATGACAACTCGTTTGACCGAGATTACAAAAACCCAGATCTGAAGCATTTTTCCTAGGCGGGATTCATCCCTAAATATTCAATTTCGTTCTAGGGTTCTTCCTACCAAAATTTCAAGAACCGCAACCCAATTATAAATAAGAAAACACGATTCCATCCTTTTTTATACAATCCTCAAATAATAACCCCTATAAATTCAAGATTCAAAATCCTTTATCAAATAGATTTTTCAAGGGTTCAATCTTTTTTATCTAAGTTCTTTATCTTCTTCCTTTAAATCCTATTTTTTTTTAATTACAAGTGTGCTCAATCTTAATTAATCATCAGTTAAAGATTCTTAATTCTTTATCATTTAGGTTTTTACATCAAATCTTCAAGTTACATTCTTTCATGCTTTAAAGCTTTAATTTCTATTTTAAACCAAGAAAATAATCAACTACACTAGAATTGCGACTTAAAGCCAGTAACTAATTTCCTCGTTGGATTAAAATCTGAAGTGTTCTATGAATTTGATGATGGGTTGAGTCCTCTTTCTTCTCCTTTCTAAGTTTTCTCATATATCTTCTTCTTTTTCTCTTCTCTAGGGTACCCTCTCTCAATCCCTTATGTAAAACAAGAAAGGTGGGCTGCCATCCACCTTTCCATCCTCTTAATTAACCTAATACCATTTTTTTCTTAGCCCTAAGTATAAAATGAGCCTCCTACTCTTATACGGGCCCCGTTATGTCTAAAAAGCCCCATGGAACCCAAACATAACACTTGGGTACATATTCTGGAATATTTTGGCCCTTCCCGAATCACCGGTGCACTCAAAAAGCTCATCCTAATCACTAAACTCTAAATATGCTAACATCTCATTAACCGGGCTCGACACATGCGTACCATATACGTCACCCATAAATTATACCGGTCCGCCGATGTAACACCCTATCGACATATCACAATAAACCGTCGCTATCACTCATACGTGACATATAATAAATCACATAACTATTTACTTATCATACACAAGTAAATAATAATTATAATAAATATTAATCCTTTATCTCTCTAATTAATATTTACTAAATTCCAATTAAAATTTTCCCCATTAATTAATAATATCAAGGACACGAAAATTACTTAATAATAAAAATACAGGTATTACAGTATATGTTGACGTATAATGTCATATTGGGGATAAACTGGTTAGAGATGTACCACGCACAAATCAACTGCAGTGGGAAGGTGATCATGTTTGCCCTTCCTAGGTCGGAGATGTTCTGTATTGGTAGGCTTAGGGCCACAAAAGATTATAGCAAACATTTATATTATATATATATATATATATATATATATATATATATATATATATATATATATATATATATATATAAATACATATGTGTGTGTGTGTGTGTGTATGTGTGAGTGTGTGTGTGTGAGTGAGAGAGAGAGAGAGAGTATTTGAGGAGGTCACCGTGTCTTTAGACTCGATACCAGTTGTCTAGGAGTTTTTGGACATGTTTGAGTCCCACTTGGGACATAGTGTTTTGTATTGATTGGGCTTTAAGAACCAGACCAATTCTGAGGGCTCCATTATAGATGCGTAACCTTCATGAACAGATTCGACAGCTACTAAGTTAGGGGTTCATGTAGAGGTGCACGCTTCGTGGTGAGCTCTTGTGTTGGTTGTGAAGAAGAAAGATGGTTCGCTCCAATTGTGTGTGGATTATAAAAAACTAAACAAGGTCTCGATAAGGAACAAATGTCCGTAATCGCGTATTAATGACTTATTCAATCAGTTTAAAGTCTCATAATTGTTTTTAGAGATAAATTTGCACTCGAGGTATCACTAGTTACGCGTTTGGGAGGAGGACATTCCGAAGAAGGATTTCATGATGCCTTAGGGATCGTATGAGTTTTGAGTTATGCCATTTGGAATGACCAACATGCTAGTGGTGTTCATGGATTTGATGAATCGGGTATTTCCCCCCATTCTTAGACCAACTCATCATAGTATTCAGTTACGACTTCTTAGTGTCTTTTCGATTAAATGAGGAGTGCGAACAACATCTAAGGACAGTTTTATAGAAATTATGGGAACAAAAGTTGTACGCTAAGTTCTCTAAGGGTAGATTTTGACTTCCGGAGTACAATTTTTAGTCCACATTGTATCTGAGCCTAGTATTTCAGTGGATCCTGTTAAGTTATATAGAGTTATGGATTAGGAATAGTCCATGATGCTTACAAAGGTTAGGAGTTTCTTTGGTTTGGTATGGTACTTTAAGAGGTTTATTTAAGGGTTTTAGAAAGTTGTTGAGCCACTAACCCACCTCATCCGAAAGTGGGTACCATTTGTATGGAGTACCGATGACTTGAAGGCATTTGAGGAGCTCAAAGAGAAGCTCACCAGCGTACTCGTCCTTACTTTACCACAAGGTGGTCTCGAGTATTTTCTGTATACGGATGCATCGCATCAGGGGTTAGGAGGAGTGTTAATGCAGGAGGATATGCCTATAGCATATGATTCTTTCAAGCTTAGGACTTATGAGAAAACCTACCCCACCCATGAATTAGAGCTGGCGGCGGTAGTTTTTTCTCTCCGTATCTGGAGACACTATCTGTTAGGTGGAGGTTTACACTATTTTCTGAGCGCAAGAGTCTCCAGTATTTTTTCAAATAGAGGGATCTCAACATGATTTTTAAATAATTAAATAATCAAAAATGCCTTTTAGGTAATTTTAATTAGGTTGAAATTAATGAACTCACTTTGGGTGTATAATTTCTTCGCTATGGTATGTTGGAATATAGTGATTTAACAGGTTGATTATTCCTAAAATTACATTGAGGGTCTTTAATGGGGTATATCACGTACGCCACATGTGTGCGATATTACGAGTGAATATTTGGGATTGTTGTTAACGTCAAACTCATTTTTAGGATTTTATGGATATTTGGACACTGACACTGTTGGTTTAAATGATTTTTTAAATGAGATCACGTTTAAAAATTTATATAACCATGTAGCCATTTATTCTATGTATTCTGAGGTGAGGGATTTAACTCTCAACCTATAGTTTTTATAATTTCTAATTAATTTAGTTTCAATGCTCATGTACTTTAATTGTAGTATAAAATATTTCAAAACCCAAAAATTATCTTTTACATTTTTAGATGTAATAAATTAATTAAATTTTAAACAACATTCTATGTATATTCGACACCCAAACTCGCTACTATATATGTATATATAACATGTGTGGTTAAAGTTTAGGTTTTTTGTATTATGGTGTAAAACCGACGACAACGACAAACGTAGTTAGACAACGCTCAATTTTCCCTTACTCAAAATGGAGCCATTGTTGGGGAGTGTTTTGTTCTAAAAATTGATTGATTTATTACTCTGCACATATTTTTTATATAATTTTTCTTACTTTGTAGCTTCAAGGACCATCAATCTCTCAATCGCATATAACTCTTTGGAGATTTCATCTATGAATCACTTCAGGTAATTATGTTTTATCCTAATATCTCGGTGATTCTAATTATGGGTATGCAATTTTGTCATAATAATTTTTACCCCCCCCCCAAAAAAGGTAAAACTTTTAGCAAATACTGACAAAATGAAACAACTGAAAATTATAAAATGATCCTTGACGAGTATTTACATAAGCATGAAAATGTTTTAGGGACATACGAAAATTCTTCCAACGACAGTTGTTCTCAAAATTATTATTATAATGGTAATAAAAAATATTGGGATAACAATACTCCGAAATATTATAACAATAATTTTTACAATTGTTATTCCAATAACTTTAAACATAGCTACAATAATAGTTATCAGAATTTTCTTTTTGAAGTTTCTTTACCACCAAATACATTTGGCGCATATTTACAAAATCTAAAAAATGAATAATATGATAATTATTATCGTAAAAAATAATTCGATACGTTATTTGAATACAATTATTGTTTTACTCTTAATAACTTAGAAGATGAAGAATGTTTTGAATTAAATGGGGAATATGAAACTTCGAATAGAATTATACTTTAGAACAAGCCATCATTTGGCTCACCCAATTAATAAAGGGGACTGAAAATATAAAGGATGTATAAATGGAGTCACTTTTAAATGACTGAATTGATAGTGATTCCATATCATTTGAAATTAAACTCATACTTAATAATAATGAATCTATCAAAGTTAAATTTCTTTCCACACCATTTTCATTCACCGTTATCAAACCATTACAAGCACCGCAAGAAATGGATGAAAATCTGAAGGATTTTGACCTGATTCTTGTCAACGAATGTTTTTTCGAAATGATTTTCATGATGGAATTTTCATTTGAGCTTACCTCACCTCCCATTTTGAATTGAAAAATCTTTGGGAGAAAATTTTAATTTTCTTGGAATCGAGTTGTACTTGTCCGCCGCTATATCCAAATCACCCATTACCCAAAAATATATTTATTTTAAATTTATGATTATTAAAAAATTTCACCCAAAGCAGGCCCCCATTGCATATATAGAACTCCTATTTTTTGGGGATAATAAAAACTCGTGGGAGTCCATTGTTAATCTCACAAAGTTGATATGTTTTCTAGATAGATCCCTAAAAAAAATTCTTCTAGTTTATGGTAAATTAGAAGATGATATTTTTATTTTGTATATATTTAAAAAAAAATAGTGTGCATATATATATATATATATATATATATATATATATATATATATATATATATATAATAAAGTAAGAAACTTATGTATGTCATAAGCTTGGCTGATGATATCATCTAAATGAGTTTTTGGTGCACTACCTCTTTTACCCTCAAATGTTTTATTTCCCCCTCTTTTTTTACTTACCAAATTTATACATGAATTCAAAATAAGGGGTACTTTGGTCCAAATGACTTTATTGTCTACTACTCTGATTTCTCACACAAACAAGACATTTCTCACATTCTATACTTCTCTCCCGATCTCTCATCAGCAACCTCAAAAAACCCTACCTAAAACATCCCTTACTTTAGCCGCCGCCCCTCCTCTCTACACTTTATCGCTCCTCTATCCATGCCGCTGATTCTCTCTCTGTACACTGCTCCACTTACGTAAGTTTCATTTTTTATTTTAGCTTTCGTTTGTTTAATATTGCTGTGTATTGTGCTGTAAGAAATTAGGCGGATTATTGTAAGATATTAGGCGTATTGCTGTAAGAAATTAGGTATATTGGTTTAGATTTTAGCTTTGATTTTAAGGTGTATTCATTTCATTCATTTTAGCTTAGGTTTAGTTTCTGCAAAAAATTTGGTTTTGATTACATTTTCTGTTTGATTACATTTTTTGTCAGTTCGTCATATTGCTATTAGTTATATGTTTGATTACATTTTTTCTTTACTTCCACAATTACTATTGTTGTTTTATTTATTGATTAACATATTTTTTTAAAAGAATTATTTTCATATTTATCAATGGGTAAGCCAACAATCCATTATTTGAGAATAATCAAGTTTTTTTTTCTTTCTATTAGTAGACGAATCATAATGACAGTGGTTGGGGTGATGTTGCTACATCAATTAACTGGAAGATTGTTTTAGGTAAGAGATAATATTTGTTTTAGGTAACATGTAATAGTTAAAGTAATAAAAATCCTCTGAGTTGTGTTATTGTAAGCTATGTTTTTATTACATTTTGAGAATGGTTTACAGTAATTACTTATAGATGTATTTTTACAAATAGGAGTTACTACATTTTTATCAGTATGTTGAAGTTTTAAATCTTCATATTTTTTTTCCAAAGTCATTCATCCCCATTAAAGAAACAACTCAGAACAATTAATTTGTATAGAGGAGAATAGTTAATTGAGTGTGGCAGAACAATTAATTTTAATAAAGAACAACATCATTCCGGTTCATTTGTGTTACTTCCAGTAGGTAATTGAGTGTGGACTACATTAAAAAAACAATTATATCGTATGAGTTAGGGTGACAATTCAGTAGATAATTGAGGGTGCCAATATGTACGAGTGGTAACTGTTTTATAAAACTATTGGATTGTTGTACGTATGAGTGACAACTATTTGAACAAGGTTATATATAATAGATACCAAATATATGTCGGGCTATTAGGAGTCTATTGGGTTTGCATTTCAGTTTGTACAAGAAAAATGAAACGTATTCTATCAAGTTGATTTCATGTACTTTGAGCTAATTTTTTACCCAATAAATGCGTTTAATATCCTTTATTTTGCAAATTTTTTTTCTTCAGCATTGGTGGAAGGTATTCTAACTTACATTGATGCACTTATGTGGGGATCGTTCAAATAAATTCACTTATGAGGTAACTTATACATAAAAAACAAATGTTGATTTCGATTGAATATATTTGCAAAACAAAATCTCTTGCCACTTATTTAAGGTAATGATATCCCTCTTACTTACTACACCTTAATATCAATGAGATGGATTGAGAGAGGATTCCTTTGTTGATTGTGTATTTCATTACTTACTATGTTTGATTGTGTATTTCGTTACTTACTACACTTGATTGTGTATTCAAAACCTGAATATATTTTTGCATATAGTTTCCTATTTATTTTTCAATTTCAAATGCAACTTACAGTTTTACAATCACGATTTTTCTTCCATTACAGAATCTAATTACTAATCAGAGTATGTTATACTTGACTAAGCCATTGATGAATTATGCAGGTGATCTTTGAAAAATAGAGTGAACTAGATCAACCCTTTAACAAATTTCAAACTTGAACGATGATGTGTTTCTATTTTTGGGAGACTTATCATATGTCGATACAATGCAGTCACTATGGGACTTATTTTGACAACTAACAACATTGAAAATTTCGAAAGGTAAACTATCACCATAGTATCCGAATCTCTTAAATCCTTCTTTTTATGTTTTCGATTCGTAACTGACACGAATTTACAATATAATTGGTCTCAACTTTTAGCACTCAAAGTGAGTTGGGTTTACATTGTACCTGCTTTGTACTACATACAAGGGATTTGTATATTTTGTAGCATCCCAAAATACTTATCGTGTTATGTTTTGTTTGATGAGGTTAAATTCTTGAAAGGAGGGAGCAAAAAGCACAGTGGAAGCTCTAGAGGCATTCGCTAGAACGCAGTAGCTGATGTTTATGGTACTTTCTGAATCATTGTTGATTGAGTATGCTTTATTGGCATTTTAATTCTCTTATAAGTGTAGGCAATTATAAGATACATAAAATTTGTTCTCACTTGAGCCGTTTAACCTGTGTTTATTTACATTTGTTAATCTTGAAGTTTTCTCTTATTAAAATAAAATTACGTATCGTAATCTATTAATATTGAATTTTATAGGGATTTGAACATGGAGGGATGCTCATATATATGACATTTCTTTTTTTTTTGTTCTTCAAAGCATAGGTAATGGACTAAATATTTAATTCATGATTTTAAATAATTTCTTTTTGATACAGTGTAATGCATAACTATTGAATTAAATTTGAATAAGGGTACATAATGGCCTGTATGAATGCACCTTAGAACATGCTTTTGGTTATTAAGATTCATATCGAGGAAAACTTTGAATGAGAATCAATGTTTTGTTTGTTAATTTTGTGCACAACTGAATGGCATCTCATATAGATTTACTAGAGTATGCCTCTATGGTATATATTTTTCTCTAAGCCTCTCAACTAAAAACTCTGTTATGTTTGGAAAAGTTCAAAAGTGGTGGAAGATCAAATTGGACCATTGTGAGAGAATTGCGGAGTTTCAACGCGGGGCCTTGCCCAACTGTAACCAACCGACCATTTTCGGCAAAAACATTTTTTTCCTAATAGTTGTCAACATGGTGTATAGGTTTTATGTTTTTATTTAATGTGTTAAAATGAAATCATCACTGTTTTTTGTTGCATTAATAGTTACATATCACATCTAACTCTTTTTGCTTTTATTTGCAGCACCAGGATTGTCTATACATAATTGCTCATCGTCCCGAAGATCAAGTTTTGTCCCAACTAGAACTATTGGGATGCAAGGGGGCATAATTCTTCAATTAGGTAATCCACTTCTTCGAAACATTTTCAAAGTTAGCCTTGCTAATGAGAGAAAATACCAAAATGAAGACATCTGCCCCACAATAACTCTAAGGTATTAATCTATTGTAATCCTTCTGCCCAGTTGTGTCCCACAAGCCTAAATTAAAAGTTCTCCTATTGACGACCACATTTTTACTTAAATTACCGAACACAGTTGAGCACATAGTCCGTGGGGAAGGTGTTGGCACAGGATATTAAGAGATAGGTTTTACCGACGGCGTCGTCACCAACTGTGATGCACTTTATGAACTTGGAAGCGCTCATTTTAGATCTTCTTCCAAAATGTAATCATAGGCGTTAATTTATGTTTATTCATTTAATTTCACTTCCATAAAACACTAGTTGTTGCTGGACTCAAGAAATAATGCAGTTGAAGCGTACGCCATTCGCTGGAGGAGGTTTGCCTTCTGCTGAAATTAACTGTATATTTCATTTTTTTTGTTCTTTCATTTTTCCTTACTTTGTTTATATTCAATTACAAATGTTAAGTTATGTGTATATGTGGACACCCAGGACAATTTCCAGAACACCGTGAATAAGCTTTGAGAACATATATATGCAGATAAGAAACCAATTGAATGGTATACAGTATTCAAGTAAAACATGAGTCCCTATACATCAAACTAAAGAGAGGCATGAACAGCAGCTTACTCATATAATGAAACAGGGTCAACAATATGAGGTCTACACATAATAATTTGTTGTTCGGGGGACAAAGGGAGGGCTGCAATAGGAGATGTAGTGTTGTGACTGTTCGGGGGACTGCTTTGGAGAAATGTTTTGTGTGGTTGTTTACATTTGGTTGTTTTTACTGGCAGTGACAGAGTAGATAGGTATAAAGATAAATGGAATAGACTATGGGAGGATGTTCAAACTTACATTGTTTTATTTAAGCCTCAATTACCTAGCTTCCTGTCTTCATGATCCTTACTATTCTCATTCAGTTCAAATTTTCATTATGCTATGGTTTCGTTCCCTTCTATGTAAATTAGTATTTAATCGATTCATCTATAAATTGAATTTATTATATGAACATCAATTAGTTTTATTTTGAAGGTAGAATAAGAAATATATGACTGAGAAATTATTTTGTAGTTTATAAGAGAAGGCGTTTGTTCCGTGTTGGATCCTTGAAATGGCTTTGTGGGTCGCCACCTAGCCCGATCACTCAGCTCAGTTGTAAGGTTCGTCACAACCCTGCATCTATGATTGTTACTTGACAATGGAACTTAATGAAAATGGGCTTGATGAAGTTACGATTGTCCATTTATATGAATATGATCAGGGCTTGGCAACTGGGCAGTTTAGAGCCTTCTACAAGGGAGGAACCTATATAGGCTCGGGCGTGATCATGGGATCAATGGATGATAAAGGATTTCCAGTTTGTGAAAATGATCTTAGGGAGTGTGATCCTAAATTTTCTGTTGCTGCTTGATATGTGTTGCGTACTTGATGTCACTTCCTTTCACTTGGTCCCAACAGCTTAGAAGAAAAAAAAATTCGAAAATTTTGCAAGATAGATGAGTTAACTCTAGATTCCATCTTTATGTAAAATTATAGTTTGTGAGATACATGTAATAAAAAATGTTGCGACCCACTTTTCTTTTGAAACACTGGTTTAACTTAGCAAATTGCATTTTTTTGTCCTAAATTAATCGTTTTCTTTTACTATTGGAGTGATGTGAGTTTTGTTGATTTCAATAAATGTATGCTTCATTTTTGGTTTTATGGGTCGTGTTTGAGTCCGCCAACAAAATTTTTTATATATACAAAATTACATATTTACTATATTTCTTAAATTTTACATCCGTTTAAACATAAATATTAATGTTGAAACATTTAAAGAGACATCATTAATGCAACAAGATGAGTAATGTAACTCATAATTTTTTTACCAACATGACACAACACTACCTTTTGTAAATTGTTTGTGTGGTTGAACACAATGTTTTTTTATCATTATACGTATTCCAACAATGAGGCATCGCTATGCGAGGATTGCAATGAGTATAATTTTTGGAGTGTAGTGGGTTTCATGGTTCTTTTAAGGTTTAGGTTTTGAGGGCTTTAATTCATTTTGTATTTTTTGACGGGATAACTTATTTTCATACAAATATGACATGCTATTACTTTCATTTATCTCTCACGAAAATGACCTTGGTAAATACCAATTGACATGTCTTTTAAATTCACTCTTTGAAACATAATTATAAAGATGTGATTAATGTGCAAGACATGATTAATTTGACTCATAATTTTGATAAAAACATGGCACAACATTATTTTGTTTAAAAAGATTCAAACACGAATATGACCTTTGAAATTGTAAAATAAATTTAATCTATGCAATATTGTTACTAGAATGGGTACACACAGGTTAATGTTTGTTATGCATGTAAAATTGAAATCGATAAAATGACAATTGATAATTTTTCATACATTTTTAATATTCTCTACCACGCCATCGGAACGGGTACATAAATGTTATTTTTTAAAGTGACATTACCGTGTTCATATGTAGTGTTACAAATGTGTCACATTTGATAGGTACGAGGTTTTCCTCACTTTCATTTGTTCCAAGTTCCTCCTAAAATTTATTTCTCATAGTGCTGTAATTAATTAGTGAATGTGTAACAAGAACTAAATAGGGACTCCCTCTTTGAAATCCTGCCTAAATAATTTATGTGGATGATTACAGAATGTGTCCAGAATTTATTTCATTTTGTTTACTTTGCTTCACTTTATTTCATTTGATATGTTCTTCAGATGAAGTTGTGGTCCAACACAAGAGAGTTAAGCGTTTAGCCTTGCAACAGTTGTGCTCCACAAAGGTGTTGGATCCGTCGAGGTGTTTGTCAACCTTTGTTTGGATAAGCATAAGGCTCTGTGGTAAAATAATGACGGTCATTGAACTAAGAACCATAAGTATTTACTGTCATCTAATTTGTTATTGGTTGAGCAATGTGGATAGTCGTATACACAAAGGAGATTATGACCAATTTTTTTTAAACTACATTTTGTTTTGTTGGGGAACGATTCTTTTCCTTTCTGGAATAACGTACTTTGAAAATTTTCATCGTTTTGTGATTATCAGCGTGCCTTCAGGCACGGGCATATCCTAGTATATATATGTGTGTGTGTGTGTGTGTGTGTGTTTGTTTTTGCATGTTTTTCTTGTTACTAATGTGCTTTGCTGGATTATCAAATGTGATATTCGGGGAACACCCTATATTAAATAACATCTCTTTATCACCTGAACATAAATTATTCTAAATAACATTGAGGACAATGTAACGCTTTAGTTATGGGGTGTGTCATATGTATTTGCATACATCATGTTCATCTTATTCATTTTCCTTTATTAAAAAATAATTTAAATAAATAATATTTTCGTTAAGTGATTATTTGCGAAAGTTTCTCGATGAAACCAACTCTAATGATTTAAAGTAAAAAATTAAAATTTGAAAAAATAAAAAATATTTTCTTTCTGCTTTTTTAGGTTTTTACCCAAAAGTTTTTTCTCTAAGTTACCCCATTCTTTTAATTAAAAAGCATTAATCTTATCTATGAATTGACCTTCCTAAATACCTCTTTAGTTGATTTAATATCACTATTATGATTTATTAATTTATATGATTCATCTATTGACACCTTATACACAACACAAACTATACTTGCGTAATTGTTAAAAACTAAATAACTCTATAAAATAAAGATACATAGATACATTTATCGTGTGAGATTTGTATTCTCTTTCCCATTCTGAGTGGTGTATACACTTATTCATTATTTTTTTGAAAAATATTTTAAGTCATTGATAATCTCAATATTTTTTATAACTATCTACTTAACAATGGTGATATGATATTTTACGAAACAAATGTTGAAAATTATGTTTTAACCTAAATTTTAATTGAAGGCAATTCTTTTCATCATTTTATCTGCTTCACCAACATCTTTAAAATTGATTAAAAAGAAATACAAAGTGAAATATGGACTGGATAAAAATAAAGGAAGAGAATAAAAGATAGAAAATAAAAGAAAAATAGAAATAATGAAATTCAAAAAGTGCATAGAATTCCAAAGAAAAAAGAAAAGTTACTCTTCAAATTTCCTCATTTCTTTAAAAATACAAAATCATTTTGAGGTGTTGACTTTTATCACATGTTCATACATTTTACATCCTGAAAAGTCCTTAAATGATCCGAGGGTGAACATTTTTCTTAACATTGTAAAGATCACATTTTTACATTCTTTAAGTGACAATAACCTATCATGAGATTACACTTTTCTCGTTTTATATAAACGTCTTTCATCACTGATATGGGAATTACTTTGTTTATAATTACATTTACTCTTGATTTTTGCGTGTCTCGAGTGACGTACACCAAATCAGAATGTTTTCAATTTTTTAGCGTAATCCCGGAAAAGAATTGAACTAGTGTGCTTCATTATAAACACCGAGAAATTGAACACTATACAATAATTTCACCTGTAAATCTTTTGGTACACATCACACACTAGCCAATACATATAAATCTCATGAATTTCTTTAATATAGTGGTTATAATAAATAAATTGTTAGAGAAATCTACTAGTCAGTGCTATTTAATTGTTAAAATGCAAGATAATGTATGATCTTTTTAATTAGAAAATGGGTAACTAATTTGACAAAAATATGATGTTTATGAGTATCATCACTGTAAACTCTCACGAGATAAAATTTGTCCACTAGGGTAACCTCGGGGTTTAACGACTTGCTGCATAAGCTAAATGAAACTGTGTATCTCGCGAAAATGAATCTCTATCCTTTTTTTTAATTATTGTTTTGAATAAAATAGCGAATCTTACACGAACAAATCTTTACTATGTCGTTGGGTACTAGAAACACGTTAGTTAGTGGTGTGATTAGCGTAAGATATTGCATTTTATTACCCTTTACTGTGAAATATTATAGTCCTGTACTCGTTAACCCCACGTTTTATACTCATTTACTGTATAATCTTAAATATTCATGGTTAATCATTAATCCAAGTTTTATTTGAGTATTTACAGGGTTAATCATGTTAATGGAGAAGTCGAGAAGCAATCAGATAAAGAAACATTCACATACGCACCTTCAGGGACAAATGGTAAATTCAAATGACCAATTTCAGACTCGAATTCTTCATGGAAGTTGTCGGGCTCAAATCTAGGAATTTATGGGTTAAGAAGGCATGTCAATTCGATATCAAATGAAAATATTATTACCGTGCAAAGTTAGACCCAAAATAAAGTCAAAAGTTAAAGCCTCAAGTCAAACCCTAAGTCAGACCTTGTGACCCAAACACCATCGAAATATTATTTTCCCCGAAATAAGGTTAGTGTCAGTTCTCGCGGTGCGTAAATTCGAGGTCGTATGATGAAGTTATAAATTTTTGGGCTTAAATAAAATTTTGGAAAATTGGTTTAAATAAAGGGTTATGTATTAATGAAGGTGTATATATTAGTGAAACTATATTTGGTTCAGTGGTGGTAACGACGCGTTTGGGGTGGGAGGTCATAGGTTCGACTCCAACCCCCTTGATCTTAAGAAAGTTTTGTTATATTTCTGGGCACGCTATGTGGACCGCCTGGATGGGGCCACGTGGTAGCACACAACTGCCCATTATTGCCCCAGAATTGCCTTGTGCCACGCAGGAACCAGTTCCCTACCATGAACTAGGTACGTGTCTGGAGTTGGACCTTCCCTCCATCCCTCCTTTCACACGCCTGTGGCATCTCCTAGAGATTCCCTTTTGTTTTTTTTCCATGATCTTTCCATTTCAAGAATAATTATTATTACAACTAATTATCATATTCCCATTTTTTTTATGTGTAAGGACAAATTTCTAATTGAGTAAATTTGTAAGTGTTAGATTAATTCCGGACAAAACTATTTGTGTCATAGGATATAAGTTATTTGTGACATTTCAAGCCTATGACATTTGAGATGAAGACGTAATGTCAAAGTCTAATGAAGATCACATCATATGTCGCGTTTCATGCCTTGTATAGCGTCATCAACTTTTCATCTTTCCAAGGTCTCTCATGTATGAATGCACATGTTAAATAGAGACTTGGAATTTTTATAGGGTGTCATATTTCTTTAGTAAACAAAGTTTAAATTAATTTTTAAAATAGTTTTTATGAAAAATCGTTTGATAAGGTCATTTGAACAATCTCGTTCGAATGAGATTCCTAGGTCGTTTGAATGAGGTATATAACGAGGTTCCTTTTTGTTTCACTGAATTATCATTTGAATTGTCGATCAAACAAAACTTTATTTTTGAACCTACTGTATTCTCATTCAAACGATGTCATTCCAACTGCTCTGGTATGTCATTCGAACGACATTGTAGTTTTGAGCATTTTTTTGTCAATTTTTCTTAAAACTTCCCACTACTCTATTTCTTTTCCCACCTATTTGTAGAGTGAGGGAAGGAACTTTTTCAAAGGACTTTTGGCAGACTTTTCAAGAGCTTTGAGAACCTAAACTCCTTTTTAAAAAGTCCATTTGGTATTTGTTAATCAAAATGAATTGATTTCAAGAATAAAACTAAGTTTACACCTAAACGCTTATTTGATCCTAGTTTCAATATATACATGTTTTAAGATTATTGGTTTGGCACCGGGTATAATTCTCTACCCTAAAGATATATTTTTTGTAGAGGATTTTGTGGTTCGTGATTTTACATGCGTTGGAATCCGTGTGTTGACGGTGGCTTGGCCCCATTGGTGGATTTCGAGACGAAGGTGGATTCTAGCGTTATCAACTAGGCAGAGGTGGAGGAACGAAGAGCTTCAAGGCTTGCGAGGGAGTCGAGTCATTGTGTAAGTATTTTTTTCGTCTACTTTATAATTCTGTACCTAGTGGACTTGTGGCCGGTCCGTCCGAGATTTTTCCCATTGTGGGTTTTCCTCGTACATCGCGGCGTTGTGGTTGTGTATTTTTATCTTGTAATTTATCACTTAGATGCATGCTTAGGTTTAACACGATAAAAATGATTTAATCACAAAAATGATGTTGTTTGGTGCATAATTCAAAATGGGTAATTTTAGTTTAATTTAATTCAAGTCGAAAATTTTAATTTGGCAAAATTCATATTAATCTTGAATTAACCATGTTTTAATTTGGTTTGTGAATATTATAACTTGAATTGAAGTTGTGTTTTAAAAGTGAAAATTTAATTTGAAGAATTTAAAATTTTGAAAGAAATTATTAAAATTTGGAATATTTGGTGAACCATATCATTTTAAATTTAAAAATTAGTATTTTCCATTCTCAAATTGGTATCAGAGTGGGTTATACGAAGATATCGTGTGATCCTGATTTTTAAGGAATTTTGGGCTTTAATGTGGAAAATATATCATTTTCAAAGTTTCCTATTTTTTATGGTTACCGCATGATTGCACGTGACTCCTCACTTTCTATATCATATGCGTGATAGCTAGCATGTTTTACATACCGTAGCTTGTATACGTCATGATATAAATGTTTGCTAGTTGTATGTGTTTTGAATCATTTTGTATTTTGATTTTTCATTTATTGGGTCTTATTGAACATACAATTTTTTTTATTTGTTTCTGTACTTTAGTTTTACACATTTTTTGTGGGCATATCCTTGTGTCTGAATCCTATATCACTTTTATCTTCCATGTGGCTAGAAATTTTGATTATGAATTTCAATTCTTAAATTGTTCTTTATCATGCTTGCATGGAGTAGTTTGATTTGCTTAATGGATTCTCTTTGTATATGCCACCACACACACATGCATGTGATCTTTTGAACTTTAACTTCTCATGTGTATTTAAGCTAAGTAAGTGTTCTCCCATTAATTTTGTCATCTTCATGTTTTGTGACTATGGAGAATTTGTTCATGTAAAAACCGTGGCCCGGATTGAGAAAAATAGATAATAATTTATCCGATTAAGTTTTATTTAGCAATAGAATCGGACTGCGAAAGTCACGTTGACTTTATTTGAAAATCCACCATTGAAAAGGGGCTTAAAAAGTGTGGCATTGAAAAAAGTATCCAAGGCCAACATAGTTTAGTTTGATATGTTCATTCAAAAGAAAAGACAAGAATTATTATTAATAAGGGAGTTTGGATGGAAATATCAAAGGGTTTGCACGATGACAATGAATCATAGTTACGCTTATTTTGTCATGACGTTATTTATTTGTGTGGACATCCCCGATCCTCGCCGCGGGCGAGCGCATAAAGAAGGATCCTCGGGTCCCGCGCATCCCTCTCGGGAGTGCTTCGACCGACGTCGTTTGAGATGAGATGTAAAAATGTAGAGAGATTTAGAGTCGCCAGTCTATTTTACTCAAAGCAGACAAAAGAAAGAAGGGGAAGCCATCCCGAAGGACGACATCATAAAACATACTGGTGCATGCCAAACCAAAATGATTCGAGAAGGGTTCGGAGGCTAAGTTACGAAATGGGAAGGTGTTAGGCACCCATTCCGCCCTTTCGGTCTCTCATGGATGTTTTCTATTTTCCTTTTTTATTTTCCCCATGATATGTGTGCATGTGTATATATATATAGTGGAGATAGGAATCCTCGACTTGTATCATGGGAGAGATAAAGCGAGTCATCCGTAGGAAGGTATAAAAATAATATTAGAAAATAAGATTTACGCGATTACTCTTACGTTGATCATTATAATGGAACGATAACGCATATGGAGTGATACGTCACTAAGAACAAGTATATAGAATATAAGAAAATTGGAATTGGAGAAGTTAGAAAATGAGAGAGAGAGTGAGAATAGGACTCGAGTCTCGGGTTTTACCCCGAGATGCCTACGTAGCCTATAAAGGCATCAAAGTCCACGTAGTTCGCATACAAAATGAGGGGTGGGGTTTATTCCATAAATCTGAATGGGGGATCTCTTATTTGTGAGTGTGTGTGTGTGTGTAGAAAAAGTGTTTTAGTTCTGAGAAAAATGTGACAAAAATATGAGAATCCCTATTGGGAATTTATGAGCAAACCCTATTTTTCTTGTTTTTTGGGTTTTATTTATATGAAAATAAGAGATATGCAATAATACTAAATAAAAAGTATATTAGTATGTGTGAGATGAGATAATAAAAGTGCTAGGTAATAAAACAAGTTATTGCGAATTTAAGAGAATTTGAAGAGAAAGTTGAGAAAGTTGGACCTTCTTTAAGATCTTGATCTTGATCTTGAATATTGGAGAGCAGCCCTTGCACTTGGATGATCATGGAGAGTGGACAATTCACCAAGTTTGATGAAAAGGATGATGAAAAGTGGAAGTTAGAAAGGGATTTGGATGTTGAAATCGCGTTGTCTTCGAGAGAGGTTTTTGGGATTCATTGAGAGCGATTTTTATTAGATCTGGGCTTTCCTTGTAAATGAGGTAAAGGCCTCCTTTTATAGGCCCAGGTCACTGTCGATCAGCATAGACCTGGTCCTATCGCAGGGTCTGGAACTTGGCAGTGTGTTTCAGGCCTTTTCGGAAAATTGGCTGCCGAGGGCAAATCGTTGGTCAGAATCGCGCACGAGGCAGACCATTGGAAAGGTAATTCAGAGACCTTTGAAAGTCCCTTATACCACTCCCGGGTTTGAGAGTTTACTTTGGGTCAAATATGGCTCGGAATTATTTGTCGGTCCATTGGACGGGGAATCGTTCGGACGCAAACGGATCGTTCGTCCGCATGGTAAGTCCGAATCACGCACAGGGCAGACCATTGGAAAGGTTAAGAGATGTACTTCGGCAATCCAAAGAGTTTGACCCAGTTAGGGAGTTGACTTTGGTCAACTGGGCCCTGGAAGCATTCGGTCACCTCTTGGAGTCAAACGGATCGTTCGTCCGCATGGTAAGTCAGAATCGCGCACGGAGCGGACCATTGGAAAGGGGTTTCAGTGCCCTTTGAAGATTCATTTAGTCTCATTTGAGCTAAAGAGTTAACTTAGGTCAAATAAAACCCAAGAGAGCCCGGTGGCCTCTAGATCAAGTTTCAGACGCAAACGGATCGTTCATCCGCATAGTAAGTCAGAATCGCGCACGGAGTGGGCCATTAGAAAGGGGTTTCAGTTCCCTTCTAAGATTCATTCAGCCTTGGTTGAGCTGAAGAGTTTGAGTTTTTGGTCAAACGGAGCCTGGGAGTGCTTCTAGGTCAGTACTCGAGGTATGACCTGGGTTTGTAGTGATGAAGGGAGGTACTAGGGACCTAAAGAGAGTTAGGGGTAACAAAATGGGGTGTCTACCGAGCCCCTCGATGGGTGAGTTTGGAACAAATGATAACCGTCGAATAGACACCATATGATGCTTTTGAGGGAGCAAAACCGATTTAGAGGGTTGAGGCCGATTCTGAGGACCTGAGGGGTGTGTTAGGGATGGTTTGAATGATGATCAAAGGTTTCGGTCTATTCTAAGGACCTGTAGTGATGCTGGGGGATGACCAATTTTATGGATCAAAGCCAAATCTGCGGGCTTAAGTGATGAGGGTGACCGATTTTGCGGCTCAAAGCCAATTTTGTGAGCTTACGGTGAAGATCTAATAATCGAGGTCAATTCTGATCTAAGAGTGGTGACGGCCGAGGACCGAGGTCAATTCTGACCTAACTCAGGTAACGATCCAAGACTGAGGTCAATTATGACCTAAGAGTGGTGACAACCGAGGACCAAGGCCATTTATGACCTAACTCAGGTGACGATCCAAGACCAAGGTCAATTCTGACCTAAGAGTGGTGATGAACGAGGACCGAGGTCAATTCTAACCTAACTCAGGGGACGATCTAAGACCGAGGTCATTTCTGACCTAAGAGTGGTGACGATCGAGGACCGAGGCTATTTTTGACCTAACTCGGGTGACGATCTAAGACTGAGGTCAATTTTGACCTAAGAGTGGTGACGACCGAAGACCGAGTTCAATTCTGACCTAACTCGGGTGACGATCCAAGACCGAGGTCAATTCTGTCCTAAGAGTGGTGACGACCGAGGACCGAGTTTAATTCTGACCTAACTCAGGTGACGATCCAAGACCGAGGTCAATTCTGACCTAAGAGTGGTGACGACAGAGGACCGAGGTCATTTTTTACCTAACTCAGGTGACGATCCAAGACCGGGGTTAATTTTAACCTAAGAGTGGATAAAGATTAGATTTTGATTCTGCTGGAGAAAGTTCCTTGTGATTTTGATCTGAGCTGGGGAGCTGATAGTTGTGGGAAGCTTTTGTTTCTTTAGGAGTCCTTGCAGGGGGGAACAACCAATTTTGGTGTTGTAAAAACTCCACTGGGGAAGTGATTAGCGATCCTTAGAGATCCTCCGGGGCTTTGTTGGGAGGAGATTCACTTGGTTTTTGAGGATTTCGCTGGGAAAGAGGGGTTTTGCTTTAGGGAATGCGAAATTTTCTTGGTGAAAATGTTCTAAATCCTTCCTGGGATTTTTAGGAATTTTTCTAGGATTTTCAGGGCTTTCTGTTATTTTTTGGGAATTTCTGTACGAAATTTAAGGGGGGTGCCGGTCGGCATGGTATGAGAGGTGCCATTCGGCAATGGTACGAACTTTTGGACTGCCTCGGGAAGGTAAGGAATCAGTGCCGATCGGTATGGTTGGGGTCAGTGTCGATCGGCATGGCGTTAGGCATCCTATATAAAGGGAATGAATCCCTTCATTTTTTCATAACTTCTTTGCTTTATCTCTTTCTGTAATTTCTTAGCAAATCATTCCAGCATTCCAATCTTTAAGAAATGGCCGCTTTTGTGAGCACTGCAGTCCACAGGGAGTGGTTGACCGTTGATGACTGGGCGAATGTGGAGTGGAGGGTCAGGGCGCCTCTTACTTTGGGGAGTGAGAACTCCTTTGATGCGTTTGAGCCTGTTGTGGATGAGCGGACTTTGCTACGGGAGTCGTCGCGTCATTGCTCTTCGAGAGTGAATCCTGGCGGTTATGTAAGTAACCCAACCTTTGGCATTCCTCTCTTTATAGTGATTTTTCTTTCTTTCTTGACTTGTGATGAGATTTTTCCTTTTTGCCAGTCTGATATTTCTTTGAAGAACATGCGCGCCCGCGGGATGACGGGGTTCAGGGATGCCTGGGAGTATCTCCTACCTGTGGTGCGTTGGGTGATATCATCAACGAGTTTTGGGCGGTTGGCATCTGCGCTGGATGAGACGCCTCGTTCGACAGCGGTCTCGTACGCTTTGGGGGAGAGGTGGTGGGATACTACTCACACCTTCTATTTCAGCTTCGAGGAGATGACTGTGACTCCCATAGATGTGCAGCAGCTGTTGGGGCTGGATTATGATGGAAGGCAGATAGAGGTGGATCGCTCTTTACGGGTGAGATCGGAGGTAGTGCGTGTGGCACTTGGTGATGTAGGGAGGATAGTTTCTGGGTATTCTATCCGGTTGTCCCTGCTGAAGGATATCCTATTGAGCAGGGTAATTGATGTGGAGGATGGACTACAAGTGAGGCAGATGGCCCGATTATTTATTTTGCTGGTGTTGGGAGGTTTCATGGTGGCATAGAGCGGCGACGTCGTCCATTTGTGGTTCTTGCCGTACTTGAGGATGTTTTCGAACATCCCTTTCTATGATTGGGGGAGTCTGACTTTGGTGACCCTTTACTCTTTTCAGGATGCATTTAGTCGGTGCTGCCGACAGACCTTTACTGGAGCCACGTACTTTCTTGAGGTATTCTTCAGTTTGCGAATTTCTTTTCATGCATTCGCATTTTCTTTATGCATCTCTTTTTATTTATGAATTCTTATCTTTGACAAGCGTGGTTCTATGAGGTGATTGGGTGCAATACCCCGCTAATCTCTCTGAAGGAATACATTGTTGGGGACTCCTACCGATTGTATTGATGACGTAAGGCCAATCGGCAGTCTAAGGGATCTCTCTCTTTGGAGACGGTGCATCAGGTCTTGAATGATCTGACCAGTTGTAGGGTAAGACTCTTTCGATTTTCAGTTTTGATTTTTTCACCTTCTGATCTTGTATTGATTTATGCCTTCTTGGATATTGGTGAGCTTTTATCCCTGGGGGACAACCATTCAGGATGCGGGGATGACCAGGGTGAACGCGCAGATGAGGCATTTGCTGGCTCATGAGTTCGTCCATTCCTGGTATCTCGGGGAGAGGGTGATTCGCCAGATTACTGAGGAGGAGGTGGTGGTGCCATCTGCGCATCCTCCTACGTCTATAAGGCGGGAGCCACTGCTGTCAGAGGATGCAAGGATCATGGCGATTATCGGTGAGTCGTACTTGTTGTACACTAATACGGCTGTGCCGTATGACTATATGGACTTTGTGACGAGCTGGTTGATGTCGCCCATCATATATGATTCCCTGCCTTTCCTTCCTGTGGGTTCGAGTCGGGCGGTGGGATCTTCCCACAGTGGCGGCAGTCCGATGACATCTGCGACAACCTCAGAGGTTCTTTTCGTGCGATTGCACACGCCTTCATACAACATCCGGCGGGCTGATGGAGGGATAGTGCCTATGTTGCATCGTCTTCATGCGATGGATCCAGAGGACTTGGGTTTGACAGAGGAGGTCCTCCGACCTGCAGTATACCTTTCTATTCTCCTATTTCTTTCTTTTCTATTTTGGTCATCTATGTTTTGATACTAATTTTGCCTTTTTCTTGTAGCAAGTCCGAGTGTCGGCCACCTAACTAAGAGACATCGTAGACTGGATATCTTTGGCGACTGCCCATATTCAGGATGCGGTTCCTGTTCCTTCTTTCTTGGTGCCATCTTCTTCGTCCGGAGAAGACTATGGCTCAGGTAATGGTGGTGCATCGTCTCGTCATAGGGGAAAGAGAGCACGTCGCAGGGGTGGAAGCTCTTAGAGAGAAAGGTAGGTGAGAGAGAGAGAGAGAGAATGTGGGTTTTGGCTGAGTCCCGTTGTTTTTGCTTTTTCTTCCTAAAAAATTGATGTAATACAGAAAATAAATAGATGCAATGCAATGGAGTTTTTTTATTATCTTTTAATGACGAATGAATGCATGGACATGCGTTTTTTATTTTGCTGTTGAGACCATAAAAAGGAGTATTTTTTGAATTTTTGAAGGAAAGTTTTTAATTAAAAGATGAAATTATATAAGGAGAAAAAGGGATTTTGAAATTCTGTTGAGAATATCAATTTATTTTTATTGATTTTTCTGATTTGACAAAAGAGGAAAAAAGGGAGGTTTTTAAAAATGGGGGGTTGTCGATCGGCAACCACCCTGTCCTACCTATCGGCAGTTCAGTCCAGTCCCATCAATTCAAAGCTTTCATTGGTACCCTCTTCAGCCTTTTATATTTTGTGGGGTAGGATTCCCTTTGATTTCTGCAGGGATTATGTCTCTTGTGAGGGTTCGCAAGTATAAAAAGGGGTAAGGGTGGAGTGTTTTCATCACACCTTCGCATTCTTACTTACTTGCCCACTATCTCTTAGCCTTGCAAGATGGCTCTCCCTGGTAGCATTGAGTTTGCTAACTACCTCAAAGCCTTGGAAGAAATGTGCTCTTATAATGTCGACTATGATGCTTTCAACATGCATCGAATCTTCTTATGGCGCAATTGGCCTATTGAGTGGAACATGCTGATGGCGGCGGTACAATTATGGTACCCCGAAGACCATGTATTCCTCTTTGAGTTGGATGAAGTTTGTCCTACCTACGAGGAATTTTCTATCATACTGGGTATAAATCCCAGTGTTGCTGCATCTTTGCCCGAATTTTCCCGTTCTCCCAGGGATTTATTGGCCGGGCTTCTTCATATTTCGCCTTCGACGGTCAGATCACTGGTTGCTGGAGGAATGATTTCCCTCCCGACGATGCTACAGTCCGTGCATTTACGAGAAGTAGGTGATGATGTCTATGTTGGATTCGTTGCTCTGGGCCTGGTTTCAAAATTGATGCTGGTGACTGGGGAATTGCTGGTGGACCCATAACTTGCAGCCATTACTTCGTGGATGTCATATCACCGCAATCCTACGGCGATGATACTGGAGGAGACCCTAAATGGCCTGGATGCCTGGAGAGAAGGTGGTTCTGACTTTCTGAGGGGTAGTCCCGTGATGCTGTTCATGTGGTTGTCTGAAAGACTCCAATTGGTGGCCCTTCCAGAGTATTCTTTATCGGCTGTACCCAACTTCTTTTCGCGTTACTTCTTCAGCGTTGGCTAAAATATTGAGAGCTGAGAGATCTGGTTTATAGAGAATGGGGATCGGAATCTATATTGGTCAGTGCCTTAGTGGGGATAGTTGCTGCCGTTCTGGAGCTAGGAGAGTACTCATATGTGCAGATGATTGGTATAAGATAGACCTCTTTTTATTTCCCTTGACATCTTCTGCGCTAATTTTGTTGGGCACAGGTCGTGCCACCTTGGATCACAAATTTCTTTCCGGTGGAAGATTTGACTAAGCGTTTGCGCATGCGGCTTGGCTCCTTGTGGGAAAACCGACGTCCGTCGACCCGTCCCTCACAGTCTGTTGGGAGAGTTTGTCATGCCCCTAAGGATTATATGAAGTGGTTGTGGAGGAGAGTAGTCAGCAAGATGTTGACAGTGGAGACTGGACAAAGGTGGATTTTTTTATTTAACACCATGGAAGGGGGTGTTGTGGTTTTTTCGAAGCTGGTTCAGGCTTATCGGTCCATGGAGGGTTTACGACACTCTGTTCAGGCAGGAAAAATTTGGGGACCCCAGGATATAGATGATGAGGGTGTAGGCTCCTCTGGTAGCTGTGGGTAGGACTCTTGGAGAGTTTATTTGTGTAATAGGGAATAGATGTGGGATTTTATTTGGCTTTTTATGGCAGTAGGGGGAAGGGAGTTATCCATTCCTTTTCTTATATAATCTGTGCTATAATTTCTTATTAATGAAATAAGCAAGTTTCTGATCATCCCGTTGTGCCTTTCGATGAAATTTGTAATTTTGAATTATCTATACCGATTACTAAGGCATACATAATCCTTTTATTCAAGTATTTATTGGAATGAACTGCCATTCTCGGAGATAAGAAAAGAATAGTATTTTGTGAAAAAGAAAGGGCCGTGCTCCTGTAAGATATATGAGCTGCCTACGTACCTTTGGGGATTTTGAACATTTTTTATTTTTCTTAAACAATGGTTTTTTGCAGAGGATCAGGCCCACGTAGTTCTGGGTAGAGGGAAATGAAGAGAGTTTTTTTAGAATAGATGGGAGATGAGAAGAGTCATAGCGCATCGAAATTCCAGACTAGGGGTAAAATTTCTTGAGACGGCCTAGGTTGACTGGACGAGCCATCTCTTCCCCATCTTGGTCAGTGATCATGGCGGCACCGTCGGATAAGATTTCCTTCACAATGTAGGGGCCTCTCCAATTGGGCTTGAATTTCCCTCTGGGGTCCCAGATGGGTTCTATTATCTCCTTGAGGGCTAAATCCCCTTCCCAGACACTGCGGTCTTTGACTCTCTTATTGAATGATCGCGCTATTCGGCGGTGGTACCCATGTATGTGGTAACAATCTCCTTTCATCTAGGAGGGTCAGTTCGTCGAGATGGCTTTGGCACCAGTCTTTTTCGCTAACTTTGCTTTCAATCATGACGCGTAGTGAGGGTATTTCCAACTCCACAGGTAGGACTGCTTCCATGCCGTAGACCAGAGAATAAGGGGTAGCCCCAGTAGAGGTTCGGATTGAGGTTAGATAGCCCCAGAGGGCGCACGGGATCCGATCGGCCCAATCCCCACAGCTTCTGGTCATCTTGATGATGATGGCTTTGAGGTTCTTGTTGGCAGCTTCAACTGCACCATTGGTCTGAGATCGGTAGGAAGACGATTTGTGTCTCTGAATCCCATACTTGTTGACTACTTCTGTGACTTCTGCCTCGAAGTGCAACCTGTTATCTGACACTAACTCGTGCGGGACCCCATATCGGCAGATGATATTTTTCTCGAGGAATTGGCCACTTTCTTGGCGTTCAATACTGCGTATGACTCATCTTTGACCCAATTGGTGAAGTAATCAATGGCAACTAGGATGAATTCATGTCCGTTTGAAGCCTTTGGTGTAACCTTCCCTATTATGTCGACAACCCAGGTGGAGAACGGCCAGGGAGAGGTCATGTTGTATAATTCTCGCAGAGGCAGGTGTTGAATATTGGAGAACTGTTGGCATTTAAGAGCATAGGCGATGCAATCTTGGGCTATGGTGGTCTAGTAATAACCCTATCGAATGATCTTATTGGAAAGCATGTGACCATTCATGTGGGGCCCACATTCCCTACCATGGATCTTCTGCATTATCTTCTCAATCTCAGCCCCTACAATACAGTGTAGATGAGTTCCATCAAAGTTCCTCTTGAGTAGAGCTTTATGATAGATGATGTACTGAGCGGCCAGTCTTCGGAGGGTCATTCGGTCTTTCTTGTTGGAACCCTCGGGATACCTACCATGTTTGAGGAGCCACCAGATATCATAGTACCAGTAATCGGCTAGTTCGATATCTTCGATGGAGACAAGCTCTATATGGTAGCAGTGGGTTGGTTTGTCTTGCTTTTGAACTAGGAAGGGGGTCATTATTATTCCTTCGGGCATGTCGACCATGGAGGACAAGGTAGCTATAGAATTGGCTAGGTTATTCTTTTCTCGAGGAAGGTAATGGAAGGTGATATCTCAGAATCGGGAGGCTAACTCTTCTAAGTGGGAATGGAAGGGTTGGAGCTTTTCGTCCTTGACTTTCCACTTTCTAAGCACTTAACCGATGATAAGGGCATAATCCCTGTAAACATCAAGGTATTGAATACCTTTCTTGAGAGGAACTTTGAGGCCTACTGTGCATGCCTCATATTCCGTCATGTTTTTGGTGCAAGGGAAATCCAATTTGATGGCGATGGGAGTGTGAGAGTCATCTAGGGTGATCAAAAGTATCCCAATGCCATATCCCTTTTTGTTAGCAGCGCCGTCAAAGAACATTTGCCATCGAAGATTATCTTGAGCGGTGCAGAGGATATTTTCATCTGGGAATTCAGAGATCCAGACATCTGCTTCTTCTATGGGGTAAATAACGAGGTAGTCAGAGATGGCTCATCCTTTAATGGCTTTCTATGTGATGTACATGATATTGACCTAGGTTAGGAGAATCAACCATTGGGCCAATCGACTGGATAAGGTGGGTTTCTCAAGCAGGTATTTGATGGGGAAGGCGAGCATGTAGTGTCATAACTTTTGGGTGACCCAGACAAGTGCGAAACACGCCTTTTTTAAAGAGGTTTAGTTGACTTTGTATCTGGCCAATTTGAGAATGGAGTAATAGATGGATATTTCTTTGTTGGAGTCTTTAAGGTATTGGGCTAGCAAACCCCCAGCTAAAGTGTCGGTTATGGTTAGGTATAGGAGCAAAGGGAGACCGGGCTATGGTGGCATGAGCACTGGAGGTTGGGTTAGATATTGTTTGATTCGGTCAAAAGCTTCTTGGCAGGACTCATTCCAAACCTTGGTTGAATCCTTTCGGAGGAGATTGAAGATCGATTCACATATGGAGGTTAGCTGGCTGATGAATCGACTGATATATTTAAATTTCCCAAGAAAACCTCGGACTTCTTTCTCTGTTCGGGGCGGTGGCATCTCAAGTATGGCCTTCAGCTTTGCAGGATCTTCTTCTATCCCCTTCTCACTAACCATGAATCCCAAGAGTTTTCCCTTTGTAACGCCAAAGACACATTTCTGTGGATTGAGTCTCATATGATACCGTCGCAGTCATTCGAAGAACTTTCGAAGAGCGGGAACATGACCTTCTCTAGTTTTGGACTTGATAATCATATCATCCACATAAACCTGAACTTTTTTGTGAATCAGATCGTGCAGGATGGTTGTGGAAGCCCTCTGGTAGGTAGCCCCAGCATTCTTGAGACCAAATGGCAAAATAGTGTAGCAAAAGGTTCCCCATAGGGTGATGTACGCGATTTTTTCTTAGTGGTCTGGGTGCATCTTGATTTGGTTGTATCCGGCAAACCCATCGACGAATGAATTGAGAGCATGATTGGTTGTGTTGTCCATAATCATGTCGATATTGGGTAGCGGATAATCATCCTTTGGAGAAGCTTTGTTTAAATCTCGATAGTCTACACACATTCGAACCTTCCTTCCTAATTTTTCCACAGGTACTATGTTAGCTAGCCATGTGGGATATTCGATCACATGAATGAAGCCCACGTTAAACTATTTGACCACCTATTCTTTGACCTTGAGCTACCATTCGGTGCGGAGCTTTCTCAATTTTTGTTTAACCGGCTTGTAATCTGGGAGAGTGGGGATCTCGTGCTGAGATATTTCAGGATCAATGTCGGTCATATCATCATAGGACCATGCGAAGACATCCATGAATTCCTTTATCAATTCTTCGAGTTGTGCGCGCTCATGCTCGTCAAGGGTGGCCCATATCCTAATCTCGCGTAGTTGTCTACTAGAATTGAGATTAATAATAACAGTTCTCCTCTTCATTAACTTGAATGCGGTTATGTTATTTATTATTAACCTTATTTAGATTAGTTAAGAATTGTTCATTTGCAAAATCATCATCATCAAAAGTTTGATTAGAATCCAAACAATTAATGTAAGGCGCAATAAGATACTTAAAATCTCCGTTTATTTCGTTGATAGGAAAAACAACATTGAGAACGTTATCAAAAGAGGTCTTGATTACATTTGAACAAGGATAGACAACATAAGAAGAAAAAGGGTAAACATTGGGGTTAGGGGAGATTTTAAGATGTAGAACTGGCACAGCATGCCAGTTGAGGAGGGGTGTATCAACAGCTTTAATCAGATAGGATGGATCCATTGATGTAGTGCCTAAATGAACCATGCAGAGTGCCAGCCCCAGTGTCTGTAAGTTGAAGGAATCTTCGGAATCACTTTCTTCATTCTCTTCGATATCTTTGATGAGATGTTATGCTCGGTGTTGGAAACTTTCGGTCCATGGGTAGCTATCTTGGAAAAAAGATCTCCATTCCAGGCTTCATCTTTTTGTCTGTGTTGTCATACCATAGTTCTGGAAAATTGCAAAAGGGGAAGTCTTCTCCTTCTTTGATGAATCGTCCATTCAATAAGTCTGCTAGGATAGTTTGGATGCAGTATAATCTTTTCTTTGGTCGAGACTGGTGGATCATTATGAGATCTTGTTATGATGGTTGATACCCTAATCCACAAGGAAGGAAATCTTTTTTCAGTTTGACGGGCTCAAGTATCCCTTGTTGCCTTTGCCCTAGCCCCAGTCCGAGAATAAAGTGCATGTTTTTGAACATCTAAATCACATTGACATTATCATAAGGGTTATATTCTAAACAAACCCTTTATTTGAAATCATCCCCTGTCGGGAGTAGGAGTGTCTCAACTCGGATTCCTGATAGGAGCATATCATTTAACCCATACTGTATCTCAAGGATTGGACTGCTGGTGCTTTCACCCTTGACATTTTTATTATCGCCCAAAATGGTGATGACTCACCCGTCGGTGAAGAACTTCAATTTCTATGACTTGGAGCTAGGTTCGTTCGAGCAACGGTTGAAACAAGTTGGGATGTCTATGACTTGGAATTCAATGACAAGGTTTGTAGGGCCAACCCCTATTACAATTTTTATGGATCCCATCACCTCCCGACGGGTATTATCGTAGGCACGTACAGTGACGGAGGTTGGAGCGAGGTCGCTTTCTTTCGGGCCTAAACACTTGAAGGTTCTCAGTGGGAAAACATTCAAGGCGGATCCGTTATCGACAAGAGAGAGTGGAACGGCCTTCCCCATAACTTCGACGGAGATGTTGAGTGCATGATTGTGATTTGGCCCAATTCTGGGGATTTCTTCTTCAGAAAATGATAGAATTTGGGCAGAGGTCAAGGATCCGACCAGATTTATCGCTTCTTTTGGTGTGGTGGAAGGAGGAACTGTGGGTCCAGTGAACAGCTTGATTAAAGCATTTCTGTGCAGCTGGGAAGACATGAAAATCCCCCATAGAGTGATGTTATCTTGAGTTTTCTTCAGTTGATCAAGGATCTTGCTCTCCTCGATGGTCATCTCTGGCATAGGAAGGTTTTCAACGCCCTTCCCTTTGTCATTTACTGGTAGTGAGCTTGGAACCTGGTAATGTATCCCTGATCTGGTCATGTGATTTACTGAAGAAGGGAAAAACATGAATCCCATTTCCTCATCAATCTCAGGTTATTCTATCACCCTGTTTATTTCTCCGAGGAGTTCTTCAAATGATATCATCGCACATATATCGGCTACTGGTATAGTTCTTCATGAAGCTTGTTCTTCACTCGAATCTTCGAATTCTTCCCCCCATTCGGTGGAAATAATTCTGTCTTTCCATTAAAGTCAATGCATTCTATAACTTCAGTGGCTTCTTCATACAGGTCTTCCCATTCTGTGGGGATATGTATGGTTGAAGGGACTAAGTGCCCTTATAGCTTTAAAATATCAAGTAACCCGGTGATACTACAAATGTTGTTGGTTTGCCCGAATAATTCTGCCATAATCTGAACAACATCATCTAGGCTGACTTCATCGGTTGGTACAACCCACTTGTCTGAATCTCAGTCCCATTTTCATGCTTCCAATAACAGTGTATTGAACCTTTGGCAATCGATGACCATCTGTGAGGGCAATTTCAGCCCAAACTCTAGGAGTTGGTTTAACACCTCTGACAATTCCATACTTCCATTTTCAGAATAGGTACGGGCAGCGATGCATGCTCTGGTAAGGAGTAACAGTGCCTGATCAGCGAGGCTAGTAGGGTGTTGGAGGAAATATGGGCAAATTTGAAGAGGTTTAGGAGAGTATATGGGTGTGATTTGAGTTGAGGGATCGAAATCTGGGTTTTCTTCTAAGAAGATGGCATTGGCATGATTTGGGAGTGGATTGTGAGTAGTGTTTGTCTTTGGACTGGCTGGTGGGGTGATGGTACCCCGATCAATGAGATCTTGGATTATGTTTCGAAGGTAAAAGCATTGGTCGGTGGTATGGCCCGCAGTTTGGTGAAAGGCGCAATGAGCATCGACCTTGAAGTTTCTTGGGAGTGGATTTGTCAATGGACGGGAATCCAAGGGTTTGATGAGGTTTCGACTTAACAAGGCTTGGTAAACTTTGGAGAGGGGAGCATGGAGCTCAGTGTATTCCCTTTGGATGGGGGCATGGTGGCTTTCTGGTGCCCATGATGTGGTTGGTTGAGAGATGTTATTGATAGTTGAGACTGTAACACTGGAAGGCTTGTCTACTTTCTAGGGGTGAACTTTCCGGACACCTTCTTCTGTTCAACCTCTATTTTAACAAGGCTTTCCTCGATTTCTACTCCCGCTTCTCTGAGAGCTCGAAAGTGGGGATAGTATTGTCCTCCCATATTCGCTCGGACATGGTGCAAGAAGTTCTTCTTCACTATGTTGACCTGTTCTTCCTCAGATGACCGATTGATCATGGTAGCTGCCTACTCCCTCCACCGGGTTATGAATTTACTGATTGATTCCTCAGTGTTCTATTTGAGCAGCTCTAAATCATGATGGGTGACCTCAATCTCTTCGTTGTATTTGTACTGCGATATGAATTCTCAGTCTACATCCTCCCAGCTATGGATTCTGGATTCCTCGAGAGATAAAAACCATCGGAAGGCACTATCCTTCAAAGTTTCCTGAAACAATTGGGCCATCACTTCTTCAGAAGCCCCTAGTAGAGTCATGAAATGATGATAACTGCAAAGATGAACAATCGGGGGTCCACTCCCTCCGAACTTCTTGATATTTAGCATCTTGAACTTCTCGGGTAACCTCGCTTTAGGATAAGGAGACATGTGGGTGTAGTCTATATAATTCCTCGAGATTCTAACTTGGTCGAACTTCTTGGTGAGCATCTTGAGATCCTCTTTGACTTTATTCAACTCCTCCTCTTTTGGATCAATGACCATAGGCAGTTTAGCCACAGGCTGGGCAATGTTTGGCATCGAAAGCTGGGCAGACAGAAGTCCATTGACAGGAGGGGCACATGGAGCATGCTGATATTCTTCGAGAACCCAGATAGGTTGAGGTGGACCCATAGCACGAGGGAATAGGGCCTCGGTCTTTTGAGGAATAGGAACTTGGTTTCGTTTCATCTCTCGGACCTCAGTTTGGAGGTTGTCAATCTTGGACACGAGCTGATCTAGAACTATCGTCAGATCCGGTTGTATGACTGGTACCTTATATGTATTCTCTATGGAAAGTGTATGGATTCCTAACTCGGAAGAAGTAGTAGAGGAGCAGACGAAACTCTGGGGTGATTTGACTGAAGACCGAAGCCAATAGGGAGCCAGGCCAAGGGCTTGCGATTGACCTGAGAAGGCGTAGAATAGGATTTATTTTTGAGAAAAAGAGAAGAAACTATTTTTGGATTTTTTATAAAGAAGGGATAAATTTTTTTGGAGACGGAACTCAGCATGATTATTACGATTATTATGTTCTCACTTGTATTTAATTCTCCTAAATGCAATGCCGGACGGGACCCAAGCCTGGAAAAGTGAGGTTTTTAATATATACGAAGCTACGGCTGGACTTGTAACCAGGCTCACGGATAGGGTCCCGTTTTAAAAAATGCATGAAAAAATTGGGCGACAGGCCGACCCGGAATTTCGGTAGAGTTTTGGGTTAAAATCGGTAATCTAAAGTGCATGTCCTAGGTTTGACACCTATATGCGGGTATGCAGTTGGTTGGGTGAATCAGAAGGGGTTCCCCCCTTTGGTGTGACTTCCACGATATACGTCTTACTCTTGCGGGCAATCGGTATGTGTGGACAAGCCATTTGATATACCTGAGTGTACGTGAATTGCCTCACTATATACCTCGTGGGGACGGTACGTGTGAGAGCGAATTCGATATACTCGACGTACGTGTACGAATTCCCTGCGATATACTTCCCATCATGACTTCGGTCAAGCGGTGTGATGCGAGGGAACCGTTCGATATACGTCAAAGGTACTTGGCCAATGGAAGGTGAGAGTCATATCGCTTAGGATAACTGCGCCCTGCCGGACCAGCACCCATCATGAAGTGACCCTCGAGTTACTGGGTAAAATTTGGTCAATAAAAATGCTCTTTGGTGATGTCGTGTGAATCATGCATGATTCTCTTATTAGTATCTTATGATGAGAATATTTTTCTTGACTATGCCAAACAATGAGCAAAGTACAAGTACCAAAGGTACACCAAGTATGGATGGGTGATGCGTGCAACATGTGGATATATATGATCCTAGGTGCACGTAGTGTGAAGTGTACATGGAGAATTTTCTACAAGTGTGTGAACAGAAGCATAAGCATGGGATACACATGGAAAAGGGGAACATGTAGATATAGGGGAAATATAAACAATATAACATCTATGAAAATAGAGTCAAGCTCTCAAAACATACATGTCCCCAGCTGATTCACCACTGTGGCCATCCCTGATCCTCGCCGCGGGCGGGCGCGTGAAGGAGGATCTTCGGGTCCCGCGCGTCCCTCTCGGGAGCACTTTGGTCGGCGTCGTTTGAGATGAGGTGTAAAAATGTAGAGAGATTTAGAGTTGCCAGTCTATTTTACTCAAAACAGATAAAAGAAAGAAGGGGAAGCCATCCCGAAGGACGACATCCAAAGACATACTGGTGCATACCAAACCGAAATGATTCAAGAAGGGTTCGGAGGCTAAGTTACGAAATGGGAAAGTGTTAGGCACCCATTCCGCCCTTTCAGTCTCTCATGGATGTTTGCTATTTTCCTTTTTTATTTTCCCTGTGATATGTGTGCATGTGTATATATATAGTGGAGATAGGAATCCTCGACTTGTATCATGGGAGAGATAAAGCGAGTCATCCGTAGGAAGGTGTAAAAATAATATTAGAAAATAAGATTTACGTGATTAATCTTACGTTGATCATTATAATGGAACGATAATGCATATGGAGTGATATGTCACTAAGAACAAGTATATAAAATATAAGAAAATTGGATTTAGAGAAGATAGAAAATGAGAGAGAAAGTGAGAATAGGACTCGAGTCTCGGGTTTTACCCCGAGATGCCTACGTAGCCTATAAAGGGATCAAAGTCCACGTAGTTGGCATACAAAATGAGGGGTGGGTTTTATTCCATAAATCTGAATGGGGGATCTCTTATTTGTGAGTGTGTGTGTGTGTAGAAAAAGTGTTTTAGTTGTGATAAAAGTGTGACAAAAATATGAGAATCCCTATTGGGAATTTATGAGAAAACCCTATTTTTCTTGGTTTTTGGGTTTTATTTATATGAAAATAAGAGATATGCAATAATACTAAATAAAAAGTATGTTAGGATGTGTGAGATGAGATAATAAAAGTGTTAGGTAATAAAACAAGTTATTGCGAATTTAAGAGAATTTGAAGAGAAAGTTGAGAAAGTTGAACCTTCTTTAAGATCTTGATCTTGATCTTGAATATTGGAGAGCAGACCTTGCACTTGGATGATGATGGAGAGTGGATAATTCACCCAGTTTGATGAAAAGGATGATGAAAAGTGGAAGTTAGAAAGGGATTTGGATGTTGAAATCGCGTTGTCTTCCAGAGAGGTTTTTGGGATTCGTTGAGAGCGATTTTTATTAGATCTATAATCTCCTTGCAAATGAGGTTAAGGCCTCCTTTTGTAGGCCCAGGTCACTGCCGATCGGCATAGACCCGGTCCTGCCTATCGGCACCTGCTGATAGGTAGGGTCTCGAACCTGCCATTTGGTAGTGTGTTTCAGGCATTTTTGGAAAATTGGCTGCCAAGGGCAAACCGTTCGTCAGAATCGTGCACGGGGAAGACTATTGGAAAGGTAATTCAGAGACCTTTGAAAGTCCCTAGACCGCTCTCGAGTTTGGGAGTTGACTTTGCGTCAAATATGGCTCAGAAGCGCTTGTCGATCCATTAGATAGGGAATTATTTGGACGCAAACGGATCGTTCATTCGCGTGGTAAGTTCGAATTGCACACGGGGCAAACCGTTGGAAAGGTTAGGAGATATACTTTGGCATTCCAAAGAGTTTGACCCAGTTTGGGGAGTTGACTTTGGTCAATTGGGCCCTGGAAGCATTCGGTGACCTCTTGGAGTCAAATCGATCGTTCGTTCGAATGGTAAGTTGGAATCACGCATGGAGCAGACCATTGGAAAGGGGTTTTAGTGCCCTTTGAAGATTCATTCAGTCTCGGTTGAGCTGAAGAGTTGCCTTAGGTCAAATAGAGCCCGGGAGCGCCCGATGGCCTCTGGATCAAGTTTCATACGCAAACAGATCATTCATCTGCATAGTAAGTCAGAATCGTGCATGGAGCGGACCATTGGAAAGGGGTTTCAGTTCCCTTCGAAGATTCAATCAGCCTTGTTAGAGCTAAAGAGTTTGACTTTTTGGTCAAACGGAGCTTGGGAGTGCCCGATGGCTTCTAGGTCAGTACTCGGGGTATGACCTGGGTTTGTCGTGATGAAGGGAGGTACTAGGGACCTAAGTAGAGTTAGGGGGTAACGGAATGGGGTGTCTACAATTTGTATAATCATTAAAATTCTAGGCTTGTGTGCATTGTGCTCGTTTGTTCTTTGAGTGCACTTTATCTTGTCACATGAGGCTAAAACTAGGTTAATAAAGTTTTACAATCAAATAGAACTCCTTGAACATGTTTAAGTGATTGTGTCACAATTCTTTTCTATCTAGTTCACACCCTTTCACTCTGTTTATCACATGTTTATTTAGACACATTTATGCCATATGAGTGTTGAAAGCTTATTGTGTTTAGTGTCTTGCGCGATATTTATACCTATATATATCTGCTTGTGCTTCATCGATATCTTTGTGTATATCTATATAATATGGGAGAGGGGTGTTTGAATAGTAAAATGATCCAACATATGTGAATTGTTATCCTGGTACGATCTAAGGGACTTACATTGTGCCACGTCTTAAGGAGAGACTTATGACGTGGCAAATTAGGGAGAAACACACCTTCACTCCAAATTGGGGAGAAACACACCTTCATTCCAAACCATACGCGTTCCCTCATTCAGCTCCACTCAAGTTATATGATGTTTGCCCCAAACCCTAATCCTTTCCTCATTCTTTCTCTCACTAAACTTCCCCCTTCCGTTCTGCGCCGCCCCCTCGTCCTCTTAGCCTCACCCCTTCCTCTCCTCTCTGTGACTCCCCATCCTCTCACAAACCTTATAGATATCAATGTGGTGAACACAATCGTTCTGACCTTTGTTTAAGTTTTTTTAGGGTTTAAATCATGTTTTTTGGAGTTTCAAACTGACCTTTGGGGTTTTAGGCTTTTAATAGTTGATATTTTTGTTGTGATGAACTAATTATATCATTGTATTGTAGGTACAACTGATTTTTCACACGAACTTTATTCATTTTTTGGGGATGTTAAGTTCAAAAAGGGTGTTTTTGATTTAATATACTATTTTGAAGGAATTTAATCTTGGTTTTGGGTTAGAAAAACTGGTAAACACTAATTTAATCTTCATTCCTCTATTAAGCTTCTTTGGGTTTTATTTGTTTTGATGATGACTTGATATGCCTTCTATGTTTTGTAAGTCCACACATATTTTGCTTAAATAACTATTCTCTTTTGTTTATTTTTCTTAACTAATGTGCTTCAGGTGTGTTTACTAACTACTTTTCCATTCCATTATTTGTTTGTTAATTTCTCTAGCAAAATCTCATTGTTATATTGTATTTTTTGGTTTGAAAATATTGGTGGTTATTATGTTGCTCAAATTGAAGCTTCTTTATATAATTGTGATTTTTTTTTTATTTGAGGAGTGATATATATGTTGCTCAAGTTTTTATTGTTTAGTTTTTAAAATTTTTAATATCTTTAAAGTTTGTGCCTTTTCACTTTATAATGTTGATGCTTATTCACTTTGTGGATGCTAATTCATTTTCAACAGTTCCATGTGAGCATCATACACATATATTATATGGTTTGTTTGTAATTCATGCACCATTTTTATCATATATTAGTATCTATTATGAATCACCATTTATATTATGGCTTTCTTTGTAAATGGTTATGGTTATTTCTGTAGAAGGGAAATTTTTATATTGTCAATGGTTAAAATACTAAATATAAATAGTCTTGAGGTCCATGGTTGACCATACCTTTCTCTTCACTTCACAACATCATGAAAAATTAGGTCAACCCTTTAATATGTTTTGCTTCATTTCAGGTTCCCCACCCCATGGAAATGGGATTAAGATTTTTCAGCCATCGTCACAGTGGCAGGATGGATGCAGCTATATTAAAGCTTTTTAAGAGGAGATATCCTACATCTAATGACTTTGGATCTGGAATCAATAGTTCTTGTGTGATGGAGGACAGTATCCAAGTACGATAAGGAATCTTGATTATTTTTCATTTTATCCTTTTGAATTTTTAGTCATCATATGCATTCATGCACTATTTTCTCATAGACTACTTGGAGGATATCTCCAATTTTTCAGTATGTAACAGTAGTTAACCTCCATGTGAAATTTTTGAATGAATCATGAAATTTTTGGAAACTCAAGCCTAGGAATGCATTCCTATGTATACCATATTCTCTGAACAATTTCAATTATAGATCAAAAGAAAGGTTTGCAAAGGCAATAACAACAAGGTCTCCTCCAAGATAATCTCTCTTAGAAGAAGTATTGGAACTTTCATTATTAGTTTTAACTACTTTCGTTTGATTCGAGTTCAGCTTCAACATGTAAGATTTTTTTTATATGGTTTACATGGCATCTTCTAGATGGTAACAACTATCAATATCATGTCTATTAGGTAAAAAATACATGACATTAATTAATAAAAACAAATGGAAGTTGTTTCACCAATGCATAAATGTTGCGGAGTTGGTTAATCGAGTCCATTCCATTCTATGAACTTTGTTGTCCAACCTCTGTTCAAGGTTTGATGATTTTCGGTTTAAAACTTTGATTTGTTTGTTTCAAGTTTCTATACGGCCTATATCCCCAATGCATAACTATTATGGAGTTGAACGGAGTTCGAACAAATAGGTAGATCTACTTAAATGGAATATCGGTTTAATCATAGTTGTTTCAATTATACCATATTTTTTCTTTCATATCTGTTTAAATTTATTTTAAGCATATATATAACCTATATAATTTGGTACTCTAATTTGATTATTGGGATTCATATATGCATCGTCAGTTTGGCTCGAATGTGATGGATCCTCTTCTAATTGAGTAGCTTATGGACCAAGAGGTTGTAAATCTACTGAGTAGAGGGGATGGATCTAATCCCAATTCAATGGCAACAACTGAATCCAATGAAACAGTGGGGATAACAAGAACAAATTGAGAAAACATAACATTGCAGATATCGTGATAGATATCAGAACAAGAATGAAGATCATGAAAAATATGAAAACATGACATATATCAGTGAACAAAGATTCTCTATGATAACAAAGAAATATTATGAAAATTCAAATGGGAGTGAAGATCATGACAGATATAAGAACACGTTTAAAAAATTCTGAAATGAGAAAAAATCAGATTCGATTTCAGCTTCTTCCACCCCACCTGAGAATAAGGAACATCAAGAATTACTTTCTTGGTGTGTTGACTTGAACCTTGGGGATGGAAATGTTGCATCATGATAGCAGGTACATTAAAATTTTAAATACTAAATTCATGTCCATACTTTAGAAAACAATATGGAAACTCAAGGTAACATCATTCGGGCACTTATAATTTAATTTGTCATGTAAGAGTTGACACTAAAGGTACTGGTAATTTTTATTTTTAGTTGGATGTACACAAACGTAACATATAACATGTAACATTTAGAGTTGAATGTCTAAATGCGTGTACAAACACGTGAATATGGTGGGTCGTAGTTTTGGTGGATTCATTCTTTATTGCATAATCATGTTAATATCCGTTGCATAATTTAATTCAATATTTATTGCTATGTGTTTCATTTGAATGTAAGACTTGCAAAATGAAAGATAAGATTCATCTTACATTCATCTTTCATATGTTCATCCAATGATGTTATGTTTCATTTGCTACATTAGCATGCAATTGGATATTTAATTTCAAATTTAAATATCTTTAAGAGTATATTTTATGCCTCATTCAATTATGGAAATTGTATATGTATTTGTTAGAAGGTTTGATACCTTAATTGTAAGTTTTAAGTTATTTTGTAAATCAAATTAATGAATGTGTCTTTTTAATGTGTTTTAACTCTAAATTTATGGTTTATTATAGGTTCAGATTATAGTTATGTTATTAGGGGTTGATGAAGATTATTTACCTTCGTAAGTTTTAATTCGTAACAGCACAAACTGTTTATTCTCATTGTGATGCATAGATTGAGTAATATGTAATTTTCTATTTATTTATCTTTAACTATTTATTCTCACTCTGATGTATCATTAGCTTCATGCTTTTCACCTTTTTAGGTGATTTGATTTTGAGTGATTGGAAATGTATTATCATAGAGTGCCTGAACAAGTGGTTTGATTTTTAGTTGGTTTCATCTTTTTAGGTGCTTTAAAGTCCGTTCATATCACTTGCTGCATGCTTTTCAAATCTGAAGCATGTGCTAATTATTTTTCTTTTTTTTTTCTTTGGTTTCAGATTTGAAGCTCATGCACATTTCACACTTGCACATGAGAAATCTTTGCGAGTTTAGAGAATAAGAAGATGAGAAAAAATTGTTGGGGTGTTTGGATTTACAGAAATGAAAGGTGACGATAACAATTCCTCTTTATTCGAATCAGCAGAAGTATGTGCATTAGCACTTAGCCAAGTCATCGAATCTGTTGCATCTTGAGAATCTAAAGTTCCTGATGATGTTTCGCAAGCAGGTAATATTATGTTTCCATGCAATTATAACGTTTATGAAGAGGAATGTGAGGAGAATATTGATCCAGAACCAGGTTAAGTAAACAGGGGATTTTAAATTCTAATTTTTTGATTCAGAAGACTCTTTAAACGATATCCCACTAGAAGGATTTAGTTTGACTCTCACCATTTGCAATAATGTTTAGGCACTCTTTTCGTAGATTTCATCGTCATCAATTGTATTGTGTAACTAAGTGGGCATATGGCTCAGTGTTACCTAAAATACCGTTGTATATATAGTTTGGTTAAGTTAATGTTGACTTTTAATTGTTGCTTTTAAAGGCCTAGAATTGTTTTTTTATATCGGGGAACTAAATTTTCACCGTTTTGTAATTACATACTTTAAAAAATTTCGTCGTTTTGCGATTACTTACTTTAGAAATTTTTTGTTGTGACTTCAGGCATGGGCATATACTAGTTTATATATGTGGTATCATTTGTTTTAAGTCTTTTCTTTGTCATCTAGTCCTTGTATGCTATTAGTTCAAATATGTATTTATCTTGTTGTGACTTTTCATTCATATCCCATGCTTATCTTAATACATTCTAGTTGGTATCATTTTGCTATCGCATCTTAATTGGTATCCATTAATCTTTGTGTGGATTAGTTGTTCTTGTGTTTCCATGACGATTTTGTTTCTTGTATCACTATACACCATTACATGATATACATGTTTTTCCATTATGTATTTCCCTTATTTCATTTAGGGTGAGAATTGAATTAATTGGAGATAAATGGATTATTGTATGCTTGTTTATCATTGCATATTCCTCAACAAAAATGGGGAGAAATGGTATCTAAACCTTTTAATTTGTGGAGATCTAACTTAGGAGGAGATGTCTTTCTTTGGTAGATATTGTAAGATAAAGGGTGAGATTTAATTATGCAATTTTTATTATTATATTTCCTATGCGTTTAAAGGTGTGTTTAAGTGTGCAGGTTTTCCTACATACAACAAAGTTTTAAAGTAAGCAAAGCTACTCAACATATGTGTCAGTCAATCATTTGTATATTTTATTTTTGGGTGGTATTATGTCTTTTAGATGAGCTTGATGGCCCATAGGGTTTTTATTTTAATTTTGTCTCGGAATAGCCAAAGGGGGAGATTTGTAAGGACAAATTTTCAATTGAGTCAATTTGTAAGTGTTGGCTTAATTTAGAACAAAACTATTTATGTCATATGATAGAAGTTATTTGTGACCTTTCAATCCGATGACGTTTGAGCTTAAGACGTAGCGACCAAGTCCAATGAAGATCGCATCATATGCTGCGCTTTGTGCCTTGTTTAGCGTCATCAACTTTTTATCTTTCCAATGTCTCTCATATATGAATGCACATGTTATTTAGAGACTTGGAATTTTTATTGGGTGTCATATTACTTTAGTAAACAAAGTTCAATATATTTTTTAAAATAGTTTTTTTGAAAAGTTATTTGATAAGGTCGTTTGAGTGACCTCGTTCGAATGAGATTCCCAGGTCATTCGAACGAGGTATCTAACGAGGTTTCTTTTTGTTTCACTGAATTCTCATTTGATTTTTCATTCGAACGAATCTTCATTTTTTAAATTATTTTATTCTCGTTCAAATGACGTCGTTCGAAATACTCTGGTATGTCATTCGAATGACGTTGCAGTTTTTTGTCAGTTTTTCTTAAAACTTCCCACTAGTCCATTTCTTTTCCCACCTATTTATAGAGTATGTGAAGGAACTTTTTAAGTGACTTTTGACAAAATTTTCAAGAGCTTTGAGAGCCTAAACTCCTTTCTAAAAAGGCCACTTGGTATTTGTTAATCAAAATGAATTAATTTCAAGAACAAAACCAAGTTTACACCCAAATGTTTATTTGTTCCAAGTTTCAATATATTCAGGCATTGAGATCATTGGTTTGGCACCGAGTTTCATTGTCTACCCTTAAGAGATGGTTTCTTGCAGAGGATTTCATGGTTCGTGATTTTACATGCGGTGGACTCCATGTGCTGACGGTAGCTTTCCGTCACCAGTGGATTCCGACACGAAGGTAGATTCCAGAGATGTCAACTAGGTAGAGGTGGAGGAACGAAGAGCGTCAAGTCTTACGAGGGATTCGAGTCATTGTATAAGTATTTTGTCATGTCCTTTGCAATTCCGTACCTAGTAGACTTGTGGCTGGGCCGTCCGAGATTTTTTTCATTGTGGGTTTTCCTTGTATATCGCGGCATTGTGGTTGTTTATTTTTATCTTGTAATTTCTCACTTATATGCATGCTTAGGTTTAACAAGATAAAAATGGTTTGATCACAAAAATGATGTTATTTGGTGTATAATTAAAATTGGGTAATTTTAGTTTACTTTAATTCAAGTCAAAATTATTAATTTGGCAAAATTCTTGTTAATCTTGAATTAAGCATGTTTTAATTCGATTTGTGAAAATTTTAACTTGAATTGAAGTTGTGTTTTATAAGTGAAAATTTAATTTGAAAAAATTTAAGCTTCAAAAGAAGTTATCAAAAATTGGAATATTCGGTGGACCATCTCATTTTGAATTTAAAAATTGGTATTTTCCATTCTCATTATGTGATATACCCATTACCAAATGTGTAATCATATTCATCATCTTTTGTCCACGAGATTCCTTTTTTTAATTCTTTTTATCATAAAAACAAATCACCCATTATTATTTGTTCCATCTGATTCCCATGTTGTTTGTTATATCCAAAAAATTTGGCATCTCCTTCCCACTTGCCCATGTGTTTGTCTTCCACAATGTGTAATAAAAGGAGAAGACACCAATTTTTCTATATAAAAGGGACTCATATACCATCCATAGGTCCATCATTTATCATCCCATTTTTTTAGGATTTCAGTTATTTAGAGTAGGGTAGTCCATTTGTAGTTTAGTTTTGTATTATGTAATTTAATTTTATTATTAATAAATTATTCTCTTATTTAATTTCTCTATTATAATTAGTCATTTGCACTCTACAATTAGTTAAATGCTTTTATAATTAGTTACTCATATTAAAAATTATTTCTCTCATACACCGTTTATTTAAATAATTAAAAGTGCTTTTTAGATAATTTTAATTAGGTTCAGATTAATGAACTCACACTGCTATATAGTAGCTTCGCTATGATATGATAGAATATACCGATTTTAACGGGTTGATTATTCCCCAAATTACACTGAGGATCGTTAATGGGGTATATCACGTATGCACTATGTTTGTGACATTATGAGTGTAATTTTGGAATTATTGTTGATGCCAAACTCATTTTTAGACTTTTAGGGATATTTGAGGAGTGACACTTTGAGTTTAAATAATTGTTTTAATGGGTGTTAATCACATTTAAAAATTTGTTTAACCATTTATGCTACGTATTCCGAAGTGAGGAATTTAATTCTCAACCTGTAGTTTTCATAATTGTTAATTAATTTAATTCCAGTAATCGTCTAGATTATTTGTAGTATAAAATATTGCAAACCCAAGAAATCATCTTTTACATTTTTAGAAGTGATAATTCAATTAAATTTTAAACGACATTGTTTGTGAATTTGATACCCGAACTCGCCCCTATACATATAAACATGTGTAGTTAAATTTTAGGGCTTTTGTATTGAGGTGAAAAACTAATGACATTGACAAGCATATTTACACGATGCTCGGTTTTCTCTTAATCATTAACTCTCTACTTTTTCTCTGGTACTCCACATTCACTAACTGGTAGGTGGCACACTTAGACACAAATTCTATTATGGCTCTATTCATCTTTATTCACAAATACTGCCTCCTCATGTCATGGTACAATTTTTCACCCCCATGGTGCATAGTAAACGGAGACCAAAACTGCCTTCTGTAGCTCAGGACCCTTTATCACAACCAGTCTCCCCTAAAATCTCAATCCTCCATCTGAGTTAAATCAATGGAAAAAATTCCCTTATATAATAGTTCTTGCACCTTCTCTTAAAAAATGGATTCCAAAGCCTGGGCGTGGATCACCCATGATACTATATCGAGTGTAACGGCCACAACTGCTAAATACGCCTCTCTGACATCCAAGACGCAGAAAGTACTCCCCAGTTCTTCCCACAAATTCGATAGATCATCCCCTTGCTCTGCCCGAAATGCTTCTAGGCTCACCGTCGATTGACGAATCAAAGCATACAATGCCACATTCGCCTTACCCATATGATACTGAATCAATACATGCTAGTCCTTCATAAACTTTAACTACCTCATATACCACATATTTAACTCCTGCTAAGTGAACAAGTACTAAAGGTTATTATGGTTCAAGAAAGATGTGAATATCTCTTCTAACAAATAGTTCCTCCAAATACAAAGAGAAAAACTACCACATCCAACTCCAAATCATGGGTGGGGTAATTGTATGCGTGAGGATTAAACTTATGGTAAGCATCCGCCTGCACCAAAACTCCTCCAAGTCCGTGCAATTATACATCAATGTAAACTATATACTCCACTCCACCCCGTGGTAAAATAAGTACGTGCATGGTGGTGAGTCTCTCCTTCAGCTGCTCAAAAGTTGTATGATAATTGACATACAAAATAAATGGTACCCCTATGTGGGTAAGGTGATATTGTGTCTTGAAAATATTTGATAACCCCTGAATAAATATACCATACTACCTTACTAACCCCAAGAAAATCCTAAATTCAGTAGGTTTTGTGGGTTGTCTCCACTCCATTACGGAAGACACCTTCCTAAGATCCACCAAAATCCCAGCCTCTGATGCAATATTCCCTAAGAACTAAGCTTCCCTCAATCAGAATCTATACTTGGATAACTTAGCATTATCTTATGTTCCTAAAGTGTCTGCAAAGATGTCCTTAGATGATGTGCATGCTCATCTTCAGACCGAGTGTATGAAAAAATGTCTTCGATGAACATGATAACGAAATGATTTAGATACGATCGAAATACTTTGTTCATAAAATCCATGAACACGTTTAGATATTTGGCCAACCCAAATGGAAAAACCTAGACTTTGTATGATCCATGCCATGTCAGTCATCTTTGGATTGTCCTCTTCTCGAATCCTTAATTGATGACACTTTCAGCACAAGTCAAACTTCAAAAGGAAGGATATACCTCTCAACTAATCAAATAAACATCGATACGTGTTAGTGGATAATTGTTTCATATCATGACCCTGTTCAGCTTCCAATAATCCACAAGAAGTCTCAGAGATCCATCTTTCTTCTTAAAAAATGAGACGGTATATCCCCAGGGGGATGCACTCCTCTGTATGAACCTCTAACTCAAGAGTTTCTAACTCTTCTCCATCAACCCCCTCATCTATAATGGTTCCATTATATACGATGCGCTTATTATGGGTCTAGTGTCTGGTGCCTCATTAAACACGTTCGAAAACACTTGGACTACTGGTATCGACTCTATAACAAAATCTATTTATCTTGTAAATTGTAGCACTGGTACCTCATCAAACACGTTTGAAAACTCTTGGACTACTGGTATCGACTCTAAAGATACGATGAATCCATTTGATGTACTCTCACCGATGTAGTATAGATGGGTGCTAAATCCTCATTTGATCCTAGGCATAGTTATGAAGAACATCTCCTTGTCGGGAACGATAAACGTGATAAACTTCCCATTATAGTTGATCTGAGTGTGACATTGTGCTAACCAGTCCATACCCAAAATGACATCATAAGTCCCCATACCTAGAATTAAAAACTTGGACGAAAAGCATAATCAGACAATCACAAAAGTTATGTCCCTACAAACCCAACGTAAATCCTCATCGCTACCCAATATGGTATCTACATGTATAGATACCTCGATATAAATATCTAATATGCCCGAAGTTAAGGGAAAAGAACTACCAGTAAAAGAGTGTATTGCTCTTGTGTCAAACAATACTCATGCATAACTACCATAAATGTAAGGTGTACCCTGGATGGACTACGGGGGCTTATTAATCCTGTCGATAGACATTGAAGACACGTACATAATGTAATTATGGGAAACCCTATGCTGGTTCTTTAGGCAGTGATCAAAATGTCGGATATTATGGTTGTGGAAAAAATGCTTGAAACTAAGGGGGGCTGGTAAGGCCGGATGCTACCACTATTGAAATTGGCCTTGACCGACCTGGTTTCCCCTACGTCACCTCCTAAAATAATGGCCCTTCTCACCACATTTATAGAATAAACCTAGGAAAGGGTAGACTTGATATCCCGGGGTCAGTCCTGCTGACCCTAACCATATTGGCCCTCTTCTCTCTAACTTCTATCCTTGATGGCCCCACGAATTATGTCCTTGATTTACCTATTGATGTTAACCATATAAATTTTTGAACTCTTAGGGGGGTTCTCCCCCTCTGGTGGTTCCCTTAGTTATTGTGAACCTCACTAAGCTAGGTACGACTCACTTTTCTCCCTTGTCTTTGGTCCTTAGACGATCCTAGACTTCACCTTATTAGGAGCCTTATCTCTATTAAAATTGTGGTGGTCCTAGAAATGTATTAGGAAGGCGTCCAATACCCGAGGGTAAGTAGTGAAGGAAGGGTTACCAAGTAAAACTTGCATGATCCTCCAAGTGAGGCCCTTGATAAAATGATCCATCTTCTCTGCCTAAGTATCAAGCTCCTCTAAGCAAGGAAATAAATACAGGAGAACTCTGATCGTACGTAGATACTGTGCAATCACCTTGAATAAATCTCATATTGTCTATCCTTGTACTTTCCCAAAGAGCTGGTGCGAAATACTTCCCCTCAAACTTCTCCCACAACTTCCCGATGGTCATTCTTGACCTCTCTACATTGGTGGCGCTGACTCCCACAACTAAAATGCAAATTCTACTAGCTTAAAACTACTTATCATCTACTTATATACCTATAAGAAATCTATCGAATGTAGATGACCTCGATGTCTCTCATCCACCAATGAGAAATGATGGGTCCGCGGAATCGGTAAAATCAGGCAGATTTCCCTTATTGAAGGCACTCCTTTCTCTTACCCATGTCAAAGTGGTATGCGAGATAGATCAACCCTATATGGTGTCGATAATCACTGATCATAGCGCATGGATGCCATATTAAAAACTTTTTTCTGGGCATAATGGTTGCCAAGTCTGTGAGTGCTAGAGTTGGATCTTGGCTATATAGTTGGGGTTGGGGTTGGGGTTGTGATGCCTCTAGCCCAACAGTTTCAATCTTGTCAACTACATGTGGATCCTTTCCTCGTGTTCATCATCTGAAGGATGATAAAAAAAAGTGTATTAGTAACTTATGAAATGATAATACAAATCAGAAATAATTGATCTCTAAAGTATCAGATAACTCAATGCGAAAAAATGATGGACTCGCTCAAGACCCTAGGACTCTAGAACTTGGAATGCTTTGATACCAAGTGTTACACCCCGTAAAATCCATAAATGGATTGATCAATTCTGAACATAAATAATACAATAGGGAAAATAATTTTATCATTAAAAGCATGACATAAATAAAATAAAATGATGAATATGCTAATAGTGCTAAAATGAAATAATACAATATACAACTCTAATAAATAAAACTGACTCCAATAATAAAAATCTTCTATGAAATAATACGACTCAACTGAATACTAAAATTAAATGCAATGTGTAAGTGTGGGCATGCAAGATCGACACCTACATCCTAAGAATGGAAATCCAAAACTGGAATGGAAGGATCGATGTATCTCTAACCAAAAATGATCAAGGTTAAGGCGGCTACTGCTGCCTAGTACCTAGAAAATAGTTCCACAAATAAGATTAAATCTAGTACGTCTATAGTGAGTAAAAATGTAGCTAAATTTGGATCACAATAATATTAATACATCTTCCTTTCATATTTCAGTTGTTTAAAGTTTATCCCAACGTAAATAACCTAAATAAAGCATGCAAGTCTAATCCCAATCCCATATGCAACCCATGTTACATAATTATATATTTTCCTTAGTGTTAATTATTCACATGGTTCCAAAGGCTATGATCTCATCTATACTTCTCTAATATAATCACAGTGAAAGAGAATGTGATCACATAATCTAAAGACCAAATGACTATACCCCACTCACATGCAAAAACATATGGACTATGATCAACCCGCAAATAAAATCACGAAGGCCTATCCCTTCTGCCTTTGGGGATCACTCGTGCATACTAGGAATAATTACGAGGAGTCCCAACCATATAAACTCAAGTATCAATAGAAGGAATTCACCGTTTCATCACACTAAAATTACAACCCTATACCCAAGGCTATACGATTGGATTCCCCCGTTTGTCTCACTTGGGGGACATGTACGTAATTAGGATCAAGGAAAATCCTGTATTAATCATTGGGGTACCCCACTACACCAAATACATTATTTTATAAGTGTTTTAAACATTTACGAATGAAACAGTAACGGTTGAAAATCGTTATAAAACAAGTTTGTTTGTAACTTTTCAAAACACTTGCAAATGAAAGTTAATAACGGTTCAATTGGTTAAAATTCGAAGTGTCCCAAACACTTAGAAATCATTTTTCCAATTACTTATAAAATAGCAAATTTTTTGTACTGCCCGTATAGTCAATGTCGTATGATCCCCATTAAATCACTCCTAGTACTCTAACTTTTAACACATACATGCCTCAGTGTGATTGCACATAAGCCAACTAAATATCAGTCATCCTACTCTAAGGATTTCAAAACCAGTCTCTTAAATCTCAGATTAATATTCTCTAAGTACTTAAAAGTTTATTGCCAAACTAATCTAAAGTCATTAGAACGAGATCCCTAAGTCGTTCGAACTAAAACTCAAAGTCGTTTGAACCAAAACCCAAAGTCGTTCAAACCAAAACCATATGTTGTTCGAACGGGATGTCCTTTCTCATTCAAATGAGAATCCAATGTCGTTTGAATGTTATTGCCACAAGGGATTTCTTTTTCATTGTAAAGTAACGACTATAACCAATTCAAAATCTGAACTTAAAGCCTCTAAACAATAATTTACCCAATTTCCTTCTAATCCAACAAATATATCAAAATTAATAATAAGTATTACAAAGTTTTAGATAATTTAAACTACGTTTATATGACACATCATAAAATTTGTAAATATATTGATCATGTCTAATAGAAAAATCATGGGGATAAAAAATTCTTGGTAACATTATTATCATACTAATTGAATAAAAGAACTAAATAAACATAACACAGTACTATAAACTACTAAACTAAATACATCATCTCTAATACCAATGTCTGCCATAAGAAAATCCAACTCTGGAATTAAATCTCAGCAATATAAAATCTATCTCTGAATACAAGTACAATACGTACAAAATCTGACCGGGGATAAATTAAATTGAATATAACAATATATTGAAATATAAGTAGATACAACAAGCAAATGAGATAAGATGCTCAACCTCTACATCCAATGAATGATTAGTAGAACGTCTCTAGAAATACTCCTTCAACGATCAACCCAATTCAATAGCATCGTAATGGCCTAAGACTTATAAAAACAGTTCAACATAAAATGTTACAGTAAGGCTACAATGAGTAAGAATTTAACTGAAGTTGTGGCACAATAATAACAATTCATTTTCCTCCAATGTTAAGTAACTTTTAAGTTATTTAAGTTACCCAATCCAAACAACTTAAAATGAACATGTGGTTCTACTTCTAAACCCTATAAGCCCCACATGATATATGTATATCTCTTAATTAAGTATTCTTTACTTTCGCGTTGTTAAGTTTAACTCTTAGTTTGAGAATAATGTGCTCTATTAAAATCTCCTACATTTAAAGTAACTCAATTATTAATCGTAGTATCAACAACTTCTCTAGTTATGGTTAATAAAAGAATTTCTAAAGTCTAATATTCTCAATTATTCGCAGCGCACTGAAGTAGGATATACATCTATAGTATATTCATGACATTATTACCAAGTCATAAGTTATTAGTTATACATCCCTATTATAAACATACAACAGTACAAGCATTTGAAGTACCACAATACATAATCGCGTAATCATGAATATTTAAGGGTATACACAATCAATATCAAATCCCACGAGCTACGATCAAGCTCACGCCCGTAAATAAGTGTAGACAATCTCAAAGTCTAATATCCACTTAAATATGGTCCCCGACACATACAAAAAATGGGTTACGCTCGACCCCACAAATAAGGGTACGAAGGATTATCCCTAATGCCTTCAAGGATCACTCATGTGTACTAGGTATAGTCGTAGGTCATCCTGAACCTATAACCTCAAAGCCTTAACAAGGGGGTAATCATTACGCATTCTCATCATAATGCATGACCTCCTTACCAAGGCTATATTCTACAACTCCTCGTAACATCCTCGTTCATGGAAATGGGTATGTCAGCTATATGATTAGGGTAATACGACGAAAATAAAGCATGTCTCATCACTAGGGTACCAGCGTGGTCAACGTCGTACTATCCCCATTAAAATCCTTCTTAGTATGTCCCCCACGATCACACACACCACCCTAGTATGATTGCACATAGTATAATTAAACAAGTATGACCCTACTCCACTTGGTCAAATCAATAGGTTAAACCCTAATCATTCGGGTTACACATCATAACATCAAACCCTACGCAACTGGGTTACACATAAAGTATCTTAATATTATTAGTAAATTCACACGTTAAGTTATATATAACCTTATCCAGAACTCCCAAGGCTCTCAAAATCTAGTTATTATCTCTCAATTAAGCTTTACATGTATTAACTAAATATAATTAATACTTACTCAAAGGGTTATAAATATGTTCTAGACTACCAGTTTATATATACAATCACTAGTTATTTGAAGGTAATAAAACTAACTGGGCCACGTGGTCGAATATGTGGCACATCATTTTAGGAACGCATGAGAGGTGATTGGACTAGATAATCCTAGATTATAAAAGACAAGGTCAATATTAAAGATCATTTAAAGTAAGATGAGATGACCGAACACCCTTTTATCAACAGGAATCTTGAACCTAGTCAGGATAGTATGAAGAAGCCTAAAAAACGTAGGAGGATTAAGTCTATAAATAAGGGCGATCCAGCTCACATTAAAGGGTAACTGGAAATAACACATAATATGTTAGACTCTCAGCTAGCAACCCTACCACTCCAATTGTTACCACCCCCTTTTGATAAAAACTTTTGCCCCTTTTCTCCAATGGACATAGGCCGACCTAGCGGCCCAAACCTTGTACATAGATTCTTGTCATTATTTATATATTCATAATTTTCTTGGGGAAATTCTACAAATCTAGAATTCATTGTGGGAAGATCCCCTAAAATTCGACGTTGTCTGTGGAAAACTCGAAGTTCTCACTACTATTAAAGCCAGAAAAACCCGAAGTTTATAATGAGTGCAGACTAGTCTCACCCCACTCGTGGAAGGATTCACATTCAATCTGAAATGTTCATCGTAAGGAGATAACACACTCCTATACGATTTACACCTTTCGAACAACATTCATGGTGCAGAGGATGCTTGATTGGGAGATATGTACGTATATGAAAACATCACACACTGCCAATCGATTGACCAAAAAGAAGGGTCATTTCCCGCATGGTCAGTATTTATGAGGAAACACTGAACACCTGCATTCAAGATATCACCCATCAGGAGGTAGCTAACCCAAAAATTAAAGGATCATACATCAAATTCTCGTACTCGGTACCATCATATAAGGGGACCTCTCCCCCCCAAAGAATCAACCTAGTAGGGCTTCCCATTCAAGAAGCTCTCGTGTGGTACATCACCACCAATAATATGATATCTCTCCTAAGAGAAATTCCATCAACTATAGGCACCACCAACCCCATCCCACGGAATCAGCTCAAAGTAATAGACCAGATTGTCTAGAGGTGTATCCAAATAAAGTAAAGGATGATGAACTGAGAGGACTCGTCTAGAAGGAGTTGAAAGGAAGGATGAATCTAAACCTTCTCAGGACTCCCAAAGACCAAGACAAAAAATCTCTAGGGCACGGTTCAACTTCACCCTTTATCGAATTAGTAGAGTCTTTTGATCCCCCAAAGAAGTTCTCCATGCTAAAAGTGAGGATGTATGATGCGAAAGCAGACCCATCACATCACATACTACCAGAAAACTATGTCAATTTAGAGTCATCATGATGCCCTAATATGACGGGTATTCCCATCGACCTTAGGGGAGATCGACCTGAAGTGGTTTGAGGATTTGCCCCTAGATCAATATCCACTTTAAGGGAGTTGGCCAAGCAGTTTGTGGCTCGGTTTATCACAAGCAGCAGAATAATCAAAGAGGTGAACTCTTTGATCTCTCTCAATAAAAAGAAAGGAGAATATCTCAGGAGGTATGTTCAGAGGTACTGGGAGTTGTACAATGAAATTTATCTTTCAAGTTCGGCTTGGAGTGGTCGGACGCCCTCTACCAGTTGCTAACGAAGAAGACAAACTCTTCAATGAATGACCTCATGCCCTAAAGTGGAAAATATTCCAAGGTGGAGGATGAATTCATCGGAAAATTTTCCCCTACCGATTAAAAAAAAGAACGAGCCTAAGAAGACCCTTAAAGGGGAGAATATACCTTATTCAATTAAGAAGAGGTTAAGGAACAAAGCCTTAAGAATTTGCCCCATATCTAGAGAAACTTAGATTATGTACAACGCATTAGAGACAATCTTTAAGGAACCTATTTATAGTCTTATCCATTATTTCACAGTCTTTTTTCGAAAGGCTTCCCCAAATGGTCAGCGACCTAGGTGATAGGGACGTTAGCCTTAGGTGTAGCTATCACCAAGATCACGGATATTAGGGCTGGCAATTTTTGACACGATAACCCATTTACTGTAATAACCTGAAATAACACAAACATGACACGATTATCTTGTATATATTTAAGATTACCCAAAACTTATACTCAAATCAAAATCAACGCGACCCGAAAATGACACGACTAACTCGAATTAACACCCCTAACGAATATCTCATGAAAGATTGCAAAATATTTAAAAAGAACCCAAAGGAACTCATCCAGATAAGGAATTTTAAGGAATTCATTAGTATAGAAAATCTAATAGTAATGATGAAGATCAATGCAGTCCAGAAAATAGAGGAGATTATTTTTCTAGCAGGATTAGTTATCGCCATCCACTACTTCACCGACCTAACTCAACATAAAAGAAAGAAGCTCATAGAAAATGTGAGGATATCGTCCAACATACAACAAGGATTCTAGGTAGACCAATCCAAGACGATTCTGGCTAAGAAGGAGAGGAAAGACATGGATATTGATAGTATCATTGTATTCATCTATAATGATTTGGTCGGTGTGAATCTTCCTTATAAGGATGCCTTGGTGCTCACATTGAGAGTTGTGAACTTTGAAATGAGAAGAGTGCTGATAGATCAAGGAATTTACTATAAAATTATGTACCTATCAGTTCATTATAAGCTTGGTTATCGCATTAAAGACCTGAATACCAATGTCGTCCCACTAGTCGACTTCAATTGATATGTAGAGACCCCCTAGGGAGAATCAAGTTGTCGATCAAGATTGGTCAGGCTAACAAGGAAGTGGAATTCCATGTGATCCAATTAGAGTCGCCTTATAACCCTATATTGGGTAGAGGATGGATACATGATATGATGATTACCCCCTCTTCGCTTTATTATAAACTCAAATTTGTGACTGACCAGGGAATAATAGAAATCACAGGGGATCAAGCAGCGGTACGAAGTTTTTTTGTTTCAGCCATTAAGGAAAAGTAGGCCCAGTCTAAGAGTAGTCAAGATGAGTATAACTTGGATGATGATCAGCCTATGTAGCAATCAAAGGAGGTTCAGTCGGGGGTCGAAGAAACTCGACTGACTCCTGTCGAATGCGTGTTAGAGGAATTAATCTTCATTCCTCTAGATGCATCAAAACTAGAAAAGACTAAAACTTTCTCACTTTATTAAAATGAATGCGAACATTTTCACTTGGAAACCCTACGATCTCCTGGGAATAGACCCGTAGATTACTTAATAAAGTTGCATATGGAACCAAGCATCAATTCAATCAAACAAAATTTCAGTAAGTCGGCACCAGAAAAGTTAAGGGCTATGGAAGCTGAAGTTAACAACCTACTCCAGGCTGGCTCCATCAGAGAGGTCCAATTCCCAGATTGGATCTCAAATACTACTTTTGTCAAGAAAAAAATGGCAAATAGAGGGTTTGCATGGACTTCACCGATCTCAACCAACACTACCATAAGGATAGTTTCCTGCTGCCTTGGATAGATCAACTTGTGGATTCCACAGTGGGGCATCAACGCATGATTTTTATAGACGAATACTTTATCTACCACTAAATACCCATGTTCATTCCAGACCAGGAGAAAACCTCATTCATAATAACCTTGATACTCCCTTTGGCTTGAAGAACACGAGCGCATATTATCAGAGGTTGGTTACCAAGATGTTTAGGAAGTTGACCGAATTCAGCATGGAGGTGTTTATTGATGATATTCTCATTAAGAGCAGACATTCGGGTGATCATCTAAGAGACCTTATAAAGACCTTAACATTCTTAGAGAGTAAAAAATGAAGCTCAATGGTTCTAAATGTGTATTCGATGTGAGATCTGATAAATTTCTAGGATACCTGGTTACTCAGAGGGGTATTAAGAAAAATTCGGATTAGACCAAAGCTCTATACGACTTTCAAAATTCTACCACCATCAGAGACATTAAAGTCATTATTGGGATGTTAACATCCCTTAATCATCTCATTTCAAGATCTTCTAAAAATATCGACCATTTTTTCAAGCCTTTAAGAAAATAAGACCTATAATATGGACAGAATAATATGATCAAGCTTTAAAAGGGTTTCGACAGTACTTGGCATCCCCTCCCTTGCTTTCAACTCCAAAAGAAAGGGAGTAACGATATTGTTATTTGGTTATTTCAAGTCATGCGACCAGTGCGGTATTGATCTATTTACATAACGGATAGCAGAGATCGATCTATTATGTGTGCCACATCCTTCTCGAAGAAGAAACTAGTTACATGCCCATAGAGAAGATTATTTTGGCACTGATGACTATCGCAAGGAAGTTAAGGCACTACTACGATGCTCAAACAATAACTGTCTTAACAACTTATCCCTTAATGGACGCTTTTTGAAAGGCTGACCTCTCTTACAAGATGACTAAGTGGTCTCCTGAACTGGCCCAGTTCGACATCAAGTATGATCCTAGAATGACGATCAATGGTAAAGACATGATAGACTTTATGGTAGATCTTTCAACATCCCTAGAAGAAAGAGAGGAGTGCGGCAACCCATCCTGGAGTAGCTAGTAATCGTAGAGGGCGAGCAGGATGGAATATCTTCATTGATGGCTCATCAAATAAGAAAAGCATGAGAGTTGGGATAATGTTTTAATGCCCAAGGCATGCTTATTGAATAATCCATAAGGGTGGGATTCAAAGGCTCAAACAATGATGCAGAATATGAAGCCATGGTACATGGTCTGCATGGGGAGATTAGTTTGGGTTCTCACCACATCATTGTATTTTGTGATTCTACAATGATCGCAAACCAACTCAATGAAGAATATGAAGAAAATGATCCCAATATCTAGCCTAAAGAGATAAGGCTAGGGTAATTCTTCAATAATTCAATTCCGCCTTAATTGAGCATCTTCTAAGGAACGATAATATCCACACATATGCTTACTACTCTAACCTCTTTCGTAGATACTGATCTAAAATGAGAAATTGAGGTGGAGTATACATACCTACCAAGCATTAAATATATGGGGAGGTATTTGAGCATTCTCCAAGCACAGTCAGCCATGACCCATCATAGATGGACCCCATTATCTCCTTCTTAAAAATCGGAGAACTGCCTCTAAGCGATAAGGAAACACACAAGTTGAGTATTATATCAGTGAGATTATACCTCAACTAAGATGGGAAGATCTACTAGATATCATTCACCAGCCCACTACTGGAAATGTTTTCACCCTTACTAAGTAGAATGGATTTTGAGAGTGATTCACGAGGGTAGCTCTAGAGTTCACACGGGTAGGAGATCGCTATCTTACAAAATAATATATCAAGGATACTAGTGGCCATTTATGCAGAAAGATTCAATAAAGTTCACTAAAAATTTCCCATGGTGCCAAATGTTTTCACCAACGATCAAATAGCATGTGATAGATCTAAACCTCCTCGCAAGTCCATGGTCGTTCGCCCAATGGGGCATGGATATTGTGGGATGATTTCTAGCGGCACCCGAAAACCAACGGTACCTGATAACGGTGACTGACTACTTCACCAAGTGGGTCAAGATCGAACCTCTCACCCATATTAGATATCCAGATGCTAAGAGATTTTTCTAGAGGAATCTCATCATAACGTTTGTCATCCCAAGATAACTAGTGACAAACAACGAAAAATAATTGATAACGATTCTTTTTGGGACTTTTGTACCGAATACGGATTCAGGATGAACTATGCATCAGTGTTTTTCCCCTAGTGCAATGACCAAGAAAAGATCACCAATAAAACTCTTTTATCGGGCATCAAGTGGAGATTGGAAAATGATAAAGGCTAATGTGTTGATGATCTTTCATCCGTTCTATGGGCATATGAATGACCCCCAAAAAATTGATGAAAGAAATAGAGATCAGAAAACCAACACTTAGATCAGAGATATTTGAAGACGATAAAAATGATAACTGAATAACTCATGAGTTAGATCAAGTTGAGGAAGAAATTGAGCATGCCCTGATAAATTTGGCTGCATACCAGTAAGAACTGGTTAAGTAGTATTATAAGAAGGTCAAGATAAGAGAATTCCAAGTCGATGATCTGGTCCTCAGAAAGTTATTTCCCGTCATAAAGAAGCCATCAGATGGAAGAATATAACCGAAATGGTAGGGACCTTACCACATAACTTTAAAAGGGGGTGGGGGTCATATTACATAGAAGATATAGATGGGAAAATAGTCCTGAGGTCGTGGAATGCCATGAACCTTAGGAAGTTTTATCACTAGATAGCAAGACAGATAAAATTCTTCTTTTCGGTAATGAATAATAAAACGATCTGCAATTAAGTGGTTTAAAATTGCGTAAAAGTACCATATAATTTATTGAGTCATAAAGCCCACTTGTACAAGTGTATGATCTGGGAAAGATTAGTGAAAACCCACTCTCTGAGTGATATGATTAAAAGTAGATTGGCTTAGAGAGGCATAAAACCCACTTGCACAAGTGGTACAGTGTAGGAAAGATTGGTGAAAACCCACTCTTGGAGTGATATGATCTAAAATAAAATGGTTTAGAGAGGCATACAACCCACTTGAACAAGTGGTAAGATCTAGGAAAGACTGATGAAAACCCACTCTTGGATTGGTACGATGTTAAGTAGATCGGGCTGGAGAGGCTTAAAATCCACTTGCATAAGTGGTACAATCTGGGAAAGATCGATGAAAACTCACCTTTGGATTGGTTTGATCTAAAATAAATCGGCCTAGAGATGCATAAACCCACTTGCACAAATGGTATGATCTGGAAAAGATCGATGAAAACCCACTCTTGGAGTTGGATGATCTAAAGCAAACTAGTCTAGATCGGCACAAAACCCATTTTCTTAAGCAATATAAGACCGAATAAAAAATTGTATAAATAATTACAATAATAATTAATTGTTTTATTTGTGTAAGACTTTAAAAGTAGTGCAAATAATAAAAAAAAGGTCAAACAAGAAACATCTAACAATAATGTAATAATACATGAAGATAATGAAAGAGGAGAAATATAAACATCTTTATTAAATATAATAATGACTCCGGCCCTACAAAAGACCACTAAGGGTCAAGAAAAAGAAAAAATACATCAAATAAGATAGTAGCCTCAAGAGTGACCATATACACTAGACTTGAAGGAGAAGAGGGGATCGAGGTTATCCAAGAACGTGTTAAGGTTATCCCTTTTTGCTTCTTCCTCAGATTCCCCCATCCTATTCCTCTTCGTTCTCCTCTTTGTCTCCTACCTATCCCTGATCTGAATCAGAATATGTTTGATCATGTAGGGGTAACTAGAGTGGGATTGTCCCTTGTTACAATATGATTAATAGTTTGGACATAAAAGATAGCTGTTAAGTTGGTGAAGGAATGGTTAGTAATATCGTAATAAAATAAAATGTGAGCCGCTCTCCAATGGGGATGAACTCTAAGGGGGTCGGACTTCTACAAACTTTATCCAAGTCTCTAAGGTTAACTTGGTACTCAGACAGTTTAGTGTTCAGAAAATGATCTGCGAATGAAAAATTAGATTATTCAATAATAAGAAAAAATTAATGTTAAAGCAAAACCACTTATGCACAACCTAGCATGAACCCCAAGTCTATTATAATCTTCACCATAGATTTCCCCCAAAACCATAAGGATATTTTTGTCAGTTTACTTTTAGGATCTAGGAAAATAGGTGAACAAATTATGGGCCTTATCCCTGGCTTGGAAGGAGTACAACCCAGTTCCTGGGGAATACCATGAGTCATAGTAGTACCTAATCTCCTCAAAACTCAGGTCATTCCCCCAAATTTGATTTATTAGAACTTTTCGCATCATAATTCGATAAAAACAACCTTTTATGGGAAGGAAGTATTTCGGAGTAACTAAGAACCCTTTCCAATAATAAGTGGAGGGAAAAATGAACTCCCTCTCTAATATAGCTACTATAAAAAAAAAGGAAACTTCACCAGAGGGAAGATCCAGAATGTATTCTTCCTCGGGGTAAACTCTCAGTCTGACGCTTTCAGGAATTTCATATTGACTACGAAACTCTCGAAAGTCATTAGCGACTGAGATCTCGTATTTTTTGAAATGCCTAGACATGGTGAAAGAAATGAGAAAGATGAAGCAGAACAAAAATAAAACTTACAAGAAGATAGAGAGAGAGTGAAAGAGAGGGGGAGGGGAGAAATACCTTAGCAAATGGCAAGAGTGCCAAGATATAAAACCCCGGGCTCCTTATACCTTCTAATTTCCTATCCTCTTAATCGTTATCACAATACTTAGGGAGATGCACTATGCGCCCACGCTCCATTATTGCTCTGAATGATGACGTTGGACACATAACCCAAGGGTGGGAATACGTGCAAAGTAACCACAAGGGTAATGATTGCCCCATGCGTTCCCGGAAACAAGCGCGTGTAAAACACAATGCCGAGTTAAATAAACACATGACAGGTAAATAGGTGGTAATTTTTGGCTAACTCGTATGAATGGCCCATCACACGTACAGAACCACACAAGGTAAGAACGATCGGCATATTTGACTGATCATCCCCACCTTGAGAAAAAATAAAGGGAATAAGACCAATTGTGCCATATGGACGAATACATGGCACATCACGTGAGGAATGCACAGAGGTGATCGGCCTAGATAATCCTGGATTGTAAAAAATAAGGTCACATATTGAAGATTATTTCAGCTAAGATGAGTTGATCAGACAACCTTTTATCAACTGGACACTTGAACCTTGTCAAGATAAGTATGGAGAAGCCTAAAAACATAGGACACTTTAGTCTATAAATAAGGGCGATATAACTCACATTAGAAGGTAATTATAAACAACGCGTAATCACTTAGACTCTCAGCTAGTAACCCTATCACTCCAATTGTTACCACCCCCTTTTAATAAAAACTTTCCCCCTTTTCTCCCGTGGACATAGTCCTACCTGACGGCCATACCACGTATGTAGTTTCTTGTAATTATTTCTGCATTCATAATATTATTGGGGAAATTATGTAAACCTTGCATTCATTATGGGAAGATACCCTACATTATTTATTTATCTCATAAGTTATCTCCGTACTCGTCCCAATACTCAAGGTACTCAAACAATCATATAGAATTCTCAAATATTCTCAGCTTCCTAAAATGTTTTTACGTTCTAGATTAATATAACTGATTAACTAAGAACTAATCTCCAAAACTTACATACCTCGATCAAACTAAACTCTAAGTACTATTTCTAAAACATTTATAATGTTCTTTCCTAGAATTTACCATGATCCTCAATAATCATCCCTAATAAAACATTGAAAACCAACTTCTCTGCCACAGCTGTGCAGTGTTAAATCCTAGCCCTGCGTATGGATTTCGTTCTCACAGGCAATACAGAATTATGCATACAGACTTCGTAAATCAGGTTCTTGAAAGTTATGGGTTGCTTCAACCCCAAACCCCAAAATACTAACCTAGATACCAACTGTAGTTCAACATTAATGAACCAACCAAGGTTACTAACTCTTCAAGAACAATCTATTATGATATCTAAACCCATATATATCCAAACGTAATCTCTAAGGTTCATAAAATGCCAATTCATATCAGATTCGATAAAAAAAATATGGAATTAACTCGAGGGTTCTAAGATGTAACACCCCGCCTAATTAAATACCGGGTGATCAGTCCTTTATTAAATTATAACCAAGGTGAACGGTTAGTTCATTCTTAGCATCACTATCGCAAAATAAACTTTTCAATTTGAACACCCTAAATAATTAATCTAAGTGTCAAAGCCATTTAAAACATTATTTATATTTTTAATTTAAGTCCAGTAATAAAATCTTTCATAATTCACAGTTTAAGAGTCACACAAATAAGTAAATTGGAAAAGATCATCCAAGAAATTTAAGCATTCAAATAACTAATTCAAACTTTAAAAACCCGAAGGAAAAACATCCTGACAGTAACAAATCCCAAAGTAAAATACTAAAAGTAAATGAATCATAATCTCTGACAAAACCAACTGAATAAGGAAAAAGGGCGACACATGCCCACTGGATAAAACAAAACTAAGAGTGGAGTCAATAATAAGATCGTCTAAGAAAAAGGCCTGTAACTCCCACCTAAGCTGCGACACGTTCCTTTCAAAGAATCCTATGCATGACGCCCCTGTGGCTGGGCACCTGTAATATATACATATATATATACGAGAGAAGAGATAACAGGAAACGGGTCAGAACCCGATTGTAAAACATTTAAAAATTTAGTTTAGCAAATATTTAAAATGCTTACCGGCTAATGCAACAATCATATTAGTAAGCGGCAATCTCTTGAGAAATTCTCACCTCTCTTTTAATGTGCACACCTACCGCACTATTAATCCCCACAAGTTCATCTTATCTTAAATTCCTCATAAGGTTTCATGCCGACCATTACTAGGGCTAAGATAATTGATTTCTCGGAGTAACGTTTTCATAAGAATTTCATTTCATTATAAAGTGTTTCAGTATTGCCTCAAACTGTTCAAACACTTATATTAAAGTCGAAACATTTACTCATTACTTAACTACTTTTAGTCACAATAGAAAGTTCCAAATTTCAAGTCTATATATATATATATACTATCGCCACCCCACATAAAATTTATGGTGCTGGCATATTCTGCTATCAAGTCCCCGTATCACTCGTACTAAGGGAAATACAAGTTCGGAATCACTCTCGAACTGTATTAACACAAAACACATCCAAATTTAGGCGAAGCATAGTTCCAAGTCACTAAGAGGTCAGCACATACCCTCGCGTATCTTAGGACCGTCTGACTATCGATCAGATAGCCTGTACCAAGGATTCCTATGTTCTAGGGTACGAGTCAATATCCCCCATAAAGGTCCCATCGAGATAAGACTGTCCCGGCGCGATAACCTCAGTGATAGCAAGTAGCACGAGCATAATTTTTACACGTATATAATATATGCACAAACACAGTCATATATATGTATACTACCATTCCCATTTTTAAATTAGGTACACCTACGACCCATACTTATGATATTCATTCTTAGTACACATTACTAGATTATCCCGTATAACGGTTCGTCTCTTTTATTCTTATTAATTTATGGGATTATTCCAAACTTACTTCGTATCACTCATAGTATCCTATCTCCCTAAGTATAATTTCAATAGGTACCTCCTTATTTTACGACGTAACTTTCTTATGCGTCTCACTCCTTTAGAAGCACGTCCCTATTATTATTTAAGTTTAATTCACTCCCCATTAACCCTAATTTCGTCTTACATTAAATGCTCCATTTTTATAAAGTCCTACTGGTCCTCTTTATGTCACAAAATGTTTTAACAATAATGTCGATTACTACTCATTTAAATCGAAATAACTATTTAAAAGGGAAATATGAGTTTTCCATGAGGGGTCAATCGATCGATGGTAGGGGCTCGATCGATCGATCATCGATCGATCGATGCTCTTTGGTCGATCTATCGATCAAGCAGTTATGGCGAAACTGCAGATATATCAGTTACGGGAATACTATTCCAAACTCATCCAAATCATCATTCTTCACTCCCAAACTCCCAACAATTGATACTACAAGTGTTATATATCCAAATAAATAACATTCTACAAAAAGCATGCGAGTTTTCATCAAGTATAACAAATTAAAAGCGCCAAAATCCATATAAATATCAAGAACCCTAATATTTTCTTTAACTTAGTTCTTCCCATTCTTTTCCCCGATTTTCAACTCTTAACTTAATGAAAATTCGTGGTTCAACCTCTACATATGAATTAGATTTCCAGAATACGATTTTTACCTCTACAACATGTAAATTCTAGTCTCCAATATATGTTTTCTTTCACGAAAACTAGTTCTAATCAACCCTAGACTAATATAATTGAAGCATTAACTAAAATAAAGGAAGATAGATACTTGCCTAGAAATATTTGTTTCTGATTTGTGGAATAAATTGGTGTGGTTGTGATCCTCGTCCGCGATCTACAATTTGGCGGTGACGGCGATGCAAACGATGGATTTCTTGGCCTAGAACTCCTTGGAAAGCTTCTCCTCTTCCTCTCCAATGGTCGTCCTTGATTTTTGGTTATGCTAACCCTAGAAGACAACCCCTATCATCTGATATAACCTTAGAAAATTCGTGGGTTTCCATGCCCAAAAATACAAAATGTCTAAAACGCCCTCCCCGAATGCTAATTAGGCCTAAAAATACCCTGAGACCCAAACTACACCCCCGGGTACATTATTTTGACTATCTCGACCCTTTCGGACATATTGGCACACTCAAAATGACCATACGGGTGGCTTATAATTTATTCACTTTTAATAATACGAATTTAATCCCGACACGACACAGGCGCGTCCCGATAAAATTTCCAAAATTATCAAATTATATTCTCATGATAATTTTACTAAATTTAATTACACATATTACTTTACCCATAAAGTAATTTACAATAAAATTCCAATAATTACTAACTCTCATCACGCTAGTAAATATTTAAATGATTTTCGGATTAATATTAAATTAATATCTCAATTTAAATTTAATAAATTCCCAAATTTAAAAGCCATAAAAACACGGGGTATTACATAAGAATTACCAACTATGGTTCAGATTTACTCTAATCTAAACAACTTATATAATTTCAAGTATCAATTGAAGGTTTTCCTTGTTAAACTACTCAACATTGTTAAAAAGATTAATGTCCAATATCCTCAATTAGTAAATTTACAAAAAAATACTATTTAGATGATTAAATTCAGATTTAATTAAGTTTTTAGTCTAGAATCCATTGACTACTACTACTATCACACAAATCCACTTAAATTCTTAAACGATGTGAACTTGTCTTAGGCCAAATGTAAGAATTCAAGCCTTAAATCCCCCAATCTCTTCTTCCCCTTGACTGTCTCCTCTCTCCTTAGCGTCTAAGGGTTCTCCCATGCTCCAAATATGTTTTAGGTTTTACTAACTCACCTAATAACCAAGCTTTCCATGAATTCAGGTTTCGACCTAACTCAAGCCCCAAACTAATGAACCCAAATAGCATAGTAAATGGTCTAAAACTTTACCCAAGTCATGTAACAATCCAAACAGCCCTAAACCCCAACATATTAAGTCAAAACAAACATTTTAAATGTCCTAAAAAGATGACAAATTATATTAAATTAATTATCACATTAACTTAAATTATATACCGATACAAGTTGAATTAATTAAAATATAATTATTAATTAATTCCATGTGACTCGGTATTATAAGAAACTACTTCAAATAGGTGGAACCCAATATCGAGGCAATAATCCAAACAAGAAAATCCTCGATACCTAGTCCTTGACTATTCTATAGTCGCCCATAATACTAAGTCACTTTCAATACTTAATTAATGAACATAGTGTTAATTCACGAAACATAAATACAATCACATATAAGGGTCACAAACCAACATTCAACACTATAATGACTTACATACCACATGTCACCTGAAAATATGATCAAATTAACAATTAATTAATAACTATGAAAATAGGGATATTATAGTTTAATGATCTAGTTTTGAATTCTAAGGATTTAACTCCAAGTTCATGATTTCATCAAGATTAGTCCAATTTAGCTACAGATTCAATTCAATAATCAATGAAAAGTGAAGGATTTTATAGATTAACATTAATAATATTAACATTTAATGATTATATTTAGGCTCTGATTACATAGATTCGTGATTTAATTAAAGGATTCGTCATTAAAACTACACGAATTCTTCAACATATGACTATGGCTATAACTTGTAATTAATCTGATTACCAATAGGTTATTGTCACCTCCTAACCCCATTAGGATATAATTAACTAAATATTTTACAAACCACAATTATAATTTATTTATTATTTTAGTAATACATAATGAAACAACTTCAAGGTTAAAATGCGGAATACTAAAAATCCAATCGTTTTAAGGAGACATAACTTCAACAAAACTCAAATATCATTTAACTTAATTACAACTAGTACAGTGTATAAAATAAACTAACAAAACCCTACTTCTATTTACTCAACCTCCTAGACTTGGCAGTGGCAGCTAGAAAACTTGAAAAATGTAAACATATAAAACATTAAAAACTCAGTGAATGTACTATAGCTATCTATAGTAAAAGTACTATATTAACATCTCAACATATCAATATATACATCTCTATGCCAAATTAGGCCATATACACATCCGGAGTTAATAAACCCCACATCTCCTACCCGTAGGCAATAATCATATCCATAGGTTTTAATAACCGAACATCTCATGAATTGCATAGCAACTCAACATATCTTGAGTTTTAATAAGCCACAACATCTCAACATCTCTTGGCTTTTAATAAGCCATAACATCTTAACATCTCATGACTTTTAATAAGCCATATCATATCAATATATAATAAATACACATCATATCCCAAATCAACTCGGTAAGTACACTCACCTTGTGTTGTCAACTATGTATTAATGTTTCCCTCGAGTGGAGCTGAACTTGGTTGATCTGACCTTACACCTGTTAATCCAACTAATCAGTACTGAAACTCAATCACAAGTATTATATTAATATAATTATGTAACTTTAAATGAGTACAGAACCACAATATGATTCTACTCAAGTCATATTCCATGAAACATATGTAACGACGAAACGATGGTATATATGTTGATAAGGTCATGAACATTCAACCCTAGAAACTACATCATAAGGAATTTATAACTAAACTCAAGTAAACATAAAAGTATACTTTTGAATATATATACACATGAAACATGTACTCAAAAAACCCTTGGGAGGAAGCAGATAAAAATATTCTTTCATCGGATATCCAGTATGGCCTGAAATTATTGTCCTCCATATTTAACCTTCCCATATTCATTTATTTCACACATACAGGTGTCCAAACTTATCAATATGAAAACATATATGAATATAATTTCCAGCACAAGTGACGGTGTAATTTTTCAAGTTCCCTAGGGCAAGTTATGACTATTTCTTTACAACACAAGATATCTTCCCTACAAGCTCCTCTATTGTTTCTTCAACTTCCAAGAATTTTCATAATTTTTCTCCAACATAACTTTACATGATTTTAAACACACTTTCAGTAAACATACTTAATAGTAGAGAATTAAAGTTTCATAATATTTGGACTTCATTTCCTATCTCAAAAGCTTGACCAAACTCAGGGCATACCGAAATGAAATATACAAATAGCAACTATATACCAAATTGCAACCATCACTAAGACCTAAACATAAAGAGTTAAATTCTAATTTACGGATATGATATGAATACATGAGTCTATTTCATATCCAATTGGAATTTCTGAATTACAGTAAGCACACAAAGAAATATGCAAGTTTTAATAGAAAGGGTTTCAATACTAAGCAATATGACCTATAACACCACTTATCTCACATATGAACCAATACATATTATCATAAAGGGGGATGGAATTTAATCAATAATTCATGATTTATATACTTTGAAATAAGTATAATATAAGATTAAAACAATATTAACACATAATTTTACCTTGGAAACACCTTAAGAATTTTCTTGGAATTCTTTTCCTAGCTTTTAATGAAACCCTTTCTTCCTTAACTTCTACTTTCTCTTTCCTCAAGCCAAAAACCCTTAAAACTGAACTTAGACTTAAATTGGCTGAAGAAATATGTTAGAAGAAGGGTTTTAGGTCGGCCAAGGCTGCCTCCCAATCCATCCAATCAAATTAAAACATTTGGTTTAATAAAAGACAATTTACCACTTAAGGGAATTGACAGGTTTGCCCCTTGTTCGTAATTTTGGCCTAACTTCTTACTCAAACATCCGTTTGATGCAACGTTTGTTGTGTTACCACCCTAACTCACATGTCTACAACTATGTAGTTTTCACCTCAAGTCATTTGTAATGTTATAAGGGTCAAAACTAGTCTTAAACAGGAACATTTCTATCGAAAATAACCAAATCTTGTGTTCGTAAATAATTCGACATTTCATGATTTATGAAAGTAGAATTACACTAACCATAATCACATAACATTAGATATACTAATAACACATTATTAATATCACATAAGATAAGTATAATTTAAATATAATTTATCATAATTATATATGGGTTGTCACCACCTCCCCCCCTCCCTAGAAAATTTCGTCCCCGAAATTTAATACGAATGTCACTTACCAAACAAGTGGGGATACTATTTCTTCATACTATCCTCTGTTTCCCAAGTTGCTTCTTTTATTCCATGGCTCATCCACATCACTTTAACTAAGGGAATAACTTTATTCCTCAATAATTTCTCCTTACGATCAAGAATTTCCGCCATTTCCTCGATGTACGACAAGTCTTATTTTAGTTCAATAGGTTGGGTTTTCAGTTGATGAGATGGATCTTCCAAATACTTACGAAGCATCGATACATGGAACACGTCATGCAAACGAGATAACTTCGGAGGTAATGCTAATCTATATTCCAGGGTTCCAATTCTTTCCAACACTTCATATGGTCCAATGTATCTTGGACTTAGTTTCCCCTTCTTTACAAATCTCATAACGCCTTTACATGGTGAAATACGTAGGAATACAAAATCACCCTTTTGAAATTCCAATGGATACTTCCTCTTATCTGCATAAAATTTCTTCCTGTTTTGCGCTATCTTTATCCATTCCCGAATCATTTTATATTTTCATTTGTCATATCTATCAATTCAGGACCCAAAAGTTTCCTTTCACCTACTTCATCCCAACACAAAGGCGTTCTACATCTCCCCCATATAAGGCTTCATACGGAGCCATACTAATGGTGGACTGGTAACTATTATTATATGAGAATTCCATCAATGGAAAATGATCATCCCAACTACCCTTGAAGTCAAATACACAAGCTCATAACATGACTTCTAATATTTGAATCGTCCTTTCAGACTGCCCATCGGTTTGTGGATGAAATGCAGTGCTAAACTTCAAACTTGTTCCCATGGAATTCTGTAAACGAGGCCAAAACTTAGAAGTGAATGTTGGATCTCTATTTGATATAATTGACACTGGTGCCCCGTGTAAACGGATAATCTCATCAACGTACTTACGTGCATATTTGTCAACAGTGTAGGTCGTCTTAACTGGAAGAAAATGAGCTGACTTTGTCAATCGATCTACAATCACCCAAATAGAATCATGCCCCTTTGGAGATCGTGGTAATCCTACAATAAAATCCATCGTTATATGTTCCCACTTCCATTCTAGAATAGGCAATGACTGCAATAATCCTGTCGGCTTTTGATGCTCCGCCTTTACTTACTGGCATACTAAACATTTAGCTACAAATTCTGCAATCTCACGTTTCATATTATTCCACCAGTAATACTCTTTCAAATCTTTGTACATTTTGGTACCCCCAGGATGCATAGAGTAAATAGAACTATGTGCCTTGTCCAATATATCCTTCTTTAAGGACAGATCATTCGGTACACAAATTCTGTTTTTATAACACAACGATTCATCCTTCTTAATTTCAAAGTCACTCTCTTTACCATCCAGGATTTCCCATTTCTGCTTTTCAAGGAATGGATCACTGACTTGCAAATTTCGTATGCATTCTTCCAGTAAAGGTCTCACTTTAACGTGTGCAAATAACACCCCCATTTTAGATAAGTTCAACTTGTCTCCCATCAGTCTTAATTCTATAATATTGCCAACCCGTGCACATTGAATACAAGATAACCTACCCAATGACTTTCGACTCAGAGAATCTGCAATAACATTGGCCCTCCCGCGATGATGGTGAATGGTACAATCATAATCTTTAATTAACTCCATCCAACGTCTTTGTCTCAAATTCAAGTCTCTCTGTGTAAATAAATACTTCAAACTTTGATGGTCAGTGAACCACACGTCTCCCCATACAAATGATGTCTCCATAATTTTAAGGCAAAAATAATGGCCGCAAGTTCTAAATCATGCGTAGGATAATTACGTTCATGCGTCTTTCACTGTCTAGATACATAAGAAATTACCTTTCCATGTTGCATGAAATCACAACCCAGACCTTGATGTGAAGCGTCAGTATAAATCACAAAACCTTCTCCACTGGATGGAACAGTGAGAACTGGAGCTGATATTAGCCTATTTTTCAACTTTTCAAAGTTGTACTGACATTCATCACTCCACACAAATTTCACTTCCTCTTGGGTCAATTTAGTCAACGGCAAAGCTATAGATGAAAACCCCTTTATGAATCTTCTATAATATCTAACCAATCCTAGGAAACTCCTTATCTCCGTTACATTCCTCGGTCTTTCCCATTGCACAATTGCCTCTACCTTCTTAGGGTCAACATAAATTCCATCTCCCGAAACAACATGCCCCAGAAATACTACCTGATTTAACCAAAACTCACATTTGCTAAACTTCGCAAACAATTGACTATCTCGCAAAACTTGCAATACAACTCTTAGATGTTTCTCATGTTCCTCTTGGCTAGGTGAGTATATCAAAACATCATCGATAAAGACAATAACAAACGAATCTATGAAAGGATTAAATACTCGATTCATTAAATCCATAAACACGGCAGGAGCATTGTAACCCAAATGGCATTACCAAAAATTCATAATAACCATAGCGAGAACGAAAAGCTGTCTTAAAAATGTCACAATCTCTCACCCTTAAATGATGATAACCCGATCTCAAATCAATTTTTGAAAACACTTTAGCACCCTGTAATTGATCAAACAAATCATCAATACGAGGCAATGGATATTTATTTCGAATAGTCACCTTGTTCAACTGTCGATAATCAATGCAGAGTCGCATGGTGTCATCTTTCTTCGTCACAAATAATACTGGAGCACCCCATGGTGATACACTGGGTCAAATAAAACCTCTATCTAACAAATCTTGCAGTTGAACCTTTAACTCCTTTAGTTCCACAGGTGCCATTCTATATGGAGAAATAGAAACTGGAGTTGTACCAGGCACAAAATCGATAGTAAACTCTACCTCTCTGCTAGGTGGAAATCCTGATAATTCATCTGGGAACACATCTGCAAAATCCTTAACGACTGGGATATCTTCTAATTTTTGTAATTCCCTGTTTGTATCCACAATATATGTTAAAAAGCCTTGACAAGCCTTATTTAATAATTTCCTCGCCCGAATGGCTGAAATAAGATAGTTCGGAACCGCATTTCTTTCCCTAGTAAATTTGAATTCTTCCTACACCGGCATATTAATTGTAACCTCCTTACGAAAATAGTCAATTGATGCATGGTAGGAAGGTAACCAGTCCATAACCAAGATAATATCAAAATCTCTAATATCTAGTGGAATTGAATCAATGGTCCACTCCCTCTCCCCCATATACAATACACAATTTTTATACACAAGCTCCGCTAACATCACATCCCCCACAGGTGTAGAAATATATAAACCATAATCTAGATAAGAAAATGGTTTACCCAAATTCATGGTAAATGACAGTGCTACAAATGAATGAGTAGAACTTGGATCAATAAGCACGTAAGCATGTTTGTTCATGACAGAAAATGTACCTGTCACCACCTCTGGAGTAGCCTGAGCATGCTGTAAAGTCGTAGAAAATATCCTTCCCGGAGCCCTGGATCCACTAGCCTGTCCTCTAACTCCTCCTTTCCCTGTGCCTTCAGGTGATGAGTCTCGACTAGTAGTAGCTGATTGAATCCCTCCTAGTAGCGTAGGACAGTTCTTCTTGGTAAGACCATTTTATGACAGTGATAACACTCTACCCCCTTTAACTTGGGATAATCTGGACTGATATGGCCCTCAGTTTTGCAAAAAAAGCATGTAACAGGCTTAGACTGCCCATTGTCATTCTCCTGCCGTCTATTCTGTTGGCCCATTGATCCTGCACCCCTAAAACTACTTGGTGTCCTATTCTGAACATAATTTCCAGTCCCTCTACCACGCTGAAATCTTTGACTCCCTTGTTTTGAGTATTCTACATTGGCTTCCTTTTGTTGAGATAGATCAAATCTAATCCTCTTTCCCCTTTGTTCCATATTCTTTATTACATCGTTAACATCTCCTTCAACCATCATAGCTTTGTTAACTAAAGAAGTATAATCCACCATTTCAAGTGCAGTGAGTCTAGACTTGATAACCAAATTCAACCCATCCTGAAATCTGGTGCATTTGTCCTCCTCATTGTGTAAGAAACGTAATTAAAATCAAGACAAAGATATAAATTTAGTTTCATACTCCCTGACCGACATATTCCCCTGAGTCAATGATAAAAATCTCTCTCTTTTTGCTTCCAATACATGCGAGGAAAATACTTTTCATATAAGGCTTTAATAAAGGAATCCCAAGTAATTACCTCACCTCCCTCTGGAGTAAGCAATAAATGTTTGAAAGACTCCCACTAATATTTAGCTTCGCCCTTTCACATGAATGTAGCCAAAATTACCTTCTGCACGCCAGGTACATTCATCACCCCGAAGATAGTTTTTGTGTCTCTAACCCAAGCCTCAACTTCTAAAGGATCTACAGAACCTGAGAATGCTGGGGGGTTCAATTTGATAAACTTCTCGTACAGAGTATTCTTCTCCTCTCGTTGTATTTCCCTTTCTCTTCTGGCCAAAGTCTGCTCCTCCAAGTACTTGGCTTGTTGTTCTGCTATTTGCGTCATAAACATGTTTTGTTGTTCTGCCATAAAAGTCATGGCACGAGCCATTTTCTGCATATCTGTAAGTCGTTCAGGATCCCCCTCTACATTATTTGGATTTTGTTGGTTTACTGTATTTGAAGACTCCTCATCCACCCTCTCATGAAAATTTGCTCCTTCCATAGCTTACTATCTGTTATAAACCACTATTATAGAAACAAGAATACAACATTTATTTCTAACATATTGGTTAGTATTTCTCATAAATTAATATAAATGACCCACACAACGCTATTTCTACCACTGCCATATCCAGACTTTCTAACCCCAGAACATAAAAACCTAAATCTCTGATACCAAGTTGTCACCCCCTAACCCCATTAGGATATAATTAACTAAATATTTTACAAACCATAATTATAATTTATTTATTATTTTAGTAATACATATTGAAACAACTTCAAAGGTTAAAATGCGGAATACTAAAAATCTAATCGTTTTAAGGAGACATAACTTCAATAGAACTCACATATCATTTAACTTAATTATAACTAGTACGGTGTATAAAACAAACTAACAAGACCCTACTTCTATTTACTAGACCTCCTAGACCTGGCAGTGGCAGCTGAAAACCTGAAAATGTAAACATATAAAACCATGAGTTTAAAAACTCAGTGAATGTACTACAACTATCTATAGTAAAAGTACTATATTAACATCTCAACATATCAATATATACATCTCTGTGCCAAATTAGGCCATATACATATTCGAAGTTAATAAACCCCACATCTCATGCCCGTAGGCAATAATCATATCCATAGGTTTTAATAACCTAACATCTCCTGAATTGCATAGCAACTCAACATATCTTGGCTTTTAATAAGCCATAACATCTCAAAATCTCTTGGCTTTTAATAATCCATAACATCTTAACATCTCATGACTTTTAATAAGCCATATCATCTTAATATATAATAAATATACATCATATCCCAAATCAACTCAGTAAGTACACTCACCTTGTGTTGTCAACTATGTATTCACGTTTCCCTCGGGTGGAGCTGAACTTGGTTGATTTGACCTTACACCTGTTAATCCAACTAATTAGTACTGAAACTCAATCATAAGTATTATATTAATATAATGATGTAACTTTAAATGAGTACACAACCACAATATGATTCTACTCAAGTCATATTACATGAAACATATGTAAAGACGAAACGATGGTATATATGTTGATAAGGTCATGAACATTCAACCCTAGAAACTACATCATGAGAAATTTATAACTAAACTCAAGTAAACATAAAAGTATACCTAAATATATATACACATGAAACATGTACTCAAAATACCCTTGGGAGGGAGCAGATAAAAATATTCTTTTATGGGATATCCAATATGGCCTAAAATTATTGTCCTCCATACTTAACCTTCCCATATTCATTAATTGAACACATACAGGTGTCCAACCTTATTAATATGAAAACATATATGAATATAATTTCCAGCACAAGTGATGGTGTAATTTTTCAAGCTCCCTAGGGCAAGTTATGACTATTTCTTTACAATACAAGAAATCTTCCCTACAAGCTCCTCTATTGTTTCTTCAACTTCCAAGAATTTTCATAATTTGTCTCCAGCATAAATTTATATGATTTTCAACACACTTTTAGTAAACATACTAAATAGTAATTAATTAAAGTTTCATAATATTTGGACTTCATTTCCTATCTCAAAGCTTGACCAAACTCAGGGCATACCGAAATGAAATATACAAACAACAACTATATACCAACTTGCAACCATCACTAAGACCTAACCATAAGGAGTTAAATTCTAATTTCCGGGCATGATATGAATATATGAGTCTATTTTCATATCCAATTGGAATTTATGAATTCCAGTAAGCACACAAAGAGATATGCAAGTTTGAATACAAAGGGTTTCAATACTAAGCAATATGACCTATAACACCACTTATCTCACATATGAACCAATACATATTATCATAAAGGAGGATGGAATTTTAATCAATACTTCACAATTTATATACTTTGAAATAAGTATAATAGAAGATTAAAACAATATTAACACATAATTTTACCTTGGAAATACCTTAAGAATTTTCTTGGAATTCTTTTCCTAGCTTTTAATGAAACCCTTTCTTCCTTAACTTCTACTTTCTCTTTCCTCAAGCCAAAAACCCTTAAAACTGAACTTAGACTTAAATTAGCTGAAGAAATATGTTAGAAGAAGAGTTTTAAGTCAGCCAAGGCGGCCTCCCAATCCATCCAATCAAATTAAAACATTTGGTTTAATAAAAGACATTTTACCACTTAAGGGAATTGACAGGTTTGCCTCTTGTTCATAATTTCGGCCTAACTTCTTACTCAAATATCCGTTTGATGCAACTTTTGTTGTGTTACCACCCTAACTCACATGTCTACAACTATGTAGTTCACCTCAAGTCAATTGTAATGTTATAAGGGTCAAAACTAATATTAAACAGGAACATTTCTATCGAAAATAACCAAATCTTGTGTTCGTAAATAATTCGACATTTCATGATTTATGAAAGTAGAATTATACTAACTGTGGTGACAATTATTATGCAACACAAATTAATATGAAAGAGGTAACAACCAAGAAAAGATAAATAAAATGGCAATCACACAACAATAGGTGTACGTGGTTCAACAAAGATGTGCCTACGTCCACGGTGGTGCAGTCAGTGTTATTTCTCTATATTATGAAGAATAAGTACAGAGAATACCGCTTGTCCTTTGCCCTGGACTTAGGGTTTAATTTATACATGTATATGTTGGAGTAGTGGGGGTGATGGGTTCCTCCTTATTAGCCATCTCCCCTACATGGGATCGCGCTCCCTTACAACTTCTCTTCATGGGATCGTGGGGTAATCGGATGAGTACAAGAAGTGATGGGCCTGGGCTTTGGGCCGCTAAGGAGAGGCTACTCGTCCAGGCCTTATGGTGCTGAATTCAGGGTACCCACAATTGCCCCTAAATTTGTTGGGCCATTTTTACAGGTCCAATGAATTTAAACAATCAGCTATGATGGTCGATTTCTTTGAAAACTGTGAAGTTGTTTTGCCGGCACCCGCTTCGCTATCCGTGCATTATGATTAGAATTGAAGGCTTGTTGGAGTAAGACACATTTTCTCTTCGTCGCTTCAGCTTTTCCAGCAATCTTCTATCTTCTGAGAACTCTTAAGCTTTGTACCTTCTGTTTTCGGTCTCCACTCTCGTCGCTTCTTCGCCATTTGACCTGATCTTCTGTCTTGTAAGTCTCTCGTGCCCTTTTATCGAGTTTATAGTTTTTCTTGTATTTTTCCAATGGCGAAGATTGGAAATAGGTCAGTAACTGAGTTTAGAAAATTCTACAGTATTCCTGAGTGGGTAGAGATTGAGTGTTGTGCCTCGCCGCCTAGGAACGTTAGGGATATAGAGGATGCACATTGGATTCACGTCCTATTGCTCTCCCAGGGGGGTCTTACCTTTCCCCCTAATGGTCTGTTTCTGCACTTCTTTAGCTATTTTGGTATTGTGCCTGCACAATGTTCGCCCAACGTATGGAAAATAGTGAACGGCGTGCATAGGATAAATCAATTGTACGACACAAGGTTAGGGCTTGCCAAGGTCTGCTTTTGTTATTCCTTTTCTCGAACGAGTTCAGCTGTCTTGTACCTTAAGGCTAGGAGCCCTGATAGGGTATTGGTAGTAAATTTACTTGATTCCCATAAGGACTACGGGCAAGAAGGTTTTCTTGTTAGGAATTGGCAATTCTCCCCCCAATTTGAAGGGTCGAGGTCTGAGAGGTTCACTGTTCCCTTTTATGGGGAAGAATATATAGGTAGATGTTGTATTATTATTTCAACCTTTGCTGACTTTGTGATTTTTCTAACCTCTTCTTGCTTTCTCTTTTACAGCGAGGAAAAAGAACTTGGAGCCTGCTCTCAGCGAGGTTCGTATCTCGGAACTGGTGAAAGCTTGGAACATCAGGGAACCTTTGGGTGACGGCGAGCATCCTAGGTCTGCTGCTTTTCTGCTTGAATACAAGAACACAGGCTCCAGCTTCATAGCCCGACCTGTGGATAGTAGTCCGGACTTTGACTCTTCCGAAGAGATTTCTGCTGAGCCCATCCAATTGGACGAAGAGGAGAGCAGCTCGAAGAGTGAGCCTGCAGGTGTTAGTAATTTGGGTGCAGGCCGTGTTGACAGTAGCAGTTCTTCGAGCACTACCAGCAGTTCTGGTGAAGAGATGCCTCCCAGGAAGAATTTAATCAGAGAGGATGATGATGATGATGATGTGCTTCTTGCCCAGAGGTCCAAGAAATCGAAGACTGCCTTCGGGGCCATAGCTACTGGTTCTCAGCCTTCTTCTCAGGAGCAAGAGAAGAAGAAGAGAGAGGAGGAGCAGGCGAGAGAGAGAGAGAAGAAAAAGGAGGAGGAGAGGAAGAAGGTGGAAGAGAGAAAGAGAAGGGAGAGAGAAAAGGAGGAGGAGAGGAGGAAGATGGAACTGAGGACCAAAACTGGTCAAGCCTTGGTCCCAGTATCTGCCTTGCCTGAGGGGGCTTCGGTGGCCACCTCTCCTCAGCTTTCCCCTGCGCTGCTCGAGAGAGCAGTCCTCCCTGCAGATCATGAGAGGGCGTCGGGGTCCGATCAACTGGCTTTTCAAGCTAGCCAGAGGCTTACCTTGGTAAGGTTCCTCTTCTAATTCTCAATTTCCTTTAATCCGTTTTGATGGTTTCTTCTTTCTGATCCTTCCCTCATTTTTTGCAGTTTGTGACTAACTTTGCTGTGCTCTATCGCTCTCGCGACGAGCTATTGAGAAGGAACAGCGAGCTGGAGCAGCAGAAGTCTACTCTGGTAGCCAGGGGTTCTAAGCTGGAGGCCGATCTGAAGGCTGCTGATGCAGCTCGAGCCTCATCTGCCTCTGCCCTTGCTAATTCTGCTTGCGAGAGAGATGACGCTGTCAGGGAGCTTGGTGAGCTGAGGAAGGCTTACGACCTTGTGTGCTCGAGCAAGCTAGACCTTGCAGAGAAGAACAGGGCTCTGGCTGAGCAGCTGGAGGCGGAGAAAGCCCAGGCGGCCACTCTCAAGGAAGATTCGTACAACTGTGGCTGGGCTGCAGCGTATGAGGACGCCGAGGTTCAGATAGGCTATATCAGCCGTTTGAACTTCAAGAAAGGGTGGAACAAGGCCCTCGTGGCTGCTGGGGTGGACGTTGCATCCCCACTCTTTGACGAGCATGATCCAGGGCCAAAGCCAGTCGTGGATGAGGACCCAGCCCCAACTGCTGAAGGCACCAATCCTGTTTCTCAGGCGACTCCTGCTGATGCTCCCTTGGTCGAGGGGGCAGTGGACACCCCTGCAGAGGGTAATATCCCTGCTGATGCTGATAAGGACAAGGGTCCATCCACCGAGGTTGCCAATTGATAGGGCTTCTTTGTAACTTTTTTTCTTTTTTGATCTGATGTAACCTCGTTCATTATCAATGAAAAGACTTCATTTTTGTTTATGTTGATCTCTTTCTTTTCTCTTTCTTCTACTTGTAGTTGGTTGATGTGGATGACTATATTCCTGTTACCTCCCAACTAGGTAGGACTCTGGGTCCTAATGCAAGCCCTGCAGTTCACCAGGCCTTTGCTAGGCTTTGCAGGTTTGCTAAGTCAAGGAACCAAAAATATAAGGATCAGTCCGAGCTGGTGGCCAAGTTGAAGGACAGGCTCCAGGAAATGGAAGAGATCGGTGCTTCAGTGCAAGAAGAAGTTAGCGAGCTGAGAGCAAAGTTACTGGAGGCCACCGAGATCAACCAAGTCGTGGAGTTCCTTCAGCGGGAGAATGAAGACCTGAGGCGGGAGGTCTCCAAGCTTAAGGAGCATTCACCGAGCACCGCTTCGGCAGTCCTACAAGGCTCTTCCTCTTCGCGAGCTGCTCGGCCTCCCCTCCCGCGTGCTTGTAGGAGTACAAGGGGTAGGAGTAGGGAAGTCGAGGAGCAGCGTGAGAGGGAAATGGAGGAGCTGCGCGGCGATGTTCGCCGAGCTTATGTGACTGCTGCTGGGCTCCAGAGGGACGTCACCCGACTGCGGCATCTATTCAAGAAGGGCCCTCACCAAGTGTGGACTGATGGCTATGATCAGGGCTGGATGGATGCTCCCACAAGATTATCAGAGTTCGAGGAGCTTTCCTTCATCAGGGGGTGGTTGAGTGCTCTCAAAGAGCTGCAGGTCCTGAGGAACTCGATATTGTGGTATCGGCACGAGATGTCCCCCTCTACTCTGATGCCCAATCCATTCAGGCGAGATGATCGATGGATCCCCATCGATGCTATTCCCCGGCGACTATTGGAGTTGGACGCAAATGAGGTCGTGGAGGAGTTCGATCCTGCTCCTGATGATGGGAGGAGAGCTAAAGTTGTTGACTACCTTGCTCGGAGGCTTCCACCTTCTTGATATTTTGTTTTTTAATAATTGTAAATGCTTTGGGCGAGCTTCGCCGACTAAACATGTACTATTATTGTTTGTAAATATAAAAGATTAATGGAAAGTTTGAGTTTTGGGCGATTTTGCCGACTAAACGTGTTCATCCAATCTTTTTATATTTTTGCAGCTTCACAATCCTTTTTATCTTGTCATGTGAGTGTCCGCCCAGTCCAGTATTAAGAATACCATTGTGCCCTTCCTTTACCTTTTAGGTCGTGTCCTCACACTCCCTTAGGCCTAAGTAGGGCAATTGGCGAGGACACACCTGTTATTGGATGTCTTTATTCGGTCAGGATTTTGTTTAACCAAAGTAGGTTTGATGCCTAAGAATACTCTGTAGGGCTTCATATATTGCCATGGGCAATGCTAAGAGCTCTGTCGTGCTTTATGACGATGACCTGAGGAGGGGTATTCCCCTGCTATGCCAACCATTATACCTGTGATTTGAAAAGGATGTGCAATAAGATATAATTGTTACTTTTTAGAGAGTGATCAACTGAGAGATTTTCATTGGTGAATTGAGAAATAAACCGTCTTTTCCCATAATGAGTACAATAAAAGATCTAACAATAGAACCCCTAAAAATAGAATTTCTTGAGATTAGCTGCGTTCCATGCTCGTGGTATCTCTCTGCCCTCCATCGTTTTCAAATGATAGGCACCTTGCAGATCATTTCTAATTATCTCATAAGGTCCTTCCCAGTTCGGGCCCAGTTTACCGTCTGATGGCTTCACTGTGTTGCCCAGGACCTTTCTTAGAACATAGTCCCCAACTTCGAATTTCCTCGGATTGACCCTTTTACTGTAGTGCTTTGCGAGCTGTTGCTGATAGCTCGCTAGTTTTACTAGGGCAAGTTCCCTGCGCTCGTCGGCCAAATCGAGTTCAGCGAGCAAAGCCTGATCGTTCTGACCCTGCTCGACGAGGTTGGATCTCATTGTAGGCAATCCTGCTTCTAGTGGGATGACTGCCTCCATACCATATGCTAGTGAGAATGGCGTTTCTCATGTGGCTCGCCTAGGAGTTGTTCTGTACGCCCATAGGATATGCGGTAGCTCGGTTGTCCACGCGCCTTTGGCTTGTTCTAACCACTTCTTCAATCCAGCGATCACTGTCTTGTTGGAAGCCTCAGCTTGTCCGTTGCTTTGAGGGTAAGCCACCGAGCTGAAGTGGTGCCTGATCCGGTGTTGGTCGCAGAAGTCCTGAAAAGGGCCACTCTCGAACTGTGTTCCATTGTCAGTGATGATGATTCTGGGGATCCCGAATCGAGTGATTATATTTCTCCATATGAACCTCATCATGTCAGCATCTCGGATGTTCGCTAGTGGTTCTGCCTCGATCCACTTGGTAAAGTAATCAATTGCGACCAACAGGTATTTGCGATTGCCGGCAGCGATGGGCAGTGGTCCCACGATGTCCATTCCCCACTGGGCGAAAGGCCAGGGGCTGGTCAGGGATTTTAACTCGTTGGCGGGCTGGTAGACCATGGGGGCGTGAAGCTGGCATTTTAGGCATCTGCTGACATATGCTGCGGAGTCCTTTTGCATATATGGCCACCAATAACCTTCCTTCATTGCTCGGAAGGCTAGAGACCTTCCTCCGATGTGACTCCCGCAGATTCCTTCGTGAAGCTCGTGAAGCACTGTCTTGACATCGCCTGGGTGGACGCATCTAAGGTAGGGGCCGGAGAAAGATCTTTTATACAAGTCGCCTCCCGTAGATAAGTGAAAGCGAGCAGCTTTGACTCTTATCTGGTAGGCAGTCCTCTTATCCTCTGGGAGCGTTCCGTTCTTCAAATAGTCTCTCAAGGGATCCATCCAGCTGGGGGCTGGTTCCAATTGGAGTATTGGTTTCGCTTTGGTCAGCTCGCAGTTGGGGTAAATGCTCGGGCAACTGAGGAAATCGATAGGGATGATCCTTTTAAGGCTGGAATCAACTGCTGAGCTAAGGGCTGCTAAGGCGTCAGCGTGGCTGTTCTGCCTGGGAAACTGTTGGATGTTGATTTCTTCAAAGTTCGTCATTAAGTTTTTTACCAGGGAGAGTTAGGTTGCCATCCTCTCATCCTTCGCGTTATAGTCTCCACTTATCTGATTGGAAACTAGTTGCGAGTCTCCGAATACCTGTAAATGCTTTGCTCCCAGAGTTTGCGCCCTTTGGAGACCTGCTATTAAGGCTTCCTATTCTGCTTCGTTGTTGGAGGCTGCAAATCCCAGCCTGATTCCTTGCTTGAGGACTGTGTTTTCTGGAGTGATGAGAATAATTCCTACTCCTGCCCCCTTTGAGTTGGAGGCTCCATCAATGAATAGTTTCCAGCTTCCCCCTGTAGCCTGGTTATTTTGTTCTCTTGGCTTAGGCTGGTCGAAGGGTTCTTCGCCTGTGAATTCAGCTATGAAGTCAGCAAGGATTTGACCCTTGATAGCTGTCCTTGGTTGAAATTGGATGTCAAACCGGCCGAGCTCGACTGACCATTTAGACAGTCTGCCCGACGAATCCGCCTTCCTTAGGACAGCCTTAAGGGGGTGTGATGTAAGGACGATGATCGTATGAGCTTCGAAGTAATGCTTCAGTTTCCTCGAGGACATTACTAGGGCGAAAGCGAGCTTTTCCAATGGCAGGTAACGTTGCTCGGCGTCTAGTAAGGTTTTGTTCGCGTAATAGATTGGATATTGGATCCCTGTAACTTCACACATTAGCGCTGAGCTGACAGTATGGCTGGATACAGAGAGGTAGAGGTACAAGAGTCCATTTGCTGTGGTATGACAAGCAGTGGTGGGGAGCTTAGGTAGGACTTGAGCTCGTCTAATGCTTGTGAGCAACCTGGGGTCCATTCTACTGTTTTGCTGCCTTTTAAGAGTTGGAAGAAGGGCTTGCATCTCTCAGAGGATTTAGAAATGAAACGATTTAGAGCAGCGAGCATTCCAGTGAGCTTCTATACATCGCGGATTGTGCGAGGAGGTTGCACTCTTTTGATTGCTTCAATCTGGTCCGGATTAGCCTCTATGCCACGCTTGCTGACCAAATACCCAAGAAACTTTCCAGACTGGACACCGAAGGAACACTTGCTCGCGTTGAGTTTCATTCGGTACTTCCTGAGGTATTCGAAGGTACTTGACAGGTCCGAGAGGTGATTTTCCTTCTCTTTGCTCTTGACGAGCATGTCATCGATGTAGACCTCCATTGTGTCTCCCATCTGATTCTTGAACATTTTAGTAACCAACCGCTGATAGGTTGCCCCTGCATTGCATGACCTTGTAACAGTATAAATCAACCGTCGTGATAAACGCCGTTTTGTCCTGATCTGGGGCATATAGGGAAATCTGGTGATAGCCTGAGTATGCGTCCAGGAAACTCATTCGTTCGTGAGCTGCAGTGGCGTCTACTAGTTGGTCTATTTTCGGAAGAGGGAAGCTATCCTTGGGGCAGGCTTTGTTGAGGTTAGTGAAGTCTATGCACACTCTCCACTTCCCATTGCTTTTTGGAACTACCACTGGGTTGGATAACCATTTGGGGAATTGCACTTCCCGTATGGACCCTGCATCCAGCAGTTTTTCGAATTCTTTTTCTATTGCTCTGGCCTTCTCGGGAGCAGTTCGTCTTGCCTTCTGCGCTATCGGCTTGAATGTGGGATTGACGTGCAACCGATGGCAGACCATATTGGGATCGATTATTGGCAGCTCATAGGGTTCCCAAGCGAAAACATCTATGTTGCTTCTGAGTAAGGTTAACAAATCCTTTTGCTCTTGGTCAGTGAGTGAGGTCCCGATCAGGAAGACTCTGCTGTTGTCGCCTTCTTTAGCAATTACTTCTACCAGGTCATCTACAACGCGCTCGGAGGGGAGGAGCCTGGTCTCTTCCACTCCGGGCCTTCCATATTTTAATTGCTATTTGGGAGGGATTGCACCTTCCTCCACTTTCTCGCTGGTTTGAACGGATTTTTTCTCTGGATTTGGTCGGATGGCCACTATGAAGCACTTTCTCGCCATCGCCTGGTCGCCATGTATCTCCATCACTCCCCGCTCGGTGACATATTTGAGTTTCTGGTGGTAGGTCGAGGAGACTGCCTTCATTGCATGAAGCCATCCCCTGCCGAGGATGGCTTGATACGGTGAATCGATGTCGACCACCAAGAATTTAATCATTTTTGAAACATTTCCAACGAGCACTGGTAGTACAATCTTGCCCAGAGGCATGGTCATTTTCCCAGCGAAGCCGACCAGAGGAACAGTTGTTCCCTTTAGGTCGGCGATGTTCAACTTCAATTTTATGAACAGGTCGATGTACATTACTTCGGATGAGCTCCCTTAATCGACGAGCAGCCTGTCGATATCAAAGTTGGCTATCCTGAGTGTAATGACTAAGGCATCGTGATGTGGGGTCCTCACTCCCACAAGATCTTCATCCGTGATGTCCTTTGCTCGCCGACGTTTTCCTGCCTATGATTTTACTGGATCAATCTGAAAATCTTGCATTACCGCTGTCAGTTTTTTTACCTCCATTCGAGCTGAGTTACCCTGGATTTTCTTAACATCGGATACTCCATGGATTACTGCGAATTCGTGTCCGGCGTCGTCTTCCAATACGTTGTCAGGTTTTGCCTCCTTGTGGACAGTCACTCTCTCTACCTTCCTTTCCACAAAGTCATTCAAATATCCGGATTGGGCCAACTCCTCGAGGTGGGACTTAAGAGCCTTGCAGTGCTCGGTCTTATGCCCTCCCTCTTTGTGGAAGGTGCATCTCAGTGCATTGTTTCTTTTCGATGGGTTTCCTCCCATTTTTCTGGGCCATTTGATGAACGGATCATCCTTTATCTTCGCGAGAATTTTATAAATTGGTTCTTTAAAGACGGTGTTGACCGCCTGGAACGACTTTGCAACGTCAGGGTTCCCTCCGTTCTTGGAGCCATTCTTGCTCCCATTCTTTCCTCTTTTTTTCTGGTTATCAACTTTCTCACTTCCCTTGGTAGCGAGCTTGGCTCGACCGTTTTCTCCTACGTTAAGGAGGGTGACATCTTCCACCTTTGCGTATTTCTCAATCTGGGCCATCAGGTCATCAATGGTGGTTGCTTCCTTCTTTGTCAAGGACTGGTAAAGGAGGAAAGAGCTAGGTAGCCCAATTTTGAATGAAGCCACTGCCACCTCTTCCGCGCAGTCCTCGACTTCGTTGAATAACTCCCAGTACCTCTTCGCGTAGTCTCAGAGTGTCTCCTGAGGCGTTTTCTTCATTGTTAATAGAGCATCCATCCTTTTGGGATGGGAGCTGCTGGTGATGAACCGGGCCGTAAAGAGCTCAACCAGGGATTTAAAGTTTCTGATGGATCGGTGAGGGAGTTTCTCGAACCATTTCTGGGCCACGTCGTGAAGGCTCAAGGGAAAAATACGGCACATCAGTGCATCTCGGTGATTCCAGAGGGTCATAGCCTGTCGGTACTGCCTGACATGATCAATGGGATCAGTCTTCCCGTCGTAAATCTTGAACCTTGGAATAGCAAACTTTTTGGGAGCTTCTTCTTCTACAATTTCCCTCATGAAGGGAGATTTCATCTGGGTCTTGAGGGCTCTCCTGGCGAGTTCTCTGGTCGACCTGGTGCCGCGGTGAGCTGGATGTTGGTCCATTTCTCTGGGGACTAGGTTCCATATGTTGTCGTCGCTGCGAGCAGGGCTCTGATAGCGCCGAGCTTTTCTCAGTTGCTCGCGGAGGTCGTCGTCTGAGTCGCCACCTTCGAACCCTTGATATTGCCGCCTAGGGCTCCTTCCTCGGCTGCGAGATTTGCTCGCCTGAGGGCTAGGAGTGCGATAGGGGCGTCTTCTGGTATCAGGACGTAGTTCTTTCTTCAGTTTTTCCAGTCTTCTTTTCAAGCGAGCATTCTCAGCCTCATATCTGCGAGAAGACTCCCTCTGCTCATGGAGCCTTGCTTCGTATGCATCGATCAATCTGGATATCTGAGTGGACCTTGCTGGTCCTTGACTTTCTTCTGAGGCTGGCCTTTCTAAGCGAGCCCCTTGATCTAAACGTCGGACTTCAGACCTAATCCTGCGAGGAGCGAGTGGCTCCTGAATATCTCCTGCTTGAGGAGCGTTGCTGCTGTGACCAGACATCTTAGATTTTTTCTCGGCGTGGGCTCTTCTCAGGGAAAGATAAACGTTTCCCACAGACGGCGCCAATTGTGGTGACAATTATTATGCAACACAAATTAATATGAAAGAGGTAACAACCAAGAAAAGATAAATAAAATGGCAATCACACAACAACAGGTGTACGTGGTTCAGCAAAGATGTGCCTACGTCCACGGTGGTGCAGTCAGTGTTATTTCTCTATATTATGAAGAATAAGTACAGAGAATACCGCTTGTCCTTTGCCCCGGACTTAGGGTTTAATTTATACATGTATATGTTGGAGTAGTGGGGGTGATGGGTTCCTCCTTATTAGCCATCTCCCCTACATGGGATCGCGCTCCCTTACAACTTCTCTTCATGGGATCGTGGGGTAATCGGATGAGTACAAGAAGTGATGGGCCTGGGCTTTGGGCCGCTAAGGAGAGGCTACTCGTCCAGGCCTTATGGCGCTGAATTCAGGGTACCCACACTAACCATAATCACATAACATTAGATATACTAATAACAAATTATTCATATCACATAAGATAAGTATGATTTAAATATAATTTATCATAATTATATACGGGTTGTCACAGTTATAATGTGATTACAAATCAGATTTCATGAATTAATATCAGATTCTAGTGAACTACTATTATTCTAAAATAAACCTAGTTAAATTCTTAATCAAAATAGACTTGCATTGGATCAATTGTACGAATTCTAAATCTCTTCGATCATTGTTGCTCCCTCTTCTCCTTAATTATTAGGGTTGTTTTTTTAATGTGTTATGAGACTTTAGGTTTTTTTAATTAAGTTATAAAAGACACTAATTTCGAAATTAAGTTATAGTTCCAAAGTAGCCTTAACCCAATGAGGTCAAAATATGCTCCAAATGGCCCAAAACATGGCCCAAATCATATACCCAACGGACTTCAATTCCACTATTTTAAGCTAAAATGAACGTTCTAAACGTCCCAAGAGTCAGTCTTAAAGAGAAAATATTTTATCAATTGATTAGTCCATTAACTTAGTTTATTGAGCCGGTACGAGTTGATTATGTCAAAACTTAATTATTAAGTTGTTAGGTGTGGCTCGGTGTAGGCCTGTCAATGGGTCGGGTCTGGATCCGGACCCGATCTGTATAATAGGGTCTGAGCGTATTTTTTTGGACCCAAGACCCGAAGACCCGAAAACTCGAAGACACGTTTATTACACAAGTAGGGTCTGGATCTTATACAAAACCCGGACCCGAAGACCCAACCCGAATCGTACATTATTATTTTATATATATATATATATATATATATATATATATAATAAATATAAGTAATATATGTTTTATTTATACTAATAATATACTATAATACATTACAAAATATTTTAATCTAAGATTAAAAAATAAAGAAAAGGGATAAAATAAAAATAAAAATAAAATAAATGTATATATCTGGCCAGACCCGGACCCGAACCCAAAGACCCGAAGAACTGTCGGATCCGGATCTGGATCCAATATTGTAGACCCGATGAAGACCCAAACCCGATGAAGACCCGATTAAATGGATTTTGATCTCCTTAAACGCAACCCGTCTCCAACCCGTTGACAAGCCTAGCTCGGTGTTATAAGAAACTACTTCACAATCGGTGGAATCTAATACTAATGGAATAATCCAAACAAGAAAAACCCCAACAGCTAATCCATAACCATTTCATAACCATACATAATATTAAGTAACTTAAAATATTTACTTAGCGAAGTACATAGTTTTCATCAATTTCTAAACAACGTGTATTCACACAGCGCATATAAGAATCACATAGCAATATATAAAAATATACTAAATGACCTATCGCATGCCACACTAGGAAATTAAATAATTATATAAATAATTAAACAAATGCAAGAAAAATATGAGGTATTGCAAATGTAACATTGATTTATTATAAATTTCTCGTTAAATTATTATCACTACATTGTGTTGTGATAAGTAAATTTTAATTTATTTACACTTGCATTACTTTTAAAGGACTTGATAGAAAATTAGGGTAAAATAGTCATTTAATTTTAAAATCAAATATGGAGTGGGGGATAAAACGAGTGTGAGAATAACCTAAACCTTTTTTTTACATGTAAATGAGAGCATCACATATGTTGATCTTTTGTTAGTGTTATGAATAATTGTAGCACAAAGAATATTACAGTGAAATAATTTATAATAAAAATTACAAAATGATCTTGTTCAACTGCATTTAAAAAAAATCGACCTTAATTTTTTTTTCCAAATTAATTCAAAAATCAAAATATTTTTTAAACCCTTTCTAAATTCCCAAAAAAACCGACCTCTAACAAGTGATTCTCGCTAAAGACACTTAAGGAAAAATATGAAAAAATATTCAATTGTCATAGTAGCAATTCACAATAATAAGAGCTTCCTTGATTGAGTTAAAGTTATTGATCGTAATACCATCGAACTTTGATAAGGGTATGGTTAAATGCAGTAATTCTAAATGATATATAATGACATATAATGACACAATTTAATTATAAATAATATATGAGTTTAGTTATCTTTGTGGTACTTGTAAAACTTTTAGTGACATTTTTAGAGTACAATAATACATAGGTGGAGTGCATTTAACTATACCCTCTTAATGACTCAAAAACTATTATAATCAGTGTAGCCTTGTAGGATCCTCTTTTTTCGGTTGGAGTAAGTAGTAGATTATGTTGCGTATCTATTTTATTGTGTTTAAGTCGTGTTCGGTTATAATTAATTGCACCAATATCCACTGGCGGAACCACGAGAGGGCTGGGGCGAGCACCAGCCCGTCTTAGAAAAAAAAACGGAGGTAAGTTTTGATTAATTGCAATTCAGCCCACACTTATTTTTTAAAGTATGAGGGGAAAAATGTAAACACATAAAATTTTAAAACAAAAACACTCCCATTATCTAAACCCACAAACCGTGCGCCTTTTTCTCCTCTAACCGTGCGCCTCTTTCTCCTCTTCTAAACCTAAATCTCCCATGTTCTCATCTCTCTCTCTCCTCTGCCCGGTCAAAATCGGTGCCGCCCAGGCATCCACTACTCACCATCACTGCCGCATCTCTCTCTCCTCTTCTCAAATAGGTAGCTTTTGGTGAGTTCTCTCTATCCTCTTTTCAAATAGGCATCCAAATGGGCTAACATTATTTTTCATTGTTTTTAAAGTAATTATTTGGTAAATACTCATAAATAACCTAAAAAAAAATCATCTCGGGACCCTGAACCCTGAAAATTAGTGTTAAGTTAGCTCGCCTGGATATAAAATCCTAGTTCTGCCCCTGCCAACACTTGGTTCATTTATCGTAATGTCTGGTGGGTTTTATATGATTTATTAATTTTAACACATTATTATTCATATAAGATTGGTTCTTTTCCAATTCAACACCGCTCAATATGTTCTTTTATGCATTTTCACTATTTCTATTGACTTTTGCAAGTCTTTTGTTACTATCCATCCAGCTAAATTAACATTTATGTGCCATGCATGTGCCTAGTTTAAAAATAATTGGAAAGATCATTTCATTTTTATAATTTTTGTTTAATACTACTTCGCTTTAATTATTTGATTTTTCCCATGCATTTTTAAATTACTTTTAGCAATTATATTAGGGGCATATACCAAATAGTCCCTTGAACTTTTTTTAATACGTGTATAGTCCAAGCCTTATTATTTTGCACCAAAAAGTCCTTCACCATGTCAAAAACGCTTTATCATGCTGTTGGCGCAGACCTTTAAAGATAAGAGAATAAATGACTTTTTGGTACAAAATAAAAGAATTAGACTAAATGAGTATTAAAAAATGTTTGAGGGACTTTTTGATATTTGATCCATTATATGAAGTCTAATTGGATAGTAATGAGAGAAGTACTAACATCAATAAAATTAATGACATGCTAAAATCAAAGAGACAAATTTATATAGAAATATAAAACGTAAAACACATTCTATGTGCATCCTTATATGAACTGGAATAAGGAAATGAGACCCAGTTTGGTCCCTAGTTCGATTCCTGACAGTGTTAAAATAATACTTGGCCAGCGAAAGCCACGAACCGCGAGCGGGAATTAGTCGAGGTGCGCGTAAGCTGCCCCGGATAACTTGTGGTATGAAAAATACATTACCAAAAAAAAATTAGATACAAATAAGCAGGCTCGGCGCTAGGCATAGGCGGGTTAGGCCGCCGCCTAGGGCCCCCGATTAATTGGGGCTCCTTAGGTATAAAAAAAAAATAGGTATAAAAAAAATTAGGTTTAAAAAACATTAGTTGTAAAAAAAAGGACCCCCAAAAAAATTAGTTATGAAAAAAATTAGAGTTATCACTTAAAAAAAGACCCCCAAAAATAAATTTATTCGATTTAAAATAAACTCATACACTAAACTCAACAACAACATAATAATCCACCCATACACTAAAAAATAAACCCATACAATAAGCCCACTATCATAACACAACCCATTTACTTATTATATTCTTCTAACCCTAACTCTTTCATTTCTCTCACCCACTTTCTTCTCTCACCCTTCTTCTCTTCCTCTCTTTTTCTCTCTCACTCACTCACACTACTCTCTTTCTCTACTAACCAAAGCAAGAATAACTCTCTCTTACCCACCCCACCCTCCCAAAACCCTTAGCCATCACTGCCCCACCCCCCACCCACCTCAAAAAAAGCAATTTTCGGCAAGCCTCCACCCCTCCATCCCAAAAAATAAAACGAGCCCCCCCCCCCCCCCCCCCCTTTTTTTTTTCTTGAGCTAACCTCATCAAAATAAGGGTTAAAAATCTAGAGTTTCAATTTCTTCAATTTCAAAAAGTTAGGGCTTGATTGGAGATTGGTTAGACCTTGCTTGTGTAAGTATATATCATTCATTTACTTTGTTATATCCCACTATATAAATTTGTTTGTTTTACTACTAATATTTTTTTTTGTAGATTTCAATTTATTATTTGGGCATTTACAAATTAAAATTTGAGATTGCTCTCAAATTGACACTCAAATCAGGTTCTATTGTTCCTCTTTAATATTTTTCTTTAATATGGTTTGTTAATTTTATTGAGAATCTTGTGATTGTGTGATTAATTTTTGTTTTTGCAAATTACACTTGTTGTTGTGTTGTGTAAATATGTCTACTAGCAAATTACACTTGTTGTTGTGTTGTGTTGTGTGAATATGTCTATAGATATTGCTAAAGAAATGAAAATTGAACTCGTATTTTGTGAAAAGCGTAATATTTATAGAAAAAAAATATTTTGATGAGAATTCTAGTGATGGGATTAGATATTGGTATACTAAAATTGATTTTCTATATAAAAATTAGTTTTGCATCGAAAAATGTGAGAATAATACATTTTCTTTAATTTGATTCTTTTTTATACAAAATGACCCATTTTGATTTTTCACCTAGCGCTCCGAAAATTATAGAGCGGGCCCTGCAAATAAAAACATACATGATACAAAGGGTTTTACAACAAGATCCTTTTGTAGAGGTACTATTAAGTTTATTATTCTTTTTTAATAGCTTGTTTAGCTAATCATATTATTAAAGATAGATTTAAACAAATGTGCTTCCTAAATTAGTTGAGGTTGGTGTCAAGGAATACCAAATGCAATTTTAAGGTATCATCAATTAATAAAAGTGAAAATTAACTCAAATAATTCCCTCGAAGTCTCATTGACTTCATCATTTGCTTATAACAACAAAAAACAATGAGCAGACCAGCTACCCAAACGCGAGGCTCCTTGCGTATGTGATGGCTCTTTTGGAGAGCCTGCTTATGGCTTTTGACTTGTCTTCCTTTATAATAATGTTACACGTCACGTGATCCCCGTGAACAAAAGTTATAAGCTGCCACAAGCACGCCAGTCTAGAAAACGACTTTTATTCGGTTTTTATATGTACATACACCCTATTATTCTTTATCTATTGTTTTTTTACAGGCGTTTTACTTATAATACAAAGTTAGCAATACCTAATATCACGAATATTTTACTTTAAAAAATAAATACTATTATAATTATTTATGTTATAGGAAAAAATGAACTTGATGTGCACAGTGTTGTGCACAATTCCGACACTTCAACCAATTAAATAGAAATAGATGGAAAAATAAAGGATCAAATACCAAAAAGTCTTTTAAATATTTTTTAATACACATTTAGTTCAAATTTTTTTATTTTGTACAAAAAAATTTTTGGTGCAAAATAAAAAGGTTTGGACTAAACATGTATTAAAAAAAGTTCGAGGGACTCTTTGATATATGCCCCAAAAATAAATGACAAGAACAAAAGACATACATGAAATTTAACGTGATTCACTAAATATAAGTTATATTCACAGAAGGAAGAATTTAATTTCACTATGAGAATAAACTCGTGTTCGAATACACACTCACACTCTCAATAATTAAACTTCTTACTACAAATATATACTCTTTGAATCCTCTCAAATTCTTTGCACACTTCGTTTATGATTAGGGTTCTTGCTGATTTAGGGAAGAAAATTAAATGGGGGAGAAGAAACAAACATTTTTCTCCATAAGTTTTATGGTGCAAGTGAAAAGACACATTAATGAGGGTTTTCAAACAAAGAATAACGTCCCTCACTTTTTTGGGGTTATGACTAATTTTTCATCTTTCGAATGGTTATATCAAAATATGACATTATTGCAAGGGGTAAGTCAAAAAAATCTTTTAATTTATAATTGGACTTCAATTTTAAATGAAAGAATTGGTCTATAAATGAAATGGGACTCTAATTAAGTTGTGGGCTTGACTATGTGTTAGGCTAGGGTTTGGAGGAAATCCTTGAGTTTGTTCGGGTTTTTTAAGGTGAATTTGGGAGCAAGAATGTGAATTTGATTGATTAAAAACGTGGTGAATGTGCGTGCATGAGTTGTGTGAATTAATTAAAAATTTATGCATTTAAAATTGGATTAAGTGTGACACTCCGCCTATTTTAATCCTAGGTGATCAGTCCATTATTAAATTAAATAAGAATTATTAATGGTTTCATTCTTAGCATCACTTTCGAAAACTTGTTATTCACTAATCACCTATGTCAAATTAAGCTGGTGCCAACTTTTTTTCTTTTATTATTCACACATGCAACAATAATTTAAATGAATTAAACCAATCATACGTGAATCTAATCTAAACAATCCCACGATAGATATAAATAATTAAATAAAGGATATTGAATAAACCATTTGTTCTCTAAGTAAAACAATCCAACCGCAATCTGAAATAAGAAAATAATATCTGAATATAGTCTGATGCATAACTGAAATAAATAACTCGTCTGAAGGCAACACGCCCAGATGAACTGATAATGAAATCTCCTATATACACAGAGTGGGCTGAAGCATCTAAGAAAATATCCTGCAAGCCTCCACACTGTTGCTGCTACGTGTTACTGGATAGAATCTCTAAGTTGGGCTCCCTGTGGTTGGACACCTAAAATATTTTGAAAATATTTTTGCACGGGCAGAGCCCAAGTAAAACATTTTAAAAATATTTAGCAAGTATTTAAATCACAATTAAAATCAGTTATTTATTAAACATGTATTATTCACGTACGCTCACTTGAGATTCTCACCTCTCAACTAATGTGCACGCCTAACGTATTCTACCTAACCGGTATCCCTTGCCAAACTAGCTAAGGTATCTGACTACACATGATAAGTCTAATTCTCACTTATATCCCCATACTATAAAGTACAATGGTTTCAGTAATAAATTTTTTATTCTCATTTTATTATTGACCCACTTATTTAAATTTCACCATTAAATATCATTTTTAGATATTCATCATCTATCAATTCTACTGTTTCCACATAAGTAGGTATATTACACGGGTATATATATTCATCACACATACAATATAGGGCCATTTACGGTTTGACCCCCATTTAATTCCCTAAAATGAGTCAAACTCCCGAAAATTGACTTTCTTAAAGTTTGGCCCCCATTTTTAACTTTCCGTCCATTCAATTGTTAACTCCTATGTTTATCACCGGTTATACCCTTACTTTAATATGTGGGTCAAACTTTAATTTAAAAAAACACCAAGAAATTTATTAAAAAGTCAAAAATTTATTAATTAAGAAAATGAATAATAGAAAATTGAAAAAAGGCTCAGAAAAAAAAACAGAAATAAATAAAAACCAAAAATAATGAAAAAATACAGAAGATGAATTAGAAAATTGGAAATAAATATTAACCCCGGAATTAATTTAAAAAAACACCCAAAATTTTATTAAAAAGTCAAAAATTTATTAATTAAGAAAATAAATAACAAAAATTAGAAAAATATTTAGAAAATTAAAAAAAAAAGCTCAAAATGTCACATTTTACAAAATCTTTTAAGTATCAATTTTATAAAATAAATATGTAGGGATTGTGTTGACATTAACTCAATTTTTAATTTGATATAATATGGTCCATTAACCCTATGCTCATTAAGGGGGAGTTTTTTCTAAAAATCAAAGCTCAAACATGTCATACTTTTTACCAATTTAAACTTTAACCACTCCATTTTATACTCAAATCAAGTCGAAACATACCTTTTTGTTAAAACTAAATAAATAAATTAAGTTTATTTTAAATTCAATTAAGTCTAAATGTGTAACACCCCGCCTAATTAAATACCGGGTGGACAGTCCCATACCAAATTAAAACAGAATATACAGTTGGCTCATTCTTAGCATCACTGTCGAAAACATTTACAACTCACCCAATACCCAATTAAGCTGGTGTTAAAAACTTTCCAAATTTTAATTTAACAAAATCCATTTCCAGTTTAAGAATAACACAATACATTTTATTCTACAACACTTAACTGAATAGATAACACAAAATAATTTAAATGCAATTGGAATAAACATTCCCAAATAATATTAATCCATTACAAAAATCCCAACAATATTAAATGTATTAAAAAGACACGAATACAATAGTATCTGACTCCGATAGAAAAAGATAGCTGAATCCTTTGGGCGACATGCCCCAACTAAGAGAATACTGAGAATCAAATGATAATAGGCGTCTAAAAAAAACTCCATAAATCCATAGCCTGTTATAATCCGCTAAGGTTGGCGTCCCTGTTGCTGGACATCTGATATAGAAGATACAATAGAAAAGAAAATATGCAAGGAAACAGGTCAGAGCCCGATTGTGTAAATGATTTTTAAAACAGCAAGTATTTAACAAGTGCAATAAATCTTTTATTATGTACATGTTAGACCCAACTCTCACTTGCCATTCTCACCTCTCAACTAGAGTGCACACTTAACGTTTCCTATTAACCTCCTAGTTAATGGTTCCTCTTTTCTAGTCTCCATATTATAATTCCATCCCAATATCATAATCCCCGTATGTCCCATACCATACGTCACATTATTATTCATTTACATTTCTCATCGTTTCTCATTAACATGAATCATTTCTCATTAATATGAATTAAGCTTTTCAATTCTATAAGAATAAACATTCATTAACGTAATTCCATTCTTTTCTCAATTCGCCTTTATCTACAATTATCACACAGTAGATGACTTAACCACAATATAACCATTCAATCATTTAATTCATTATATATATATATATATATATATTCATATATAATACGGCACCCCGAGTCACAGATGCGGTGCAATGCATTACTCTGCTATCATGTCCCAATATCGCTTGTCGCCGAATAAGGGACTAAAGGTTCGTTAAGATTCATCGAACCACAAACAACAACACAATCATTGGAGGCGAACATAGTTCTCATACCCATGGGTAACGCACATACCTACGTACCCATAGTCAGCGGACTTATCAACTCCCCGATAAATCTTTCATAGACCTATGTTCTCGAGCGAAAAATTAAAGATCCCATGGATTCATCAGGATATGACTGCCCTCACGCGCAAACCTCCCACCGATAGCAAGTAAGCTAGGTATGTCATACACATAAATCATCAATCAATCAAATAGGTATTATCATACCTATAGTATACTAACAACAAGGTACTCATATTAACCTTAGATTATTCCCTTACGTAGCATTATATCTCTTTAAATCCCACGTATTAAAATGTCATATCTTTACTTCATAATTTAATTATCCTCGCATCCTATAACATCTCTCCACTCCCGACGTCGTTAAGGTTCATGCGCGGAGCGTCTCGCAAAGCGAAATCCAAACAAGGAACCCCTCCAATACACTACTACTTAACTTTGTTGATCGAGGAGGTCCGACAACTTCAACTATGCGATCGGGATAACCTCATACCTTCTTTCAACCAAATGTGTTCTAAACTCCCATCTCTATCCAGGAGTCATACTCCTAAGCGCTCGTATTACACCTAGTCCTTGCACAATCAATAATGAGCTTAAACTCAGTCCTTGATATTCATATTGTAATCCTAAGGCTACCCAGGTGTTGCATTCAATCACCACTACTGGACCTATCCTTAATCCTCAAGCAAACCAATTATAATCCAACAAATGAATCTAGCAACCGAAATTTCTTTAATTTAATTATCATCATTCTAATCAATTTAAATCCCAATCAAATTAATTCAAATATTATCAAGGGCCTACTGATATTTTCTAAGTCCCATAATATCCAATTAATAATCACCAAAGATCCACAAAAATTTTGGGATAAGAACCAACATTAAAAAGAAACAACATCATGAATTCTCATATTTTAAATACTCAGAAAAATCAGATCCAAAAATTATTCAAATCATCAATCCGACTTCAGATTTGGATTCTACACGAAACATTGAGTCAGGTATGTGTTTTGAGTTCTTCTTAAATCTCATCCAAATGCACTCGAAAAGGAGATCTAAACATTCCAAATTGGCTCTTCTCATTCCACTCGTTTTTGCCTCTTTTTCCAGAAAATTATCAACATATTATCTTCAAGAACACAAAATGATTTTCAGAATTTCTTCCACAGATTGATGAATATTTATTGGATTACTAACTACCTACAACATGAGTTTAATTCCTATATATTTTTAGATTCCAAAAATCCATTAACAACTATATCCTTTCATCTTCCAAGCATGAAAATCATCTCTTTTTATAACTATCCTAACATGGACAATATACGAACTTAAATTGCAAATATCAAACACTTGCCTCTAATGAAGATCTGATCCTTTGGAGCACAGGTGGTTCTCCCTTCTCCGATCAATCTCCGGTGGTGGTTGGTGGTGGTGACTCTTGGTTCTTAGTTCTTCTCCTTCCCAAGTAGGCTTTTCCTTTCCCAAGCAACCTTTCACTCTCTCTAAGAAGACGACCTCTCAATTTTGTGTAGAAGAGATGAATGAACCCACATTCAACTAATCTCCAAATACTTATAATAAGACAAAACCCGAAATCACTATTCATCCCCCTTGTAAAAATAACCGAAATGCCCTTTTGGGTTGTCTTTTCATTTCCAAATGACCCGAGACCCAAATCCAACATCCAAATAGACTTTTTGACTATTTCAACCCTTCCGGACGCAACGACGCAGTCGAAATGAGTATAAGGTCAATAGAAAATAAATTTTCTTTTTAATTTAATAAATTAGTCCCGACACGTCCCATACTGTGTCTGACTAAAAAAATCCAAATTACCGAAATTATATCACACCGTCATAATAATGACATCATATTCATATATTACCTAAATATCTTTAAGTAATATTCAGAATCATCCATTTTAATATCCACAATTCGGATAAAACCCAAATGAATTAATTTATAATAAAATCCAATTAATCCATTAATTTAAAATATAACCCATTTTAAAAGTCATTAAAATCACGGGGTATTACATACTTCCTCCCTTACAACAGAATTTCGTCCCGAAATTCAGGAATATAAATCATACCGGTAAGGTCAACTCCGAGTATAAATCTCACATCGCAAGAAATCTAAGACGTACCGCCCATACAGTACATTAACGAAAATCCCTATTGATGTTATACGCCCAACCTCACCATGTAGTTTCAAGTGGATCGAATATAAACCTTACCCAATCTTCCCTATACCATTTACGTAACCAAGTTCAGAAAAATGATCCTCAATCATCAAGTAAATACATCCTGAAGTCACAACTACTCACTGTTTCACAATAATGAAAACTACTACCATTAAACCATCCAGGGCGCCCATACACCCTATCGTACCACTTTCAATATTAACATTTTCGCAAAGGTTATAAACTCATATCCCAAAGACCTAACTTATTTCGACTCCCAACGATTATTAGTTTCATGCGTGGGGTGTCTCGCAAGCGAAATCCAAACAAGGAACCACCCCGATACACTACTTCCTAAAGTAGTCGGTCATCGAAACTCCTAAGGTCCTTAGTCAATAGTATATAAAAATTTAGTTTATCGAAAAAATATCGAGTTTAGCGATTTAAACAAAAAAAATTTAGTTTTTTTTTTTTTATTGATTTCAAATAGAGTCTACTCATCTACTCTTCTCTAGAAGACAAGATGCTGGTTAATAGTAGAACATACGCTCTCGTATACCACAAGTCAATGCATGCCGATAGTCACATCATGCTCGGACATGACCAAAGTAAGTAATCCCATGATAAAAATCAAACCCACGTGATAACATGTAAAACATAGGTGTCCCACACCCCTTGGTGAGTCTACGTCAATAACAGTGCTATAGGCTAAGTTTAGCAATCCTTTTTGCCCACACAATATTAATCGCTACAAAAATCAATATACGCCTCATAATTCCTTAGATAGAAAACATACCCTCATTCGTGGGTGGTGGTTGTTGAATCCCACAATTATAACTTTTCTCCAATGAATCAAGAAAAATTTTACCCCCAAATTTTCAGTTCTAGTTCACCACACTCCACTATATGCCCAAGCCTTTGAATATATTGCCTTCATTAGGTAACACACATAATTCCCGCATTTCGAGAACTTCTACTAATGACTCTCCTCAATTTTTCCATAATAGGGGTGGCCTCGACTACGGTCATCATACTCGAACATACTTCATAACCTCCTAAGTACAATCTCCGTTATCCGTCCAATGGCCCTCATCTTCCATACTTCTCGTACGAACCCGTTCGAACGCAAATAATATTCACTAATATCTACGTTATAGCAGGAGAACGAAATCCCACCAAGGAAATCAACAATCCTAAACAAAGGGCTCTACATCAAAGAATGCAAAGCTGAAAACACAATAAGCCGTACAAACCCTAAAGGACACTAGAACCTGATGCTCTGATACCACCTGTAACACCCCGCCTAATTAAATACCGGGTGGCTAGTCCCATACCAAATTAAAACATAATATACAGTTGGCTCATTCTTAGCATCACTGTCGAAAACATTTACAACTCACCCAATACCCAATTAAGCTGGTGTTAAAAACTTTCCAAATTTTAATTTAACAAAATCCATTTCCAGTTTAAGAATAACACAATACATTTTATTCTACAACACTTAACTGAATAGATAACACAAAATAATTTAAATGCAATTGGAATAAACATTCCCAAATAATATTAATCCATTACAAAAATCCCAACAATATTAAATGTATTAAAAAGACACGAATACAATAGTATCTGACTCCGATAGAAAAAGATAGCTGAATCCTTTGGGCGACATGCCCCAACTAAGAGAATACTGAGAATCAAATGATAATAGGCGTCTAAGCAAAACTCCATAAATCCATAGTCAGTCATAATCCGCTAAGGTTGGCGTCCCTGTTGCTGGACATCTGATATAGAAGATACAATAGAAAAGAAAATATGCAAGGAAACGGGTCAGAGCCCGATTGTGTAAATGATTTTTAAAACAGCAAGTATTTAACAAGTGCAATAAATCTTTTATTATGTACATGTTAGACCCAACTCTCACTTGCCATTCTCACCTCTCAACTAGAGTGCACACTTAACGTTTCCTATTAACCTCCTAGTTAATGGTTCCTCTTTTCTAGTCTCCATATTATAATTCCATCCCAATATCATAATCCCCGTATGTCCCATACCATACGTCACATTATTATTCATTTACATTTCTCATCGTTTCTCATTAACATGAATCATTTCTCATTAATATGAATTAAGCTTTTCAATTCTATAAGAATAAACAGTCATTAACTTAATTCCATTCTTTTCTCAATTCGCCTTTATCTACAATTATCACACAGTAGATGACTTAACCACAATATAACCATTCAATCATTTAATTCATTATATATATATATATATATATTCATATATAATACGGCACCCCGAGTCACAGATGCGGTGCAATGCATTACTCTGCTATCATGTCCCAATATCGCTTGTCGCCGAATAAGGGACTAAAAATTCGTTAAGATTCCTCTAACCACAAACAACAACACAATCATTAGAGGCGAACATAGTTCTCATACCCATGGGTAACGCACATACCTACGTACCCATAGTCAGCGGACTTATCAACTCCCCGATAAGTCTTTCATAGACCTATGTTCTCGAGCGAAAAATTAAAGATCCCATGGATTCATCAGGATATGACTGCCCTCACGCGCAAACCTCCCACCGATAGCAAGTAAGCTAGGTATGTCATACACATAAATCATCAATCAATCAAATAGGTATTATCATACCTATAGTATACTAACAACAAGGTACTCACATTAACCTTAGATTATTCCCTTACGTAGCATTATATCTCTTTAAATCCCACGTATTAAAATGTCATATCTTTACTTCATAATTTAATTATCCTCGCATCCTATAACATCTCTCCACTCCCGACGTCGTTAAGGTTCATGCGCGGAGCGTCTCGCAAAGCGAAATCCAAACAAGGAACCCCTCCAATACACTACTACTTAACTTTGTTGATCGAGGAGGTCCGACAACTTCAACTATGCGATCGGGATAACCTCATACCTTCTTTCAACCAAATGTGTTCTAAACTCCCATCTCTATCCAGGAGTCATACTCCTAAGCTCTCGTATTACACCTAGTCCTTGCACAATCAATAATGAGCTTAAACTCAGTCCTTGATATTCATATTGTAATCCTAAGGCTACCCAGGTGTTGCATTCAATCACCACTACTGGACCTATCCTTAATCCTCAAGCAAACCAATTATAATCCAACAAATGAATCTAGCAACCGAAATTTCTTTAATTTAATTATCATCATTCTAATCAATTTAAATCCCAATCAAATTAATTCAAATATTATCAAGGGCCTACTGATATTTTCTAAGTCCCATAATATCCAATTAATAATCACCAAAGATCCACAAAAGTTTTGGGATAAGAACCAACATTAAAAAGAAACAACATCATGAATTCTCATATTTTAAATACTCAGAAAAATCAGATCCAAAAATTATTCAAATCATCAATCCGACTTCAGATTTGGATTCTACACGAAACATTGAGTCAAGTATGTGTTTTGAGTTTTTCTTAAATCTCATCCAAATGCACTCGAAAAGGAGATCTAAACATTCCAAATTGGCTCTTCTCATTCCACTCGTTTTTGCCTCTTTTTCCAGAAAATTATCAACATATTATCTTCAAGAACACAAAATGATTTTCAGAATTTCTTCCACAGATTGATGAATATTTATTGGATTACTAATTACCTACAACATGAGTTTAATTCCTATATATTTTTAGATTCCGAAAATCCATTAACAACTATATCCTTTCATCTTCCAAGCATGAAAATCATCTCTTTTTATAACTATCCTAACATGGACAATATACGAACTTAAATTGCAAATATCAAACACTTGCCTCTAATGAAGATCTGATCCTTTGGAGCACAGGTGGTTCTTCCTTCTCCGACCAATCTCCGGTGGTGGTTGGTGGTGGTGACTCTTGGTTCTTAGTTCTTCTCCTTCCCAAGTAGGCTTTTCCTTTCCCAAGCAACCTTTCACTCTCTCTAAGACGACGACCTCTCAATTTTGTGTAGAAGAGATGAATGAACCCACATTCAACTAATCTCCAAATACTTATAATAAGACAAAACCCTAAATCACTATTCATCCCCCTTGTAAAAATAACCAAAATGCCCTTTTGGGTTGTCTTTTCATTTCCAAATGACCCGAGACCCAAATCCAACATCCAAATAGACTTTTTGACTATTTCAACCCTTCCGGACACAACGACGCAGTCGAAATGACTATAAGGTCAATAGAAAATAAATTTTCTTTTTAATTTAATAAATTAGTCCCGACACGTCCCATACCGTGTCTGACTAAAAATATCCAAATTACCGAAATTATATCACACCGTCATAATAATGACATCATATTCATATATTACCTAAATATCTTTAAGTAATATTCAGAATCATCCATTTTAATATCCACAATTCGGATAAAACCCAAATGAATTAATTTATAATAAAATCCAATTAATCCATTAATTTAAAATATAACCCATTTTAAAAGTCATTAAAATCACGGGGTATTACATACTTCCCCCCTTATAACAGAATTTCGTCCTGAAATTCAGGAATATAAATCATACCGGTAAGGTCAACTCCGAGTATAAATCTCACATCGCAAGAAATCTAAGACGTACCGCCCATACAGGTAATTAACGAAAATCCCTATTGATGTTATACGCCCAACCTCACCATGTAGTTTCAAGTGGATCGAATATAAACCTTACCCAATCTTCCCTATACCATTTACGTAACCAAGTTCAGAAAAATGATCCTCAATCATCAAGTAAATACATCCTGAAGTCACAACTACTCACTGTTTCACAATAATGAAAACTACTACCATTAAACCATCCAGGGCGCCCATACACCCTATCGTACCACTTTCAATATTAACATTTTCGCAAAGGTTATAAACTCATATCCCAAAGACCTAACTTATTTCGACTCCCAACGATTATTAGTTTCATGCGTGGGGTGTCTCGCAAGCGAAATCCAAACAAGGAACCACCCCGATACACTACTTCCTAAAGTAGTCGGTCATCGAAACTCCTAAGGTCCTTAGTCAATAGTATATAAAAATTTAGTTTATCGAAAAAATATCAAGTTTATCGATTTAAACAAAAAAAATTTAGTTTTTTTTTTTTTTTATTGATTTCAAATAGAGTCTACTCATCTACTCTTCTCTAGAAGACAAGATGCTGGTTAATAGTAGAACATACGCTCTCGTATACCACAAGTCAATGCATGCCGATAGTCACATCATGCTTGGACATGACCAAAGTAAGTAATCCCATGATAAAAATCAAACCCACGTGATAACATGTAAAACATAGGTGTCCCACATCCCTTGGTGAGTCTACGTAAATAACAGTGCTATAGGCTAAGTTTATCAATCCTTTTTGCCCACACAATATTAATCGCTACAAAAATCAATATACGCCTCATAATTCCTTAGATAGAAAACATACCCTCATTCGTGGGTGGTGGTTGTTGAATCCCACAATTATAACTTTTCTCCAATGAATCAAGAAAAATTTTACCCCCAAATTTTCAGTTCTAGTTCACCACACTCCACTATATGCCCAAGCCTTTGAATATATTGCCTTCATTAGGTAACACACATAATTCCCGCATTTCAAGAACTTCTACTAATGACTCTCCTCAATTTTTCCATAATAGGGGTGACCTCGACTACGGTCATCATACTCGAACATACTTCATAACCTCCTAAGTACGATCTCCGCTATCCGTCCAATGGCCCTCGTCTTCCATACTTCTCGTACGAACCCGTTCGAACGCAAATAATATTCACTAATATCTACGTTATAGCAGGAGAATGAAATCCCACCAAGGAAATCAACAATCCTAAACAAAGGGCTCTACATCAAAGAATGCAAAGCTGAAAACACAATAAGCCGTACAAACCCTAAAGGACACTAGAACCTGATGCTCTCATACCACCTGTAACACCCCGCCTAATTAAATACCGGGTGGCTAGTCCCATACCAAATTAAAACATAATATACAGTTGGCTCATTCTTAGCATCACTGTCGAAAACATTTACAACTCACCTAATACCCAATTAAGCTGGTGTTAAAAACTTTCCAAATTTTAATTTAACAAAATCCATTTCCAGTTTAAGAATAACACAATACATTTTATTCTACAACACTTAACTGAATAGATAACACAAAATAATTTAAATGCAATTGGAATAAACATTCCCAAATAATATTAATCCATTACAAAAATCCCAACAATATTAAATGTATTAAAAAGACACGAATACAATAGTATCTGACTCCGATAGAAAAAGATAACTGAATCCTTTGGGCGACATGCCCCAACTAAGAGAATACTGTGAATCAAATGATAATAGGCGTCTAAGCAAAACTCCATAAATCCATAGCTTGTCATAATCCGCTAAGGTTGGTGTCCCTGTTGCTGGACACCTGATATAGAAGATACAATAGAAAAGAAAATATGCAAGGAAACGGGTCAGAGCCCTATTGTGTAAATGATTTTTAAAACAACAAGTATTTAACAAGTGCAATAAATATTTTATTATGTACATGTTAGACCCAACTCTCACTTGCCATTCTCACATCTCAACTAGAGTGCACACTTAACGTTTCCTATTAACCTCCTAGTTAATGGTTCCGCTTTTCTAGTCTCCATATTATAATTCCATCCCAATATCATAATCCCCGTATGTCCCATACCATACGTCACATTATTATTCATTTACATTTCTCATCGTTTCTCATTAACATGAATCATTTCTCATTAATATGAATTAAGCTTTTCAATTCTATAAGAATAAACATTCATTAACTTACTTCCATTCTTTTCTCAATTCGCCTTTATCTACAATTATCACACAGTAGATGACTTAACCACAATATAACCATTCAATCATTTAATTCATTATATATATATTCATATATAATACGGCACCCTGAGTCACAGCTTCGGTGCAATGCATTACTCTGCTATCATGTCCCAATATCGCTTGTCGCCGAATAAGGGACTAAAGGTTCGTTAAGAATCCTCGAACCACAAACAACAACACAATCATTGGAGGCGAACACAGTTCTCATACCCATGGGTCACGCACATACCTACGTACGCACAGTTAGCGGACTTATCAACTCCCCGATAAGTCTTTCATATACCTATGTTCTCGAGCGACAAATCAAAGATCCCATGGATTCATCAGGATATGACTGCCCTCACGCGCAAACCTCCCACCGATAGCAAGTAAGCTAGGTATGTCATACACATAAATCATCAATCAATCAAATAGGTATTATCATACCTATAGTATACTAACAACAAGGTACTCACATTAACCTTTGATTATTCCCTTACGTAGCATTATATCTCTTTAAATCCCACGTATTAAAATGTCATATCTTTACTTCATAATTTAATTATCCTCGCATCCTATAACATCTTTCCACTCCCGACGTCGTTAAGGTTCATGCGCGGAGCGTCTCGCAAAGCGAAATACATACAAGGAACCCCTCTAATACACTATTACTTAACTTTGTCGATCGAGGAGGTCCGACAACTTCAACTATGCGATCGGGATAACCTCATACCTTCTTTCAACCAAATGTGTTCTAAACTCCCATCTCTATCCAGGAGTCATACTGCTAAGCGCTCATATTACACCTAGTCCTTGCACAATCAATAATGAGCTTAAACTCAGTCCTTGATGTTCATATTGTAATCCTATGGCTACCCAGGTGTTACATTCAATCACCACTACTGGACCTATCCTTAATCCTCAAGCAAACCAATTATAATCCAACAAATGAATCTAGCAACCGAAATTTCTTTAATTTAATTATTATCATTCTAATCAATTTAAATCCCAATCAAATTAATTCAAATATTATCAAGGGTCTACTGATATTTTCTAATTCCCATAATATCCAATTAATAATCACCAAAGATCCACAAAAGTTTTGGGATAAGAACCAATATTAAAAAGAAACAACATCATGAATTCTCATATTTTAAATACTCAGAAAAATCAGATCCAAAAATTATTCAAATCATCAATCCGACTTCAGATTTGGATTCTACACGAAAAATTTAGTCAGGTATGTGTTTTGAGTTTTTCTTAAATCTGATCCAAATGCACTCGAAAAGGAGATCTAAACATTCCAAATTGGCTCTTCTCATTCCACTCGTTTTTGCCTCTTTTTCCAGAAAATTATCAACATATTATCTTCAAGAACACAAAATGATTTTCAGAATTTCTTCCACAGATTGATGAATATTTATTGGATTACTAACTACCTACAACATGAGTTTAATTCCTATATATTTTTAGATTCCAAAAATCCATTAACAACTATATCCTTTCATCTTCCAAGCATGAAAATCATCTCTTTTTATAACTATCCTAACATGGACAATATACGAACTTAAATTGCAAATATCAAACACTTGCCTCTAATGAAGATCTGATCCTTTGGAGTTGAATAACACAGGTGGTTCTCCCTTCTCCGATCAATCTCCGGTGGTGGTTGGTGGTGGTGACTCTTGGTTCTTAGTTCTTCTCCTTCCCAAGTAGGCTTTTCCTTTCCCAAGCAACCTTTCACTCTCTCTAAGAAGATGACCTCTCAATTTTGTGTAGAAGAGATGAATGAACCCACATTCAACTAATCTCCAAATACTTATAATAAGACAAAACCCGAAATCACTACTCATCCCCCTTGTAAAAATAACCAAAATGCCCTTTTGGGTTGTCTTTTCATTTACAAATGACCCGAGACCCAAATCCAACATCCAAATAGACTTTTCTGACTATTTCAACCCTTCCGGACGCAAAGACGTAGTCGAAATGACTATAAGATTGATAGAAAATAAATTTCCTTTTTAATTTAGTAAATTAGTCCCGACACGTCCCATACCGCGTCTGACTAAAAAAATCCAAATTACCGAAATTATATCACACCGTCATAATAATGACATCATATTCATATATTACCTAAATATCTTTAAGTAATATTCACAATCATCCATTTTAATATCCACAATTCGGATAAAACCCAAATGAATTAATTTATAATAAAATCCAATTAATCCATTAATTTAAAATATAACCCATTTTAAAAGTCATTAAAATCACGGGGTATTACAAAATGATGAAATCAACTATTTATTTTAAAAAATAAATCTCTTCACGAAGTTGGTTAACGTTGCATCAAATTATGAGGTATAGAGTGCAATTAAACTTGAGTATTAAATAAATTATTTTAACATTCTTCACGTATGTCATTTGAACATGTTAAACATTATGAGGACCCTACTAATAATAATAAAAGTAGAGCTAGAGTGACCCCTATTTTTTATCCTCAATATTTACCCTCGAATAAGACAAGTAATAATGGGTCCACCACTTTTTTCTAAACCAAATGAAAATAGATCCTCCAAAATTGTTAAACGCCCAAACATTTCTCTCTATATCTCTAAATGCCCCTAATTGTTGACCCTACCATACATTCCCTGAAAAAAACACAAACGATGAAGAAAAAAAAATAGCATACAATGAATGAAAAAAGAACAACTTACAATGAGAAAAATAAAGTTTTCTAGGCTAATTTAAAAAAAAAACAATTTGCAATTATAAAAAACTTCTAATAATAAATTATTTTAAATGTAAAGAACTTGCTAATAATTAAAACTGTTTGAATATAATATAGCATTTTATTCTTTGTAAAACAGTTTTTTACTTTTATAAAACATTTTTTATTTTTTTAACAGTTTTTTCTAACACAGTAAAAAAGTAAAATTGTTTTTTTGTTTTTTTGAATTTTTAATTTTCTGAGCGTCTTTTTAATTTTCTATTATTTATTTTCTTAATTAATATTTTTTTGACTTTTTAATAAATTTTTGGGTGTTTTTTTAAATTAAGCTTTGGCCCTCGTATTAAAGTAAGGGTATAACCGGTAATAAACATAGAAGTTAACGACTGAATGAACGAAAAGTTAAAAATGGGGGCCAAACCTTAAGAAAGTCAATTTCTGGGGGTTTGACTCATTATAAAGAATTAAATGGGGACCAAACCTTAAATGACCCTATGATATATACAGACATATATCATCCCCGGAATGGTCCCTCGTGATGCTGGCATACTCTACTATCAAGTCCATGTACCTTTCATACTCAATAAAGGACTATTGGTTCGGCATGTTTCCTCGAAACCAAAATAAATCAACAACATAGTGGAGGCGAATATGGTTCTAAGCCTTTGGGATACGCACATAACTAACGTACCCAAATGACCTGCCAATCGTACTAATACATGAGACATAATGGACCACCTTAAGTTCCATGCTCTGGGGCACTAATCTAGACCTCACTGGAATCGTCAAGGACGGATCGCCCTCTGCGTGTAAACCTCCTGATACCAGGCACCGTAGATATGTTCACACACATAATCAAATCATATCTATAGGTATTCACACAACATATTTATATATTATTCAATAGGCATACACACAACCTAATTTCATCAACTGGTACGTAGTGTATATTTCACTCGTATATTCAACGTACAATAATTTTCAATTAAACTTCCATTTCATATAATTTCGATTATCTCTCACTATTCTAAGGGTCCTATTTACCCCTTACTTAATATCACTAGTTTAAAATATGAACTGGTGGTCACGCGTTCGCAATGAAAATATCTATCTCGAAGACCTAAAACCTAGGGTCATTCAAGCGACACACCAATCTCGTTCGAACAATTTACACCTTCTTGAGGTTCAAACCCTTTTAAAATAACCTCGTAGTTCATCATCCAAGTATAAAACAACAATCACAATCAATCAATCGAGACCACCTCCAACGGAACTATAAACCAAAAATAACATTTCTTAAAAAATTTCCCACGAATCCGCCTAAATTTTTAAAATGCAATTTTGAGGCATTTTAGAGCCGTTTTTGGAGAAAACGTATCAGTGAATAAAATGTATAAAACAAGATTTTCTACGAGGAAACGGGGACAGAATAGCCATTTCGGAACCAAAACAGCGCAAAGCAGTTTTTAAGATGACAATTTAAGTTTTAAATAATTCATAATTGACCCAATTTCATATACTTCTCCAATTTAAAAAGTTGTTCTACAATTCAATCCCTAGGATGATGTTATTTCATTTGTATCAAGATGGAGGGTCTCATGATCTAAATCTCATAACTTCTGATTTCGTTTTGTTTTTAGAAGTGGATTCATTCTACATGCAATCATATTCCTAATTATGAGGTATATTCATCAAATCACAAAATATAATCAATTTTACTAAATTCAAAGACCCTACTCTACATGGGTATTATAGCTCATAAAAATTTACAAGATAAAAGTTGCCTTATATTGGAGTGGTTTGATTTTGATCCTCTTTAATGAAGCTTCTCTTCAAATCCTTTCTCCAAGAGTGGTTGTGATTCTAAATTGAGCTTGAATTCTCCAAAACCCTTGCTTGAGCTCCAAGAAAACTCTTCCTCTTCTCTCTACTGTAATACCCCATATTTTTATGACCTTTAATTACGGGATTAATTAAATTAAATTGGGATAAATTAATTTAATATTAATCCGGATTTTAAATTGAATATTTACTAGCGTGATGAGTTATCAATTATTGGTGAGAATTATGTTGAATATTACTTATGATAAAATTAATACATGAGATTGAATTTATTAAAATTGTCGCGAGTGAATAATACGACAGTTATAGAAATCAAGTCGGGACGCGCATGTCAGTCGCGTCGGGACTAAATTAATGGGATAAAAAGTAAATTAATTCTAAGTCACCCGTATGATCATTTCGAGTGCGCCAATGTGTCCGGATGGGTCTAGAGAGTCAGAATAGTGTATCGGGGGGTTTAGTTTGGGTCTTGGGATGATTTTAGGCCTAACCGACAACCGTGAGGGGCATTTCGATAAATTTCCCATTTTAGGCCTTAATTAATGACAAAAATTGAGAGGTTATAACTAATGGAAGTAGGAGTCCTCGAGGGTTAGAAACATTAGAGTTGCATAGAGGCTAAGGAAGAGAGAAGAGATAAGGCTTCCAAGGAGGAGAACCACCAACCCTACACCATTCTCATCAATTCCACCACCAAAGTGTAAATCGGGGAACAAGGAGCGGGATCATACCTATCATCCTCTACGATTCAGACTTTCATTCTTGACTCAAGTATCTAACTTGTTGTTCTTTAGTTGATAACACATCCATGCTAGTGTAGGAATAATGATTTTATGTTTTCATGAAAGTTAAATAATGTTTGGGAGATTTATATTGAATTTCTCAATGGAAACCATGTTAGGATAACCCTATTTATATATGTAGATGATTAACTACGAAATTGATGTCCAGTAGAGGTTGAATTCTGGAAGAATTAAGAAGATATTGATGATGATGATGATAAAAATAGGGTTCTTGATGAATTAGCTTGAATTAACCCCTTAAATTGATGGCCCTTGATGAATTTGTATATGTTTTACGTTAGAAATCGTGTATGTAGGATAATACAAATTGTGGTTTGATTGTTTGGGAGTTTGGGATGAATTAATAGAGGTTTTGAGAATTTAAGTTGATGAAACACGTAGGAAAAGAATTGCAGAAATCGGGCCAAGAACTGCTCGATCGATCGATTGACTCAAGAATGTCGTTCGATTGACTGGATCGATCGATCGACCCTTTTCATCGATCGATCGACTCCTCCTGGAAATGGAAACTTATTCCCCTTTTTAATGTTAATCCAATCCTAATGTATAAGGACCTTTGGACATAATTTAAATATCATATTGGGACTTGAGAAGGACTAGTAGGGTATACGTAGGGTCTGGGTAAGCCGACTTTATATGAGATTTTACCGTGGGATTTCGGGGGTATAAATTAAGTGGGAAATCGTGCATATGTTAAATTAGGTCTTGTGAGAATTAAGAAGGACTTAGAACAATAGGGTAATAAGTGTACACCTACTGATTTTATATTTATCAAGAGGATACACTTCGAGAGTCGAGAAGTACTTAAAAATTTGCAGTAATTGAGAAAATAAAAAGAATGATTTAATTATACATAGAACTCGGGCGTTATGTTCCACGCATGGTTCGAATATATTATGGGTCGTGGGCATACCTAGATGAATAATTTGAATATATACGAGTCCATATATATATATATCAAGGTTCTAAAAAATGCGGGGCGTGATTGAGGCGTGGAGGCCAAGCCTTAAGCCTTAGAAGCCTAGGCGGGCCTAGACGTGAAAAAGCGTGAAAAGGCGTTTAGGCCTTCTTAATATATTTTAATATTTTTTAACCATAACAAGGCTATTAAAATACAAAAATTCCACATATCATAAAAATATGTCTGAATATATGCAAATTAAAATACTAGTTGATTATTTTGGATGAGATAATGGTCCGGTTTGTAAACAAATTCTTTAAAAGGCGACATCGTTTCACTAAAGCATTGTTGTTTTTAGAAAAAAGTGCGCCTTAAGGGTTATACCAAGAATAAGGCGTGAAAAGCGTAAGGCGAGGCGTTTCTCCCAAGCCTTAAGCCTAGGCGTGCCTAGGCGGAGCTTAGGCGGGTTTTTTAGAACAGTGATATATATATATATATATATATATATATATATATATATATATATATATATATATATATATATATAGTATATGAATATTTGTGTGTAATCATACTGGCGCTACTTGTTATCACGGAGGTTTTTGCACCGGGACAGTCTTATCTCGATTGGACCTTTATGGTAAATAATGACTTGCACTTTAGAACATAACATCTTGGGTAAATGTTATTTGAGAATTGTAGTCAGATGGTCCTAAGAGACGTGAGGGTATATGCTGACCTCTAAAAGACTTGGAACTATGCTTCGCCTCCAATATGTGTGTTTTGTGTTAATACAGTTCGAAAGTGATTCCGAACTAGTATTTCCCTTTTATACGAGAAATACGGGGACTTGATAGCAGAGTATGACAACATTGTAAATGTATGTGGGGTGCCCTATTGGTATATATATTATGAGTGATAAATATATGTACCGGCGATTAATCTATTGTACTGGTAAGTAGTTAAAATTGAATAATTAAGATTAAATGAGTAAGTAGTTGATAACTTAAGTCTGTATTGAGATGAACATCACTAGCTTAAAATATTCATAAGAAAAGGTTATCAGATATAAACTATAGTTATGCGATTACTTGAAACAGAATTTGGTGAAGGGAAATTGGGTTAGACTAGTGAATTAAGTTAAACTAGTGAATTGGGTTAGCTTTATCTAGATTAGTTTAGTAGTATGATAGGTATGCACACTAGTTGAGGGGTGATGATTACCAAGTGAGTATCGAGGTACTAACATGTATGTAATATCAACTGGTAAGCATTTTAAATACTTGTCAAACTATCTTTAACGCTGTTTTACACTCAGACTCTGACCCGTTTCTTGTCATCTTTTCTTTCTCTTGTGTGTGTGTGTGTATATATATATATATATATATATATATATATAGACTTTGGACTGTTGACGTGCTGTAGCTAGTGTGGGAGTTGTAGGTCCTTTCAGTAGACGACTCTATCCTTGTCTTCTCAGTATTTTATTTAGTCATTATTAGATAGGGCATGTGTCGCCCATTTACAGTTTTTATCTAGTTCAGAGAGATTTGTACTCTTTATTTATTTCAGTATTCTGTTTTAGTTGGGATTGCTTTTGAATATTACATTATCCTTCGATTTGGGATATTTTATTTGTATGATTTATCTAGCATGTTTATTCCACTTCGATGGTTTGGTTTTTAATATTAGTATCTCTGTTCATGAAAATGTTTTTGTATATTAAATTATAACCATCGAACTTAATCTTTAAAATTAAATGTTTTGACACTTAGCTTAATTATTTATTAGGTGATTATTAAAGAAAATTATTTTCGATAATGATGCTAAGAATGAACCAACCACACACTTTGATTTAATTTAATAAAGGACTGATCACCCGATATTGAATTAGGCGGGGTGTCACAGGTGGTATCAAAGCATCAGGTTCTAGCATCCTTAGGATCTGTATGACTTTTTACGTTTCAGCGTAGCGTTCTTTAATGTAGAGCCTTATTATTAGGATATTGTATTCCACTGTGTATTATGACTTACGTACTCCTGTCAGGAAATATAAGTGATGCGATTCTTATTCGAGATCGAGCAGGCATTGATGACTAGCGAGGGTCGTTAGAAGAACAGCAGGAGGCGAACTCAGCCAAAGTTATAGAGTGCTTTAGGGAAAATTGTGATTGAGATAGAACTCACCAAAATTGTTGTTCAGGCTGAGGACAATAAAGGCCTCGCTCGGGAGTTATAGTTTCCCAAACACCGTCGTAGATGACATTTGTGCCATTCCAAACTCACCCGGCGCTGTTAGTGAAGGGTGAGGGAGTCGGAAGGATTTTTGTGAAGGAAGAAATCCAAGGCCATTATGTAGGGTGAAGTGTAGTAACACCCAGGACTTGAAAATTTTGGACAAAATTTTGCTCATAGGGACATTCTAAAGTGATGAGAGTAAGACCTCATATGAAGAAGTATGTGTGAAGCTAAATGAGGGATTTGAGTATGGTTCGATCATGAAATCGTCCATTTGATTGTAATATGAAGGGAATTTTGAAATATATTTCTTATGGGCAAGAAAGAAAGCCCAAAGTGAGAGAGCAATCAACTTGCCTAACAAACTCCTTACCCAACGACTAAGGGGTACATAGAAAATACGAAGAGTTCCTTGTTGGGAAAGGACTCGTGAGTTGAATAATTATATGTGGGTGAGATATATGATAAAGACGACTTTGGTCAATGTCATCAAGGAATTTGTAACCGCTTTCGAAAGAAGGGAATCCTGGAGGGTTGGGAAAACCTAGCTGAAGGACAAGATTGAATTCATTGGTGAGAGTGAAACTTTATCGGAAGGTATACCCAGTAGGGGAACCTATTTAAGGTTTTACTAAGCAGCGATGAATTCATCCAAGACCAGCGAGGTCGACAACGTGCTCCATGGGACCAGCGGAGCTAATGGAATAACGTAAATATCAATTAGGAGCTAAGACTGCCAAGTCCGAGGGAAGGACATTCTAAAATGGGCAGTGGGACCAGTAACGGGAAATGGCTCAAAAAGTTTTCCCACGTGTAGAGAGTGGAACTAACAGTGTTGAATGTGTTCACGTTGATAAGTGAAATTAATAAGATTGAGAATGGTAAATCGTGGCAATAGGCATATTAACGGGATGAGTGAGATTTCTAGCGGAGGAAGTGGGTCCAGAGAGTTGGGCCCATAAATTTACAACCCGAGAGTGGTGAATTTAGGCAGAACCAGTGGAGTCCTCTGTAACAGTAGCATACCGTATTTCAGGCTCGACGGGGCCTAGGAAGTAAAAGGGAGGTTAGTAAGGCCGTAAGTGAGGCCTAGAGATTATGAGCCAACATTTCAGTGATGGGAGTGTAAGCCGTAGAGTAGAATAAATTGCCCACTATGAGGAGGGGGAAACTATTGGATGAAATCCTATATGCATAACGATTGCAGATGCTCATGGTTCGGGCGACGACTACGTGCTAGGACCCTAGGATTGGGTGAAGAGTGGTGAAGTTTTATTTCATCCTCGCGAGAAAAGGATTAGGCTAAATGACATTGAAGAAAGGATTTAATGCTAAAAGCTTTTTTACAAGGTTAATAACAAAATGTTATAAATTGTGTAAACTCCGAATAAACTTTTTGGGCAAAAATCTTTTCGAAAAACACAAGATGTGTTGTAAAATCTTTTCTGAATGTAGGGTTTTAGATTTGATAGTTGGTTACCTTCTTTTTAATTTTTAAGAAACATATACTAAAGTTACCATGCAGTCCCAATCACAACAACAGTTAAGAACATTCAAAGAAATAAACACATGAATTTTTAACGTGGTAAAACCCTTAAACAAGGGAAACATCCATGACGCCCTCTACGACACAAAACAAAAAATTCACTAGAATAAAGAATCAAGTTACAAAACTTAAGAAAACCACAAAGATCCTAACCTAAGTTTAGAATATACCTACTTGAGATTCTACACTCCAAAGGTAATCTGAATTGGACTGATCTTTTCTTGATGCTTCTTTGCTTTTTCCTTGATCTCCTTATCTTTAAATTCTAATTCTAGCAACTCGTTCAAAATCAAAGATTCTCAGACAGAACCACGGTGTCTAATTATTCGTGTGAGATAGTGTTTGTGATGTGCTACTACATGCAAACATGTTACTCACCCTCTCAAAATTATACAAACATTCCTAACAAATTACAACAGTTCTAGAATGATAGGTTATTTCCAAATCTGTATTTCCAAATCAAGACTTCTTCATCTTTCTATATATCCACAGATCTCAAGGATACCTTGCTCAAAAGACGGTTCAAGGTCTTAAATAATTTCAGTATTTTGAAAATATTTTTGAAATTGTAAACCTCCAATTGAGATTCAAACTAGACTAAAGGTCTATTTTGTAAAAACAAATTCACACTTAACATGCAGAGGCTGATTCAACATATTTTGACATAAAACTTCCTTTCTCAGATCTATGGTTATGCTTTAAAACTTTAACTAAAAGTTCTTTGTTTCCTTTTTATTTTTGTACACACGTATTTCATAAAACATGAAATATAAAACTAGAAACACAAACAACTCACTAGATCTGAAAATATTTTGAAACTTACAAGTTTCTATTTCAAAACTTGTTGGAACAGAGTGGATCTAAAATACCTGATCCAAAAAGAGAAACTGAAAATAAATCGTGTGATGTTCTCTTTTTAGAAAAACTCAATTTCAACAATGAAACTTAAATTTCTTTAAGAGATGAGTTCTGATAGAACTAAGAACTTGAAGAGGTCTTCAAAGGAAGAAAAAACTCAACACCAAAAACATAGAAACCCTAAAAATATCTAACTCTCAAGAATAGGTTTCTGGTGTATGGAACTTTGAGATTTTGGTGTTTGGTTTTGGGAGAAATCACTCAGAGGTTAGACTACAAAGAACCTAGGGTTTCTTCTCACTTTTTTCTCTCTTTTCTTTCCCTCTCTTATCCCTTCCCTCTCTTCTCTCTCTACTCTCTCTTTTCTCTCAAGTTAGACGAAATGGTAAAATTATGTAATGAATGAGGCTTGGGTCCTATTTATATTAATTGAAGAAGGATCCAGAACATCTCACTCAATCCTATGGCTGGGATTGAACATTGACCATTGACTTATAATCCAACGATTCATCACAAGTGGTGGGTTAAACGATTGTTAGTTGGTTTACACGGGTGTTACAAGGATTGACTCTTAACGCATGCAGATCTTTGATTAGGTTGATCCAAGGGCTGAGACGACACACACGGGCTGTGTCTTAAAGAAAATACAATCTAAGCCGACGAGACTCCAACACGTGTACGAACCAGATGTAATAAAAAATGCGTGTTGAAAATAATTACAAAGCGTACCCTAAATTCTCTAGCGCTTTTTTATTCTACCGAGGCAAACTATCAGTAAAGAAAATAAGTTTCTGAAATCCAAATCCTACCCACAACACTTTTAAAAACATTTTTTAATTAATTCAAAAATTAGTTTTAAATTATATAAAATGTTTTGAATTGAATTAAATGATTTAAAAAAATCTTAAAGTGTTGTAAAACCCTAAATGCAAATAGGAGATATGAATAATGCAGTGAGTGTGTCCTATTTGTGGTTTTAAGGATATAAATAACTTCCCTTTATGTTGATCTTGAGGATTTTCTTGGACATGAGTTCTTCAATATACTTGAACCTTTGACGAGATGGGGTTCTCATAAAATCTAACCTATCTTGTATAAATATCCAAACTAGTTGGAACTCCTATATATGTAGACTCAAGTAAGTCAATATATAGTGTGTTCTCAATCTCCCCCTTTGGATATTAGAGACAAAATTCCCCTGAGTATTCAGAACTCGTGGGTCAAAATGAAAAATCCTATTTGTCCTATACAAAAATTCTAACTCCCCATTCCCATCCTAGAATCGAAAATAAGATGAAAAAAATACATTACTCAACTATATACAGGCCAATACCCTACAAAATAGTAATAAGCTATACAACGGGTCTGAAATGCCTGTGACACAATAAACACTAAATGGCATATTAGTTGAGTTAGAATCAGGAATAGATAGAAAAATCGCTAAGTAAAATACTCATGATCTTCTCCCCCAATTATTCTCAAATATACAAGGGGTATAAATCACAAAAAATAGATATTATTTGATAGTTATCATGCCTATAGTTGTGCATAAATACTCAAATCTTATGTTATCTAAAGGTTTAGTAAAGAGATCTGCGAGCTGGTTTTGAGTGTTCAGATATTCAATTATGTGATCTTTGGATTTGACAAGGTCACGGATAAAGTGATGTCTTATCTTAATATGCTTAGTTAGTGAGTACATTACACGATTTTTGGAAATATTAATGGCACTTTGGTTATCACAAAATATGGTTAATTGATTTTCGGTGATACCATAATCGCTAAGCATCTGTCTAATCCATAGTAATTGTGAACAACAACTACCAGCGGATATATATTCAGATTCGGTGCTAGATAATGAAATACAATTCTATTTCTTACACGACCAACCTACGAGATTATTGCCTACGTAGTAGCAAGCATCAGAAGTGCTCTTACTATCGTGAGAACAACCAGCCCAATCGGCATCGGTGTATCCTACAATAGTACTAGTCGTATCATTTGTGTACCAAATACCAAATTTTAGAGTAGCGTTAATATATTTAGTAATTCGTTTCACACTTAATAAGTGAGATTCTTTAGGGTTACTTTGATATCTAGAACAGATACAGACAGCGAAGGATATGTCGGGTCGAGACGCGATAAGATACAGTAAACTCCCTATCATACTTCTATAAAGTGTATGATCAATCCTTTTCCCATAATCATCCTTAGACAGTTTAGTTAAAGTACTCATGGGGGTTATGGAAGGTTTAGCATTTTCTAAGCCAAATTTTTTAACTAAATCTGCAGCATACTTGGATTGAGCTATAAAAAGATCATCACTGCATTGTTTTACTTGTAAACCCAAAAAATATTGTAGTTCACCCATTAGAGACATTTGAAATTCGGTATGCATGATATCAGAAAAATTCTCTACTTGTTTAGGACAGGTGGAACCGAAAATAATATCGTCCACATATACTTATGTGATTAAGACATGTTGATTTTCCTTTCTAATAGACACTAGAAAGGTAGACAGTCACTCATACCAAGCTCGAGGAGCTTGTTTCAAACCATATAAGGCTTTATTAAGTCTAAAGATGTAATCCGGGTGTACATTATCAACAAATCCTTTGGGTTGTTCTACGTATACTTCTTTAAATAAAATTCCATTCAAAAAGGAGGATTTAATATCCATTTGGATCAATTTGAATTGCATATGACAATAGATGGCAAGTAGGAGATGAACTGATTCTAGATGAGTTACAGGTGCAAAACTTTCGTTGAAATCAATTCCCTCAATCTAAGAGTATCCCTGTGCAACAAACCTAGCTTTATTTCTAACGACCTCCCCATTTTCATCTGTTTTGTTTTTAAAAATCCATGTAGTACCAATAACATTCGAGTCTTTTGGTCTAGGAACGAGATTCCATACACTAGACTCTTAAATTGGATTAGCTCTTCTTGCATAGAATTTATCCAAAATGAGTCAGTAAGGGCATCATTAACATTTATAGGTTCCTCAAGAGAAACAAAATAGGTAAATTATGCCACTTGTCAAAGTTGGGATCTAGTTCGAACAGGTTCTGAAGGATTACTGTCGATGGTTTCAGTGGGATGATCTTTAGAAACCCAAGTGGGTACAAAAGGACTCTCAGGTGGCAATGAATCACTGTCATCTGGAGGATCAATGGATAAATTAGGCTCATCCTCATCAAATGCTACTGGTTGACTATCACTTCTCCTTACACTCGTGTCATCTACAATTACATTAATTGATTCCATTATAATTTTGGTTCGATGGTTGAAAACACACAAAACCCTGCTATTTTGGGAATAACCAAGAAAAATTCCATTTTCTCCTTGGGATTCAAATTTTGAAAGTTTCTCTTTATCTTTGCAGATGTAGTAAATACTCCCGAAGGTTTTAAAATATTTTAAGTTTGGATTTTTGTGGAACCATAACTCATAAGAGGTTTCTTTGGAATTTTTTCTGAGGTAAATACGATTAATAATATGACACGCGGTTTGGACAGCTTCTACCCAAAAATATCTAGGGAGGTTCTTAGCATGTAACATAACCCTAGCCATTTCTTGTAAAGTCCTATTCTTACATTCAGCTATACCATTTTGCTGCGGGGTTTTGGGAGCGCTAAACTCATGTTTATAGCCATTAGCTACACAATACTCAGAAATACCAGAGTCCTTGAACTCTCCACCTCTATCACTTCTAATTTGACACACATGGGTATCCTTATCATTCTCAATTTTCAAGATGATTCTTAAGAATTCATTGAAGGTATCTAATTTTTGTTTCATAAAATCTACCCATGTATATCAAGTATAGTCGTCCACTATAACTAGGATGTAAGAGTTTCCACAGAAACTAATAGTTCTTAAAGGACCCATGAGGTCCATGTGGATAAGTTCTAAAGGCTTAGTGGTAAGGACATCTTTAACTTTCTTGTGAGGGGATTTACTTATTTTTACTTCTTGACAAGGTCCACATACAGGAGTAAAAGGATTTTTAATTTTAGGTAAACCTCTAACTATTTCTTGGGAACTCAATCTTCTAAGGTTATCATAATTTATGTATCCCAATCTATTGTGCCACATATCATAATCCTCTAATCTGGCAACATTACAAGATTTAGAATTCGGGATTACTGTGTAACAGTTTTTCGGGATTCTGTTTCCTGTTAAAATGCAATTATGTTTTTCATCAATAACTTTGCAATCATTTAACTGAGTGATTGGAGTCACGAAATTGTGATATACTTATGAGATTAGCTTTAAGGCTTTTAACTAAGAGAACATCATTCAGTTCAGGAAGCTCATGCTCACTGAATATTCCCTTTCCTATGATTTGAGATGAAACACCATCTCCAAACATGACACTACCTCTAAGGAAGTCTGTCTTGTTTTTCAATTTGGTTTTGTCCCCGATCATATGTTTAGAACATCCAGAGTCTAAATACCATCCAGTTGAAGTGCTTTGTGCCTTTAAAGCATAAATGACAATGTTGCACTTGAGATGGGGTAATAGATCATCTTTTCTAATCCAAATAGGCCTAGTTTTAAAAGATTTGGTGCCTTTTGACTTAAAAAAGGTTTGAGGGATCTTTCTGAATGATTTTTTCTTGGTCTTGGACCCTCACTTTTTCTTTTTAGAGTTAGAGTTATTTGTGGTCTGTCTAGGAAGTACATAAGTATCTATTGATTTCTTAGAATAGTTAATGTTTATGTAGGTCGGGGTGTATAACCTTTTCTAGAAACATTCAGCAAGAGTATGGCAAAAAATATCGCAGTAGGAACAGTACTGATGAGTATATGACTTGATTTTCTTGCTAAAGTCTTTGAACATTGGCTTGGATCTATTGGGTACAGTAGTCCAGTCGTCATTAGGTTTAGGTTTCTATCTTTGGTCTCTCGCAGAAGGATAAACATATTTGGTCTGACTACTTGGTTTCAATTGTTGATTGTACTGATTATGTGTTATTTGAGAGACATTGAGACTTGATTCACCTTTTGAACATTTTGACAAGTTTGGCCTTGTTTCACAAAATTAACATTTTCAGGAGAAAATTTGGTCTTACTTATATGCACTATTTCTCCAAAGCCTAGGCCAGACTTATCTTTCGAGTCAAATTTGCTTCCAGTAAGAATTTTTTCATAAGTTTTGGTTTTTGTTTCAAAGTGTTGGCATTTTTAAACACATTTGAAACCTTTTGCTTTGACTCTTCTAGTTCAATAAGAGTTGCCTTATATTTTTGTTCAAATTCATGGTTCTTTTGAGTCAAATATTTTATTTTTAAGGCATAGTTTTCAATCTCAGTCTCATGAGAGACACATTAGGTAGTATAATCTTTAGTGTTCTTCCTATTGGTCTGGTTAAGTAAATCGATACGCTCACTTAAGGTTTTTATCATTTTTCTAGGCTTGCACTCTTCTTAACCGTTTTAGTGTATAACTCATGTAGGTCAGGCAGATCATTATCAGACTCACTATGTGCATCGTGTGAAGTGTCCCCTATGTTATTGATAGGTTCTTTACTCACGCACTCATTCAATTCGTCATCAACATTCTCACTTTGACTCACACACAGTCATTCAACATATATAGGAACATAATTATCAGGAATATCATTAACAACATCAACAGGCATAACAAGTTCATGAGCAGGCAAGCATGCATCATCATTATATATTATCTTAGTAAAGAAAGACACGTAGTACTCATTTATCTGGGTTGACTCAGTTTCATCCTCATCAGAATCACTAGAATCATCCCATGTCTTACACATATTGGCCTTGCTATTGTTATTAAAACTGGTTGGACATTTACTAGCATAGTGACCAAGTTTACCGCAACAGAGACATTTAACATATTTTATGTCAGGTTTAGGTCTATTGGGGTCATAATTACTCCTATTGTCATAAGTGTGTTTGGTATTGTCTCTGTCATGAGGTCTGTGAAATTGATTTTCCTTGTTTAAAGGATACATCATTTCTAAATTTCAAAATCTTTTTGAAATGCTCACTCATAAGAGCTATTTCATTGCCAATGTTTTCCAAATCACAGTTTTTAAGACAGTCAGTGTCAAAATCTATAGTGTTCAATTTAGGCACTGAAAATTTAAATAAAAACACAACATTTGAACTAGAGGCTTTATTAGTCTATCTAGTCAATTTCTTTTTGAAGTCTAGTTCTAATTCTACAGTCCTCAGTTTACTGCTAAGTAATTCAGAAGTCATATTAGGGTTATTCATTTCTTCAATAGCATATCTCTTATTGTCAAATTTAGATGGCAATGACCTAAGAATATTTGACACAATTTCCTTTCTACTATAGATTATACCATTAGCATGAAGTTTTATAAAGATATCAGTTAACCTTATGTAGAAATCGTCAAAGGATTTATTGTCATTCATAATAAGGGTGTTATATTGCTGTATGAGCATTTGAGTTTTTCCAGCCTTGACACGTTCATCACCCTCATGAGCAATGACTAACGTGTCCCATGCCTCTTTGGAAGTAGAACATATGGATATTCTTTTGAATTCAAGATGGACATAAAAATGGCATTCTTTCCTTTGTTATTATCTAGAGAGGCTTTTTTCTATTACTTAATAAGTTCACAGAGAAGTGTCTTAATTCTTGTTGGATAAGTGGTTGAAGTAGGTTTATTAGGATGTTCAAACCATGTTTCAATCATTTCCCAGACTTCATCACCCAGGTTTCCTTGAATAAAAGTAGTCATTCATACTTTCCAGTACGAAAAAATTATTTCCATCAAAGAGTGATGGTTTGGATAGGTTACCTAACTTCTCAAATTTTCTTCCATATTGAGAAATTTCCATAAAGAAGATTCGAAAATAATTTCTCAAGTTTCAGGATCACAAAAGGTGTTCCTGCTCTGATACCAGATGAAGGAAGGATTTAATGCTAAAAGCTTGTTTATAAGGTTAGTAACAAAATGTTATAAATTGTGTAAACTCCGAATAAACTTTTTGGGCAAAACTCTTTTCGGAAAACACAAGATATGTTGTAAAAGCTTTTTTGAATGTATGGTTTTAGATTTGATAGTTGGTTACCTTCTTTTTAATTTTTAAGAAACATCTACTAAAGTTACTATGCAGTCCCAGTCACAACAACAGTTAAGAACATTCAAAGATATAGACACAAGAATTTTTAATGTGGTAAAACCCTTAAACAAGGGAAACATCCACGGCGCTACGACACAAAACAAAAAATTCACTAGAATAAAGAATCAAGTTACAACACTTAAGCAAACCACAAAGATCCTAACCTAAGATTAGAATATACCTACTTGAGATTCTCCACTCCAAAGGTAATCTGAATTGGACTAATCTTTTCTTGCTACTTCTTTGTTTTTTCCTTGATCTCCTTTTCTTTGAATTCTGATTCCAGCAACTCGTTCAAAATCCAAGATTCTCAAACAGAACCACGGTGTCTAAGTGTTCGTGTGAGATAATATTTTTGATGTGCTACTACATGCAAACATGCTACTGATTCTCTCAAAATTATACAAGCATTCCTAACAAATTACAACAGTTCTAAATTGATAGGTTATTTCCAAATCTGTATTTTCAAATTAAGACTTCTTGATATTTCTATAAATCCATAGATATTAAGGATACCTTTCTCAGAAGATGGTTCAAGGTCTTAAACAATTTCAGTATTTTGAAAATATTTTTGAAATTGTAAACCTCCATTTAAGATCCAAACTAGAGTAGAAGTCTATTATGTAAAAAAAGATTCAGACTTAACATGTAGAGGTTGATTCAATATTTTTTGACATAAAACTTCCTTTCTCAGATCTATGGTTATGCTTCAAAACTTTAACTAAAAGTTCTTTGTGTCCTTTTTTATTTTTGTACACACGTATTTCATAAAACATGAAATATAAAACCAGAAACACAAACAACTCACTAGATCTAAAAATATTTTGAAACTTAGAAGTTTCTATTTCAAAAATTATTAGAAGAGAGTGGATCTAAAATACTAGATCCAAAAAGAGAATCGTGTGATGTTCTCTTTTTAGAAAAACTGAGTTTCAACAATGAAACTTAAATTTACCTAAGAGATGAGTTCTGAGAGAACCAAGAACTTGAAGAGGTCTTCAAATGAAGAAAAACTCAACACCAAAAACACAGAAACCCTAAAAATATCTAACTCTTAAGAATAGGTTTCTGGTGTATGGAACTTTGAGGTTTTGGTGTTTGGTTTTGGGAGAAATCACTCAGAGGTTGGACTACGAAGAACCTAGGGTTCTTCTCACTTTTTTCTCTATTTTCTTTCCCTCTCTTCTCCCTTCTCTCTCTTCTCTCTCAAGTTAGACAAAATGGCAAAAGTATGTAATGGCTGAGGCTTGGGTCCTATTTATATTAATCGAAAAAGGATCCAGAACGTCTCACTCAATCCTATGGTTGGGATTGACCATTGACTTATAATCCAACGGTTCATCACAAGTGGTGGGTTAAACGATTGTTAGTTGGTTTACACGGGTGTTAATGCATGCAGATCTTTGATTAGGTTGATCCAAGGGATGAGAAGACACACACGGGTTGTGTCTTAAAGAAAAGACAATCTGAGCCGACAAGACTCCAACACGTATACGAACCAGATGTAATAAAAAATGCGTATTGAAAATAATTACAAAGCGTACCCTGAATTATCTAGCGCTTTTGTATTCTACCCAGGCAAATAATCAGCAAAGAAAATAAGTTTATGAAATCCAAATTTTACCCACAACATTTTTAAAACATGTTTTAATTAACTCAAAATTTATTTTTAAAATTGTATAAAATGTTTTGAATTGAATTAAATGATTTTAAAAAATCTTAAAGTGTTGTAAAACCATAAATGAAAATAGGAGATGTGCATAATGCAGTGAGTGTGACCTATTTGTGGTTTGAAGGATAGAAATAACTTCCCTTTATGTTGATCTTGAGGATTTTCTTGGACAGGAGTTCTTCCATATACTTGAACCTTTGAGGAGATGGAGTTCTTATAAAATCTAACTAATTTTTTCTAAATATCCAAACTAATTAGAACTCCTATATATGTGGACTGAAGTAAGTCAATATATAGTGTGTTCTCAGACATGGGTGTGTCCTAATACATATATTAAATTGTTAACACTAAAAGTCGTGTGCGAGTCGAGTTTTGTGGGTACGTTAGTTTTAACAGTCTGGTTATAAATGTATATATCATGGGTAACGGGGCTTTTAGATGTCACCCGTGAGTGAGTCGGGTGGGAACTAAAGTTATATTTTATTATTATAAATTATTATTGCATTGAGTTAGCAAAGTCGAGCTTATTATGGTAATGTGTAGTGATTATTTACCGAATGTTTGAACGATAGTAGATTGAGTGATAAGACTATCGTGCTGAATACTCCCGGTGAGTAATATTACTTTGGTGAGGTTACACATGAAATAGGGTTGGGGCCTATATATATATATATGAAAATTTCATGATATCGTAGACTTCAGGGAGTAAGAAGCCTAGTTATACGTAATCCCAGTGCGTAGGGATTTATTTGGATGTGACTCAGGATATATCGTATTCTGTATCGAGCAAGTGATAAAACTCGTTATATATATATATATATATATATATATAGCGCCGAGAACTTGGGATAGTGAGAGCGCCATATTTCATGTGTTTTTTAGGGACATAAGAATGGACGCATTGACTTGTATATTAACATACGGAATTATGGGAAGATACATATTATAGACTGAGGACCTTACGGATCTCGACAACCGACAATGTTAGGTAGTAGTGTATCGGGGAGGTTACATGTTTGGATTTCGCTTTGCGAGACACCCCACACATGAAACTGACGAAAGTCGGGGTTGGATAGATGTTTGGATATTTGTACATGGTTTTCCTACCTTGGCTACTGTAAACATATGAGAATATAATCAGAATTGATAATTCTATTATCACTTAAGGCTAGTAGAGTTGCCTAATCCTGATGTGAAGATTGATTTAAGAGAATTAGATTTGAATTGTACATTAATGCACGAGACATAGGGTGTATGGGCGCCCTAAGTGAATAAATCTTGATTTTGTCCACATTTGGAAATTTTGGGATAAGGTATATATAGAGGTTGAGAAATAAATTGATATAATTCTTGAGTTATGCATTTGATTTGTACAATGCGATTCGTATTGTTATCATTTATTTATTGTGCTATTTATCTTTGAGCATCTATTTGTACTATATTGTGTACTTACCTGTATTTTCTTATAAGGGGCAGATTGGCCTGTATTGGGACGATATGGACTATTTTGGAGAATTATTTTAGAGCATGGATTTGGCAGATATTTTGATGTATGATTTAGTGGTGTAATTTTAGTTGGAGAATTTTCTTTTCGAGAGGAACTTTATTGTAATCACTATTGTGGGAATGGAAGGATTATTGTAATCAGATGCTTTACACTTATTATTGATGGTTTTAGTTAGTTTTTATCATAGTGGCATGCAACATGTCTCTTTTCATTTTCGATCATTTATATCAGTTAGGACCATCATTCCTCAAATGTTCACGAGGATGGTTTTGTATCAGGCAGTAGATGGTAATTTTCGTGTGAGCTCGACAACATTTAATTAAGGAAGTTGAAGCTTATTCCGTAAGATTTTTCAGAGGCTTACGTTTTATGAGAAACTGTCTTTAGAACAAGGGGAAGGATTTGTGACATGCGGTGAGGCAAAATCATATGGATCAGGATTTGAGGTACATTTGAGAGAAATTAAGATGTATCATGTCATAAATGCCACGGTGATGGGATTTAATGAAGAGAAATATTGCTAAAATCCATTTTACAATGGGTCACCTGTCTTTTGGTAAAGGGTGGACCATCCGAAACCAGCTGGGGTTTCTTCAAACATTAGGAATTCCTAAGTAGAAATGGGATTGAATTACTAAGGATTTTATCACGAAGGCGGTCATGATACTATATGGTGATAGTGGATCGGTTGGCCAAAGTAGCTCACGTTCTGGCAGTTAGGACTGATCATACTATGGGATAGTATGCGAGATCTTTATAACCGATATAGTAAGTTTATATAGGGTACCATTTAATATTATGTTCGATTAGGACAAGATCCTTATCTTTTAATTTTGGAAGAGTGTTCGTGAGGCCATATAACCGAGTGTGGTTGAGTACGACCTCTTATCCACAGACAAATGGCGGAACAAGCGGACTAATCAGATTTTGGGAAAATAAATTATATGTGTACCCTTGAATCTTAAGGGAGGACGAGAGTAATCACTTCCACGAGTTGAGTTTGTGTACAATAACTCATATAAAGTTCACTTTTGGGCATAGTGTCAGTTGAGGTATGACACGATAAGCCTCGTCGTTTTCCCGCTTGTTAGGTAAATATGGGGAACCAAGTACCATCGCAAAAATCAGAGATGGGTTGATACTTAGAGTTATAATGTGTGTAAAATATATACTACACAAATGACCTAGTTGTGTGCAATTATCGCAAGACGAGATTATATGTATCTAAAGAACGATCAATCTACTAAGGTGCGAATAGTAGAAGGTTAGATAGCGGATATCTAAATAAGTTTAAGTAGTGAAAATTAAACGATAAGGCTTGGACAAGAACCTACATGACAGGGTAACCTGGAATTTAAAACGAACATACGTGAGGTGTTCATTATTAAGGGTATTTGATAGCGTAATGTATGGGCGGTACGAAGTAGTTTACTCGTGAGAGCGAGGATGCTATGCGCGACATTTAGCCGAGTGGTTCTTATCTGGCATACTTTTTCAAAATTTCGGGATAAAATTTCTTTGTAAGGGGGGGAGTATGTAACACCCCGTATTTTTATGACCTTTAATTACAGGATTAGTTAAATTAAATTGTGATAAGTTAATTTAATACTAATCCGGATTTTAAATTGAATATTTACTAGCGTGATTAGAGTTAGAAATTACTGGTGAGAATTATGTTGAATATTACTTAATGAGTAAAGTAATACATGAGATTGAATTTATTAAAATTATCGCGAGTGAATAATACGACATTTATAATAATCAAGTCATGACGCGGATATCACTCGCGTCGGGACTAAATTAATGGGATAAAAAGTAAATTAATTATAAGTCGCACGTATGGTCATTTTAAGTGCACCAATGTATTCGGAAGGGTCTAAATAGTCAGAAAGTGTACCCAGGGGTTTAGTTTGGGTCTCGGGATGATTTTAGGCCTAACCGACAACCCGGGAGGGCATTTCGATAATTTCCCATTTTAGGCCTTAATTAATGAAAAAAATTGAGAGGTTATATCTAATGGAAGTAGGAGTCCTCGAGGGTTATAAATATTGGAGTTGCATAGAGGCTAAGGAAGATAGAAGAGAGAAGGCTTCCAAGGAGGAGAACCACCAACCCTACACCATTCTCACCAATTCCACCACGAAAGCGTAGATCAGGGAACGAGGAGCGGGATCATACCTATCATCCTCTATGATTCACACCTTCATTCTTGAGGCAAGTATCTAACTTTTTGTTCTTTAGTTGATAACACATCCATGCTAGTTTAGGAATAATGATTTTATGTTTTCATGAAAGTTAAATAATGTTTGGTAGATTTATAATAAATTTTTGAATAGAAACCATGTTAGGATAACCCTATTGATATATGTAGATGATTAACTACGAAATTTATGTCTAGTATAGGTTGAATATCTGATGATAAAAATAGGGTTCTTGATGAATTAGCTTGAATTAACCCCTTAAATTGATGGCCCTTGAGGAATTTGTATATGTTTTACGTTAGAAATCGTGTATGTAGGATAATACAACTTGTGGTTTGATTCTTTGGGAGTTTGGGATGAATTAATAGAGGTTTTTGAGAATTTAAGTTGATGAAACCCGTAGGAAAAGAATTGCAAAAACTGGGCCAAAAACTGCTTAATCGACCGATCGACTGGATCGATCGATCGACCCTTTTCATCGATCGATCGACTCCTACTGGAAATGAAAACTTCTTACCCTTGTTAATGTTAATCCAATCCCAATGTGTAAGGACCTTTGGACATAATTTAAATATCATAATGGGACTTGAAAAGGACCAGTAGGGTATAAGTAGGGTCCGGGTAAGACACCTTTATATGAGATTTAACCGTGGGATTTTGGGACTATAAATTGAGTGGCAAATCGTTAAATTAGGGATTGTGAGAATTAAGAAGGACTTAGACCAGTAGGTTAGTGAGTGTACACCTACTGATTTTATATTTATCTAGAGGATACACTTCAAGAGTCGAGAAGTACTTAAGGATTTGCGAGAAATGAGAAAATAAAAAGAATGATTTAACTATACATAGAACTTGAGCATTATGTGCCACACATGATTCGAATATATTATGGGTCATGGGCGTACCTAGCTGAATAATGTGAATATATACGAGTTAATGTATATATATAGTATGTGAATATTTGTGTGTAATCATACTAGCGCTATTTGCTATCACGGAGGTTTCCGCGCCAGAACAGTTTTATCTCGATTGGACCTTTATGGGGGATATTGACTTGTACTCTAGAACATATCATCCTTGGTACATGCTATTTGAGAATTTTAGTCAGACGATCCTAAGAGACATGAGGGTATGTGCTGACCTCTAAGAGACTTGGAACTATGCTTCACCTCCAATATGTGTGTTTTGTGTTAATACAATTCGAAAGTGATTCTGAACTAGTATTTCCCTTTTATACAAGAGATACGGTGACTTGATAGTAGAGTATGCCAGCACCATAAATGTATATGGGGTTCACTATTGGTATACATATTATGAGTGATAAATATATGTACCGGTGATTAATCTATTGTACTGGTAAGTAGATAAAATTGAATAATTAATATTAAATGAGTAAGTAGTTGAGAACTTAAGTCTATATTGAGATGAACATCACTAGCTTAAAATATTCATAAGAAAAGGTTATCAGATATAAACCATAGTTATGCGATTACTTGAAACATAATTTGGTGAAGGGAAATTGGGTTAGACTAGTGAATTGGGTTAAACTAGTGAATTGGATTAGCTTTATCTAGATTAGTTTAGTAGTACGTTAGGCATGCACACTAGTTGAGGGGTGATGATTACCAAGTGAGTATTGAGGTACTAACATGTATGTAATATCAATTGGTAAGCATTTTAAATCTTGCTAAATTATTTTTAAAGTTGTTTTACACTCGGACTCGAACCCGTTTTCTTGCATATGTATGTATATATATATATGTGTGTGTGTGTGTGTGTGTGTGTGTGTGTGTTTGTGTGTATGTATTATAGGTGCCCAGCCACATGGGCGTCAGGGTTAGATCTTTGGAATGTTGACGTGTTGCATCTAGTATGGGAGTTGCAGGTCCTTGCAGTAGACGACTCCATCCTTCTCTTCTCAGTCTTCTATTTAGTCATTATTAGATAGGGCACGTGTCGCCCATTTCCAGTTTTTCTCTAGTTCAGAGAAATTTTTAGTCTTTATTTATTTCAGTATTCTGTTTTAGTTGGGATTGCTTTTGAATATTACATTAACCTTCGATTCGGGATATTTTATTTGGACGATTTATCTAGCATGTTTATTCCACTTGGATGGTTTCGTTTTTAATATTATTATATGTGTTCATGAAAATGTTTTTGTATATTAAATTATAACCATGGAACTTAATCTTTAAAATTAAATGTTTTGACACTTAGCTTAATTATTTATTAGGTGATTAATAAATAAAATTGTTTTCGACAGTGTTGCTAAGAATGAACGAATCGGACACTTTGATTTAATTTAATAATGGACTGATCACCCAGTATTTAATTAGGCGGGGTGTCACATTTACTTGCCTCCACTTGATTTCTAATCTCTTAACCCTAGCCTCACATCACCATTACTACATATAATACTCAAAATCCTGAAATTCCCTTAACCCAAAGTTATAAAATGACTAAAATGCCCTATCGGGTTGTCAATTATATCTAAAATATTCTGGGACCCAAACTATACATCTGAGTATACTATTTTGACTGTTTCGACCCTTCTGAACTCAACTGTAACCTCAAAATCATCATCCAAGTTACTCATAAATTATTTTCTATCTCTATCTTTTTTAGTCCGCTCACGACATCTGGTTGAGATATCATATTGTCACGTCACTGTCATTCATTGTGACATCAATTTTATAATTTCTATTCACTGAGTAATTTTATTCAACAATCATTAATCATTTCTCTCCGATTAATAATTTAGTCAAACCATCATATTTCTATTAAATTACCTCACACATGTAATTTAAATTTTAATCAATTTAATTCATTTTTAATTCTTTAAAAATACGTGTTGTTACATTAAGGAAGAAAGTCAATGGGCATAAGTGGTTGGGTCGCTATAGTGGAGTAGTGGCGGACAACTATAGCAAGGTAATGCTACTATTGTCGACCTTTTTCATCATTATAGAGAGGAAGGACCTGATCGGGCATAAATATTGTATATTTATCCCCTTAATTTTGGTACCTTTGTGGACCCGAGTGGTTCAATTGATATGGATTTAACTCGTATATATGATATTAACCTTTGTTGGAAAGTATTTCGTGTTTTTTGTTTCTCTTATGTGTTTTACAGGTAAAGTATGAAAGCGGTGCGAAAGAGAAATCGAAACAGTGAAAGAAAGGTTAGGGAGGCAAGTTCAAGGGCATTTTCATAATTTTTTAGCCTGATCCCGGAGGTGGGGCCAACTGGAAAGTTTAAGATCTCAGAAAAACAAGAACACTGGAAAAAGCGACACCTAAATACGAGCTACGGTGAAAGAGTTATGATCCCTTGAAGTTGCGGAAAAATCATAGAAGAAAGGCTATGAAGACAAGTTCAAGGGAATTTTCGTAATTCTTAAGCCCAATCCCGGAGGTGGGGCCCTCTAAAAAAGTTTCAGAGCTCGGAACAACGAGAATACTGGAAAAAATGGCACCCCAATCCGAGCTACGGTGAAGGAGTTATGATAATTTAAAGTTGAGAAAAAATCCAAGAAAAGAAGAAAGATTGAAAATTTTCTAAGTGTTGAATTTTCAGCAAATTCCCCCGAACTACAGCCTGAACCGGTTCGCCCATTTGTCACGCACCAGATCCGTTACAAAATTAGTCACGCTTTCTAAGTGTGACAATTTTCCAGATACGGGATTTTATTTTGTCCTTATCTTTTAGCCAAAAGAGTTTTGTGTTTTGTGGACTCTTCTAAACGACTTCTAGCCTATATATTTAGTCATTATGACTCTTTTTATTCAGATTTCATTGATGTAAAAGCTCCATAACAAGCAGTAACATCTAGGAGAAGAATTTACATACTTTGCACCATTAATTCAAGAGCTTTTCTGATTTTTCTTCAATCTTTGATTTCTTCTTGCATGTTCTTGTTCTTCAATTTTGGTAACTTTAATTTCCAACACTTTTATTATTATTTCTCATGTTTAATATCTCTTTCCAAGCAATTATGAGTTCATGCGACATAGATAACATAATTTTCATTAATTTCACCATGTTAGGGTAGATTTCTAAGGTTTGGTGTGCATGAACCCAACCCGATGTAATTTAGCCATGTAGAAACTAGGGTTTGAATTGAAATTTGAATGAATCGTATTGTGTAGTTGTCACAACCATCATAGACCTTTTTACCTCGGTTGACCCTAGGTAACCGTGGTGTTTAAGGATGTGATCTATTGCGACACTGCTTTACTCATCCTTTGTTTATGTATGATGCGGGCTTGAACCTCATATATGTAATGCTTGGGAGTACTAAATACCGGGTTCAATTAAATTTCTAATTCAAAATTCTAGCATTCTATACGATAAATTTACTAGGGTTTGGGGGATTGTATTCCCAACCTGTTTTCCCTTCATTATTATTTAGTTAATTTTGCTCACATAGTTATTGTAGTAGTTTAATTTAGTGTGAGTTTAGTTAATTAGTTATTTTCCATCTCAATCATCTTTTTGTTTCTTTTTAGAGACAAGTTAGGGTTAACAGTCTTACCTTTGCCGTCACGTTCACTCGTCCTAGTTACCTGAGGATTCGATACCCAGACTAGCCACTATACTCCACAAGAGTGTAGTTAAAGTTTAGGTTTTTGTATTGTGGTTGGAAGCCGATAACAACGATTAGCGTATTACACGGACGCTCGATTTCCACCTCGATCAAAATGGCACCGTTGTCGGGGACTTAGGTAGTCTTTAGGTTAGGATGGTTAATCCCTAATTTGACCTTAAATAAAAAAAAATAAAAATAAGTGTGTTACGCTTTTGAATTGCCCAATTAGAAATGTCTTACTTTAACTCTTTTGGTGGCTTTAATTGTTATAGTAATAGTGAGGAGGAGGAGGAACTCAAGATTTATGAACATTGGATCAATATCACTAAAGATGAGTCTCATAAATACAAGCCCAGTTCTAAGGCCATCCAAATTTATCAAAATTAATTTCTTGAAGAAGAAAGGCGTGAAAAAGAGTATCGAGAAAAAAATTATTTTGGGGAGCAAGAGTTAGATGCATTATTTGAACCCATTGATGATTTTTCTTCCGATACTTTTGAAGATGAAGTAAGTTTTCAAACAAATGAGGAATCTGAGGTGCTAGATCCTAGGAAGCCTACTTTGGAAGAAACCTTACTTCTGTACATGCAAGGCGTAAAAAGGATCCTTGGTGATGATTGGGAAAAGGAACCATATAGCAAGGAGTTTGATTCTTATTTTGAAAACTTATCGGAGGTTGAGCCTTACGCTTCACCTACAAATTTTGAGAACGAAATCGTTGAGAGTGATCCAAGTACTTTTGAACCTCAACCTCTTATAAATATTTCAAAACGTATTGAGGTTGAAGATCAACAGTCTCATTGTGACCCCAATATTATCGAACCATTAAATCCATCACAAGAACTGGATGAATGTCTTGAGGACATTGACCCAATTCTTGTATGGGAATGTTATTTTGAGATGCATCATCTTATGGACTATACACTTAGACGTGTCACTCCACCAGATCCAATTGAAAATTTGGGGGAGAATATTTTGAGGACAAGGACTCTATGCTTGAATTGTTTTCCAAGATGGACTCTTTCTGTTTGTGTTCTCCGCTTCCCATACTACTTGAAAAATCTTTGGGACGTGATTTTATTTTTCTTGGATCCCAATGATACTTGTCCCCCCGTGCACTAAAATCCCTCATTATCTCCCTAAATTTTTTAATTGGTGATGGTTCATTTCTTTCGCTTTGCACATGCCTTCCGTTGTTCAAACGAAATTGTTATTTTTCGGGAGGTATGCTTTCTAGTGAGGGTACACCATTAATCCCTCAAAGTCACATTGTATTTTGGGTGGACCCTCAAATTTTTTGACTTCTAGTGTATAACTTATTAGAATTTCAAATCGTAGGTTGTAAAATAGTTAGCTTATTTTTTTTTCTTTTCTTTTTTTCCTCTTTAGTTTAGAGTTTTTGTTATTCTTTTTCCTATGCTTGGCTCTAACATATTTTGTAGATTCAATGGACTCGTACTTTTCGCCGATCGCTCCATTTTGGGTAATATCTTTCTTTTCCTCTCTTTATGTTGTGTTCTTGATTCGCATTGAGGACAATGCAATATTTAAGTTAGGAGGTGTGGGATATTCTTCCCGTTTATTATTTAGATTCATTGATTTGATCACATGTTCTTTCCAAGTGTTTTTTTTTAGAAAATTTCAAAAATTTAAAAAAAAAATTGAAAATTTTTGAAAAAAAGCCAAAAATATTTTTCTTCAAAATAAATAAAAATTGGAATTTAAAAATTTCAAAAATATCACCTTTATTCTATTTGAAGTCTCAAATTGTTAAATCTCTATTGCACTATGCCGAAATTGACCAAAGATGGAAATTGTGCTAAAATTGATGACTTAACGAATACGTGTGGAGATTAACAAAACCCGGTGAGATTTTGAGCCTACCAATTTTTTTGAGTTTTTAAATCAATCCGAGTTAATGGTTAACTCATAGTTCTAATTCAACATTTTAAATAAGTCGTTGATGATCTCAATTCTTTGTTTTGATCGATTATGAAGCACCTTATACTCTTGACTCACTTGAGTCTACATTGTATAAGTGTTCATCTAGTTTGGAAATTGTGACAAAATTATGTCTAACCTAGAATCCAAAGAACCCCAGAGCTTGCACTACTATTTCATCTTTCTTGATTGAAGTGATCTAGACCTCATTACCAACACTCACACACAGTAATACATGTCATATTGCATATAAGTGTGTGTACATATGTTGAGTGTGTTTAAATCCATAATATTGCTTTTTAAATATTTTTTGGGATTTTATAAACATTTTAAAATAAGTTTTTATTAATTTAAACTTGGTTTTAAAAGTTTTTGGGGTCAATCTGCAATTTTACATTAATGGTTATATTGCCTTAAAGTTACCTTGGGTAGAATCTGAAAGCGACAGAGACTTCAGGGTGTATTTTTAATCATTTTCAGACGCGCGTTTTATCTCTATTCATTGGCAAACATTTGTTGCTTTCTGATTGGTGGATAGTGTGTTTCTTTATAGAGTGTAAACCAGTGCCTGTTTACAACCCTATTTGAACCAATCATGAGGGTTTTATTCACCGCATATCGTGAACCCTTGGATTAAAGTCAATCCATCTTGACTCAATCTGAACCTTTGATTTTGGTCCTCATTCTCAAACTCAGCCTCCTATAAAAGGACCCTTCCTCTCAGCCTTCGAAGACTTTTCCCATTTCGTCCTTTTGAGAGAAAAAAGAGAGTAGAGAGAGAAGAGAGAGAAAATAGAGAGAAGAGAGAGAGAGTTAGAAACCCTAACCCTAACCCTAAATCGTCAAATCCTTTTTCAAATCAAAACCTCTTTCCAAGTCCTGTACATTCCAAACACCACCTTGAGTGTTTGAGAGCTGTTGTTGGTAGTTGATTTGATGCTGAAACCTCTTTGTTCTTTAGATCTTATGTCCAACTTAAACAGTTTGTCTTAGATCTATTTTCTGCTTTATAGAAATTTTAGATCTATGTACTTCATGTTACATTACACTTAGATTTACATATTTTGTTTCTCATCTTGAGAAATATATTGTTGATTTGCTTTCTGTAAATGTTTTTAACTTTGAAATCAACAAAAATATTTTCTGTTTCTAGTTCTCTTGAAACAAGACCTTTGACCTAGTTTGGAATCGCACTTGGTGATTTTCAATCTCAAATTTTTTTCAAAACAGAGATTGATTAAGATCTTGATACGTCTTCTGAGCAAGATAGACGTGGATTCTAGGATTGTTATAAAGGTCAAATAAGGTTAAGTTTTGTGAGAAGAGAGAAAAAGAAAAATCATAGCATATAGTCTTATATGTAATTTATTAGGACTGTTTGTACATAATAAGTGTGTGTGTGTGTGTGCATTCATGTGTTAGAGAGCACCTCCACAAACACTTTCACTCTACCACACAAAAAGTGTTGGTAATAAGATCTTGAGAAAAAGAGTCGACGTAAAGAGCTTGAACAAATTAGAAGTTAACAAACTGGGAGAATAACATCAACAATCAGAACTGCAGAGAAGTTATAAGGACACCAGAGGGTACATTCCTAAACTTATATAGGTCTGAGTTGTATGCATGTTTGTTATATAGTTTGTAACTGTTAAAATTTGTTTATAGTGGAATTTTTGTTTTACTCCGTAGAGGGAGTCGTGGATGTTTCCTCAGTTGGGTGAGGGTTTACCACGTAAAAAATCTTGTTCTTAATCTTCCTACATCTTCTCATCTCATTCTTGGTTTTGCTGGATTTAAAGTTTGTTTAAACTGTTTTATAAACTTATTGATCAAATCTTGAATAGATCTCGTACATACTTTTATGAAACACATCTCGTGTTCAATTAGTTTTGGTTTTTAAGAAAAGAGTTTTTCCAAAAAACTATTCGGAGTTACTTAAATAGTTTAATTTTATTAAACGGATTTAGTAACAGAATTTCAATTGGTATCAGAGCATTGTAAAACTTGTTTTAAAGAGATCCAGTGTTTCTGAAATTGTTTTCTGAAAATCAAATATGGACGAGAAAAATGAATGATTTGGTAACTTGACCAGACCTCCTTTCTTTGATGGAACCAATTTTGCTTACTGGAAAGTAAGAATGATTGCTTTCATTCAAGTAACTCTGGGAGATGATGTCTGGGACATTATTGAAAATGGTTACATTTTTCCTACAAAACCAGCCACTGAAGGAAGTAATGAGAGGGTTAAGAAAGTATTACGTGAATTCACACAAGAAGAGAAACAAGTTTCTCGAAATAATAACAAAGGAAAGAATGCCATATTTATGTCAATAAATGAACATGAGTTCAAAAGAATCTCATCCTGTACCACTTCTAAGGAAGCTTGGGACACTTTGGTTACTGCTCATGAAGGTGACACTAGAGTTAAAGCTGCTAAAACTCAAATGCTCATTCAACGGTATAACTCTTTAATTATGTCTGAGACTGAGTCATTTGATGACTTCTATATGAACCTGACTGATATTGTGACAAAACTGCATGCTAATGGGATAACATATGATAGACAAGAAATTGTATCTAAAATTCTAAGATCATTACCACAGAAATTTGACAACAAAAGATATGCTATTGAGGAAATGTGTGATATAAATCTCACTCCTGAATTACTCAGTAGTAAATTAAGAACTGTGGAAATGGAACTAGAATTTAAGAAGCAATTGACCCAATCCCATAGGAAACAGACTAGTTCCAATCTAAGCTTCTCTTCTAAATTGATTAAGCCTGAGTTTAATACTTCCAATGACGACTCTGATGAGGAATGCGATATAGAGAGTTTGGACAATCAGATTGCCTTGATGTCAAAACAGTTTAAGAAAATCATTAAATTTAGAAACAACATAGAAAATAAACAAGGCAAGTCCAATTATCCAACTCCCTTTAATCACAGACCTCATGAGAAAAGCCATGACAAACATCACAAGGACTCTCACACTAGACCTAACAGAGACCTTAAGAAGACTGAATGCTTTAGATGTGGTAAACTAGGACACATTGCACAAGACTGTAGAGTTAACTTGAACACTCAAAACAAACACACTAGAGCCAACATCTGCAGGACATGGGATGATTCAAGTGACTCTGAAAATGAGGAACCTGAGTCATCTGATGTTTTTGACCCTTGCATGTCCTTCTTTGCCAAGATTATCTATAATGATGAAATGCCTGTGTTTGTTAGTGAGGATGAATCCAGTAATTTTACTTCTGATGTTTCGAATAATGATGTTACTGGTTTAGATGCTTTGATTACTGAGAATATTGCTATCTCTTCTTCGGGGTGTGTGAGTCAAAGGGAAAGCGATAATGACGATATCAATGGGTGTGTGTGTCCAAAGAATGAAGCCCTAGGGGTCACTTCACACACTACACTTAGTGACTCGGACAATGAAGACCTCCCAGATATTCACACACTCTATGCTAAAACTCTCAAGAAAAGCACTAGACTAGAAAAGGTTATGAAAGATCTCACTAAGAATTTAGAAGATCTAAGCCTAATGGTCAAACTAAATGCTGAAGAGTATACTACCCAATGTCTGACTCATGAATAGAAATCAAAATATTTGATCAAAAACTTAGAAATTTGATTGAAACAAATGAAACTCTGGAGAAAAAAATACAAAGAGACATTGTTAGAATTGGAACAAACTAAAGAAAAGACAGCAACTATTTTCAAAAAATTTACAAAATTTGAAAATAACTCTAACTGTTTTGATGAATTTGTTGCTGAATCAAAAACCAATTCTGATGATCGAACTAGAATAGGATTCTGCCCCAATTTGAAGACACAAACAAAGTCTTTTGAAACTATCAAGTTTGTGTCAGGAGGTAAAAGACCTATTGAAACCTGCCCAAATTTTCATTCCCTAAAAACTGAGTTTGATTCAAAACATCAAAATTTTAACAATGGGGAATCAAGTTTCTCTAAACATGAAAGTTCACCTAAGGCTAAATACGCCTGCCCCTCTATTAGGAAGAGTGAGTCCGCATTCAAGACTGTCTTACCTAGGAATAAAGTTCAACCTCAAAATTCCTCAAAACCGTTGTTTAGAGACTTTCCTAAGGAGACTCCAATCTTGAGTAATCTTTATTGCTCTTACTGTGATATATACAGTCACTCTTTTGATAGTTTCTATGATAGGAGACTAGTTAAACCTGTCTATTATCCTCCTTCCTATCAGAACTTTAACTATTCTAGGAGAAGCCACAACAATTATATACTTCCTAGACAACCAAATAAAATCTCTAATTATAGGAAGAGAAAGACCAAACCTAAAAGAACATTTCCTAGAAGGATTCCTAAGCACTTTCCTAAACCAAATGCTCATGTTTTTCATAAAACTCAAAATCATGCGCAAAACATTTTTTAACAAAAATCGAATGCTCACAGATTTTATCAGTTGAGAGCTAATAAGCGCAAAATGAAAACTAGAGTAATTTGGGTTAGAAAAGAAGATCTATTACCTCAGATGAAGTGTAATATAGATATTACTGCCTTAAAGCTAAGCACGCATCATCTGGTTGGTATTTAGACTCTGGATGTTCTAAGCACATGACTGTGGATGATACTAAACTTTTGAACAAAACCAGCTTTGCTGGTGGAAAAGTTATTTTTGGTGATGGAGTATCATCTCAAATCATAGGCAAAGGAACTCTCCAAGAAGATGGACTTCCTGTTCTTGAAAATGTTCTTCTAGTTAAAGGTCTTAAGGCCAATCTACTTAGTATCTCGCAATTTTGTGACTCAGATCATACTGTTACCTTTTCAAAGAACAATTGCAAAATTTTAAATGAAAAAGGTGAATGCATAATTACAGGATTCAGGACTCCTGACAATTTCTATACTGTCATGAATAATTATGAAATCTGTAATGTTACCAGAATGGATGACAACGAGATATGGCATAACAGAATGGGCCATATAAATTACGATAATCTTAGTAGACTGACCTCTCAAGAAATAATTAGAGGAGTTACTAAAATCAAACCCATTCCTAACATTGTCTGTGGTTCCTATCAGGAAGGTAAAATTGTTAAGGCACCTCATAAGAAAGTTAATGATGTTCTTACCTCTAATCCCTTGGAGCTCATCCATATGGACCTAATGGGTCCTTCCCAAACTGTTAGTCTATGTGGACACAATTATATTCTAGTTATGGTTGATAACTTCACCAGATTTACTTGGGTAGCCTTTTTAAAACAAAAGTCTGACACTTTTCAAACTTTCTTAAAAATACTTCTTCGCATTGAAAATGAAAAGGACACTCAAGTAAATAGAATCCGTAGTGATAGAGGTGGAGAATTCAAAGACACTGGTATAATAGAGTATTGTGACTATAATGGTTACAAGCACGAGTTTAGTGCTCCTAAGACCCCTCAACAAAATGGAATTGCCAAGAGAAAGAATCGTACACTTCAAGAGATGGAACGTGTTATGTTACATGCCAAGAATTTGCCTAAATATTTTTGGGTAGAATCTATTCGTACTGCATGTCACATCATAAATAGGGTCTATCTTAGAAAGAATTCCAAACAAACCCCTTATGAACTTTGGTACAATAAGAAGCCTAATCTCAAGTACCTTAGAACCTTTGGCAGTACTTGTTATGTATGCAAAGATAGGGAACACTTATCTAAATTTGAGAGCTGGGGAGATAAAGCCATATTTTTAGGATACTCGCCTAACAGTAGAGACTATCGAGTGTATAATCTTCGCACTAAAACCTTGATGGAATCCATAAATGTAATTGTGAGTGCCACTACTGTAGAGAACAAAACTGGTGAATCAACTATTGTAGAAGAGCCTACAAACATTTTATAAAATGACTCTCCTGAAATAGATGATTCATTACCAATTGAGATACCTGAAGTACCTAACTGGGTTTCTAAATATCATCCCATAAATAACGTAGTTGGTAACCCTAGTGAGCCAGTGCGTACAAGATCTCAACTAAGAAATTATGCACATTATGCATGTTTTGTTTCCCTAGTGGAACCAAAGAATGTAAATGAGGCATTGAATGACTCTCACTGGATTTTTTCTATGCAGGAAAAACTTCTTTAATTTGTCATTCATGATGTTTGGTATCTTGTACCTCGGCCTGATCACAAAAAGGTTATTGGCACACATTGGATTTTTAAAAATAAGTCTGATGAAAGTGGGATAATCATTAGAAACAAAGCAGATTAGTTGCTCAAGGATATTCTCAAATTGAAGGAATAGATTTTAACGAGACTTTTGCTCATGTTACTCGTTTAGAATCTGTTCGTCTTCTCTTTGCTATAGCTTGCCACTTGCATTTTACACTCTACCAAAGGGATGTCAAATCTGCATTCCTTAATGGAATATTGACTGAGGAGACCTATGTCGAACAACCTAAAGGGTTCATTGACCCTCAATATCAAAATCATGTATTTCGTCTTAAAAAGGCTTTGTATGGCCTTAAACAAGCACTTAGAGCTTGGTATGAGCGTCTTTCCAGTTTCCTCTAAGGTAAAGGTTTCAAAAGAGGTGGAAATGATCAAACCCTTTTTGTCAAACATTTTGGCAAACACATCATTATTGCTCAAGTTTATGTTGACGACATTTTCTTTGGATCAACTTCTCCCTCAGAAGTAAAATCCTTCTCTGAAATAATGCATAAGGAGTTTCAAATGTCTCTTATGGGGGAGTTGCAATTTTTCTTAGGTCTTCAATTCAAACAAAATTCAGAAGGATTATTTATCTCGCAATCTAAGTATGCTTTAGAGATAGTAAAGAAATTTGGCCTTGAGAGTGCTAAAAATGCTAAAACACCCATGAGTACTACGGTAAAACTTTCTAACGACGAAACTGGAAAATCCATAGATCCTACTCTATATCGTAGTATAATAGGAACCTTACTATACCTTACTGCCTCGCGTCCTAATATTATGTATGCTATGTGTGTATGTGCTCGTTATCAAAATAACCCTAAAGAGAGCCATATGAATTCTATTAAACGAATCATTAAATATGTAAAAGGCACTATGAATCTAGGACTTTGGTACACTAATGACACACCAAGCACTATAATTGGGTACACTGATGCTGACTGGGCTGGGTGTACTGATGATAGTAAAAGCACATCAGGAGCATGTTATTATATAGGTAATAACTTGGTAGGATGGAGTAGTAAGAAACAAAACTGCACATCACTCTCAACAGCTGAATCTGAATACATAGCCGGTGGCAGCTGTTGTGCTCAATTACTATGGCTTAAACAAATGCTGAGTGATTATGGTATTCAAGAAAACCAATTGCATCTCTATTGTGATAATCAAAGTGCGATCAATATTTCTAAAAATCTTGTTCAACACTCGCGAACAAAACACATAAAAATAAGACATCACTTTATACGCGAATTAGTTGAAACTAAGGAATTAGAAATTAATTATCTTCCTACTGATTTGCAACTCGCAGATATGTTTACCAAACCTTTAGATTACAATCGATTTATTTCTTTGCGTAAATCTATTGGTATGGTGTGTGTTGATTAATCTCTTTGATCTCTTTATTTTTCCCTTTGTCCATTTGAGACAAAATGGGGGAGAAATTTGAATCTTTAATGATTACATATGCTAAATAGCTTGATCCTAGTGATTCATTGCAGGTTTTTGTACAGTTATTCTCAACAGTTGTAATAGGGTATTCAATTGTAAATAGTTGAGTTATGTACTTTTGCTTTCTAGGATTTGGGTAGATAGATTTTTGTAGGAATAGGTTTCCTTCCTTTTGTTGCCCTACGAGTTCTAGATAACTCAAAGGAGATTTTGTCTCATATTTCCAAAGGGGGAGATTGAAGCACTTTATACTCTTGACTCACTTGAGTCTACATTGTATAAGTGTTCATCTAGTTTGGAAATTGTGACAAAATTATGTCTAACCTAGAATCCAAAGAACCCTAGAACTTGCACTACTATTTCATCTTTCTTGATTGAAGTGATCTAGACCTCATTACCAACACTCACACACAGTAGAATGGATTAATACATGTCATATTGCATATAAGTGTCTGTACATATGTTGAGTGTGTTTAAATCCATAATATTGCTTTTTAAATATTTTTTGGGATTTTATAAACATTTTAAAATAAGTTTTTATTAATTAAAACTTGGTTTTAAAAGTTTTTGGGGTCAATCTGCAATTTTACATTAATGGTTATATTTCCTTAAAGTTACCTTGGGTAGAATCCGAAAGCGGCAGAGACTTCGGGGTGTACTTTTAATTATTTTCAGATGCGCATTTTATCTCTATTCATTGGCAAACATTTGTTGCTTTCTGATTGGTGGAAAGTGTGTTTCTTTATAGAGTGTAAACTAGCGCCTGTTTACAACCCTATTTGAACCAATAAGGAGGGTTTTATTCACCGCATATCGTGAACCCTTGGATTAAAGTCAATCCATCTTGACTCAATTTGAACCTTTGATTTTGGTCCTCATTCTCGAACCTTCTCAGCCTCCTATAAAAGGATCCTTCCTCTCAGCCTTCGAAGACTTTTGCCATTTCGTCCTTTTGAGAGAAAAAAGAGAGTAGAGAGAGAAGAGAGATAAAATAGAGATAAGAGAGAGAGAGTTAGAAACCCTAACCCTAACCCTAACCCTAAATCGTCAAATCCTTTTTTAAATCAAAACCTCTTTACAAGTCCTATACATTCCAAACACCACCTTGCGTGTTTGAGAGCTGTTGTTGGTAGTTGATTTGATGTTGAAACCTCTTTGTTCTTTAGATCTTGTGTCCAACTTAAATAGTTTGTCTTAGATCTATTTTCTTCTTTATAGAAATTTCAGATCTATGTACTTCATGTTACATTACACTTAGATTTACATATGTCTCAGCTTGAGAAATATATTGTTGATTTGCTTTCTGTAAATGTTTTTAACTTTGAAATCAACAAAAATATTTTCTGTTTCTAGTTCTCTTGAAACAAGACCTTTGGCCTAGTTTGGAATCGCACTTGGTGATTTTCAATCTCAAAATTTTTTCAAAACAGAGATTGATTAAGATCTTGATACGTCTTCTGAGCAAGATAGCCGTGGATTCTGGGATTGTTATAAAGGTCAAATAAGGTTAAGTTTTGTGAGAAGAGAGAAAAAGAAAAATCACAGCATATAGTTTTATATGTAATTTGTTAGGACTGTTTGTACATAATAAGTGTGTGTGTGTGAAAGCATGTGTTAGAGAGCACCTCCGCAAACACTTTCACTCTACCACACAAAAAAGTGTTGGTAATAAGATCTTGAGAAAAAGAGTCGACATAAAGAGCTTGAACAGATTGGAAGTTAACAAACTGGGAGAACAACATCAACAATCAGAACTGCAGAGAAGTTATAAGGACACCAGAGGGTACATTCCTAAACTTATATAGGTCTGAGTTGTATGCATGTTTGTTATATAGTTTGTAACTGTTAAAATTTGTTTATAGTGGAATTTTTGTTTTACTCCGTAGAGGGAGTCGTGGATGTTTCCTCAGTTGGGTGAGGTTTTACCACGTAAAAAATCTTGTTCTTAATCTTCCTACATCTTCTCATCTCATTCTTGGTTGTGCTGGGTTTAAAGTTTGTTTAAACTGTTTTATAAACCTGTTGATCAAATCGTGAATAGATCTCGTACATACTTTTATAAAACACATCTTGTGTTCAATTAGTTTTGGTTTTTAAGAAAAGAGTTTCTTCCAAAAACTGTTTGGAGTTACTTAAATAGTTTAATTTTATTAAACGGCTTTAGTAACAGAATTTCAGATTATAGGAAATGGAATGTTGCCTCGAAAAGCGCACTACAAATCTCTAAATTAAATAAATCTCGGGACGCATATGGTAAATTAATAAGTAATTCGTACAATGAAGTAAGCCATCGTTGTTACCCAAAAATAATAACCATAAAAATATGTGAAAAAAATTACCCTTTTTTGCAACCCAATTTGAGTTGAATAAAATTTTCCTTTTCATTTGGTAACCCGAAAACCCCAAGTAACTCGGAATTGTGAAGATTGGCAATGTCATAAATAAAATTCGATAAGTGCATAAAAAGGGGGCAAGAAAAGAAAAAAAAATAGTAGAAAAATACTCAACAAAAATAGCAAGAAGAGAAAAAGAGTAAATGCCCGGAAAAAAAGCAATAATGGACATCATAAGAAAAAATTTCAATTCCGAAGTTCCCAATCATTCCCATATTACCCAATACACCTTTAACCCGAAAAAGTCCTACCGAGTTCTAATTGCAAAATTGATTACCGCGTGGAGAGTTAAGATACAAAAAGATAATACGAGAGATTAAAGAGTGTGAATGTGAGGCGATGTTTCTCGTTTTTCAATTACCGTAATCCGATGAAGAGATCATTTCACTAAATAATTTTGTCTTTCATAATTGTGTGACTGAACTAGCATTCCATTACATTTACTCTTATAAATCACGCATACCGAGAGAATAGCCACAATTCCGAGTGATTCGTTTGTGAGTGCATTCAGTGAGATTTTGAAATCAAAGCGAATTTTTGAAAAGTAATGTAATAATCAATCGGTGGAAATTAACGGTTCGATTTTTGGCTTTGCACACACACACGACAACTTGAGACTCTTTTAAATATGAATTTATGGTGACTATTTTTCGGAAGGTTTAAATTGTACTGTTTTTAAGTATTTTGATTTTTTTTCTTTGAGTCAATAACGAATTTTGTGGGTATATTCACTGCAAACCCTCACGAGACACGACTCGTCCTACTAGGGTAACCTAGGGGTTCAACGGCTTGTTGCATACGCTAAATGCAATCGCTTGCTTGCGAAAAAAGTATTCTATCCCAATAAAGTGTTTAGAAGAGTTGTGACGTTATTCTTTTTTTTTTTATTTTACATTGCTCGGGACGCGCAAAGTTCTAAGTTAGGGGGGTTTGATCGGGCATAAATATTGTATATTTATCCCCTTAATTTTGGTACCTTTGTGAACCCGAGTGGTGCAATTGATATGGATTTAACTCGTATGTATGGTACTAACCTTCGTTGGCAAGTATTTTGTGTTTTGTGTTTCTCTTATGTGTTTTAAAGGTAAAGTATGCAAGTGCGTGCGAAAGAGAAATCGAAACAGTGAAAGAAAGGTTAGGGAGGCAAGTTCAAGGGCATTTTTGTAATTTTGCAGCCTGATTTCGGATGTGGGGCCAATTGGAAAGTTAAAGATCTCAGAAAAATAAGAACACTGGAAAATTGGTACCCAAATTCGAGCTACGGTGAAAGAGTTATGATCCTTTGAAGTTGCAGAAAAATCATAAAAGAAAGGCTAGGAAGGCAAGTTCGAAGGAATTTTCATAATTCTGAAGCCCGATCCCGTAGGTGGGGCCTTATAGAAAGTTTAAGATCTCGGAACAACGAGAATCTTGGAAAAAACGACACCCCAATCTGAGCTACGGTGAAGGATTTATGATCATTTGAAGTTGAGAAAAAATCCAAGAAAGAAAAGAAGAAAGCTTGAAAATTTTGTAAGTGTTGAATTTCCAGCCAATTCCCTCGGACCACAGCCCAAACCGATTCGCCCATTTGTCACGCACCAGATCCCTTACAAAATTAGTCACGCTTTCTAAGTGTGACAAATTGCCAGATACGGGATTTTTATTTTGTTCTTATCTTTTAGCCAAAAGAGTTTTGTGTTTTGGGAACTCTTCTAAATGACCTCTAGCCTATATATTTAGTCATTAGGACTATTTTATTCAGATTTCATTGATGTAAAAGCTCTATAACAAGTAGGAACATCTAGGTGAATAATTTACATACTTTGCACCATTAATTCAAGAGCTTTTCCAGTTTTTCTTCAATCTTTGATTTCTTCTTGCATGTTCTTGTTCTTCAATTTTGGTAACTTTTATTTCCAGCACTTTTATTATTATTTATCTTGTTTAATCTCTCTTTCCAAGCAATTATGAGTTCATGTGACATAGATAACATAGTTTTCATTAATTTCACCATGTTAGGGTAGATTTCTAAGGGTTGGTGTGCATGAACCCAACCCGATGTAATTTAGCCATGTAAAAACTAGGGTTTGAATTGAGATTTGAATTAATCATGTTGTGTAGTTGTCACAACCATCATAGACCTTTTTACCTCGGTTGACTCTAGGTAATCGTGGTGTTTAAGGATGTGATGCACGTGTATCTATTGCGACACTGCATTACTCATCCTCTGATTATGTATGACGCGGGCTTGAACCTCATATATGTAATGCTTGGGAGTACTAAAGACCGGTTTCAATTAAATTTCTAATTCAAAATTTTAGCATTCTATACGGTAAATTTACTAGGGTTTGGGGGATTCTATTCCCAACCTGTTTTCCCTTCATTCTTATGTAGATAATTTTGCTCACATAGTTATTGCAGTAGTTTAATTTAGTGTCTGTTTAGTTAATTAGTTATTTCCCATCTCAATCATCTTTTTGTTTCTTTTTAGAGTCAAGTTAGGGTTAACAGTCTTACCTTTATTTTCACGTTCACTCGTCCTAGTTCCCTAAGGATTCGATACCCAGAATAGCCACTATACTCCACAAGAGTGTAGTTAAAGTTTAGGTTTTTGTATTGCAGTTGGAAGCCAATAACAACGATTAGCGTATTACACGGACCCTATAACAGTTTTTTTCCCACTATAGTGGGGCGCACCCTAAGGGAATCATCTACATACTATGAAATGTGGCCTTTCACGAAATATAAAATTTTTTTCATCAATTTTAATCCAACAAACCTCAAGAACTTTCATCCTTTCTCCCTCACTCACACCACCATATGCAAACAAATTATATTGCAATCACTAGTCTTTTGAATGCTAATGACAACAAGTAAAGGTGATTTAAAAGAACAGAGGAATAAGTCTACACTATTACTTTTGATAATTCTTCTAAATAGGAAAGTTATATTCTACTTTTCTCCTTTAGGGATATTAGTCTAAATGACCACGTAATTTTTTTTCATAATCTAAAATATACTTAGCAAGATAATTAGGGTTTTCTTATTTAAAGTAGTTTTCCTTAATTACTTTCTATGTTTTATTTAGAAGCTTTCATATTTTAATATAAGGAATCTTCACATGTTAACTTAAAAGTTTCTTTATGTTAATTTGGAAATATTTATATATTTTACAAAAATACTTTGGTGAGTGAATTATAAATTTAGAATTTGACATATGATCATATAAAAGATTGTATTTTAAAATGTTGGGATTTCATTTATTTTATACTCAAAATTGAATATTAATTAAATCATAGGATGATGATAATAAAAAAATATATAATATAGTTGTCTCGATCCTATATCTGAATTCTATGGTTGAAAAGGATTATAGTTTGTAGAATAAATATTTGAGCTAGATTTATAATTGAGAATGAAAGTAATAAGTATCGATGAAAAAAATGACACAAACATGTAGACTAGTTTGATGATAAATAATTTAATCCTTCTTATGAAATTAGTATATAATACTAGAAATTGGTAAAATCATAACTAATATGAAGTTGGGTAATTATTTCTTCTAAATTAAATATTATGAATTAAAGATATTCTAGTTGGTGAAACTTTACTTAGTGAAAATATTTAGCCTGGGATTCATTAATGATTATTATAGATAGGTGGAGATGGTGGAAATTTTGAGAATAAGTCAAGTATGAACATTATCTAGTAAGATAGGGTAAACGTTGACCATTTCAGGTTATCATTGTGCACCTCCCATGGATCATGCTTAGCTAGATGTGTTGATCTTCAGTCGAGACAGTTTCAGAGATATTAGTTGATGTATAACTTTTTATCTTTATTTATTTCATTTTTTTTAAATTTAAACTTGTAGTTGAATGTTGAATAGGGGATCTAGTTGGTTTATGTATTCTCAAGTTGTGGTGTGGGGGACATGGATTATTTCTTTGTGATTTACTTGGCTTCATATATCAATTATGTATTTATTTGTTGTTGGTATTAATCAATTTTATTCTTGCATGTTCATGCTGAGAATGGTATTTAATTGTTCGATATTCATATTCTTTATATTTTTAAATAAGAATTTTCATTAAATACTTACACAAACTAACATTGACACTAAGGTCTAACTTATGGTGCAATTTATGTGCTTATTCCCCCTCTCTTCCTTTCATACCATAATCACATACTCTCCCCTCGTTATTACCCCCATTAACTAGCATCCAACCCCCTTATTATTTGAGACAATTAATATCTTATTTTTATTTTAATAAATCCTTTAACTCTTGAAATTTACCCACCATATTATGTTTGACACATCTAATTGTGCATGACCATGGGTAGAAAAATGTTTCAGTCTTAAATTAAAGTCACACATGAATTAAATTAAATAATAAAGGCAATAAATTTAAAATGATCATAAAAAACATTAAATAAATAAAAAATAATATTAGAGAAAATTATTACTCATCACTACGGCCTTAGATTTACCCATTATAACCCAGTATAAGTGAGCTCATATTGAACTCACACCATAAATTGATTCAGGTAGGTCGGGGTATGACATAAGACAATGTAAATAGATATTAGGTTACATATTTTATGCAGATGGCAATTATAACATTATTAGAATTTGGATGGATTTGAATACAGAGAAAATTAATAATATAATATTTGCCTTGATCCACCCCATTAACCGCTCTTCTTATCAAAGATATATATGAAGAATGAATAAGAAAATGTTAAAATTTTAAATTCTATTTATTATGGCAATAGTTTGTAAATTGATTTAGAAAAACAAGTTCTTGTCACTAAGAGTAGTATCACCAGCTCAACCAAAATAGTTTCGTATTACTTTAGATAGGTTTTTCGTGTTTTTTTTTTATAAATCATCATTGTTGTTCAAGACTAAAAAATATATATATCACCATATCCATTGTAGTATAATTCTTAACAAAAAGATAAAGTGGTATGCATTGGTTCAACACTGACATATTTGAATAGAACCACATCCAATCCAATTGAAGTCGAGTCTGTCAATTTCACAATCTAATCCAATTCGATTTGAAGATAAAATCCGTTCCAATAAAGATTGATTGGATCATTTTTTGAAATTTATTTATAATCTTTTAATTTAATCTTTTTTAGAATCGGTTTAGATTTAGATCCGAGATAATACAACAAATTCAATTTAAACCAGATAATTTAATAAAGCAATCAAGTATTAGTCAGTTAAATCAAGTGTAAATGATAAATTACATAATATATGAACTAATATTATATTCTAACCAATAAAAATATTGCACATGTCACATTTAAAGTATTATATATAGTTGGTTTCTATTAATTTTAGTAGTTTTGTGTTCGTAGAACCAAAACGAATCTAATTGCGGATGATGTTTTAAAAATTGAATCCAATCCAATTTAGGTCTTTGGTAATTGTATTAAATAGGATTGCATTGGTTGATTTCATCCATTTGGTTTTGATCTTGTAAGAATTCAAATAAATAATGATTTTACTCAAATTCATTGATGTTTCTCACAGAGGGGTCAAACTCCAAATAAATCAGTGAAGAGTTGAGGATGAGGTGAAGATGTGGTTAAGTGATGAGGTGCTTAAATCCTAATTCTCAATTCTTATTCTTAAATGACTAAAACGCTTTTCACATTCTAATTTATTTTACTCAAATTTTCATGAGATTGGCCTTAGAGAGACTCAAAATAAGCGGCCAATATCATATTACACCAATGATGTAGTCTTATTATCGTAAAATAAATACATAAATATAAATTTTAGAAGTAAGAATAAAATTAAAAAATATTTAAAAAAAATCTTATATGGGTATGGTTATCAGGGAACACAAATGTCCAGAAATATGCACATTTCGCCTTCAACTCGGATTTTCAAGACAGATACACATACTATTTGTATTCATATTCACGATATTTAAACGTTTTATTCGAATTCCCTCATTTTGATTTTTTTTGGATAATTACCTGCAAAAAATTATATTCGAATACTAGATAAATTTGGGTTGCGAATGTTCATTTACACTCGTATTATTTACACACACGAAGAAAGGAATCTTACACTTATCTCATTAGCATTTTAGCTTTATCTATTTCAATTTTTTTTTCTTTTGTTTTGGTATAACTAAAAAATAAAGTATGCCAAGAATTAGTAGTTGAAGCTAATTGTCCTACTTAATGTAACAACATGTTTTATACTCCCTAAGTTTATTTGGATTGCCGTTATTCTTAAACAAATAATTTGTATCGTAAGGACTTTATATTGAGTCTATTGAGTTATAACTCCACATCATTGAAGAAAAAAAAAGACAGCAACGTGAAAAGGATTACTGGACCGTACTTTTTAGATGAAAGACAACTTGGGGTTTGGTAAGCTTCTTAGGTTTTGTATTTCCTTCAGTTTCTCTTTTAAGTAAGGAATTGACATGAAAAAAATGTGATTTTAAAAATATGAAAACGTTTTTTAATTTTTTTTTATTTTATAAAAAATCTAGAAAACTAAGGATCTCATTCCAACGAGATTACCTCGATCGAAAGGTGTTTTGATCGTGGTCATGTTTTTCAAATAGGGGACATCGTAAGATAAAATACTTCAGTGAGAGGAACTAGAAAGAAGCGTGTTTTGTACAAGGGGACTTCGTAGAATAAAAAAAATCATTTGAGAGTACCTCGATCGAAAGTGACCTCATTCAAATGAGGGTTGTTGGTTCGAACGAGGGCCTTGTTTTCAACAAGAGTCAAGTTCTTCTACTACAAAAGTATAAGTAAATTTATAAATGGTTCTTTATAAGTATGAAGCCCAATTTTTACAAAAAAAATTCTTAGTTTTGAGAGAGTCCTTTGTGAGTGTGAGATCTTGTCAATTTACCACGCTTTCAAGGTAGACTTAAGGTTTACAATCCCCTTTAATATTCTATATCAACGAAATAATTTCATGAGAAATATTGTGGGTGACTAGAACATTGAGAACGCATGGAAGATCATCATCAACCGATATTAGTGGACACCGAGGTTGTGGAAGTTGTGTAATTAGTTCTTGGACTGGAGCTTCAATGAATAGTATGGGCAGAGAAGCAGAATTAAAGGGAGTGACCGTGTGGTAGTAAGCATTTTCATATATATAAGATGTGTGTGTGTCCTTATTAAGTCATGCAAAAAGCATTGTGTACTAGTGGACTTTTATGGGTTAGGGCGATAATGATTTTTCTTACAAGGTTTTCCACTATAAATCTTGTCTGTGTTATTTGGGATTGATTTATTTATTTTCTTCCATTGATAATTACGTGCATGAAAATTTAACCTTATTAATTTCATTCGATAAAAGTAAAACTAGTTCAAATTAAAAAGGATTTAAATTTGTTTGATGTTGTAATTAGTTAAGTAATTAAATAATTAAACATAGATCCTTGGGCACATACCAATCTCAAACAATTATTAGAGCGGACTTTTATTTTGTATCTCGAGGGTTCGTCTATGGAGGGCGCTTTGGTTTATCATCCACATTTATTTGATAGTTTTGATGGTGTTTTTGTAACTAAGAAATTTAGGAAAAATCATGTCACTATGGTAGATAATGATTCGAGGAGATGCTTTAAATGTCTAGATGCTGGTCACAAGTTATCCTAGTATCCCAATAAACTAAGTAGTAAGGGAAATAAGAAGTTTAATTTCACTAATAATAGTTACTCGGACTTCACGAATGAGTTTTCTATTGAATGCAACATTATCAAAGTCTTCGCCATCAAGGATGTGTTTAGTCCTAAGTTTTCTCTTGTTGAAGACAAGGTTGTGGGTCATGGCGTAGAGTCCCATTTTAATAGATCCCAAGATTAATAGGAGAATTTTAGTGTAAATGAAAATGGGGAGGTTGTCATTGAAAAGGATTTCTTTAAGATTCTTCATATGTCCCTTAAGATGAAGAAGGTAAATTCTAGAAGAGCGAGAGGGGATCTGTGTTACGAAGGAATGTGAGTCACTTGTGAGCTAATTTAAGACTTGAGAAGCTACTTGTGGCCATCCTGAGGTGCCCTGAAGAAAACTTCAAGGATGGAAAACCCCCTTCCTCCACTCGAGCGGAATTTTTGCGCGCTACAAAGAACATGAAACTGTCATCGTCAAGGATATATGAAAGTGTCGAAATTTGAGACACCAACCTATTTTACTCAAAATAGGAAAAAGAGTTAGCCATCCCTGAACAGACGTCATAAAAGACTATTAATTCACATAAAATCAAGTAGATTACTAGCTCGAGGACTAAGTTACGGAATGGGAAAGTGTTAGGAATCCATTCCGCCTTTTCGGTCTCTATTAGGCGATAAAACATGTTCTCCTTCTCCTAAAATGTGTAATAACATGCATAATGTGTGGGGGTGTTTATATATATATATATATATATATATATATATATATATATATATATATATCTGTGTGTGTGTGTGTGTGTGTGTGAATAGTGTGTGAGGAGTAATAATCATCGTTTCCACATCATGGAAAGGATGGGAAAGATCATTCTAAAGGAGTGAAACTAATATAAAGAGAAAAATATAAGATAACAAAGATATGAATGATGCATCGGATAGTGACTCATTATGAAAGAGTCTGTATGCATGTTAACGGGATCGCTAAAAAGTGAATAAAATAATAAAAATGGCTAAATTATGAGCAATGCATCAGATAATGACTCACTATGAGAAAGTGAATATGCATTTCAAAGAGACCGCTAAAAAGTAATAAAATAAATTGAAATAGTTAATATTAAATATACCGTGAGTAATGTGTCGGATCGTAACTCATAATAAATAAGTGAGTACGCGTGTCAACGAGACCGCTAAAGAGTAATAAAGTAAGTAAAAAATATATAAACTAATATATAAGTAAAATAATACTAAAAATGGAGAAAAAAAGTAAAATGAGGACTCGATTCCCAAAATAGCTTCGGGAGCCTACATATCCGAAATCAACATCAAAGTCTATCTAGTTTGAAATAAGTATAAAATGGGGTTTAACTTATAAATCCTACACAAGTGGTGAAAATGTGAAAAAAGTGGGAAAAAACTATAATTTGGGGTTTATAAGGTAAACCCTCTTTTTGAGTTTTTTTTTAATTTTATAATAAATAAGTTAATAAGTACATAAATAATAAAAAGGTGATTAATGGTGAGAAACTAATAATTAACTAGAAAATGTGCATAAAATAATACAATATATGAGATGCCACTAAATTGACAGAGTATGATGAAGTGGGTTTAAACCTTTTAATTGATTTAAATTCTAATTTTTGAAGTTTTGAATTCTGATTTTTGGATGGTGGTGAAGTGGTGAAAAGTGGTGAGGTGGGTGGTGATGTAAGGGAATATAAAATAATGTTTTTGAAAGTGATGTAATTGGGCTATCACAAGAATTATGAAATTGAAGGTCCCAGATAATGAGGTCAGGGTTTCCTTATTTAGGAAACCCTAATAAAACAAAAGACAAGGTCTCCCCATGGGGGTGCCATCTGGAATGGCTGGTTGCTTGCTAATCATCATAGGTTCCATACTTGGTAGTAAAGTAAAGTCTTACCTACTTGGAGGCCAGAGGAGGTGTGCCTATAGGTAGGCTGAAAGTGGATTTTGTTTTTCAAAAAATGATTGTAAAATGTGAACCATAAGTCCATTTCGTGTACGATCGGGACCATTAGAAAGAGCAGTTAGAGATATATGAAAGTGTGTTGATATACTCTTGGGTACAAGAGTTGACCAAAGTCGAATGGAGACCGAAAAGAATTTGATGACCTTTGCTTAGTGTTTCTAGGTAAAAAGGTTGCTAAATGCGAATTATAAGTTTGATTCATGTATGTTCAGTACTGTTGGAAAGAGGATTCAGAGCTCTTTGAAAGTGAATTGAGATACACTTGGGTTTGAGAGTTAATTAAAGTCAAATTGAGTTTAGGAAGCATCTGATTACCCCTAATTAGGGTTTGAAGAAAGACTGGGGGTCCGAGGTTTGAAGGGACTTTATTTTCAACCTGTGAAGGTGTAAGGGGGTACTAAAATAGGGTTTCCACACTATTATTTTTTAGAATCTTAAGGAGGGGATACGAAGTGTGAATTTTTTCATGATAAGGTCACTATCCTAAAGAAGGCGCTTCTTTAGTCTACTTGGACTCGAAGCTTACTAGAGAATAAGAATGACAGGCTAAAGAAGGATCTTGGCGAGTCTAAAAAATGAAGGTTGAACTTAAAGAGATATCTAAGAAGTTATGAAATATAATCCTTGCACCATCCCATTCCCCAAAGGACACAATGGTACTTGGATATGACAATTCGAACGGGTTAACTCCCAAAGTTGAGACCATCTTTGTCAAAACAACAAAAAAGACTCCTACATGTGCCCCACCTAAGAACACTCCTTATCCAAAGAAAGTGAACACCCCACCTTAGAGATTTTTTTTTTGATATCATGAGAGTGTCTAGGATGCTTAAAACTAATTGTTTCACAATAAAAAACTTGGAGTCGAACCACATATTACAAAGGATTAGGAACCTCGATAGAAAATGATATTATATCACTAAAGATTTGAAGTTTATAGATCTGAATCCTAAGGCCAAGGTACCTTCTATGTCTAGATTCAAATTGATAATAAAACCCCATGTTCACATTATTAGATTTATTTGGGTTAAGAAATCCAACTTGGCTGCTAAATCGGTTGGTAGGCAAGATGTTTCGGTTCCTTTAGATACACAAAGCTCCAAACTTCTAGGAGGTAGGGAGTTTTCTCCTCACAGGTGAGTTGTTCTTTTCGCTCCATAGACAAGGTGTGCCTATTAATGATTCTTTTTCTAGTCCTTGATTGTTTTTAATGCATAATTATTTATATTTTTTATTAGATGTGTACCATTTTATTTTTCATTTGTTCTTTTATAAATTAGAAAAAGCACAAAACGATTTTTCTTTAAGTCTTTTGTGATTTCATTTTGGTTTAATATACGAACATTATGAAAAAAATTATTTTATTTTGAGTAATTTAAGAAAAACAACAAATTTTTTGTTTTTTATTTTTTTATTTTTGTGAATAGCATATGTCGATATGATTAAAAAATTTATGGAACATACCATGCTATCTATTTCACTATTCCAAACCGATATTCACACGCTTAGAGGAGCGGAGATCATTTTCAAAAGATATGATCTTTTCGTTTCAATAGTCATTAGAATTTTTACATTCAAAAAACACGGTTTGGAAAACGTTTATTCTTTCCTACAAATCATTTATCTCTTTCTCCGCAGATATGATATTTTTGCTTATAGTGGAACGTTGAACCTCCACATTTCTCAAAATGCAACTTTCATTTTTCAAAGAAATTATTTCCTTTTTGAATAATTTTTTTATATAAATTAAAGTTTAAATAAACATTTTTTATGCTTCTCATTTTCAACGCACAATTTATGAAAGATAATTTTAAGTCACTATCTTTCTCTTCACAAGATTCATCACTAGACTAATCAAAGAAAGATAGAGTCTCAATCTTAAAAACACCCTCATCACTTAAGAGTGAAGATTGACACACCTCTTTTTCATTTGTCTTTACACCATCAAGTGAGCCAAACATGTTAGGGAGAGAAAATGCAAATTCAAAAATATCCATCCTCACAACATAACACGATCTTCTATAGTAACCCAAAATATGATTTTGCCTCTAGTTAATTAAACCTAATAAAAAATAGGGATAACTTTGATACTAGTTAAGAATGCGCTATGGGATATTACTAAACAAAATGAAAGAATAATCCAAATTAAAGTTTTGCATTTCAATTTTAATATATGTTAAGAACAATGAGTACAACCTAAATGTTTATGTGATAAGATTTTCAAATTATTTAATCTACAGAACAAATATTAATCTTCATTAAGCACTTAAGATATAAACCATGCGAAACAGTAAGTCATGAAACAAAACTAGATGTACGAGGAAACAACCCACTAACGGGATAAACCTCGGGCCAAAGCAACAATCTTACTAAATATCGGTAAAGACTTACATAGGGGATATAAACCTCACTTACTCACACCTCACCCCTTATCCACCATTTTATAGCGATTTGAAGGCCTCTGTAACATCGAAGATATTATTAATACACTGATATCATGATCGAATGATCAACAAGGTTGTCTGAAAGCAACTTCAAAGTTGTCTTGATTTCACTCTTTATAAGACCTGTAAAGAAAAACATGATCAAAAATTCTTTTAAGGATGATATGTCTTAAGTTTAAAAATATTTTAATGAACATAAGTGTTTTGAAGATTCACAAATTTTCCTTTTTCTTTGGTATTGATCACCATAAGACAAGGTTGATCCAGCACAAAGAGGATAGAGAATGAGAACACATAATAAGTCTTCTTTTCTAAAAAGGTTTCAGGTTCTTAAAAATGAAGAACACAAAAACTCAAGACTATTTGTTTAAATTTTTTCTCCTTGAAAATATGTTTAGCCTTATGAAAGAGAAAGACTAATGGGTTATTTAACATAGGAAGCTTGATTCTACTTAACATGGTATGGAAGGAAAGGGAAGCTAAAAAGATCCCATCAACCAAAAAGTGTTTTTTGAAAATATCTTAGAAAATATTTTTTAGTGTTTAAAAAAGGAAAATTTGCTGATGACGTTTGCAGATGCTTCGTTGCAGTGAAGTGATCACTACGTGGGAGTGAAACATTTGTGAAGGCAGGTTACGAGACATGACAAATACTTTTTGCGAGGCAAAAGGTACAAGTTTCTAACAATGAGATATTTCGCTTGAGAGAATTACTTTTTTACTACAACGAGATATCATCGAAGTCAAGTAGAAAATACCACCAGCGAAAGTAGACCTTTGGACATCACCCAAATGCCTTTTAAACATATATTTTCGTAAACAAAAATCCTATGGAACTTGGAGAAAGAAAAATCATAAAAGCACACTACAAGGTTTTGAAAAATATTTCAAAATTTTATATTTTAAAAAGCATGAAAGTTAAGTTCGCTAGTTTACGCTTACCTTCATAATAAAGTGATTGATGTGATAATAGGATGAAATAAGATGACTTTAATATTTTGAATGTTGATGAAGATTTCAGAGACTTCTTGGAAAAAATGTGTTTTGAAAATCGGAATAAGACAATATACCAAAGTGAGGGTATAACGAGCATACTATACTTTTACAATCTTCCCCTTTGTTTATTTCATGACAAAACACAAAATAAGTAAATAAACCTAACACTTATAATAAGGCCGGTCAAAGGCACATAAGATAGATCTCATTCATAAGTATCTGAAAAAGAACAAAGCACTCTTCATTTTTCAACAAAGGGTTGAAAACTATTTTCCTACAAACAATAGCTAAATCTCATCAACGCACCAATGCAGGGTCATGTATCTCATCCTAACTAGCATACTTTCATAACATACTCCCCTTGAATAAAGTATCTCCCGCGTAATAATCTCTATAGTTCACCCATATGGTTCTCAAACTTATTTAAACTTGTTCCATATTTAAACCCAATAAAAATCTTCTTTAAACATGTTTATACATTTATTGCCAAAATACTACAAGTTTATATGCATGAGAAGGTGGATTTTAAATCCTAAAATCCTATTAATGGGTTAAACATACATTTCCTTTCAAAAATTCATCATAGTTGCAAAAATATATTTTCAAGGCGTATTTTTTTTTAATTTCTTCAAACTCAACCAATGTCTATTTTCATAAACTTTAGATTTTGCAAGAAAATTCAAAACATTAATTCACCATTGTTTAGCAAAATAAATCATTAATTTCAAACATTTTATATCATCAAATGTTTAACATCAACCTTTCTAGAAAATACACCATTTTCATAAACATATCAACCTTTAATATTTAAAAACATTGTTACGGTTATTCATTTTATATTTTCAATAATATAACATTTTACCAATCTTTTTATTCCATAAAAATGTTTAACATTATTCTACAAAAAATCATCATTTACTCATATGCATCCTACTTATGCATTCTAACCACAAGACTACTAAAAATGCAATTAGAGTCTTAAATACTGAGGATAGATTTTCCCACCTCTAAAAGATCCAAATGGTAGTAAGAAGGTTGGTATAGGAGGAGCAACCCCCACCTACAAATGTGGGCTCAAGGGGTTACCGATTGCATCCTCCAAATTGTTCCATTTGTGCTCTATAAACTTTCCATCATATTCTCCAAATATCATAGCTCCACTTCAACAATGGTGGAAATAGGTGTAGTAGGCTTGGATATGGTGGAATACTACATAAAAATGGTGGTTTATGGTGGTGGAATGGTGGTGGTAGGCCAACAAAGGTGGAAGAACACCTATAAATGATGGAAGACCACCTCTCACCCTCTCTCATCTTCTTCCATTTTTTACCCAATAAATGCCCCAAACAAGCCTTATAAAAGCCGCCTTAAAGACCAAAAATCCCATTTTTCCCATTCTGGGCTCATCTAGGCTTAATAGCAAACCAAATGAAGGGCTAGAATTATGATATCACACAAGGGCAATCTGATTAAAATATTTTTGAAGCACGTCATTCAAACGACGTCACCACCTCATTCGATGATTGCCTTCGCGCGACCTTCGCGCGACGTGGGATTGTAAAGCAGTGACATCTCGTTCGAAGCCCTGTTTTGCGCGACACGAGATCTCTCTTCTAGCGACTCCCATAAGTCGTTCGAACGATCCATTTTTATTATTTTATTTCCTTTAATTTTAGACACACAATTACCAATAATTCTCATCAGACCTTATTCCATTACACTTTATACAAAATTTAAATGAAATATTAGGGCAGGGTATTACATTTGTCCTCATTGAATGAAAAGGAGTCTTTATAATCATTCACAACATTTACTAACTCCATCATCTTTTGTGCTTAAAAATTATAAACGCAATAGGCACAACTATTTATGGAATTACCGAGAAAAATCCAGTATCACTCATAAAGTCAAGCTTAGTCTAGTACTCCATACCCTTGAGTATATAACATTTGATTAAAAAGGCTCTAAAATATTTGAGTGTGGGTTTCTTTCCTTTTCAAATCTCATAGGGGGTTTTGTTTGTACCATGCCTCTTATAGACTCGATTCACGTTTTGACATGTTGTGTTTATCGCCTCTGCCCAAAACCTCATAGGAATGTCCTTGCCTATTAGTATGGACCTTGAAATCTCTTAATATTTTTTTTTATTTTTTTATTCAGCAATCCTATTTTGTTGACGTGTTTTTGGTGTAGAAAATTCATGGTGTATCCCAACATCACTAGACAATTCCAAAATTTCGGTTCCTTCAAGTTCCTTTCAATGGTCATTTCTAACTCTAACAATAGTGAGACCTTTCTTGATTTGGAATTTTTTAAATGAAGCGATGAATTCATCCGTACTATCGATAAAGTTTTAAAGACCACGACTAATCCTGAAAGGGAATAAAAAAATAGCATGTCATATGAATAAAGAGCTCTGAGAATATTTCATTCTTTCTAGATCAGTACAAAACCTTGTCTAAATTATTGAAATGGAGCAAAATGAATTAAATTTCAAGTTAGACTGAATGAAAAATGGATAGAGATAGATCCCTATCGCTTCAATTAATTATAGGGAGAGAAAAAGAAATGAGCTTCTATTCTTAATTTGAATGATTAACCGATCTGGGAATAAAGAAGTCCTTCGTATCAGACTTACTATGCAAAAAGCCTACAAAAGAGAACCTAGAAAATTTATATACAATCACTAGGATTTAATGTTTACCAATTATACTCTTCTTACACATTGGACACATGAGCTCTATTTTTAGGAGATCTAAAACCTAAAAGGTAGACATCACGTTCATCTACTTTTGTGGATTTCCTATTTGTTTTCCCATTTGGCAAGTACCATATATGCGAGAAAAAGCCGACTCAAAATGAGATAGGTCGTGAACTAGTTCATTCCTAATAAGTTTATAAATATTCATAAAGATCACATGGTTGAACCTATTATTCCAAAGATCCACGACATCATTCCTTCGCACTATTACAAAGAATCTTAATAGACAAATTCACAACGTAACAATGCTTCGTAGTTCTTATGACTTCAAAGTGCATTACCCTTAGGATCAAGGACTTGACATTCGTTCGAGGTAAATTACACATTGTGATGATCATTTCACATTTATCTAGCGCTAATCAAGTTAGCCTTTAAGCCATCCACCCAAAGGACATTATGAAACCTGGTAATCCCAATGATTCAATAGTGACCTATCCTAGCACGTTAGACACACTCTCTTTATAAAAAGTAACCACAATGGTTTTATCTTAAACAAGTTTGGAAACAACTATGTATCCCTGATAATATGCCTATAATACCCACTATGGAATTACCATTGTGATGAGTTATGTAAAACTAATGAAGAGTGAATAAAAATACATTTAACACCTTTCTTTTAAGCCCCAAAGTTTTTCCATTGGGATTATTCTCGCTATTCTTACCCAAATCCTTCATACTTTTTTCAACATTTCTTGTCTTAGAATTTTCCATAATGTTGGACCAAATGATCCTATACTTTTCAACACGGGCCTTAAAATCATGATTTAGAGTAGAATAGTCATCACCTTTTAAAACATGGGGGTCTTTTGGTCATTTTTTGTCTTGTGAACCTTGTAGAAAAAATCCTTCAAGTGTCACTTCCGTTTTGCAAAATGTGCACTCGTACACAAAGCATAAGACATTTTCATTAGGATGATTCAAAATATTTTTTTCTCAAGTTATTGAGGAAACCTTTTTGAAATAAGAGTCTCTTAAGAAGGTTTGACAAATGTGGTTTTGGAATGCACATTGGGTTTTGATTTAAATTTATAAAACCCAATACCACTTTTGTCATTTGAAGATCAGTTGTGTGATAAAAGTATTTTACCAATTTTTTAGTACGAGTGTTCCAAATCGACTGTTACACTCTTAGCGGAGAGATGATCTTGTTATTTAAAAAAACTATTAAAAAATTTACATTCTAATAACTAGGGTTGCAAAACGTATATTCTTTTTTACAAATCATTTATCTCTTTCTCCATAGATAGGAAATTTTCGCTTAGAGTGGAATGTGGAACCTCCACATTGCTCAAAATGAACTATTTTTTTTCAAATAAATTTTTTCTTTCGAATATTTTTAATTCAAGGAAACTTTTCATAAACATTTTTTATTGTTCACATTTTAAATGCACAATGTATCAAAAGAAAAATTTCAATTCACCATCTTCCTCCTCACCGGATTCGTCACTCAAATAATCGGAGGAAGATAAAGCCTCACTCATAAAACAATCTCATTACCTCAGAGTGAAAATTAACACACATATTTTTCATTCAACTTTACACCATCAAAAATGAGAAAACATATTAGGCAAGCAAATGAATCTTGAAATATATCCATCCCATCCCACACAACATAACACTTTCTCTATATTAACCTAAAAAGAGATTTAGCCTATTGGTGATTGAAACTAATTAAGGGGGGGGGGGGGGGGGGGGGGGGGGGGGGGGCGGGGGGGGGGGGGGGGGGAATAGCTCCTTATACTAATTGAAGACTGCGCTTTGGGATATTACTTCACAAAACAAAAGAATACACCAAATAATATTTTCCATTTCAATTTTAATAGATGTTAAAACAACGATTACAACCTAAAGGTCTAGGTGACAGGATTTACGAATGATTTAATCTACCAAAAAAAGATTAATATTCATCAAGCATTTAATATATAAATCATGGGGAAAAGTAAATCTTGCCATAAAATTGAATATACGAGGGAAAAACCCACTAACGGGGAAAACCTCGGGCCAAAGAAACAATCTCACTCAAATTTGGTAAAGACTTACAGAAGGTGTAAATGTCTTATGATCATACACCCTATTATCTCATACCTCACCCTTTTTTACTAATTCCTAGTGACCTGGAGACCTCTGTAACATTTATGAAAATCTCAAAACGCCGATGTCATGATCGAATTATGAACAAATTTATTGTGAACCAACTTTAAAGTTGTCTTGAATTCACTTTTGATAAAACCCATAAAAAACCACACGATTTCAAAGTCTCCTAAGGATGATATGTCTAGGTTTAAAAATATTTTGATGAACAAACATGATTTGAAGGTTCAAAATTTTAATTCTTCGTCTTTAATATTGTCAACCTAAGACAAGTTTGATCAAGTACAAAGAGGAGAAATAAAGAGAACAAAGAACTAGTCTTATTTCTTAAAAAGGTTTTAGGATCTTAAAAACGAAGAACTCAAAAACTCTCAATTTTTCTTGAAAAATTTTCTCCTTGAAAATATGACTAGCCTTATGAACGAGAAAGGCTAATTGTGTATTTAACATATGATGCATGCTCCCACTTGACTTGGTTAGGAAGTAAAGAGCAGTCAAAAAGTGCTTTTTGGAAATATCTTATAAATGATCTTTTACTTTATAAAACGGCCAAATTAGTTGATGACATTCGTTGATGCTTCGATGTAGAGAAGTTGTCACTTAGTAGGAGAAAACCATTTGCGAAAGCAGGTCACGAGATATGCTTGAGATATCAGCGAAGTTAAGTCTCGGATGCCTCCAACATTTCTTCTAAAGAACAAATAAAGTTCTTGACTAGAGAAGGTAAACCTTCATTGTATAAAAATGCTCTAGGATATCACCCAAATATCTTATAAACATAAATTTTCATAGAAGAAAGTACTATGAAACTTAGAGACGGCAAAAGCAAAAAAGTACACTACAAAGTTTTTATTAATATTTCAACAATTTATAATTCAAAAACCATGAATGCTAAGTCCTTTAGGTAATGTGTATCTTGATATTAAAGTGATCGATGTAATATCAGGATGAAAGAATACGACTTCAATATCTTGAATGTTGATGAAGATTCCAGAGACCTCTTGGACAAATGTGTGTTGGACACCGGAAGAAGACAATCTAAGTGAGGGAAGAATAAGAATACAATATGCTTACAGTAAGAACCATTGCATATAAGTTTATTGTAAAATTTATGAGAGAAGCATAGATAAGAGATATCTAAAGACGATGATATCTATCATTGGAAAGAAACTTATATTTATGTCCAAATGAGAGAAAATAAAAATAAAATATCTATGAAAATGCATACTCTTGAAAATAAAAGGAAAAATAAAAAAATCACATGAGTGAGGGAGTTATAAGTTGAACATCAATGGGTTTGCACATTTCCATCTAGTTTATGATTTTCTTTTGCCCTTATTAAACTATTAATGCAAACGGTTTGTTTTGGGTCTTAATCGACATGAAAATATGAACACTCAACATTTTTCCACGTGATTGACTTGCAATTATTTTTAAGTATGAGTTGCATCAAAAGGTTCGTGCATAACACAAGTGGGTTTTATCAAGTTTTTCGAGTTTCGAGTTCATTCATATTCTCTTTAGATAGCTTGTGTGGGATTTCATATATTTGATGTTATCTTTCACTTGTCATCCATTTATGTATGGTCTTGTTTATTACTTTGTTTATGTCAAGTTGAGATACGGATATTTGAACTTATTGATAGATGTTGTTGATATTCGTATTTTCATGTTTTTATATGTCAAATATCTCGTTGAGAAGATGTAATTGTTATGAGATTCCTTATTTACTTAATTTGATTGGTTTATGATATATTGTCGAGTTATTTCCCATGTCTATTCAAACAGAAAGGGAGAGGGATTTTGGATTCAGGGGGTATATGTTAAGGAGGAGCAGTTTAGTGCATGCATTGAATTTATATTTTTATTACTCTCATGTATCCGTTGTACACCAAGAGGTATATTTTAAGTGTTTAGGACTTACAAGGCTCATGATATTGATTTGTTGTGGATAAAAAAGTTATACATTTGTATCGATCCTGTGTTGCGGGGGATTGAAGACGAGTAGATTGATATATCAATATTTGATCCGGTTTGGATCTTTTTCATCTTTAGGTTTCGTCCCGAAACAACCAAAGAGGTAGATTTTTAAGACAAGTTTTACACTCCTATGTCTATTTAGATTAATTATATTCCAGAACAAAATGCTTGTGTCATATCGAGTATATTGAGTTGTAAATGAACATCATTGGAGACAAAGAGAGCAGTGTGACACATATTATCGTACCAAATTGTACCGAACTTTTGGACGAAATACAATTTTAGTTTTGGTAAGGTTTTTAGTTTTTGTATTTGCTTTAGTTTATCTTTTAAGTAAGGAATTGATATGACAAAACTTGATTTAAAAAGTATGGAAAAGATTTTTTATTTTTATTTTAAAATAAACCTTAAAAAATAAAGATCTCATTCAAAAGAAATTCCATGATCAAAAGGTATTTTGATCAAGTTCAATATTTTTCAAATTGTAGACTCCATAAAATAAAGTACTTCAAATGAGGGGACCTCAAAAGAAGCAAAGTTTTAGACGAGGACCCTGATTTTCATTTAAGGCATTTAGTAGGATAAAAACTTCGTTTGAGAGAACCTCGATCAAAAGTGATGGCACTTGGTTTGGATGAGGGTCTTGTTTTGGGGAAATGTGTTTTAGTCAAGTTCTTCTATTGTAAAATTATATGTAACTCTGCAAATTAGTATTTCTAAGTAAGAAACATAATTTTTACAAAACCTTTCATTAGGTTTGAGAGAGTCCCTTAAGAATGTGGGATCTTATATATTACTATTCTTTCAAGATAAGATTTTGGTTTACGATCACCTTTGAATCTTTTACATCAGAAAAAGAATTGCATAAGAAATTATGTGGGTAATTCGAATGTACGAAACATGTGGGCAAATCATCATCAACCGATATCGGTGGATACCGAGGACTTGTAAGCTAAGTAGTTGCCTATAGAAGCAATATCTAGTACTGGCAGAGGCAGATGAACAAAACACAATTGATTGACCACGTGAGAGTAAGCATCCTTATATATGTAAGAAGAATATGTGTCCTTGTCAAGTTTTGTAAAATTATACAGTATAAGTGGAATTTTGTGAGTGAGGACGATAGTGTTTTTTCACGAAAGAATTTCCACTCCAAAATCCTAGTGTGATATTTGTGAATGATTTATTTATTTACTTCCATGGATAATCACTTACTTGTAAATTTGACCTGATTAATTTTATTTGGTAAAATTCAAACTGATTCAAATTAAAAAGGTTCTAATTTTGTTTGACGTTGTAATTAATTGAGTAATTAATAAATTGAACGTATACTCTAAGGCACACAACACATGAATATTACCCATAAATTTTGTTTTAAAATATAATTTAATTTATAATTAATTACTTTTAAATTAAGTATTAAGATACTAATCTTACGTCGAATGTAATAACTCCCCACCCACCCCACCCCACACGCTGCGTAGACACACAAAATACATAGATGCATATCACATGTGTCAAGTGTACTTCCTTAATTTTAGGGATAATTACCCCTAGCCCCCTTCAACTATCTTGGCTTTACGGGTCACCCCCTAAAAAAACCCGACAAACTCACACCCGTAACTATAATTTCATTGCAATTAAATTAATAAATTGAGTTCCATATATGCTAAAACTAACATAAAGTATCGACTGATGACTATAGATATTGGGTGCCATACCTATAGTCTGCTGATGACTATTGTTTTAGGCAAACTCCACGAGAGGTAAATGATTATCCACCCTCCTTTGAGATCCAACACATATTCCCCAAGCATATCCTCTAAAATCTGATTCACTCGCTATGTTTGTCTATCCAATTGAGGGTAAAATGTTTCACTTAAACTCACTATAAACTCAAGATGTTGTGTTTCAAAATACAAAGGTCAAAGACTACCATCGCCAGCTCCAAATTATGAGTGAGGTAGTTACCCTTGCGAGACTTTAGCTTTCGGGGCGCATATGTAATTAGTCTCTCTTATTGCATAAGCACCTCTCCTAGCTCTTGAAGTTATGCATCGATAACCACAAAATACTCCACATTATCCTTTGTTAATGCAAGTATAGGTCCGGTAGTGAGCTTCTCCTTAAGCTCCTCAAATCTCACTAACAATAATTAGTCCATATAAAACAGTCTCCCTTCAGGTGAAGTGTGTCACTAGCTCGACAATCTTTAAGAACCCATGAATAAACCCCCTTTAGTAACTCTCCAGACCCAAAAAACTCCAAACTTTGGTGGGCGTCATGGGTTGTACCTACTCAAAAACTTCAGATACTTTACAAGGATCCACCAAATCCAAGAACGGTCAAAATACCCAGTTCATCAAATCCATGAATATCATTGGCATGTTGGTCAACCCAAATGACATAACTTAGAATCCATAACGTGCCTGAAAAATCGTCTTCGAAACATCCTCCTTCTAAATATGTAACTAATGATATTTCGATCACAAGTTAATTTTGGAAAAAATTAATGCGCTCCTCAACTGAGAAATAAATCATCGATATGCAACAACTAATACTTATTCCATACTGTGACTTTATTCAAATCTCAATAATCTACATATAATCGAAGTGAACCGTCCCCTTTCTTCGTAAATAACACTAGGGCTCTCTATAGAGACTTACTCCTCCAAAAAAAAACTTATCCAACCATTGTTGTAACTGTTCATGCCACTCTTTTATCTTTAATGGAGCCATACGGTATGGTGCCCGTACAATGGTCTTGGTACCCGGTGCCAAGTCTATACAATAGTCTATCTCTCTACCTAGTGGTAACCCTGTCACCTCATCAAACACGTCTGAATACTCCTAGACTATTAGTATAGATTCTAAATACATAGTGACCTCATCAAATCAAGTTGGATTTATATAATGCAAATGTGTACTATATATCCCTTGACCCTAGGCATATCTATAATAAATATCCCCTACCCAAAAAGGACAATTGTAAAGACCTACCCCCGATAGTTAACATAAGTGCAATACATCTAGCTATTACACAAAGCTAAATACTACGAATCATAATACCACGTTTCTAAATCAATAAGGCGGCTGAATATCATGTCGACCCACAAACTTCCACATCTCTAAAATCATGATGTAAAGCAGACCTTACTCGCTGGGGTATCCATATATATAAAATCTCGAATATAAAATTTGTATATCTAAAAATCGTAGTAAACACACTAATAATAAAGAATGAAAAATCATCGATGTCTAAGTAAGACTCATGTGCATGAGTCGTAAAGCAGACCTTCGGTGGCACCTTAAACGACTGGTTTCCACTAAAGTGTTCAATTACAAAGTTGCCTCACTCTTCACAAGTGTAATGCCTTTCTCTAGTGGAACTATCAAAACAACAACTCTACTGGTGGCCCTGCTGACCTTAGATCTATGGTTATTTTTACTAAACTTATCTTGTTGGGATTACGATTGTTGGTCATAACCTCACTGGTCATAATTTACTTGGGTCTACTGGTCATACTAATCATCGTGTTCAATCTTGGAAACCTCTTCGAGTCGACTCTCCCTATGAGGTTCCCTTTTCTAGTGAGGTCTTCCTGATCGGGTCAAAACTACCTTATCTTTAATCCTTTGGGTGTACTTTGGCCTTTATCTTCCCATTATTAGAAATATATATCCTTCAAATAGTTGTGATGGACCTGCTGATGTCAAAAGGTAACTTACACCGCCTAAGGGCAGGTGATATAGAACATGTTACCCAATAGCATCTACTAAATCCGTCCCGTAAGATTTATGTCATATCAAAAACTCTTCTTGAACTATAACTGAAATTTTGAATAATGTTCTTTACTTTCTTATCCATCCCTCCTAGTGTACAAATAGGAAGATAGTTGAACTCCGTCTCATACTGGCTACCATTCGATCGCACAGACGAGGTCTTAAAAAACTTACCTTTAATGTCGTTTTGGCTGGTGAGTGGAAGCTTTCCCCCTCAAACCACACGCTAAGATAATACTAAACATATCACGTCCAAGGATCCCTAACTCCCAATCGATAGCGACTCCATGCATAGGACGTCTTACAAGCGAAATTCAACTAAGGGACCTCCCAATACACTTCGATTGCTCCGAATCGATCGTCTGGAACAATAACATGAAATACCCTAAGCATTCGTCGTTATAGAGAATATAATCCTAAATGATAAATATCTAAAGAATTAAAGAACGCAATGTTGAAAACAAGGGACGCACTTAAGATCTCTAGGATACTAGAACTTGGAATGCTCTGATACCAACTGTGACAACCCGTAAGATCTAATACTAGATTGATCAGGCCTAATACCAACTCATAGGAATCAAAACAATTAAATATCATTCTAAGGAGGATTAAAAATAAAATTTAATAAATTCATAAAAGTAAATAAATGAAATACAATAGAGGTGAACCACATAAACTCTGATACCAAACCAATATAAAGCAATAGAATCATCGCATATTATCACCGTCTACTAAAACATGTTAAAATCAGCATAAATTATCAAATGACTCAAATGTAAAATCGTTGTAAAAATAAAAAGGAATATAGAGTATGAGCATACAGAATCAACACCTACATCTTATGAAATTAGCAGTAAAGAGGAGATCAAGCTTGAATCAACGATGTGGCTGCGCTACAGGCCTATGTCTTGAAAAATGTTAATTGGAGACGTCAAAAGTAAGTTTAAGTAGTATAATAATATAATTGAATTTGGATTATAATATGACTAAGAATCTTCATCCAGTCTTTTAATTGGTTTTAAATTAACCCAACCCAAACAACCCTATATATCACATGCGTCTATTCTCAAGGCCATATGTTCCCCATGATTAAGTCTTTGACATCATTACTAGATTTTAGGTACAACTCTACATACATTCCTTTGAACGTCACTGTTGATGTAAAAAAATAGATTACTCTAATAATTCAATCACAGATAAATAAAATGAGACAAAGATTTTTAAAGTGGTTCAGCCTTATATGAATGGCCTACGTCCACTGTTATGTTATTGCTGAGTGTTTGGGAATTCTCGATTACAAGTACTGTCAAGAAATTCCCCCCCTTGAATGAGGGTGATACAAGGTATTTATAGCCCTTAGGCTGTACATGAAAGGGTAATTCATTTAATACTATTCAAGCTTGTGCGTCAAGATGATAAGCATTCAATGAATAGTTGAACTGTTGATTATCTGGCAATAAATGCTGTGGCCGAGGTGCAGCTGTTGTGGTCGAGATGCAGCTCGGACCGCCTTAGTTGCTCGTCGTTCAAGAGTTCCTCGGAGAGCTGGAGTTCCTCGGAGTACACCTGTTGCTCGGAGTGAGTATGACTAGGTCGGGGGACTAAACTTCCTCGTTGCTATTGTGCCACGTAGATTGACATGTGTCTTCTTATTATTCTTCCATATCAGCATACTAATTTTGGTATCAACAGAAGCCCCCAATGTTTCATATTTCGAACTTTGAGGAGTATGGAACATTCTTTCTCGGTATATGGCAATATTAAATGACCTTCCTGGGTTTTAGGAGCATTTTCTTCGTATTTGAATTTCCTTCCAAATTCGCAGAATTCGCCTTTTTGTATTATTATAAGCGCTTCGATCTTCGTGCGCTTTTTGTCCCTTTAGCCGCCGATAGCGTAATAGTTTCCTTTTTGTAATCATTTCTTTCGCCGTTTCCCAAGGCAAAGTATTTAAACTTCTTAGGCAATCATACCGTCTTCTACCTTTTCCAATTTTCTGCTTTCGAGTTTTCCATAGCCTTTCTTTCTCTTGTGCGTTCATCATTGTTTTCGTTCGTTGTCAACAGATCTCCCTTTTTCCTGTAAGATATTCTTCCTTATTCTTCATTTCTTTTATTCACCATGGTTTATATTATTGAATCTCTTGAGAAATTCCGTTCTGACTTTTCCATTCCATCTTGGGTAACCTTGGAAAATCTTTCTGAGCCTTTAGATTATTTTCGTTTAGCTGAGGGACACTGGTTCCCCAGTCTCTTTATTGCTGAATGTGGATTTTCTTTTCCACCAAACCCTCTGTGCTTAGAGTTCTGTCAATATTTCGATGTCGTCCCTGCAAAAATAGCCCCCAACACATGGAGAATAGTTAATGGGGTGCATAGGTTAAATCAAACTCATGGAACTCGTATAGGAATTCCTTAGATTATGTACTGTTATAGATGGGCTATTTTAGATAATGTTTATTATCTAAAAACTAGATTTTTGAATAGGACTTTAGTAGTCAATCTCCTTGATGCAAATAGGGATTATTTTGAACATGGGGTAGTTATAAAAAATTGGCAACATGCCCCTTTGGTTGGAGATGCAGTATATGAGGGTCCCAAATGCCCTCCATATGGCAATGGGATATGTTATTTTCATTTTATTTTATTTTATTTCTGAAACTATGATTTCATTATGTTTGAATAAATGCATGATTGACATTTCAATATGTTTTTGTTTGCAGTTGACAGCAAGAGAAAAACTCCCAAAGAATCAGAAGTTAATATAAAGAATTTGAAACATATCTGGAGTTTGCATCAGAAAGTTGCAGACGAGCACGTCAGGTCTGCTTCATACTTGTTGCAATACAGGAGCTATACATCGTCCTTTACTGCTCGTCCTGTGGTCAGCATTAGTGAACCATTGCCAGCTTCTGAGGATTCTTCACCAGACTCTCACATTCCTCTGAGTCAGAAGATGGGCAAAAGAAGAGTTCCTGCTATCTTCGAGGAGGCTTCCTCTACTGGAGATGGAAAAAGAAGCAAGGCTGATGTCCCAAAGGGGACAAAGAAAGCGGATGTTGCTCCTTCTGTTGCTCCTCAGAAGGCTACCGAGAAGCCCCCAGTGGCTCCTGTGCAGAAGGATGCACCTGTGGAAGTAATCACCATCTCTCCAACCAAAAGTTCTTCTTTGGTTGAGATTGTTGAGAAGACACCGAGGAGACTGAAAAAATCCTCCTCGGTCAGTTTTTCTGAAGCCATTCCCTAGCTCCAAGCTAGTGGAGCTGGTGTTCCAACCTTTATTTCCCCGAGTTCTGCAATGAGCTCGGTAAAGACTTGGACCATTCCTGAAGTCCAAGGAATCGAGGAAAACATGTCTAGGGATATGCTGACATCCCTAGCTACTCGTCACATTGCTTCAGTAAGTTTCTCTTATCATGAATTTTTCTTTCTTTTAGTCAATATATGTATCTCGGCATTGACTTATCATTATTTTCTTTTTCAGCTGGTGAGTTGCTTTAACACCATAGTGAAGAAAGATGAAGCAATCAAGGCTTCCAGCTCCTCGTCTGGAGTAGAGGATGCTTTACAAGGCTTGGCCCAATCTTTGAAGGAATCCCGTCAAAAATACGACGAGGATAGGGATGAATGGGAGAAGAAGTTGGCTGCGTCTGAAGCAGAGAAGGTACAGTTGGGAAATAAGGTGAGAGACTTGGAGAGGGAGAATAAAAAATATGCTGAGAAGCTCACAAGCTTTGCGGAGCTTGAAAATAAGTTGAAATCGGCCGAGGAAGAGCTGACCCTTCTGCGAGAAGTAAATCGCCAGAAGGAGGAGGTGGAGGCCAAGTTGAAAACCACCGAGGAACTTCTATCCGAGAAGCTCTCCTCGGAGAAAATGAAAAGAAAGGTGGCTGTGAAAAAATAATTTCGAACTGGTTGGGACAAAGGATGGGATAGGGGGTAGCAACAATGATGACCCAGTTGCAGTATGGGAGTTTGAAATACTTCCGAGATGGTTGGGTTGCTGCCCTGCAGGAACTGAAGATTAGCGAAGACTCTGAACTATTTCAACAACATCTTCCTGGCCCCCCTCCTGTAATTGAAGATGAGGAAGAAGACGAAGCTGCGTCCGAGGAGTCTTCAATGATAGTAGGTGATCAAGTCCTTGCTCCACAATCCAATCAGACAGCCACCGAGGAGATCTCGTCTTTGCCTGCTCCTCCTGAACAAGTCTCAACTTCTGCCAATCAACTCATTGTTCCCACCGAGCAACCAAGCTCCTCGTCCTAGCCTCCCGAGAAAGTCTTGGGAGACAAGGAAAAGGTGTGAAGTTGTTCGGTATTTTCTTTCTGTTTTTCTTTTACTTATACTATGTATTCTAAACGTTGTACTCCTTTTGATGATGTAATAAAATCACCTTTTTTGTTCCTCTGTGTTGTTGATGTTCTGTCTTCTTCTTTTATTAACTCTTGCCTTCTCTTCTTTACTAGTTTGTGGCTAGAATGGAATTATTATCTGCCAATGATACAAAGTTGATGCAGCAATTCCATGAATATTATAAGGCTGGTCACACAGACCTAAGTGCATCTGAAGTTACTGATATCCTTGGTCACGATGCTTCTGAGCAGGCAGTTGAGGCTTATCAGTACCTGAAGGGTTTACTTGACCGGGTTGTGGCCAATAATGTGGCCTATTACGAAATGATCGAGGATCTTCAATGTACCTTAGAAGACCTTCAAAATCAGTATAAGGAATCAACTGCCCTGTTGCATGAGGGGTATGAGAAGAGGTATCAGCAGCTTTCTGCCGTGAAGGGTTACGACAAACTCCTGGCTGGGTACGATGTCAGAGAGAGAACCCTAAAGGGTGAAGTTGAAGCCTGTAGACAGATTGCCGAGCTGCTAGAGCAAGAAAATAACAATTTGCAGAAAGAGCTGGCATAGTATAAGTCTGCAGCATCTTCTTCAACAGCTGTAATCCCAGTGACTGACGAGGGATTTTCCTTTCTAGAGGTTGAGAATGCCAAATTGAGGCAAGAGTTGGATACCTTGAGAAAGTCGGGTACTTCTACTGCTACTCGGGGATGAGGAAGAATTTCTCGTGGTCGAGGAAGAGTTGCTCAGGATATTGTCGAGGAGCAGAGTACTCCACCTACTCGGGGTCGATTAAGAGGTCTTCGTAGTTCTGTTGAAGAAGCTCGTATTCAATCAACATTGGAAACCCAAGCGTTCCAATTGAATGCAAAAGATCGGGCTTTGTCTGAAATGCCCAAGAAAATCCAAACTCTGGAGGATCAACTTGCATCGACAAAGTCTTCTCTGGATAATAAGGATGTTCTTGCCAGAAACCTTCATGAGAAGCTTGAAAAGTTGACATTTCAATTTAATAAACAGCCCAGGGAGTTCTGTATGGCTGGATACAATGAAGCGTTATTCCATTTAGATGATCGTATCCAGAATGCCAATAACGAGGGCTACAAGCAAGGTTGGCTGAATGCCTTGGGCGTGCTGAAGCTCGAACAGGGGCACTACCTGTGGGATTATTATGATCCTGGGGTTCTTGACCTGCCTGTGCCACCGTATAACTTGGACATGGAATGGATCCCAGCTCGTGCCATTCCTCGGAGCTTAATTGCAAAATACCTTGGTGACTACAATCTTCACTCTCAGATCGAAGTATCTCATCCCGAGCATCTACTGGACACTCCTTCAGTAATGAACGTCAGAATGCTTCGAGATATTAACTTCATTAATTCTCCTCTTTGCCTGGAAGATCCTCCTGCTGGCGAGGAGCCTGTTTCAAAAGCTGAGGGAAAGAAACCAATAGAGTAGGGATCTCAATGTAATAGTTAGTACACATATGTAACTTGTAATTCGTTTTGAATTTTAATGAAAGACTTTCATTTTCTATTTGCAAATCTGTATTGCTATTGTCTTGTGCTTGTCAAACATTTTATATTTGTGCTTGCATAAAAATATTGTGTGGTTCATCGACCAACTTAGTAATAAAAAATTACAAGTATTAGTAATGTTGCTCGATCACTTAATAATGAAGTAATGAGTATAAAAAATGTTGAAATTTTTTCCAACCAACCAAGGTTGTTAAATTGTGCTTGTCGACCAACTATAGTTAGTGGGTGTTTATCCCGATCAGCTATACTTGGTACTATTTAGAATATTTTCTCCTCGTCGACCAACTACAGTTAGTGGGTTTTTATCCCCGACCAACTATACTTGGTTCAGTTTGAAATATTTTGTTCTTCGAGGAAATTTTTTGTAATAATCTTACCTCCCGACCAACATAAGTTGGTATTGAAGGCATATCTTGTTTCTTAACCAACCGAGATTGGCCTTTTTAGGAGTCTCGTGTTCTCGCTCTTTTACCAACCGGAGTTGGTCTGAGTTCGAACTATCATGTCCACTCGCTCTTTTACCAACCTGAGTTGGTCACGCTAGTGTACGCCTCCTAACCAAAGGAGTATAGTTTATTCTCTCCCTTTTACCAACCGGAGTTGTTCGTGGGTTCGAACTATCATGTCCACTAGCTCTTTTACCAACTTGAGTTGGTCACGCTAGTGTACGCCTCCTAACCAAAGGAGTATAGTTTGTTCTCGCCCTTTTACCAACCGGAGTTGGTCGTGGGTTCGAACTATCATGTCCACTAGCTCTTTTACCAACCTGATTTGGTCACGCTAGTGTACGCCTCCCAACCAAAGGAGTATAGTTTGTTCTCGCCCTTTTACCAACCGGAGTTGGTCGTGGGTTTGAACTATCAGTGTTGCTGAACAGCGTAGTGTTGTACACTAGTATTCCCCGAAAAATTTTCGATAAAAAGAAAGAAGATAGAGAAACATCATCGTTTTATTCATATTGATGGAACTGCTTTACATTTTACATCACTGATAATACTTGCGTAGGTGTTCAGCATTCCATGCATTCTTAAACTCCTCTCCTTCTAGAGTTGCTATGCGGTAAGTTCCTGGTCGAACAACTTCTATAACTCGGTAAGGTCCATGCCAGTTTGCTTCCAATTTATTGTGCTTCTGAATGACCTTCTTTAGCACATAATCTCCTTCTTTTAAGTCACATTTCTTCACCCTCTTGTTGTAGAACAGAGCTGTTCATTGTTGGTAAGCAGCATTCCTAATGGCTGCCTCTTCTCTAACCTCCTCGAGCATATCCAAATCCAATCTTCTCATTAAGTCATTGACTGGGGAATTGAAATTCAGCACTCTATGTGTTGGAAGACCCAACTCGGTATGTATTATAGCTTCACTTCCAAATGCCAGCATATATGGTGATTCTCCAGTTACTGCTCGGGGAGTTGTTCGGTAAGCCCACAATACTGACTGTAGCTCATTAATCCAATTAGCTTTAGATTCACTTAGCCTCTTATTCAAACCATTGAGTAATGTTCTGTTTGTCACTTCAGTCTGTCCATTGCTTTGAGGATGGCCTGGTGCTGAATGAGTCTTCAAAATGTTTGATTGTTGACAATAGGCAGCAAACTCCTCGTTATCGAATTGTGTTCCATGGTCTGTGATGAAGGCATGAGGGAGACCATATCGTCAGATTATATTCTTCCAAACGAACTGGTATACCTTCTCGTACGTCATATCAATAAGTGGCTCAGCTTCTACCCACTTAGTAAAATAATCCACTGCCACGACGAGGTATTTGAATCTTCCTCGGGTCGTTGGCAGTGGTCCAACCAGATCAATTCCCCACATGCAAAATGGCCAAGGGGAAGTTATGGGTGTCAACAATGCTTGTGGAGTACGTCAGATGGAAGAAAAACGTTGGCATTTATCACATCTCTTGGCATAGGCTATACAATCAGCCCTCATCGTTGGCCAATAGTATCCCTGCGTCATCACTCTTTGCAAAAGTGTCCGACCTGCTACATGTGCTCCATAAGACCCTTCATGGATCTCTTCAATCAATTCTTTCACCTCGAAGGGATGTACACATCTCTGCAAACCTACCATAATTCCTTGTCTATACAAAACACCATTAGTTAGTACATACCGAGCAGCTTTAAACTTCAATTTCTTTGTAGCGAGCTTATCCTCCGGCAATTCTCCCTCCTCAATATATGCCCTGATGGGATCCATCCAAGATGGTCCTAAATAAAGGGTAATAACATTCATCGTCAGGTCTTCATCTATACTCCGACTTTCTAGTACTTCAATTGGTATCGTTCTACGCAGCTCGGTACGAGTAGCTGATGCTAGTCGGGCCAGTGCGTCTGCTTGTGCATTTTCCATTCTCGGTATTTTGATCAACTGAATGGCATCGAATTCTTCCAACAACTCCATCACCTTTGCATGATACTTTACCATTAATTCTCCTTTAATTGCATATGTTTCCATCATCTGATTCACAATTAATTGAGAATCACTGAAAACTATCACTTGTTGTGCTTCCATAATCTTTGATAAATTAAGACCTGCTATCATAGCCTCATACTCAGCCTCATTATTGGAGGCTTTGAATTGGAATCGCATGGCATATTCCATGTCAATCTCGTCTGGGGTTGTCAAAACAATCCCTGCTCCACAACATGTTGTGCAAGATGACCCATCGACATACAATCTCCATGTAGGTAACTCGTCTTCAAATTTCTTATCTGACAAAGTTCCTCGGTGAAATATCTGTTGTTTTCTTTCATCCTCCCTTGGTAATTTTTGCTCCTCGTCGACCATCTCTTCTCGCCCTTTTACCAACCGGAGTTGGTCTGGGTTTGAATTTGATGATCTTTCTACATCCACAAGTCCTTTTATCAACCGGGGTTGGTCTGGACTTATGTCTGTTGATCCTGTAACATCCACAGGTTGGTCAGCGAGCATCTTTTGTTCCTCGGGGGTATCAGGATAAGTGAACTCTGCTATAGAATCTGCTACAACTTGCCCTTTTAATGATGATCTGGGTTCATACACAATATCATATTCACCGAGTTCTATTGCCTAGTACATCAGTCTCCCTGATTTTTCTGGCTTATGAAAGGCTTGTCTTAGTGGCATGTCGGTATACACGACGATGGTATGGGCCTGGAAATATGGCCTCATTCTTCTACTTGCTTCAATTAATACCAATGCCAATTTTTCCAGCTTTGGGTATCTGATCTCTGCACCTCAGAAAGCCTTACTTGTGTAATAAATTGGTTTTTGGACTCCATTCTCCAATCTGATCAATGCCGAGCTGACTGCATTCTCCGATACTGCCAGGTACAAGTATAACTTTTCTCCTATTACTGGCCTGGACAACAGTGGAGGTGCTCCCAAATATTTTTTCAAGTCTTGAAAGGCTTTTTCATATTCGTCATTCCACTCGAAAGTTTTTCGAAGTGTTTTGAAGAATGGGAGACATCTATCAGTTGCTCGGGATACAAATCTGTTGAGCGCTGCAACTCGTCCTGTAAGACTCTGTACCTCTTTCTTCGTCGTTGGAGATCGCAACCCTAAAAGAGCTTTGATCTTTTCTGGATTCTCCTCAATGCCTCGTTGGTTGACAATATACCCGAGGAACATTCCTTCTCGTACTCCAAATGTGCACTTCGTCGGGTTGAGCTTCATTTGGTATTTATCCAGTTGATCAAAGGTCTGACCTAAGTCAACTAGATGATCAACAACTTTCTTGCTCTTTGTCAGCATATCATCGACATAGACTTCCATATTGCAACTGATTTGTTTGGCAAAAACCTTGTTCATCAGCCGCTGGTATGTCGCTCCTGCATTTTTCAAACCAAAAGGCATAACATTGTAACAATAAGTTCCCCTAGGGGTAATAAAAGAAGTACTTTGCCTGTCTTCAGGTTTCATTTTGATCTGGTTGTACCCAGAGTAAGCATCCATGAAGCTTAGCAACTCGTGTCCCGAGGTGGTGTCCACTAGTTGATCAATTCTGGGCAGTGGAAAGTGATCTTTTGGGCATGCCTTGTTGAGATCGATGAAATCAACACACATTCTCCATTTATTGTTCTTATTCTTTACCATCACCACGTTGTCTAACCAGTCTGGATATTTCACATCTTCAATGAATTAAGCTTTCTGGAGCTTGTCGACCTCCTCTTGTATATCTTGATTCTTCTCGGGACTAAATACTCTTCTTCTCTGCTTTACAGGTTTGATCTCCTTATTCACATTGAGCTCATGACATAAGAAGTTTGGATCTATTCCTGGCATGTCTTCATGACTCCATGCAAAAGTTTTCTTCCTGTTTCGCAAGAAAGTTATCAATTCCTGTTTTATCGAGGCATCCAATGACGAACCTATCTGGGTTACTCGTTCAGGGTGCTCGTCGTCCAGAATAACATTTTCTGTAGATTCCACCACATGTCCTTTTACAAGTTGGGATTCATCTCTAGGATCCAATGTTTCAATTTCTGTACCTTCATCCACCTGGTAGGTAGTAGTCTTTTTCCTTGACTCTTCAAGCTCCTCTTGCTAGGCAGATGAATAATAGCATTCCCGAGCTACTTTTTGATCACCTTTCACAACTCCTACTCCAAAATTTGTTGGGAATTTTAAGCACTGATGTACTGTAGATGGGACTGCTTCGAACTTCTTCAAACCAACTCTTCCCATGATGATGTTGTAAGCTGACTGCACATTCTTATCCATCACAAAGAAGCGTATTCTCTCTGTTCGACAAGCAGGCCAAGTTCCAATGAATATATCCAACTTGATCGTCCCAAGTGGAAAAACTTTCTCGCCAGCAAAACCCAGGAGAGGTCTGTGATAAGGTTCCAATTGAGATAATTTCAAATTTAAACTGTCAAAGCATGAATAGTACATGATGTCTGCCGAACTACCATTGTCTACCAGCACCCTTGAAATCACTACTTCTTTCATCCTCATTTTGATCACCAAAGGGTCGTCGTGAGGGTAAAGAACACCTGCCAGGTCATTTTTTGAAAAGCCAATGACCAGCTTCTCTTTGTTTACCTTCCTCGGACGATCCTCCTCGGCCAAATTTATTCGCTGAATGTACGAGCAAGCTTGGGCCTCTCTGAGGTAAGCCTTTCTTTCTGCAGTAAGGTTTCCTCCTCCTGCATCTCCTCCTGTAATAACATTACAATCAAATGAACAAAAACGTATGGAAAATACCTCTCGTTCTGGCTGCCTTGGTTTCTTGGGAAGATCGGGGTCATCATCTGGATCATCTTCATGATTTCTCTTCTTTTTCTCCTCTACTCGACGAGGATATCTAGACCTCTCTCTAGTTCGATCATTATTTCTTCTTTCCCCTCCCCGATTAACATACTTTGCTAGCTTTCCTCTTCGGATGAGTGTTTCAATCTCGTTCTGAAGAGCTATGCAATTTTTGGTCATATGGCCATGATCCTTATGAAACTCGCAATATTTATCCCTGTTCCTCGTATCAGGGTCTGACCTCAGTTTCTTCGGCCACTTTACCTCCTCGCTATTCTTGATTTCTTCCAAGACATGATTAATACCCATTTTCAAAGGAGTATAATTATCGAATTTCTTCAGGACTTCCCATGATGTTTTATTACTCTTGGAATGCCTGTCACCGCCATTACCCTTATGCTCTTTATTCTTAAATTTGTCGACTTCCACCTTGGTTTCTTTATCCATGTTCTTCTTCGCAGCCATAGCCTCCTCGGCATTTATGATTTTGGCCGCTTTTGCCATCAACTCTGACATAGTTGTAGGTGGATCTTTGGCCAAAGTGTAGTACAACTTGTTAGGCAACAACCAACTCATAAAGGCGGTGATTACTGTCTTTTCTTCATAATCTATGACTTCTATCTTCTCGTTATTGAAACGAGTTATGTAATCTCTAGTACTTTCGCCAGATTTTTGTCTAACACTTAACAAGTGTGCTACTCATTTTACTGGTTTTGCCCCAAAATAGAAATTGCCAATGAACAACTCGGCCAACTAAAAGAAAGTTGAAATCTTTCCCCGAGGAAGATTGTTGTACCATATTTAGGCAGATCCAGTAAGAGTTCCAGAGAATGCTCTACATCTTATCTCGTCGGGGACAACATAGATGTCGGCAGCAGCCTGATATTGCTCTATGTGAAGAACAGGATCTGTCTTTCCATCATACTTGGGGGTCACCACGGGCGCTTTAAATTTCGACGGTGTAGGAAAATCCACAATGGCATGTACAAAAGGTGTCCCTCGAACAAAAGTTCGTTGTAGGGGATTCTTTGCCTTAGCCATTTCTCCCAATCTATCCTCCAACCGCTGAATGGAACCTTTCCACGCATCATTTCCATCCTCGGGCCTATTAGTTCGAGCAATTGATTATTATGAAGTAGCCTCCTGAGATCTATCTTGACGAGAAACTGGTCGTGATTGTGCTGATCCTTCTCTTAGATCTGATGGTTGTCGAAAACTCCTCGACATGGTCTTAGGTGGACTCCTATTCCTTCTAGGGCCTAAGCGGCTGAAATGAGACACTCTGCTCAGTCTTTCCAAGGAGATGGGTCTTTCTGGAGAGAGAGTGATACATTGATCAGTATCTGTAGCCCGTATTGACGAAGTTCGCCCAGGTTGATAAGAGAAATCATTAGATTCCTCATTACGATATGACTCAGTACGCCTGGATCGTGAAGAAAGTAAATAGGTTTGCCTCTGACCACTTTGTTGTCCTGAATTCACAGGTGCACCGCCATGAAGGGTTTGTATGAGTTGACACATTGTTTCTTGCATGGCGGTTTGTCCTTGAGCCAGATTCGTCATAATTCCAGCCAGATCTGGAGGTGCAGAGGGATTTGGAGGATTTCCAACATTTCCAGCGTTTCGATTGCTAGATTCTGGATTGTCTGCCATTGATGATGAATAATTATTGGTGAAAAACGATAACAAAAGTCGTTTCCCACAGACGGCGCCAATCTGTTGATGTAAAAAATTAGATTACTCTAATAATTCAATCACAGATAAATAAAATGAGACAAAGATTTTTAAAGTGGTTCAGCCTTATATGAATGGCCTACGTCCACTGTTATGTTATTGATGAGTGTTTGGGAATTCTCGATTACAGGTATTATCAAGAAATCCCCCCCCCCCTTTGAATGAGGGTGATACAAGGTATTTATAGCCCTTAGGCTGTACATGAAAGGGTAATTCATTTAATACTATTCAAGCTTGTGCGTCAAGATGATAAGCATTCAATGAATAGTTGAACTGTTGATTATCTGGCAATAAATGCTGTGGCCGAGGTGCATCTGCTGTGGTCGAGATGCAGCTCGGACCGCCTTAGTTGCTCGTCGTTCAAGAGTTCCTCCGAGAGCTGGAGTTCCTCGGAGTACACCTGTTGCTCGGAGTGAGTATGACTAGGTCAGGGGACTAAACTTCCTCGTTGCTATTGTGCCACGTAGATTGACACGTGTCTTCTTATTATTCGTCCATATCAGCATACTAATTTTGGTATCAACAGTCACCATCGTATAACATCACACGAAAGTATCTACATCAATATCATCAGAAACTAGTACGATCCGAAATGCATACCGCATAAAAAAAAACCTCATAATCCCACATGCAACAAAGGCCTAACCTATCAACTTTGGGGATTGCTTACACATACTAGGAATAGTTATAGGTTGTCCCACACCTATTACTATTAAATAATATGAAAAGGAATAAACACCATGCCTTCACACGTCATATAATCTCACACCCAAAACTATATATAAGGATCGACCCAAGCATCTCACTCTGGAGATCATGACGATTCAACACGTAGTGTCTGGGGTAATTATAATTAAGCTCAACCCTTCAGTGTCACATTAGGGTGCCGGTATATGTCATTCATGCCCCATATGGATATCCCCTCTAGTACGTATCCCATGAGTACACACACCTGGTATGTTTGCATATAATACACCAAACAAGTAAATCCTACACAAATAAGGGTTACAAGCCTAGATCTTAGTTTAATTACCTTAATTAACTTCTTTTAATTAAGAAAATATAATTTTCCTTTAAATTCGTTTGATCACCTCGTTCGAACGGGAATACAATGTTCATTCGAACTAAGTTCTAATGTCGTTTTAACGAAAATATTATATTCATTCGAATGACTCCAAATTATCATTCGAATGAGATCTTCCCAGAATCCTTCTTCTTTTAGTGAAATTCCATCATTGTTGAACCCATTTTACATTTTCAGGTCTTTAAATATCCCCAAACTTTCCTTTATGATGTATATTAGTCCCAATACCAACAGTAACCAATCTCCAATGATTTTAAGTTCTTCTAATACAAGATTTAGATATTAATCTTTAATTATCATCTTAAGAACTCTACTCATGGTTCCATCTCAATTCAACCCAATTTCAATTTATTTCACAAGATTAATAAGGAATTACTAAACTTTAACATGAATTACACTAGCCATAACATCCATTTAGTAATTTCGACTCTAAATAATGATAATCATCCCAATTTCATAATAAAGTTTAATTTCTTAACAATGGTTATATAAATTGCCTAATTTAAATTATTTTAATATTAAATTAAGAAAATAATGAATAATAACATTACAATATAACTTCAATTATAATCTTATACTAAATAAACTTGCCCCGATTGGAGTAGGTTGAATCGCTATGCCAATATCTCAATTCTTCCTCTTCTCCTCTCAGTCTTCACCCCTTGATTTTTAGGTCCCCCTCTCCTCTTAGTATTATCTTCTTGCCTCTAGAGTTCCCCTCTTATATGAAATATATGGTTTATTCCAAGTCGAACCACTCTTTTATAATGTTCATCACAAAATTAAGTCTAGGTCCCATATGGACCATAACCTAGTAAGACCCAAACCAATCCTAAATAGCATAAAGTCTAGCCCAAGTCATGTATCAACCTATGAGGATTAAAATCAAACATTTGAAGGAGTAAACGGACTTTCTATACGACCCAAAAGTTGCTAAAGCTAAGTCACTTGAATTATCCTATCAACATAATTTTTATTCATGAAATTAACCCTAATTTGTCGGTATACATTTTATTTATTAAATTATTCCGACACTATGCTTAATTACAAACCATACACAAATATAAAATGGAATACAACACAAATACGAAATAATATAAATTTAGTGGCGTCACATCCACTGCAAAGAAATACACACATATAATAATTAATTTAATTTAATGGCCTCTAAATTATGGGGTATTAGAAAGTGTGAGAGAGAGAGGCTTGAATTTTAAATTTGGTTTGGTTTCAAATTGGTTAGAATTTTTATTTATTTTATTTTTATATTTTATTTTTTGCTTTTTAAGTTTTGGGTTTTAAAATTGGGTGAAGGGTATTTTTAATCAAATTATGTAAATAATAGAGGAAATACAATTTCTGGATTTAATTTCAAGGAAATAATAGTTAAGGGGGTGAGTTTGTTGGGTTTTTTAGGGAATGACCCGTAAACACGAGATAGTTGAAGGGAGCTAGGTGAAATTTTCTCTTTATTTTATTTTTATTGTGTATATGTCCAAAACATGATCCGTATCATCTAATAATATAAATAAATATAAAATGTTCTCAGATCTTGACATGTGACGTGTTATTAACAACAATATTTACACCATCATTTATTATGTGTCATGCTAATTTTTTATTTATAAAACTTAAAACATGAGTTATAGAACATAAGGATAGTCATATGACTTAAAAACAAATTATTTAATAAAATTAATAGTTACCATGACTTTTGTTTAACACTTTTGCACACAAATTCCTAATAATTTGTCAAAATTTATAAACTACATATTTATTTATATACACAAAAATATTAACAGTAAAAGTTTTTTATATGTTCTATAAATTTACCAATAATTTAGAACAAAAAAATATAAAAATGTTATACATCATGTATTTTATATATTTGTGTATTTATGTAATGCTTTTTTTTATTAAATTTTGATTAGTGACAGTATTAATGTTATGAATTACTAAATTAAATTATAACATCTACCCTCACCCACCCCGCCTCTCTCTCTTTAGTTTCTATACCTTTTACCTACAAACTTCAATTAGGATGTCAAGTTACAAGGTTAAAAAAATTAGGCTCAATGAATTGAAAATTTTCTTTTCATCTTTAAAATCTTATCTTCTTAACTCATTATTTTTCCTTAGAACATTTATTTGAATTTAATTGGTAGAGAAGGTAAATAATTTTTTTTTATTGTGCCAATCAAGTTTTATTATGAACCGATTATTTTTCATATGGAATTGTATAGATATATATTTAAAAGCCAAAAAGGTTAATTTGAGCATTATTGTATAGTTGTTGAAAATATACATTTTTGCAATTACCAATTGATTGACTTTGATTTTTTTATTCTCATTTTTTTCTCAATGGCGGTAAATGGTATTGAATATAGATATCGAAATCATCTTCAATTAATGAAAAGTATAAATAAGGTACACTCCAATCGAACCATAAATAATTATAATTTGAAAATAAACATCAAGAATACAATGTTAAAAATGTTTATAACTTTTTATTTGATGTTATAAATAACTGTTAGGAACTAAAACTATTATTTTGTTATTTTTACACTTTTATTACTATTAGCTATTTTATGTATATATCGTAATAAAAAAGTTACCTTTTTGTACACAAGTACAATAATGATGTTTAATGTGTACGATATTTATTCTCTATACAAAAATAATTATAAAACATTTGCCCATTGCATTGGTTACCTACTTATTTGATGATACTGAAAACAACACCACTAGTGTGAGGTGTTGATAATCTCAATCTAGCAATAACAATGGCAGCACAAGAGTAGATATATGGTAGAGGGAGGTGAGGAGAAGAGGAGAAACACTAGTATATAAGTGGTTCAACCAATCTGGCCTACGTCCACTGTGAGTGTGTGTGATTTTAACTATAACGAGGGCACTAATGGCCTGTGATACAATATCTCACTTTCTCTCTCTACTGTGTATTCTAACAGAGATTTCGCTAGGGTTACAATCTGGATCCCTCTCCAATGTAGGAGAAGATATGTATATATAGTACTTGGGGGGTGTAGTGTCCCCCCCCCCCCCCCCCCACCAAGCATGTAATGAGAATGTATATAAGAATCGAACTAGTGTCATGTTGACACCTGGCTGATCTCATGTAGATAATGATGACTAAATATTCCCTCACATGAGGGGAATGATTTAGTTATAACTGCCTAGCCCATGTGTTCCAAGTCTTTCATGTGTTTGCATATGCTCGGACCTGTTACATTACCTGTTGTTCCCTCGTCCCGGCCAAGTACGAGGTTGGGGAAGTTCGATAGTGTTGCTTTGTCCTATCAATAATCAGAATGATCTCGTAATGGAAGACTGGACGAGGTAAGGCATGACTTAGTATGCAACGTCGGCTGAGGCTGAGTACGATGTTGACCATAGCTTGATCGCATAAGATGCCGTTGACCTTGACTGCTAGCCAACCGAGGTTGGTCAATGAGGAAATGACCTTCTCGGTGGCTATTATAAGCTTCCCGTCAACCCGGCTGTGAGACAGGACAAGGTTAGTGACCCTGAGTACGAGGGTAAACTTTGGGCATATCAATCACCCCCTAGCCCTTAGTCTTCTATGTGAGTAGGTGACTGAGGGGTACGAGAGTCAGGTCAATGAAGGGACATTTTGATGTCTTGGGGTTTGGAGTGGTTCCTTGGACACATGTCATTTATTGAAGTGGCTAGCATTTTTCCCAAGATATGCAGCTTTGAAGGCGTCTTTTAGAATTTCTAGGGCAATGATGAGTGCCTCGATACTCGTGCCTCATCATTGCAGGGATATTTAAACCCTTTTATCTTTTCATTTTCTTTCTTCTTCTTTAGCTTTCCTGCCTTTCACCCTTCTACAACTTTTATCCTCAAAACCTCCAAGCTTTGATGCAACTCAAGGTTCTAGCTTCTAGTTTCTTCTTCCTTCCTTAGAATTCTGCCAGGTATTGTTTTTCAACTTCAAACTTTTCATTTCTGGGCATTATTTTACATTTTGTTTTTCCGATGGCTTTTCATCTTTTTCGGTGAGGGTTTCCAGCACTGCTAAGTGGTTGTAGGGATAGGGTTGCAGTGTTTAGGTAGTATTTGATCCATACCAGGCTACTCCGAGGTGGTTTTATCCACAAACTTCCCTCTTTTTAGGCTTTTTGGTGAGCTAGCTTAGGGTGTTCTTATTTGAAACACTTCAACTTCCAACCTTTGATCTTTAGTTTAGGTAGCATAAGTTGTATACTTGTCTGTAGTTTTTCCCTCAAGTGTAGTGTTGCCCACCATATGCTCAGACCTTTGTATAAGCTTTCCAAAGAGTTTCCATATCTGCGTGAGAAGACCTTTGAAAAGATTAGGCAAATAGAGTTATCCCATGGGGAGGCTCGAAGGGCTGAGGCTTTTCCCATCAGACCAATTTTTCCTCGACCCTTGAAGGTTGTATACCCTGAGCCTAATGAACCTACTAAAGTTCCTGAGGTTACTGAGCCAATGTTTGAGTCATCCTCCTCAGAACCCATGTCTACCTCTGAGGCTCCCGAGTCTGTAGACTCTTTCCAAGAGGCTATGGATTGCTCCCCCAAGGGAAGTACTGTCTTTGAGGGAGTAGGGGTTTCTTACCATTCCTCCTCTCATCAAGAGGCCAACACCTCTCATATGTCTTCTTTCATTGAAATCTTAGGGCCCAGTGTGGAAATTCCCCCTCCTATTGATGCCATTCCCTTATCGGCTGCTACCGGTGCGGAGTTTGCGAAGAGGTTTCCTGATAGTTCCCCCTTTAAGTCACAACCTCAGACTGTTGATGATAATAATGATGATGAAGGGAGTGAACTTGACACTTCTAAGGTTGATGGTCCTGAGACTTCTCTCACTGAATACGACCTTCTCGTCTTCAGACATCTGTATACCATTCCTTCCTTCGTCACCTTAAGGAAACCCTTAAAGGATGAGAGGGCCTTTGACGACTGATAGGGAGAGCTCCGCGTCTATGAGTAGATGGTCAAAATCGTCTTCTGTCTCCTAATTCACCCAACTATTCGAGCTATTCTTTCTTTTATAAACCTCTCTCCATCTCAGCTTTCCCCCAATGCCTGGAGGGTTTTGGTTGGGGTTATCGTACTCTGGAAGGTGGTTCATCATACCGACCTTCAAATTAGGGTATTCTTAGCTTACTACATACCCTCATACACTAAAAATCACCCTAGATACTATCACTTTGTAGCCAGGAAGTTTTAGAAGAAGATGTTATTGGTGACTCAGACCTCCAACCACAATTGGAAGCCGCGCTTCTTCTTTGCCTCATGGGTTTGGGAGTTTGGTCCTAATGAGGCTTATGGAACATCCATTCCAAGGACTCCTCTGAGGTGGGCCAAGGTATCTTTCTCGGACAAAGAAGACCCCGAATTGAGCCAAGATAATCGTAAGAATGTCGAGGATTTTCGTAGTCAGGGTGAAGATGGCAACCTCGTTAAATACGAGCATCTGATGACCCCTTACTATTTATCTCAGACGGGTCTTGGGAGTGGCCCCTTGGATGAGCTTCGTAAGTGTTCTAAAAAACTTTTTTAAACCAACACCAGTATCATAATTTTCAAATGTTTGATCTTCTAACTCTGATGTTTTCTTTTTACAGAGATACTAGAGGGAATTTTTGGAGATTTTTGGAATATGTTTTCTCCTAGTATCCCAAAATTGCTAGAGAAGCGTGGTGGAAAGACTTCACCACCCCTGCCCACACAAAGAAGGGGAAGGACCCTGCTGACACGTCTAAGAAGAGGAAGGAACCTGTAAACCCTTCCTATACAAGGACCAGTAAAGCTCCCTACACTGAGCGTGGTATCGCCATTTCTTTAGAAGATGCTTTAACGGCTCGGCTTTCTCAGATGAAGATTGGTGATAGCCTCATTGGCAACAGTGTTCGGGCTTCTGATGCCCTCGGCCACACCATGAACGAAGATGATAAACACTTTCTCCATTCCATGGATGTCCCTCTATTGGCAGAGTTTGCAGTTCATAGGGAGGTTCAGGTATTTATTTTCCACTTGTGTTACTTCTGACCTTAACTTCATTATTACTAATATGTTCGACTCTTCTTTTTCGCAGAGTACGCTCTATCTTCATCGCTTAGCTGATTACACACTGAATAGATTGCCTCCGATCCAGAAAGGCTGGGATGCTAAACAGCTTGAAGTGAGCCTTAAGAAGGAGATTGCTAACTTGAAGGGGGTTAGCAGGAGAGAGATGCTAAGATTGCTAAGATAGACACTGATCATGCCCAGGCTCTGAGGGACAAAGATCAGAGCCTTCAATCTAAGGTTGATGCTGCAGTTAAGGCTACCATGGAGGACGCTTCAGAGATAATCATCAAAGAGTATCAAACCTCTGATGAGTTTGTTAGCTTCATCATGGAGTACTTAGAGAGAGGCATCAAGGCAACCAGCCGATGGGCTATAATGAAGCAAGAAAGTTTCGATAGTCTATCGGTCGAGGACTTTATTGGCCTCAGCTTTGGCAATGCTAAGCTCGCTAAGGCCCTGTAGGAGGTTGAAGAGGGTGGCCCATCCGAGACGAGCCAGCTTAAGGTGACTGAGATCGAGGATGGTGGACGTCAGGATGACGATGTTGAAGTTACCAACCAAGTTCCAGAGCCAAACAACCCCGTTGCTGGTGAGTCGGCTGAAGCTTGAGTGTCTGAGTGTCTCACCATCACGTTTGTTATTTTTTGTGAAGGTTTTATAAAACCCCTTTTATTTGATGAACTATAACCTCTTCTCTTAGAATGACGTAACACTTTTTGGCTTGAATGAATGCAATTCCATTTCCTTCACTTATTTGCTTTCCTTTACTTGTTGCTTTCTTTTACTTGTTGCTTTGCTCTTTCATGTCTATGGTGTTTCATTCGTCCACCATATCACAAAATTTGAATAATGGGAATCAAAGAAAGCAACAATAGATATATAATTCACCAAATTAATGATGTTTAAGGTCTGAGGTCACCAAATTATGGTGTTTCACCTCATAATTCACCAAATTAATGATGTTTAAGGTCTGGGGTCACCAAGTTAATGATGTTTCACCTCATAATTCACCAAATTAATGAAGTTTAAGGTCTGAGGTCACCGAGTTAATGATGTTTCACCTCATAATTCACCAAATTAATGACGTTCAAGGTTTGAGGTCACCAAGTTAATGATGTTTCACCTTATAATTCACCAAATTAATGATGTTTAAGGTTTGAGGTCACCAAATTATGGTGTTTCACCTCATAATTCACCAAATTAATGATGTTTAAAGTCTGAGGTCACCAAGTTAATGATGTTTCACCTCATAATTCGCCAAATTAATAATGTTTAAGGTTCGAGGTCACCAAATTATGGTGTTTCACCTCATAATTCACAAAATTAATGATGTTTAAGGTCCGAGGTCACCAAGTTAATGATGTTTCACCTCATAATTAACCAAATTAATAAGGTCCGAGGTCACCAAATTATGGTGTTTCACCTCATAATTCACCAACTTAATGATGTTTAATGTCTGAAGGCACCAAGTTAATGATGTTTCACCTCATAATTTACCAAATTAATGATGTCAAAGGTCTGAGGTCACCAAGTTAATGAGGTTTCACCTCATATTTCACCAAATTAATGATGTTTAAGGTCCTAGGTCACCAAATTATGGTGTGTCACCTCATAATTTCCCAAATTAATGATGTTTAAGGTCTGAGCTCACCAAGTTAATGATGTTTTCACATCATAATTCACCAAATGAATGATGTTAAAATGTCCGAGGTCACCAAATTAATGGCGTTTCACCTCATAATTCACCAAATTAATGATGTTTAAGGTCTGAGGTCACCAAATTATGGTGTTTCAAACATATATATTATAACAAAAGTACAAAGTTATGAGCATAACATTGCTATCTTTTCATTAACATCATTTGTATAAACTGATACATGTATTACAAAAAAGATAAGAATAATTGCAACATCATAAGTAATATTTCTTTAAGTGAACGGGATTCCAAGGGCTGGAGAAAGGTTATCCTTCAATATTTTCTAGGCGATAGGTACCTGGCACAACCTCATCAATGACCCTATAAGGACCATGCCCGTTGGTATGGAGCTTATTGGTTTTCTTCCACGTCTTCTTAAGGACTAGGTCTCCCACAGCTATTGGCCTGGACTTTACCCTCTGATTATAGAATTTCACAGTTCTCTACTGATATGTTGCCTGCCTTATCTCTGCATACTCTCTTCTTTCTTTAATTAAATCAAGATCAAGTCTTCTCTCTTCTCCATTCCTCTAACGGTCATATGTCTGAACTCTGTGAGTGGGTAGCCCTATCTCCATTAGGATAACAGCCTTTGAGCCATGGGCTACAATGAATTGAGTTTCCCCTGTGGGTGTCCTCACTGTCGTCTTGCAAGACCAAAGCACGACATATAACTCTTCTATCCACCTTCCTTTGGACTCTTCCGACTTCTTCTTTATCCCATCAAGGATTGTTCGATTTGTGACCTCAGTCTGACCATTTGACTGGGGTCGGTCAAGGGAAGAGAAGAACTATTTGATCCCTACTCTTTCACAGTACTTTTCTAAAGAAATATTCTTGAATTGGGTTCCGTTGTCTGAGATGAGGGTGTTTAGAAGGCCATACCTGCATATGATGTTCTTCCAGATGAACTAGAAGGTTTTCTAGTCAGTGATTGTGATCATTGGATCAACCTCTACCCATTTGGAGAAATAATCAATTGCCACTATTAATAATCGATAATTGTTTACAGCTCTTGGTAAGGGTCCTACCAAGTCAATGCCCCATACTGAAAATGACCGAGGGGAACTGATAGGAGTCAGAGGTCGGTATGGATGATGGGGGATAATGGAGAATCTCGGACACTTATGACACTTCTTCACGTACGCAACTGCGTCCTTGGCCAAGGTCGGCCACCAGTATCCCTGAGTAATTATCATCTTAGCCACTGGCCTCCCTCCTATGTGGCTTGAATAAGAGACCTCATGCACATCGTGAAAGATGTGTGGAACCTATGAAGGGTGGACACATCTAAGGAGAGGGAGAAGGAATCCCTTTTTATACAAGACATCACCTATAATAAAAAAATTTATAGCTCTGAACCTCAGCTTTCTCCTTTCCAACTTCGACTTTGGCAGCTCCCCCTCTTTAATGTATCTGATAAGAGGATCCATCCGTGAGGCTCCCATACTCATATTTAAGCAAGCTCTAACAACCTCTTACTCTTCAATGGTTGGCCTGAGCAGAATCTTGACTGGTACTGTTCTCCTTATGTCTGTCCTTATTACTGAGGCCAGTCTAGCAAGTGCGTCAACTCGAATGTTATCTTACCGAGGTATCCTCTTCATCTTTACTTCCTTGAATCTTTGTAGCATCTATCTCACACTCTTCAGGTATATGGACATCCTCTCATCTTTGGCCTCATACACCCCCAAGATTTGGTTCACGACTAATCTTGAGTCACTATGAATTAGGAGCTGGCCGACATTGAGGGCTTTTGCTAAAAAGAGACTTGCTATTAATGCCTCATACTCTAAGTCATTATTGGAAGTTTTAAAGTTGAACCTTAGCGCATATTCAATAGCTGTACCATTTGGTGCCAATACTATTTGCCCTGCTCCACTTTCGCTTTCACAGGACGACCCATCAAGGAAGAGGCTCCAGATGGTTTCATTTGAAGAGAAGTTATCCTCTTCTAGGGTCCCCTGCTTGAAGAGGTATCTCTCTTATTCATTCTCAATTGTTCTTTATCTGACAGTACTTGTCTTGGCCTCGTCCGAAGTTTGGCCGACATTTGACTCATCTGCATTCTTTTAATTCTTCTCAACCTCGACTTCATCCCAGGTAAACTCGACCACAAAATCTGCAAGTGCTTGTCCCTTGATGGTCACCCTGGGTTGATAAACAATGTCATACTCCCCCAACTCGATTTCCCAGGTCATTATCCTTCCTGACTTCTCAGGCTTATAGAGGACCTATCTTAGTGGGGAATCAGTGAGGACGACCAAGGGGTGGGCCTAAAAGTATGGATTTATTTTCTTAGAAGTATGTATCAAAGTATAGGATATCTTTTCAATCCGAGGGTACTTCTGCTTAGACCCTTGGAGTGCTTTGCTGTTGAAGTACACCGGTCTCTGCACTCCATCCTCTTCTCTTACTATAACTACACTGATGGCTAACTCTGAGATATCTAAGTATACATATAACTTCTCACCCTGAATTGGATGGGATAGTAGTAGGTGTAACCGAGGTAGGACTTAAGATCTTTGAAAGCTATGTCAGATTCCTCATTCCATTCGAAGGCTTTTCTAAGAACTTTGAAAAAAGGAAGACATTTATCTGTATCTCTAGATATGAACCTGTTAAGTGAAGCCGCTCATCCGGTCAGCCTCTGAATGACTTTGATGGTTCTGGGTGTCTTAATTTCTAGCAAAGCCTTGATCTTCTCAGGGTTAGCCTCTATTCCCCTTTGGTTGACGATGAAGCCTAAGAACTTTCTTTCTCTTACCCCGAAGACACATTTGGCTGGGTTAAGCTTCATTCTGTATTTTTCCATGGTGTCAAAAGTTCTTTCAAGGTTAGACACATGAGTGTCGTCCTTCAGAGTATTCATTAGCATGTCATCCACGTAAACTTCCATAGACTTGCCTATCTGATCTTCGAACATCTTATTTACAAGACGTTAGTATGTAGCCCCTGTATTCTTTAAGCTGAAGGGCATGACCTTGTAGGAATAGGTCCCCTTGTCTATGATGAAGGCTATCTTCTTTGAGTTAGCTGAGTCCATAAAAATCTAATTATACCCGGAATATGGATCGATGAAGATCATGAGCTCATGTCCCGCTGTGGCATCCACCATCTGATCTATACGAGGCAGGGGAAAATAGTCCTTTGGGACTTGTTTAAATCGATGAAGTTTAAACACATCCTCCATTTCCCATTACTTTTGGGTACTATGATAGCCTTAGATAACCACTCAGGGTATATAACTTCTCTAATGAACTTAGCTTCTTCAAGCTTTCGAACCTCATCTATGATGACTTCGTACTTTTCTCTTGAATATATCCTTCTTCTTTGCTTAATAGGCTTGGCGTCCTCTATAACATTAAGTTTATGACCCATAATCTCAGGATTAATACCTGGCATGTCTGCATGGCACCAGGCAAAGATACTTTGTCTCTTCCTTAATAGCTTCACTAGTTCCTCTTTGATCTCAGGCTTTAGGGATTTGTCGATTTGGATGGGTTTTTTCGCTCGTCCTCATTGAGGACGATGGATTCTACCTCTTCTGCGACCTCTCCCTTCTTGAGTTTTATTTCATCTTTGGGATTAAGGGTGTTAATGTTGTAAGTGGTTGTTACCCTCTTAAGAGCCTCTTTCTCTTCTGCAGAGTTGAAGTAGCATTCTCGTGCTGAAGTTTGGTCACCTTACACTTCCCCTACTCCATAGGGAGTCAGGAATTTTAGCATTTGGTGGACTGTTGAAGGCATGGCCTCAAATTCCTTGAGGGCCACTCGTCCCATGATGAGGTTGTAGGCTGAGAAGACATTTTCATCCACCACTGTTGATGTAAAAAACTAGATTTGATCTAATTAATTAATCACAAATAAATATGAAATAAGAAATAAGACAAAGGATTTTTAAAGTGGTTCAGCCTTTATGAAATGGCCTACGTCCACTGTTATGTATTGCTGGGTGTTTTGCCTTAATCTTGGTGATTTTTTCTTATGACAGATTACCCCGTTATGAGGGTATTATAATGTATTTATAGCCTTTGGGTTGTCCATATGAATAGATAATACCCCGTTATTAGATAGGCATATGTATCGGTACATAATAAGAATATTCATTGAATCTGTCTTGGTCGTTTGGTCTTCCCAGATAGTTGTTAGGTATACTGAGTAGCTTGTTATTCTTTGTAGCTCGGTGTGTTAAGTTGCTCGGTATATATAATTATGCCATGATAGATGACACGTGTCTTATCATAACTGGTCCACATCAGCTGACTAATTTTTGTATCAACAGAATCCCCCAATGTTTCATAGTTGAGATTGGATGCGAGAATGTGAAATATTATGACCAAAAGTTGCTCAGGCATATTTCCCATGTCTTGTTTGGTTACAGACCTTCGACACTTGTGAAATTTTCTTCTCAGCATAATAGTTTGGAGCGCGAAGTGGCAAACTTGTAAATATTTTGAATTTTTGGCTAACGCTTGGGTACTTGCGGCTTTAGCTGCCGAAAACGCAATCGTCGTCATCTGTGATCATTATTTTTCCCATTTTCCAAAGCAATGTATATAAAGGTAGTAAAAGAAGATTATCTTCTACTTTTTGCCATCTAGATTCTCAGACTCTTTGTCTTCTCGCTTTTCTTCTTACGATGGTCTTCTCTATCATCTGCCTTAGCTGATTTCTTAATTTTTCTACAAGAACTGCTTTCTTCCTTCTTCTTTATTTGTTTTAGCCATCATGGTTTACCTTGTCGAATCGTTGGATAAATATAGGGCCAATTTTAGGATTCTTTCTTGGGTTATTCTAGAAGAACCCTCTTTCCCTTCTGATTTATTTTCTCTAGCTGAGAGACACTAGTTTCCTTCTATTTTTGTGGCCGAGTGTGGTTTTTCTTTCCCGCCTAATCCCCTGTGTTTGGAATTTTGCCAATATTTTGATATTGTTCCTGCAAGAGTAGTTCCAAATACATGGAGGTTAGTTAATGGGGTACATAGATTGAATCAGAATCAGGGAACTCATTTAAGGATTCTTAAAATTATGTACTGTTATAAATGGGTTACCAGCGACACCACCTTTTATTTAAAAACTAGGTTTTCTAATAGAGCTTTAGTGGTCAATCTCCTTGATACTAATAGGGATAATTTTGAACACGGGATTATGATGAAAAATTAGCAACACCCCCCACTAAAGGGGAAAGACGTGTACCAAGGTCCCAGATGTCCACTATATGGCAATGGGATAGATTATTTTATTTTTCAAATTAGCTCTATTTTTGTTTGATAAAATGTGTCCCTGATATTTATTTTTTATGTTGCAGTTGACAACGAGAGAAACCCCCCAAAAGAGAGTGATATTAATATAAAAGATTTGAAATTTATCTGGGGATTGCATTAAGCAATAGCTGGGGAACACTTAAGATCTGCTTCCCATTTGTTGAGATGCAAGAACACCACTTCTTCTTTCATTGCTCGGCCTATTGCTCCTCCTTTGGTTATTGATCTTGAGTAGGATCCAGTATCTTCTTCAATTGTTGATGAGTCTTCCTCTGATTTGGGCGCTTCTATTACTAACCTGATGACGAAGAAGAGGAGAATGCCTGATCTTTTTACCAAGGTTACCCCTGGTGCTGAAGGGATGAAGAAGAGAAAAGAAGATGTCCCAGCTGAGGGGACTAAGAAAAAGGATGTTTCTCCATCTGGGGGAGAAGTCACAACTATTAAGGAAGTCAGCAAGAAGCCCCCAATTGCTCCTAAAGAGGCAGCAACTTTGATTGAAGGGTTTGCTGTTGTTCGAGAAGAGACAACACCTTTGATTGAAGTTGTTCCTCTAAAAAGATTGAGAAAGGTATTGCTGAGAAGACCGTGAACGCTGCTGCTCAATCTTCTGGGGTTGAGGTACCTTCTTTGAGAGTTAGCTCTCCATATCTCATTTCTCCAGGCTTGGCCAAGAAATTGATCAGGTCTGGAACTTCTCCTGACTGCCGAGCTATTGAGACTTCTACTCCTCGGGAGAAGGTTACTGACCTGGCATCCCAACACCTTGCATCAGTAAGTGTTATTATTCTTTTCATTTTGATTCTTCATAAACCATTCATTTTCTGATTTGGGCTTCTTTTCATCTTGCATTTTTTGGTGTATTTTAATAATATCCTGAAAAAGGATGAAGCTATCAAAGCTACAACTTCTTCCAGTGGAGTAGAAGAAGCCCTTGCTGGGTTGTCAAAATCTTTGGAGGAATCCTGACAGAAGTATGAGGATGATAAATCTTTTTGGGAAAATAAAATCAAGTATGGTGAGAGAGCTCAATAAAATGCTGTGGAGGCTGCCAAAGAGGCTAATCTAGCTCGGTAGAAATCTGTGAATGTTGTACAAAAGGATGATGTAGCACGATAAGAGGCTATAAATGCTTCCAAGGAGATAGAGGAGAAATTGAGGATGGTCATTTCCAGCAAGGAGGAAGTTGAGGGCAAGCTTGAAGAGGCTGAACGGCGTAAGAAAGATCTGGAACAGAAAGTAAAATCTGTTGAAGAGCTTCTTAGGGAAAATACTTTTTCGGAGAGGGCGAAGAGAAAAGTTATTGTGAAGAAATCCTTCAGCTCTGGCTGGGACAAAGGTCGAATAAAGCCATCAATGCTACCTCTACCCAAATGGAGTATGCAAGATTGAAGTTCTTTAGGGATGGATGGGTTGCAGCATTGAAGGAGTTAAACGTTGCTGAAGACTCTGAACTATTTTAGACACATATTCATGGTCCTCCTCCTACTATTGAAGAAGAAGAAGAAGAAGAAGAAGATGAAGCTGGTTTTGATGAATCATCTTTATTGATAGAAGGATAAACACCTGCTGCCATTATCCCTCAGTCCTTCGAGCAAGTTCAACAGGCAACAACTTCTACTGAGCAACTCCAACTGCCCATCGAGAAGCTGACTCCTTCATCAAAATCAGCTGAGGATGTTGTAGGGAATAATGAGAAGGTGTAAATTTATTCAGAAATTTATTGTTGTTCTCTGCTTTCCCTTTTGTTTTATATATTTGGTTGTACCCTCTTCTCTTATGATTAATAAAATTGACTTTGTTATTTATTATGAGCTTTTCCTTAATAGCTATGTTGTTTGTTGATCTGTTTTTACTTTGCCTTGGTAGTTTATTGCCAGGATGGAATTATTGTCAGCCCATGATACAGAATTGATGAAGAAGTGTACTAATTATTTCAAAGCTGGTCGTGCAGACTTCTTTGAAGCATAAATAATTGATATTCTTGGATCTGACGCCTCTGAGCCAGCAAGGGTGCTGCTTACTAATATTTAAAGTGTTTACTTGATCGGGTTGTAGCGAATAATGTGGCTTACTATGAGATGATTGAAGACCTTCAAGGATTGATTGAATAACTTCAACTTCAATACAAGGAAACCACTGCTCTTCTGCATAAAGGTTATGAGAAGAAGTACCAATTGTTGAGCACTGATCGGGGCTATGATTAATTTATTTCAGCCCATAATAAGAGAGAGAGTGTGATAAAGCTTGAGGTCGAAGATCACGAAAATATTGCCAAGTTGCTCGAGGAAGAGAATAATGCTTTGAGAGAGGAATTGAGACAACTGAAATCTTCTTCTTCATCTGAAGCTCTGGTCCCAGTTAATGATGAAGGCTTTTCCTTTTTGGAGACTAAAAATGCTTCATTAAGAGAAGAATTAGAAGTTTGAAGAGATCCAGACCTACATCCTCAAACCGGGGTAGATCAAGAGCTGGTCGGAGCTGCATCAAAGAGACTAGGACTCAACAGGCTTTAAAAAACTAGGCTGCTCAACTGAAGGAAAAAAATCATGCTTTAGCTGAGATGTCCCAAAAAATTCAAACTCTTATCGAGAAGTTTTCTAATCAGAGTTCTGCATTGGAGAATGAAAAATGTCTGGTAAAGAGGCTTCATCAACACGTTAAATGATTAACTTATCAGTTTCACAAGAAGCCCAGAGAGTTTTGGATGGAAGGATATAATGAAGCTTTATACCATCTTTATGCCAAATTGAAATAGACAAACAATGAAGGATACAAATAGGGGTGGTTGAATGCTCTAACTGTGATGAAGGTTGAGGAAGGCACCGAGTTGTGGGATTGGTACGAGCCTGGATTACTTGATTGATCTGCTAGTACCTACTTTCAAACTAGATGTTAACTTGATTCTAGTTAGGTCCTTTTCTTAGTGTTTGATTTCCAAATACCTTGGTGATTACAATCTGCATGAAGATTTTGAGATATCCCAACCTCCTCATCTTCTTGACCGACCAAGTACGAGCAATACCAGGATGCTGCGAGATTTGAACTTTATCAATTATTCTTTTTCTTTAAATGATCCTCCAACTGGAATGGATCCTGTACCTAAATCTGAAGGAAAGAAACTAATATAATAGGCTATTTGTATTTCATTAGTGATTATGTAACGAAGAAGAATCCTCTTTTTAAAATTTTGTTTCCTTGGAAATAAACTAATCGTATGAAGTTTTTCTTGTCAATCTTTATGAGATCAACTATAATAATACTGTACTTGTAATGTTGTACTTATCAGTCACTAAGTATATATATAAATGGACAATTTGTCCTCTATTGATGTGGTTGCCTAGACAATATAGCTTTGCCCCATATGTTTGCCTAGTTGTAGTGACTTATAACCCATAAGTGCCTAAGCAATGGAATTATTTTTATCCCATGTTTCTGCTTAGTTGTAGCAATCATTTAAGTAACAATTGCCCTGGTTCCTAGGCAGTGGATATTTTACCCATCTTCTTGCCTAGTTTAGATGCCACTTGGTTCACCCATAATCAAACATGCCTTGCCTTGCTCGATAGTTGTACCAACATTGTTGGTTATGTTGATGTCGACCAACTTGTAGTTGGTGATTGTGCTGATGCCGACTAACTTTATTGGTGTTTGTGCTGATGCCGACCAACTATGTTGGTGTTTGTGCTGATGTCGACCAACTTTGTTGAGAGAAAATATGTTTTTGGGTTGTGTTTCTGAGTTAAGTTAGTGTGTAGCACTAGTACTTTGAAAAAAAATAACACAAACGAATATCGGGAAATTCTCATTTTCATTCATACTGAAACAATGGGGTACATGTACAGTTACATTACTGGTAATACTTTCTCAGGTGCTCTGCATTCCAAGGATTCTTGAATTCTTCCCCTTCTAGAGTTTCTATTCTGTAGGTGCCATGTCGAACAACAGCTGTGGCACAATAGGGTCCATGCCAGTAGGCTTCCAACTTATTGTTCTTTTGATTTACTTTCTTGAGCACATAATCTCCTTCCTAGAGATCGTACTTATTGACCTTTTTATCATAGAACATGGAAATCCTTTGCTCATAAGCTGCATTTCAGATTGTGGATTCTTCTCTAACTTCTTCGAGCATATCCAAGTCCAAGAGTCTCATCAAGTCACTTATCGAATAATTGAAATTAAGCACCCTATAAGTAGGTAATCCTAATTCAGTAGGTATGGCTACTTCACTCCCAAAGGCCAACATGTAAGGGGATTCCCCTGTTGCTATTCGGGGCATTATTCGGTAGGCCCATAACATTGAGTGCAACTCGTTGATCAAATTCCCTTTAGCATCATCCAATTTTTTCTTCAAGCCAGTCAGTAGAGTTATATTCATCACCTATGTTTGGCCATTAGTTTGGGGATGACCTGGAGCGAAATGGATTTTTAAAATGTTAGACTGTGGACAACACACAATAAACTCATCATTATCAAATTGGGTACCATGATCAGTGATGAAATCATGTGTCAAACCATATATGCAAATAATGTTCTTCTAGATGAATTGATAGACCCTTTTATAGGCCATATCAATGAGAGGTTCAGCTTCCACCCATTTGGTGAAGTAATTAACCGCTACCACCAAATATCTGAATCGCCCTCTCGTAATTGGTAGAGGATCGACTAAGTCTATTCCCCATATAGCAAATGGTCAAGGTGAAGTGATTGGTGTTAACAATGCTTGAGGAGTTCTCCATATAGTATAAAATCGTTGGCACTTGTCGTATTTCTTGGCATAAGCTGTACAATCAACGCGCATTGTTGGCTAATAATACCCCTACATATTTATTCTATATAAAAGAGTTCTTCCTTCTACGTGAGCTCCACAAGATCCTTTATGAATTTCCTCAATTACATCTTTGACATTTGCTGGATGAACATTTCTTTATAGATCAGCTATCACACCTCTTCTGTACAAAACTCCATTGTTTAGGATGTACCTGGCTGCCTTAAACTTCAACCTCTAGGCTATAAGATGGTCGACTGGTAAAGTGACGTCTTCGATATAAGACCTGATGGGATCCATCCAAGAAGGTCCCATATCCAAAGCAATAAAATTCACCATTAAATCTTCATCAATACTTTTGTTTGCAAGTATCTCAATGGGAATTATTCTTCGTAGCTCGGTGCATGTAGCTAAAGTTAAATGAGTTAGTGCATCTGCCCTTGCATTCTCCAGTCTTGGTATTCTAATCACCTGGACATCTGCCAAATTAGATATAATCTCCATAGCTTTAGTTAAATACCTCAACATGAATTCCTCTTTTATCGCGTAAAGGATTAGCATCTGATTTACCATAAGTTGCGAGTCGCTGAACACCATAACTTGCTCTGCATTCAATGATTTAGCTAAGTTGAGGCCTGTATTTATTGCTTCATACTTAGCTTGATTGTTGGAAGCTTTGAATTAGAAACGTAGAGAATATTCTATGTCTATTCCATCTGGTCTGTTAAGAATAATTCTAGCCCTTTAACCTGTTGCACATGAAGAACTATCAACATACAAATTCCATTTGGGGATATTATTATCAAATCCTTGGTCTGACAAAATCCCTTAATGGAATATCTTGTCCTTCCTTTCTTCATCCCTCAACTCTAACTGTTTATTGGATGACTCTGGTTGCTCGGCTGCCATCTTTTCTGGCAATTCTGCTGCTAGGAGTTGATCAGGGATGATTTATGTTGTTCCTCCAGCCTTCTTGAGTTACTCCGCACTAGCCCCCTGTTGATTGGAGATATCTGGGTAGGTAAATTCAGCAATGAAATCCGATACTGCCTGCCATTTAAGGGAAGGTCTTGGCTAGTAGATAATATCATATTCCCCTAATTCCACTACCCAATACACCAATCTTCCAGAATTTTTTGATTTATGGAGAGCCTGTCTAAGTGGCATGTCAGTGTACATGACTATCGTATAGGCTTAAAAATATAGTCTCGTCCTCCTGCTCACCTCAATCAGTGCCAATGCTCCAGTTTTGGATACCTAATCTTTGCTCCCCTGAATTCCTTGCTCGTGTAGTAAACTGGTTTTTATACTTCATTTTATATGCATATGAGAGCCGAACTGACTGCACTTTTTGAAACGGCTAAGTACAAATATAATTTTTCTCCCGCTACTGGCCTGGACAATAGGGTAGGTGTTCCTAAGTATGCCTTCAATTCTACAAATGCATTATCGCATTCGTTATTCCACTCAAAAGTCTTTCTGAGCACCTTAAAGAACGTAAGACATCTATCAGTTGCTCGGGATATAAATCTGTTGAGCACTGCAACATGCCCCATAAGGCTTTGCACTTCCTTTTTGGTGGTTGGGGATTGTAATTCTAGCAAGGCTTCTATCTTATCAGGATTTGCTTCAATCTCCCTTTGATTCACAATATACCCGAGTAACATGCCTTCTTGTACACCAAAAATACACTTGTTCGGGTTCATCTTTATCCAGTACTTCTCCAACTGGTCAAATATTTGGCTCAAATCTGTTATATGGTCAGTTTCTTTCTTTCTTTTAGTCGACATGTCATCGACGTACACCTCTATAGTTTTGCCAATCTGTTCTGCAAACACCTTGTTCATCAGCCGTTGATATGTAGCACCTGCATTCTTAAGACCAAAAGGCATGATATTATAACAATATGTTCCTCGTGGGGTAATGAAAGAGGTACTTTCACTGCCTTCTAGCTTCATTTTAATTTGATTATATCCGGAGTAGGCATTCATGAAGCTTAGCATTCATGCCCTGAAGTTGCATCTACCAACTGATCTATTCTGGGTAGAGGGAAATGATCTTTTGGGAAAGTTTTATTCAGGTCTCTGAAATCCACACACATTCTCCATTTGTTGTTCTTCTTCTTCACCATCACAACATTAGCCAACCAATAAGGATATTTGACGTCGATGAAAGAAGACTTTTTAAATTTTCCCACTTCCTCTTGAATAGCCTTATTCTTCTCCGGACTAAAAACTCTTCTTCGTTGCTTCACTGGTTTGATCTCTTTGTTGACGTTGAATTCATGACATAGGAAAGGTGGGTCTATCCCCGGCATATCTTCATGACTCTACACGAAGGCTTATTTCCTATGCTTTAGAAATGCCATCAGCTCTTGCTTCAATACCGAATCAAGTGAAGCACCAATCTAAGTTGTTCTTTCTGGTTGCTCATCATCCGGAATAATGCTTTTCGTTGCCTCTATGACCTAGCCTCTAACGAGCTCCGTTTCATCTCTTGGGTCTAAGGTTTCAATATCAGACTCATCAGACTCATCAACTTTATAAGTATTAGTTTTCTTCCTGTCGTCCTCCAATTCCTCTTTTTCGGTAGATGAGTAATAGTATTCCTAATCTACTTTTTGATCGCCCTTCATAATTCTAACCCCAAAGTTGGTTGGTAACTTTAAACACTGGAGTACAGTGGATGGGACTACTTCAAACTTTTTCAAACCTACTCTCCCCATGATTATATTATAGGCCGATTGCACATTTTTATCCATCACAAAGAAGCGTACCTTTCTGATCTACAAGACATACATGTACCAATCAATATGTCCAACTTGATCGTCCCAAGCGAAAAAAAACTTTTTCTCTAGAGAACCCAATGAGGGGCGTGTGATATGGCTCCAACTAACCAAGTTTTAAGTTCAAACTATCGAAGAAAAGGTAAAACATGATGTCTATCGAGCTACCATTATCCACCAGTACTCTTGAGATGATTACATCCTTCACTCGCATTTTGATCACTAGAGGATCATCGTGAGGATACCGAATGCCTTCCATATCATTTTTGGAAAAACTAATGACCATCTTATCTTTGTTAACCTTCCTCGGGCGATCCTCTTTTGCTTGATTTATCCAATGTATATAGGAACAAGCTTATGCCTCATTGAGGTAAGCTTTCCTCGCAGCGGTATGATCACCCCCTCCTGCATCTCCACCTGTAATCATGTTACAATTGAATGAACCAAAACGAATTGAAAATACCTCACGCTCAGGTTGTTTTGGACTTTTTGGGAGATCGGGGTCATCTTTAGGTTCATCTTTATGGTCCCTTTTCTTATCGTCCCTCGGTCGGTAAGGATATTTGGACCTCTGTCGAGCTCTATTATTGGTCCTGCCACCATTCTGTCTATCAATATACTTGTTGATCTTTCCTCTTCGAATGAGTGCCTCTATCTCATTTTGGAGGGCTATACACTGCTTGGTCGTGTGGCCATGATCTTTATGGAACTCGCAATACTTGGATTTATCCCTTCTTTCGAGAGTTATCCTCAGTTTTCCTGGCCAATTTAGTTCTTCGCTATTCTTGATTTATTCCAGAACATGGTTTATATCCACCTTTAAGGGAGTATAATTTGCATACTTCCTTATGTGGTCTAATGCTTCTTTGCCTTTCGACTACTTGCTCCTGCCATTATGCTTGTGATCTTTCCTCTCCGATTTACCTTCATCTCTAGTTTCTTCCTTTGTATCAGCATTCTTCTTCGCAGCTATAGCTTCTTTGGCATTCATAATCGTGGTTGCTTTGTCCATCAATTTAGCCATGGATTTGGGAGGATCTTTGGCCAGGGTGTAGTACAGCTTGTCTGGTAAAATACCACTTATGAGAGCCGTGATGGTTATTTTCTCCTCATAGTCAATGACTTCCAATTTCTCATTATTAAAATGAGTGATATAGTCTCTGGTACTTTCTCCTTCCTTCTGTCTAACGCTCAACAGATGTGCTACCCTTTTAACCGTATTTCCACCAAAATAGAAATTTCCTATAAAGAGCTTGGCCAGTTGATGGAAGGTCGTAATCTTTCCCCGAGGAAGGCTATTGTACCTTATCTGAGAGGATCTACTAATGGTTCCTAAAAATGCTCTGCACCTCATTTATTCTAGGACTGCATAGATATCTGCTACAACTTGATATTGCTCTATGTGGAGAACAGGATCGGTTTTGCCATCATATTTAGGCGTGACCATATGAGCCTTAAATTTTGATGGTGTGGGGAAGTCCACAATTGCTTGCACAAATGGAGATCCTTTGATAAAGGTTATTTGGAGAGGGTTTTTTGCCTTAACCATTTCCCCTAATTTGTCTTCTAATCTCTGAATAAACCATTTCCAAGCATCATTACCAGCCTCTGATCTATTTATATTCGCACGAGCAACAGATCGCGCAGAATTCTCCTCTTGGGATCATTTTGTACGAGCTACACGCCTAGAATTTGGATGTGACTGGGCTGAGCCTTACCTTAAATTCTTATAGGCAAAGTTAAGCCAGGGTGATATGATGGATCACTTGAATTCTCGACATAACGGACTTCGGTGTGTCTAGATTGTGAGGATGGTGGACACATGCTTCTACGAACGTTGTGTTATCTTGACTGGGTAGATACTCCGTTTTGGACAATTTGAATGAACAGTCGCATGGTTTCCTGCAGAACTGTTTGCCCTCTGGCTAAATTCGTTAGGATCCCAATGATATCATGTGTATTTGGAGGAGCAGAAGGATTTGGAGGATTCCCGTCATTATTTCGGTTACTAGATTCTGGGATATCAGCCAGTGATGATAAATTGTTAGTGAAAAACGCTATGTATAGTCGTTTCCCACAGATGAATCCAATCTGTTGATGTAAAAAACTAGATTTGATCTAATTAATTAATCACAGATAAATATGAAATAAGAAATAAGATAAAGGATTTTTAAAATGGTTCAGCCTTATGGAATGACCTACGTTCACTATTTTGTATTACTGGGTATTTTGCCTTAATCTTGATGATTTTTGCTTATGATAGCTTACCCCATTATGAGGGTATTACAATGTATTTATAGCCTTTGGGTTGCCCATATGAATAGAAAATACGCCGTTATTAGATAGGCATATGTATCGGTACATAATAAGAATATTCATTCAATATGTCTTGGTCGTTTGGTCTTCCCAAATAGTTGCTCGGTATACTGAGTAGCTCGGTATTCTGTGTAGCTCGGCGTGTTAAGTTGCTCGATGAATATAATTATGCCATGCTAGACGACACATGTCTTATCATAACTGGTCCATGTCAGCTGACTAATTTTTATATCAATAATCACAAAGAAATTAATTTTTTTGGTCAACCTCTTAGGCCATTCATCTCCCATTCTCACATCCATTTCATACATTCCCAATGGATGGACCTTCTGCCCCCTCAAGCCAATCAAGGGGTGATGGTAAGGGACAAGCCTGGCTCGGCTGAGACCCAAACTCTTAAAACAGGGCAAAATATAACGTTTGCAGAGTTGCCCCCATCCACAAGGATCCTCTAAACTTTGCATTCATGCACCATTGTGGTGATGACTAAAGGTTCATCGTGGGGAGCTAAGATACCCTTGAAATCAAGTCGTGAGAAGACAACTATGAGAGTGTCCATATCTATCATCTTTCTCTTCTCATGTTTAACCTCTATAGAAGAAAAATTCACAAACTCGGCCTTAGTCATTACTTTGGCCTCTGCCACGTGAGACTTGCGATCATCAACCTCTGAGCCACCCCTTGCTAGTCCTCCACAGATAGTATTCACACCAAATGAGATCATACCGACTCTCTTTATCGGGACATTGTCGTCTTTTGGTGGTAGATCAGTGTCATCGTCATCATCATCTGAGGCATCAGCTCTTTTGGCGGGGGTATTGATTCGTATCGAATATTGCACATATATACCCTCGAAACTTATGCATTTTATCCCCCTCGGGTACTTTAATGCCTATAATTATGCTCGTTAGTTATACAACCTCCGTTTTATATGAGAAAATATTATTTGAGGTATAATTGAGCTATTATAGGTATTAAAGTGCTTAGTATGAAGTTTGGGTGCGTTCCGGTAAAGTTTCATCGCGATTCGCACGTTCAGGGGCATTTTCGTAATTTCACACTTTAGGATTTTTGCCCGAAGTATTCACGAAAGTTGTAGGCCTCGAGCCAAGCTTTGCGTGGCCGTGAATAGCGCACGAATCGGAGTCTGAACGAAGGAAACACAGACCTTTAATCGGGGAAGAATTATAAGGATTTAATTTATTATTATTATATTAATATTTTAACAATTCATTTAATTACCTCCATGTCCCTTTCTCTTTCAAATTTCAGGAGCGTCCATGGGCGATTTTTGGCTTTGGCTCGGGTTGCGCTCGGGTTTTGGGTTCTCCCAAAATTGGTGCTTTTCGTCCGAAATTGAAGCTGGGGTCGCGTGTGGACATGGTTGCCGGTTAGTTGGCTTGGTCTCAAATTTTTTTGGAATACCCATTTGGCCATTTTCAAGCTTTGGCCAACAATGGTGGGTTTTTACATTTTTCTTGGTGGATCTCGGCTTGGATGGTGGGTAATTGTGTATTGGGATTTGCCATGGTTGCAGTTTTTGGCAAAACTCGTTTTGGCTCGGGTCAGCAACTCTTGCCAGTGTGGATTCGGGTTTGGCTTTGGGGCCCTGGAGTTTTCTGATTTTGGTCCCCTTTTTGTTGATGTTGCTGTGTGCGATATGGGGAATTAGTGGGTTGTCCAGCTACTGCCGGTCGATAGGCCCTCCAACGGCGGTCGACCGGTGAATCAATTTTATTCTTGGATCCAAGACAGTATGGTCCTCCCATTTGCAGTGGTCGACTGGCCACCACGCGCGGTTGACCGATGCTGTGTCTAGTTTTAGCCACGACCTGTTTGCTGCTTCTTTTCTTTTCTTTTTTTATTTCTTTTTCTATTTTCTTTTTCTATCTTAATTTAGGCGTTATCCTTTTTTTTTCTTTTCTTTTCTCTTTTCTTTTGTTTGTTATACCCACTTACTATAAAAGGGCCACTTAGTTAATTTTTGTAGGTATCTTCATTTTTTTAGTCCCATTTTCTCTTTAGGCTAGGGTTTGGAACTATTTGGGGATTTTTGTTGGAGACTACCCCTCTCCTCATTTTTCTTTGTGTAATTCTCCGTTAATGTAAGTCTCTCTTATATTTATTACTTTATCCCTTATTTTTATGCTTTGTATTTATTGTTCATGCCTAGAAAAGTAGTGTAATTAATTTATTTCTTGCTTTAATTATTAATTAGATATTAAATTATTTTAATCATGTGTGTTGAGTAGTTAAATAGGATTTGGGTCATATGTCCGCCATTGATGGACGTCGAGCTCTGACAATTAGTTTTTGTGTAAAATCGCATTTAATTGAAAGCTTGCATATTAAAATGGGATTATTACGCGTTTAACTTTCTTTGTCACGCAACGTTAGTTTTTAAAGCGATAATCCAATTTTAAGACGCGTGTCACCATTTTTTATTAAATATTTAATCTCGCATCATTGGCTTAAATTCCTTCACGTGTGATGTTTATGATTAATTAAAAATACTCGATTAAATGTTTTCGAACCGAAATTCTAATTCCCGTGTTTAGCCCATGGCGGGTACGCGATCCCGACCCTCATTTTATTAATTATCGTTTTGATTAGGCATAAATTCTTCCTAATTTATCCCTTGATTTAGTTACTTTTAGCACCTTGAACAACGTAATCGAGTTGACTTTATCTCATAATCTTGCTACTGACTGATCCTAATGAGTACACCGAGTTTCTGGTATTTCGTAGTGATTTTACAGGTATTTGATGTCAAGAAACGGAAGAAGGAACCGGAAGAATCAAGAAAGGAAATAAGGAAAGTCAAAAGGGCAAAAGTGTAATTTCCACCCGGAATTCGGATGAGGTACCAAAGAGAAGTTGAAGATATCACATTTATGAGCACATAAGAAGAAACGACATCTCAATCGGAGTCTCGAAACAAAAGATATGAGCAGTCAAAGTTCAGCAAAAAAGTCAACTAGGCAGACCGGTCCTCCCCTACCCCGGACCGGTCTGCTGTGCCAACTCGAGTAGACCTCAGATCGAAAGAAAACCGAAGAAGGCAAAAATTAAAAGAACCGGTCCGCCCCAAAATAAAAAGAACCGATCCGCTTTAGAGGCAGACCGGTCCGCCTAAGGCCCAGACCGGTCCGGGTATCGAGATTTGCAAATCTAATCTTCTCCTAAAAGAGTCCTATTGCAGCTGAAATTCCTGAATTCTTGGATGGTATAAAAGCCCATTTTATTTTGTATTATTTAGACAGAGATTTTACGGAGATTTTAGGGATAATAATAGATTTTTCCTTTCTTTTCCAGTAAACCCTAGTTTAGATACAATTTCCAATTTTAATTCCAAGATTGAAGCTTTGTTCAGATTTTTATTTGATTACTAGTTTTATTCAGTGCTGTTGTTACTACTTTGGTAGAAATTAGTGAGTAATTCCCTCTTTTCAATTCTATTCTATATTAATTTACAAGTTTGCTTTAGATTAATCATGAATTTCTGCATATCAAACACTGTTTTTAGTACTTTCATCATGCTAGGCTAGATTTTCTAAGGCCGGGATACATGAACCCAGCCTGATGTGTTAATTGCACATGTATAACATTAATCCTCTGAATTTAGTGATTGATTACGACTGTATTGCGTAGCAACATAATAATTGTAGGTCTTTATATCTCGTTTGCCTCTGGGTAACCGTGATGATTTAGAATGCAATTCGAGTGTTACTATCGCGATACCGATTTACTCGTCCTAAGATTAAGTATGACGCGGTCTTGAACCTCATATACGTAATGGTTGGGAGTACTAAATTCCGGGTCAAAATTAATCAGTTAAATTCATGATTAATATTATAACTGCAATTCACTAGGGTTGGGGGATTGTATTCCCGTCCAGTTTTTCTCATCACTTAGTTAAAAGTTTCAAATCATTTTTCAATCATATTTTAGGTAGTTTAGTGTAATTGCATCTCTTCATAATTTCATATTTGCATCTAGTTTAATCGTTCCCAAAATCAAATCATTTTCCCTTTCTTTTTAGAGTCAAGGTTAGGATTCCTCCGTCTTTTCCCGTCGATACAACTTTGCTGTCCTTTTTCCCTGAGGATCGATACCCGACTTGTCGGATTATTACTTGATCGACAGGCTTGCACTTGATCCTAGAGAGTGCGCACTTCTGAGACACATTTTCAGTCGTGTCACGTTTAGACTTAACTTCTTATTTTTTTTCCTTTTATTTACAACCACCCATCACCTTTTACATTTTTATTATTGAAATAATAAATCGATTAAAATCTGTCGAACACTCCCTGTGGATTTGATACCCGACTTACAGCTATATTTGTATCACACGTGCAGTCGTAATTTAGGTTTTTTGTATAACGCGGTGAAACGAATTCAACGATTATCGTTTTGACGCGATGCTACTTTTCACGCTTAATCAGGTATCTTCCCGGCATTTATCATTTCTTTTCTTTTTAGGATCATCTTTTCCTCCCTTTGAAGATCCACCATCCACATACTTTTTGAGCTTTCTGGACTTCAACATTTTTCAATCTCATCCTTTAGAGTGAAGCACTTCTCAGTCAAATGGCTATGATCTTGATGGAACTCGCACCATAAGTTCTTGTTTCTCTTATATGGAGGAGCTTTCAGCCTCCCTAGCCATTTCAGACATCTATCATTCTTTATTTAGTTGAGGATGTGTTCACAACTTACAGTTAGAGGAGTGTAGTCTGAGAATTTATCGTCTGCAGATCTTTTCTTACCTTTTTTGTTTTTCTTCTCAAATTTACCTCCACTGTTGCTCCCCCTTTCATCCTCGTATTTTACAGTCATAGTTTCCTCTACGTTCATTACCTTTCCAGTTGTTGCCAACAACTCGGCCATTGACTTAGGGGGATCCTAGGCAAGTTTCCATAAGAGCTTTCCCTTCTGCATACCCCCAATGAGAGCTGTAATGGCTATGCTCTCTTCGTAATCTTCTACCTCTAACTTTTCCTTATTAAACCTCGCGATGTAATCTCTGAGGCTTTCATTCTTCCCCTACTTGACATACAACAGATGGGTTGTTTTCTTCTGAGGTCTTACCCTAAAACAGAAGTTGTGAATGAACCATTCGGCTAGACCTTTAAAACTCTCAATTGAATTTTTAGGAAGAGAAGTGAACCAAATATGCGTAGCCCCAATTAGAGTGCTTGAGAAATCTCAACACCTGATCTCATCAGGGATGGAATAGATGTCAAATGTAAACTAATACATATCATTATAATGGACTGGGTTGGTACTTCCATCATACTTGGGAGACACCACTGGAGGTTTAAATTTGGCAGGGGTTGGGAAGTTGACAATCCTCGCCACAAATGGAGAACCCTCTGAGTACCCCATCTACAAAGGGTCTCAGATTTTCAAGAGATCTCTAATTTTATTTTCCAGCCTTTAAATAGATTCGTTCCATGGTTTAGCAACGTCTTCTTGGCCGAGGTTGTTTGGGCCACCTCCAAAGGGTGAACTGAGGGTTCCCCACCAACTGTTGTACAACGTCGGCTATTGACCTCCCCTTGACCACAGTCTCGGCCGTGTGGGAGTCGGTCATTATGGGGATGATAGTCACCTCCTTCCCTTCTAGAGCCAGCGAGACTTCTTGATCTGGACAGCCTTTCCCTTAGATCATTAATTGGGCTGAGCCTTTCAAAGGCCGACCCTCTACTCAAGCGATTAAAATCTGATCCTCTTTGGCGTGCATTATAATCTCGTCTCTCACACTGATCTTGGCTCTGCTGGATAGGACGTACAGTGTTGTTTGAGACCTCATACGGCTCCCAACAATCCGTCGGAGCATCCTCTTCCTTAATATCATCGTGCCTATCTTCAGGGCAAGGGTTTCCTTGCCTCCCCAAGCGTAAATGCCTAGGGTCAGTAACATCCCTCCTCCGTTGAGGAGTAGGTAGGTCCTTTCGTGGTGCCTGGGGTGGTCCCTTGGCCTCATGATGTGGCTGAGCACCTACCAAAGTTATCATCTCCGGTGAGACCCCAGGTGGTCTTTTTATTATATTCTGGCTTAGGTGGGCAAATTGCTCCTGCATCGCTTGTTGAGTTGCAGCTAAGGACTTCAAGGCTGCTGCCTCCTCAGCCATTTTGGACTGGGATGGTGCTTGACTGGAACTAGGACCTCCAACATGAGATGGTGGAGGTGGTAACTCTGGTACCATGGAAAAATACTAGAGATCTTATAAATGGAAACACTAGAGGGCTTGATACCTTAGAGGATCTATTTCAATGGTGAAAAAACTCCACGCAATGGGGGAGGACTGGTGCACCACCAGATTCTCCGATAAGTACAAGTTTCAAGAAGGAAGAGATATAACTTCTCGTTCCCACAGATGGCGCCAAAATGATGATACTGAAAATAGCACCACCAGTGTGAGGTGTTGATAATCTCAATCTAGCAATAACAATAGCAGCACAAGATTAGATATTTGGTATAGGGAGGTGAGGAGAAGAGGAGAAACACTAGTATATAAGTGGTTCAGCCAATCTGGCCTACGTCCACTGTGAGTGTGTGTGATTTTCACTATAATGAGGGCATTAATGGCATGTGATACAATCTCTTAGTTTCTCTCTCTACTGTGTATTCAAACAGATCTTTCACTAGGGTTACAATTCTGGATCCCTATCTAATGTAGGAGAAGATATGTATATATAGTACTTGGGGGGTGTAGTGTCCCCCCCCCCCCCCCCCCCCCCCCTCAAGCATGTAATGAGCATGTATATGACAATTGAACCAGTGTCCTGTTGTCACCTTGCTAATATCATGTAGATAATGATGACTAAATATTCCCTCACGTGAGGGGAATGATTTAGTTATAACTTCCTTGCCCACGTGTTCCAAGTATTTCATGTGTTTGCATATGCTCGGACCTATGACATTACCTGTTGTTCCTTCGGCCTAGCCAAGTACGAGGTTGGGGAAATCTGATAGTGTTGCTTTCTCCTATCAGTAATCCGAATGATCTCGGCCTGAAAGACTGGCCGAGGTTAGGCATTAGATAGGATGCAACGTCGGCTTAGGCTGAGTATGATGTTGACCGTAACTTGATGCCATAAGATGTTGTTGACCTCGGCTGCTAGCCAACCGAGGTTGGTTAATGAGGAACTGACCTTCTCGATGGCTATTTTAAGCTTCCTGTCACCTCGGCTATGAGATAGGCTGAGATTAGTGACCCTGAGTACGAGGGTACACTTTGGGCATATCATTATTAATTACTAAAAACTAGTATGGAATTTTCCAAAATAAATGTAACTGTAAAATACTTTTTTATTTTCACAATTATATTTTGATTTAAGATATATATTCTCTGTTGAATATCCAACTTGATCATATTTAAGGGCCTATAATATCAATAAGAACGAAGGTTAATACACTTAGAAAGAAACGATTTAAGTTATGTTTGAGCATGACACATATAATCTCAAAATATATACAAATGAAAAAAAATTGAGCTAAGGTTGAGTCAAGAATATAATGTTATAACACTAACATAGTGCATACAGGAAGGTAGTGGCTTTAATCCCTTCAATTTTTTTTATTAAAAAAATAATTTTTTCATAATTTCACAAATTAATTAATCTTAGGTATGGGTTTTTGCTCAAAAGATTTTACATAATATTGATTAATCTTGTGGGGACCTAAATATAACTTAGGCCCAATTCAAAACCAGTCGATCAGGCCCAACAACATATGGGACACGCCCGACCTATCCTATCACCAATAAAGGATTATTGTCATCATTTATCACATATATAAATACGACATATCTGCAGTTATTATCAGCTCATGTTGGTTACCCAAAATCTCAGATGAGATATTCAAGGAGTCACGACACATGATTATCTCAAGCCAAGGGAGTTCCTTAGCTAATTCAACCACTACAATTTTGCATAACTATAAACACAACCCACAACCCGGGGCCAAGGGGGTGTGATTTCAATATTTTGGGAGAACTTAATAAAATACAGTAACCTCTCCATAGACGTATAAAATTTGTCGAATCACATATATTCTTGTGTTGTGTGATTGGCATCATTTATTTTTTCTTTACTTGTTTGCTACAATATTTTTAATTGTGATCAATTTTTCTCACAATTGGCGTCATCTGTGCGAATGATTTTTCCTTCCACGAAAGCGATTCCTTCAAAGAATAGGTATGATGTCTCACCAACCAAATAATGCACCCTAGTATGGAGACGTGCGAGCGGATTGGGTCTCCCAAAGGGTCAAGTTTAAGGTTCGTCAAGATGGAAACCCAAGGTTTCGACTAGAACAATAACCTTCGAAGGAAAGCCACGGGCAACCTAGGTCTACTTAGATCTCACGCCTTGTCGACGCTTGCAAAAAAATGCTTCAACAGCATGAGGGGGAAGCTCGCCTCTAGGTTGAAGAGAATTCTTGCCTCCAACTGTGACTAAAAGAGATGGAGAAAGAACTTTGCCAGAACCGAAAGCACCGACCTTGGACTCCTATCCATCAAGAGAGCAATACTCACATCCGAGGAAAGAGCACCAGGCGCAATCAGGAATGTTCAAGGCATGGAAGTCATCAAGGCAGGTGCCACAGATATGATGAGCACAAAAGATATGACATAAGGAGTTTGGTTCGAAGGTAAATGGATCAACACGTCACTCATAGGGGGGTCGGGTCATCTATGGTGCTAGCAAGGAGAGCCCTCATCACCCAAATGAAGTCTCCCTTCTCAAAAACCATCAAGGAAGAGGATCCCCCAGAGTAGTTTGTAACCCTCAGGTTCAAGGTCTATGATGGCAAGACTGATCCCATTGACCATGGTCGGCAGTACAAGTAGTCTATGACTTTGTGGAGTCAAAATGATGTGCTGATGTGTCATATTTTTCCTTCCAGCTTGGGTGACGGTGCCCAAAAATGTTTCAAGAATCTGCCTCAAAATTCCATCAAGAGTTTCAAGGTTCTCGCTGAATCCTTCACTTCTCATTTCATCACTAGAATCTCTCATCCCAAAAGAATGTACCCACTTATGATGAAAAATAAGCCATAGGAATCCCTACACGTATACACCAAACGCTGCTGGGAAGTCTTCAATGAGGTAGAAGATTGCTCGGAGTAATTTGTCATAGAATACTTAAAAATAGGTATACCCCCACATCAATGATGTATCAATCCCTTACCAAAAAGAAAGCTGATATTATTGACGATCTCATGTCACGTATTGAGAAATACGCCAAGGTAGAGGATGTGGTCCACACTAGGCAGGCTGATATTGGTCATGCCAAGGCAAACAAAGGGGGCGACAAGGAAAAGAATCACAATAAGGTTAACAAGAAGAAAAATGGTGTCAAGAACGGGGGCCGAACAAATTCCTCTAAAACTTTTCAAGCCATCAACGCAGTTTTCAAAGAACCAATCTAGAAGATTCTGGCAAACATCAAATATCAACAGTTCCTTAAGTGGCCAAAGAAGATGAGAGGACCCCACTAAGAGGAACAACACACTCTGAGGTACATTCCACAAAAAGAATGGACACAATACTGAGAATTGTAAGGAACTCAAATATCATCTAGAGGAGCCAGCCCGGGTCGGGCATTTAAATGAATACATTGAGAAAAAGTCTAACCAGGTTGTTAATAATAGTGAATAAAATTCGACAACATCCTGGATTATGAGATGGGACATGATTTTTCGATCATACATGGGGCATATGACCTCAAGAAAATTCAGGGGAACTTTGTTCGAATGGAGCTCAAGATGGTTACAGTCGTGATGGAGGACAGATAGAACCCGCCAAAATCCAGGCTGGCAAGCGCCGGTGACCATTGGACGTCAACTACAATAAGCATATCATTTTCACGGAGGAGGATTTAGTTGGGATAGAAACCCCACATCACGATGCACTAGTAATCACCCTTAAAATCCCAAACTGGGATGTGGATAAGTTACTTATGGATCAAAGTATCCCTTCAGAGGTGATGCACCTGGATCTCCTCCATAAGCTCAAGCTCAAGCTTAAGATGTCATATTTTAAGGAGGCGACCGTCCTTCTTGTCAGCTTTACAGGAAAGATTGAATGCCCTTAGGAAAAGTGATCCTTCCAGTAAGGGCGGAAACATTTCAAAACTGATAGAGTTTTTGGTAGTGGATATTAATTCTCCTTACCATGCCATCTTATGTATAGGGTGGCTTCATGCCATGAAAGTCGTCCCCTTCACTTACCACCAGAAGCTCAAGTGTATCATTAATTGGGGCATAATGGAGATCAAAGGTGATCAAGTTATTGCTAAAAAATGATATATTATTGCCATCCGATCAAAGTAGGAAACAAAGAAAGAGATTGAGGTTATTCAGGAGGCAGCCCAGGATGGAGCTGCTCCATCAAAGTAGAAACTACAACATGATCGACTAGGGGTGGAGGAGACCAGGATCTAACCCACTGATAGGGTCGTTAAAAACCTAGAGGAGGTTTTTTATAAGGCCTAACTGATGAGAAATTTTTTAACCGGGACAAGCATGACCGACCTAAAAAGGGAGGATTTAATCTCTTTTTTAAGATGAATCTTAGATGTATTCTCATGGGAAACAAACAATATGTCGAGGATCGATCCTATAGTTGACTGTCATCAACTCCATATGGATCCAACATTTAATCCGATCATATAGAAGTCTCGTCGAATAACCCAAGAGAAGCTAAAGTTAGTGGGGAAAGAAATAAGGAAAATTCTGGAGGTAGGGTCCATCAGAGAAGTTCAATTTTTTAAGTGGCTCTCAAACCCAGTCGTGGTATATAAAAGTAATGGGGGTTGGAGAATTTGCATATAACATAGCGTCTCTATCTCTCTCTCTCTCTTGCGTAACTCTCTAGGCTTGCATGGTGGCTAAACCTACCTCCAGTTTGGACGTAGAAAACCTTCCACCTGATATTTTTCCCCCAACTCTTAATCCTCATTCTCTCCCTAACCTTTCTTCCAGTCCTGCTCATCTCAAATCTTTCGCTGAAGTTGTTGGCTCTTCAAAAAACTCATGCTCTGCACGAAGTAACATCTTTCAATGGATAACCAACTCTCTTTCTTGATAATGATTATCTAAGTAAGCTTTCTTCCCCTTTTAAACATTCTCTTGTTGGAACGTTTACCCATGGTCGACCGCCCCTAGATGATATATGGAAGATGCTAAATCTAATGGGTTTAAAGGCAACTTTCAATGTTGGTCAGATTGATTAAAAGCATGTCATGATTAGGCTTTTTTATGAAGAATATTTCCTTTGACTTTGGTTGAGATCCACATAGTATGTTCAGAGATATCCCATGAGAGTCTTCAAATAGACAAACGATTTTCACCCAGAAAGTGAAACTACTATAGTTCCTATCCGGGTGAACTTGACTTTACTATCGATTCAACTATATAATAAAAAGAGTCTTTTCTCCATTTTAGTGCTGCTGGAATTCCAATGAATATGGATAGTGCTACAGTATCTCTTGGCAGACCTAGTTTAGCTAGGGTTTGCATTGAAGTTGATTTGAAGAGGCCTCTTCCAAGATGAATTTGGATTGCAAGTAAAGACAACAAAGTGGGATTCTAGAAACATTTTGAATCTAAATATATTCCTCCTTATTTCTTTCACTGTGCTAAAAGGGGTCACAAGAAACAAGAATGTCTTTTTAATGAAGAAAATCCTGTGAAAGATCCTACAAAGATTTCATCTAACCAAATTGTTAAGAAAAAGGAAGGTATTAAAGAATGGGTGATCAAAGATTTCCAAACTGATAAAATCAAAGAGTCCCAGTGGAGGAAGGAAAACAATTTACAAAAGGTAACCAAGATAGATATACAGAAGCTATTGAAGAGTCTAAAGAGGTGCAATACAAGATCACATAACTTTTTAAGAAGAAATCTCAACTGGTTAAGGAACTACCAATCACCAATCCTAATACAATAATGGTTCTTAATGATTCTCGTAAGATCAGTAGGGTTCAGGACCTTCTAAAAAAGAGGTAGTAGTTTCAAGGGCAGTAGAAGAAGTAGAAGAAGATGAAGTTCAAGAAGAAGAAGATGATGTTGAAGAAGAGGGTGAAATTCATGAACAAGTTTTATCAAAGTCTACTTTCAGTACCCCTGAGAAGTTCCCAATTATTTTATAGATGTGGAAGCTTCGAATGAACAAGATAAGTTTAGTTCTAAGGCAACGATTAAAGGTAACAAAAAATAAACTTCAGGAAGTGCTAAGAACAGATATCCTATTTTTAATCGAGGCTCAAAAATTGATAAAAGTCTATTTTCATATAAGACCATCCCAAACACCAGAATTCTCACATCTGGTGAAAAAGTTTCCCTCCACAAAACTTTCCAAATGATAAGTTCTATTATTTGGAATATCATAGGGATCTCAAAAAAGGGGGCTTTAAAGAGAATCAAGAGACTTTTAAGGATTCACAAAGTATCCGTGTTAGTAGTCCTAGAACCAAAGTTGGAGAAGAATAAAATTGAAAGTTTTCGAATAAGACTTGGTTTTGACATTGATTTTACTAACTCTAATAGTAAAATTTGGTGTTTTTCCAGAGAAGGTATTGAATGTAATTTCATATCTGATAGGGACCAGTGTCTTAATCTGTCTTTCTTCATAAATGACAGTAAGTTATTTTCTAGTTTCATCTATGCTAAGAATACTAAGGTTGAAAGGAAGGAGTAATGGGATTTCCTTGGTCATAGTTTCACCTCAAACCCTTGGATCATTGGTGGAGATTTCAATATGGTTTCCAATAGTGGGGAAAAGGCTGTAGGCAATGAAATTGATGGAAGTGCTGCTATGGAGTTTCTGGAAGATATGGAGGTTAATGAGATGATTGACTTGGGTTTCAAGGGCTCTAACTTTACTTAGTTCAATAAAAGAGAAGGTGTATATATGATTTGGTGCAGGCTTAATAAGGTGTTTTGGAATCTTTCTTCTCAAAATTTAGGGGATTAGGGAGTTTAACACCTTAATAGGCATATGTCATAATGATGCGACCACAATTGTGTCTAGTTTCGTTCTATTTAGGCTCAAGTGCAAGCCTTGTCGCTCAAGTAATAATCCGATAAGTTGGGAATCGATCCTCAGGGAAACAGGACGAACGGAGTCGTAACGACATTGGATAGATGAAGGTAACTTAACTTTGACTTACAAAAAAGAACGAAAAGGTGATTTTGAATTGTGCAATGAATACAACTAAATGCAATTGTGAAAAGATAAAATGTAATTATTCTAATTAACTAAAGACTGATGATGATTTAGCTAAAATTTTATATATAAGATGGGAAAGATAGGTGGGGTTACAATCCCCCACACCCTAGTAATGCACTTCGTTGGATACTAGATTCATAATTAAAGCTTCAAATGAATTCGACTTTTTATTTCTCCTAAGTATTACATATATGAGAGATTGTATCCCGCACAGTACGTAAGCAAAGGATGAATTAAAATTCGGTCTTTATTTCTCCTAAGTATTACATATATAAGGGATCATATCCCACATAGTATGTAAGTAAAGGTTGAATTAAAGTAGAATCGTAGGACCTACGATACGATTCACCTAAAAATTTATTTCCAACTTCTATTTCCACTAACATGAATTACATCGGATGGGGTTCATGCACCCCAACCCTTGAAAACATAGCTGGCCATATTAAAACTAGAAGAAAATATGTTTTGAATGAAAGAAAACATTTTTACTAGATATTTAAGATGAAGAATAAGGAAATTACTACTAAAGAAAGAACTACTACAATAATTAAATACGGGATTGGAACAACTTTACTTGGATTGCAAAACTGGAACCAAAACTAGGGTTTTTGTTGTTTCTTCTGTAAGATAAGTACAAAGCTTCTCTAAAAACGAATTAGAAGCCTCTCCTATGTCTGGGAGGAGTTAGAAATTTATATACTACGAAAATTACAAGAGTTGGATTCATGCAAGATTCTAGCTTGAAGAGGATAAACACAAATCTCGAACACCGGATCGATCCGTTCAAGACATACCGGACTGATCCATTTTCTAAACAAATTGGATTGGTCTGCTAAACAGGTTGTTATGCAGTGATTTTAAGGGCCGGACCAATCCGTTTTTTTGGGATATCGAATTGGTCCACTAAACATCATTTTATTCAGTGATTTAGGACCCCGAACTGATCCGTTTTTCTAGTAAACTGGATTGGTCCGGGTTGCCTTCTTCAACTTATCTTCAATATCTCTTCAAAATCTCATGATTTTCTTACATCTTCGGGTCTTCATAACTTCTAATCCAGAACTCAGATTAGGACGTCGCTTCTTCCTACGTGTTCACAAATTCGAGATCTTCGACTTTTATTTTGGGTCCTCAATCGGATTCCTGGTAAAAGTTACGCTTTTTCCCTTTTGATTTGTCTTCTTTATTTTCTCTTGTCTCTTTCGGTTTCTTTCTTCCTTTCATGTAATAAATACCTGTGAAATTAATAAGAAATACACGAAACTTGGGGTACTTATTAGACGAAATAGTTAGCTAAAATATGAGATAAACTAATTCATTTTACGTTGTCTGAGGTTATAAAATCCTCTAAATTAAGGGAGAATTTATGCCTAGTTAAACCCCCCTAACTTAGAACTTTCATCGTCCCGAGCAATGTAAAAGAATCAAAACATGATCCAACTTTTAAAAAGGGATAGAATACCTTTTTCGCAGGTAAGCGATTGCATTTAGCGTATCTAATAAGCCTTTAAACCCCTAGGTTATCCTAGTAGGACGAGTTGTGTCTCGTGAGGGTTTGCAGCGAATATACTCACAAAATTCGACTCAAAGAAAACTCAAAATATGCAAAAATCGTATAATTCAAACTTTTCCAGAAAATAATCATCATCAATTCATTTTCAAGAGTCTCAAATCATAGTGCGTGTGTACGAAGCTAGAAATTTAACCACGAATTTTCACCGATTGATCATTACGTTACTTATCCGAAAATTCGTTTTGATTTCAAAATCTCACGGGATGCTCTCACACACGAATCTCTCAAAAGGGTGGCTATTTTCTCTCGGTATGCGTGATTTTTATAAGAGTAAATGTATTAGAACCAAATTCACACACACAAATAGAAAGACATAAATTTTTATTGTAAACGGATCTCATCATCGGGTTACAGTTATAAGAAAATAGGAACATTGCCTCTAATTCATATTTATAATCTCTTTTATTATCTTTTCGTGTTTTAACTCTCCACGCTATAAGCAATTTCGCGATTTTGGACCCGGTTAGGACTTTCTTGGGTTAAAGGTATATTGGGTAAAATGGGAGTGATTAGGAATTTCGAAATTGGAAAATTTTGCTATGATATCCATTAGTATTTTTTTCGAACTTTTGCTCATTTTTCTGATTTTTCAAATATTTTTTTGTTTTTGTTTTTCACAGCTTTCTTTTCTTGCTATTTTTGTTGAGCATATTTATTATTTTCTTCCCCCTTTTTATGCACTTTCTGGACTTAATTTTTGGGATTATCAACTTTCGCAATTTCGGGCCAATTGGGGTTTTTCGGGTTGCCAAACGAAAGGGAAAAATTTATTCGACTCAATTTGGGTTTACAAAAGGGTAATTTTTTGCTACTTTTTCTGGCCAGTATTTTTAGGTGACAAAGAGGGCCTACTTCATTGTCCGAAATACTAATTGTGTTACCATATGCGTCTCGTGATCACTTTAATTTAGAGATCTATTTATCACGTTTTTCAAGGAAATATCACATACATTTTCCATAACCAATCAAAGTGAAAGAATTGAGATCCATGACTTGTTAGAACGTTGAAGAGAACTTTGAGTTAACATTTAACTCGAATTGATTTATAAATTCACAATAATGAAAGGCTCGAATCTCACCGGGTTTATTAATCTCCACTTTTATTCGCTAAGTCGTCTACGTTCGTTCAATTTCCATCTTTGGTCAATTTCGGCTTTGTGTATTATGTTTTTACAATTTGAGACTTTAAACCATATTTTAATGATATTTTTGAAAAATTTGAATTCCAATTTTTATTTATTTTGAAGAAAAATATTTTTGGCTTTTTCAAAATTTTTCAATTTTTTTGAAAATTTGTGAAGTTTTAGAAAGACGCACTTGTGACCCCCCTAACTTAGACTTTTGCATTGTCCTCAAGCTAAAAAGGACTAAAATCTAACTCAAAGCGAATTATAAGTGCGAGAAAATAAAACGAACAAATAAAACAGAAATGCAATTTTTTTTATAGATAATAGAAAACCTGTGTTACAAGAGAGAGGGTGGAGAACATAGAACCAACATTTTAAATAACAACCAACAACACAAAACAGCAACCAATAGAATTGGGTGTCACTGGAGCAGTGGATTTTAAGGTCCGAGCGTGCTGGGATCATATGGATCATAGAAGAAGGTTGGAGGGGTCAACCGAAGTTGAGCTCATATAAGTAATTGCTTCATGCTCGTATCCCTTCGGTAGGCCTACTGATCCCTTTGACATGCCGCTTAATCCCTATTGTATTATGTGATGAAACCGTCGACCCGGGTTTCCACCATCGAGAGGCGGCGATTAATTTCAGTGTGGCGGGTGAGAAATCAGAATCTTCACCACTGTCATAATCTTCGTCTCCCTCGCCCATCTCAATATCTTCCTCCTCTTCGTTGCTGCTCGCTTCGTTATAGCTCTCTTCATCACTACTTTCCTCCTCGTCGCTGCTCTCTTATGCCAGTCGGGCTTGGATCAGGCTTGTTGGCATTCCCGTTTGGTCCGGGTGGTGGACGCAAATGGAGTTGGGAGGCACGGTAAATATTGTGGTGGGGCGATGCTGGCGTCGACTAGAATGGATGTGATGAGATGGGGAAAGGGAAGAGGGGTGACGCCCTTTTTATCCGTGGCGGTAAAGAATATATCTTTGTAAATGGACACAGCCAGGTTAATGGGGGTGGTGTGGTCGAAAAGGTGGTAGACGAGGGTGGCTTGAAGCGGGCGCATCGCCGACTGATTTCCCGTGGGGAGAATGTTGGCGCACACTATTTTGAAAGTGAGGCTCGCTTTGTCACTTAGCCGTCCCATCGGGTAGGTTTAGGTGTTCTAAAGAGCATTGGGGTCGATGAGAAACATGCACGCGTCTTTTTCAAGCGGAGCGAGAGGGTTTGGGTAAATGTATGGTTGTGGGTTCGGGACATCTTTGGCAGCCAACTTCTGGGATAGAAGTTCCAAAGATAAAGGAACATGGACGCCGCCAATGTAAGCTTCAGCCGTGTGGTGGCCGATGTGAACAAGGGAGCCGTAGAAGGTGCGCACCGCATGGGGCCAGACCGCGTCATGGGGTTCGTTAAGGAAAAGACACCAATCGCAGGCCATAAAGAGGGAAGTGACATCATTAGGCATGTCATTCCAAATGACTTGTCGCTCTATTTGGAGTTTGCGAGGTTGACCGAAAAAACGTTCGCACCACCGTTGCTCTTGACGGGAGAGGTAGCTGGCGGCTCCGGCGGCGAGAATCGTGATGGAATCATATTTTTTGGGGGGTGGTTGGTTGGCTATGGTGATGGGATGGGGTTATTTGGGCAGAATAGGGGAAAAAGAGGAGAGGAGTGAGTGGTGGTGTTGAAATGGGGTGGGGAAAGGTGGAATTTATATGTGGTGAGGGGAGAGGGTTGGGTAAGATTTAGAGGGAAAAGGAGGAAGGATTTTGGAGGGAAAATGGTTGGTGGGAAGGAAGGGGACGAAAATAGAGGGAAAATGAGGGATTGGGGTAGAAGGAGGTGAACCTAGGGAAGGGGAAGAGTTACAGACACCGGACTAATCTGGGTCTCCATGATCGGATCAGTCCGGTCCCTGTATTTTTTATTTCGAAAATTACCAAACCGGACCAGTCCGAGTGCCCAGAATCGGATTGGTCCGGTCCCCGAAAATGTTCTAGTTCCCCTATGGGATGGTATAACCACCTCCGATGACTTTCGATTTCTCTTTCTTACGATCCGACACCTGTTTGACCTGATTACCTATCTCCTCAAAATTTACGGCTCTAAAATTCTTGCCTCGTAAGACGTATTGGTACTCAATTTCCTCTCTGCTTGTGAGGTGATCCTAAAAACTCCACCCATCCTATCCTATGTGCAACTACTATGCATAAGACTTCACCCCATGCACGTCGGGGGTGCTACGACCTCTCAATTTAAGCTCACTCGACCCCGTAAACGGGGTTCGACAACCAGATGGTGTCGATATCTTCTACGCATGCCTCAATATATAGCTTTAGGCACAGTCCATTGACTTTGAACGCGCCCCCCCATTGGGATCTTCCAATTCTACTGCTCCGTGGGGGAATACACTCTTCACAACGAATGGGCAAGTCCATCGAAACTCCATTTTACCCAGAAATAGATGAAACCGGGAGTTATAGAGGATCACCTTTTGTCCCGGTTGAAACTTTTTCGTCAAATAATCTTATTATGTGCTAGCTTCATCTGAGATTTTGCAATCTTGGAATTCTCATACGCGTCAATGCGTATCTCCTCTAACTCATTCAATTGAAGCTTGCGAGCTTCACCGGCTTTGTCTATCTCATAATTTAATCTCTTAATGGCCCAATACGCCTTTTGATCTAGCTCGATGGGAAGTTGGCAAGGTTTTCCATACATAAAGAGGAATAGGGACATTCTGAGTGGGTTCTTGTATGCCGTACGGTAGGCCCATAGCGAATCGTTCAATCGAAGGGACCAATCTTTCCAGTCGGGATTGACGGTCTTCTCTAGTATGAGATTGATTTCACGATTAGACAACTTGGCCTACCCATTCGTTTATGGGTGATATGTCATTCCAACCTTGTGAATGACACCATACTTTTTCATGAGTTTTTCAAACAACTTGTTGCAAAAGTGTGTGCCGTTATCACTGATTATCCCCTTAGGTGGTCCGAAGCGAGATAGTATGTGTTCGTGCAGGAACTTTATCACCACTTTATTGTCATTAGTCTTGGTAGCTATAGATTCCACCCATTTAGAAACATAGTCTACTGCGATGGGGATGTATAGGTTTCCAAAGGACGAGGGAAAAGGGCCCATGAAGTCAATACCCCAACAGTCAAAAATCTCAATGATGAGAATCGGGGTTAATGGCATCATGTCTCGTCGGGTGATCGCTCCCATCCGTTGACACTTGTCGTAAGATTTGCAACAATTGTTAACATCACAGAACATTGTGGGCCAGTACAAACCGCATTGGATAATTTTTGTGGTTGTCTTTTTCACTGAAAAGTGGCCTCCACATGCTTCGGAATGACAAAATTGGATGACTTTTGGAATTTCGTCATCGGGTACACATCGTCGGATGATTTGATCGGTTCAATATTTAAAAAGAAATGGATCATCATAGAATAACATGCGCGACCAAGTGATGAACATCTTCTTATCTTCCAATGTCCAATAGGGAGGGACGGCTCCCGTGATAAGATAGTTCACTATATCCGTAAACCAGGACAAAGAAGAGATGGCAAAGAGTTTCTCATCCGAAAAGTTTTCGTCTATAGGTGTGGGATCACTAGGTACGTCGGACGAAAGCCGTGATAAATGGTTGGCAACGACGTTTTATACTCCTTTTTTGTCTTTAATGGAGAGATTGAACTCTTGCAGGAGTAGGATCCACCTTATGAGGAGCGACTTTGTGTCCTTCTTCGCAAGTAGATACTTGAGAGCTACGTGGTCGGTGAAACAAGTGATGGGGGAACCGATAAGATGGGACCAAAATTTGTCAAGAGCGAATACTACAGCTAGAAATTCCTTCTCCGTGGTGGATTAATTGAGTTGTGGTCCGGTGAGAGTCCAACTAGCGTAGTAGATGACATGAGCCTTGTTGTCTTTTCTTTAACCCAAAACAACCCCTATAGCATAATCGCTAGCATAACACATAAGCTCGAATGGTAAGGACCAATCCGGAGCTTGCATAATGGGGGCAGACACAAGCATGTTTTTCAGTTTTTCAAAAGAACATTGGCATTCTTCTGTCCACTCAAATGGGGTGTCCTTCAAAAGAAGATTGCTTAAGGGTCTAGCGAGGGCGCTAAAGTCCTTAATGAACCTTCTATAAAACCCCGTGCGGCCCAAGAAAGAGCGCACGTCTTTCAACGATTTAGGTGGGGGTCGGTCAGCTATGACATCTATTTTTGCTCGATCAACCTCGATCCCTTTGGATGACACGATGTGGCCAAGAACTATACCCTCGATTACCATGAAATGACATTTTTTCTAATTTAGCACTAAGTTCTTTCCACACATCGGGCTAGTACGCTTTCAATATTAGCTAAAAATAGGTCAAAGGAGGTGCCAAAAACACTAAAGTCGTCCATAAACACCTCTAGCCCTCTCTTAACCATGTCACTGAATAAACTCAACATGCACCTTTGAAAGGTCGTCGGTGCATTACACAAGCCAAATGGCATACGTTTGTAGGCAAACGTTCCAAAAGGGCAAGTGAATGTTGTTTTCTCTTGATCAAGTACATCTACCTCAATTTGGTTATATTCGGAATAACCATCTAGCAAGAAATAATAAGGGTGTCTTGCTACTCTTTCAATCATTTGATTAATAAATGGTAAGGGGAAATGGTCTTTACTAGTTCTCGCATTGAGTTTTCGGTAATCAATGCGAACGCGCCATCCAGTGGTGGTACGTTAGGGAACTATCTCTCCCTTGACATTTTTAATTATAGTTATGCCCGACTTCTTCGGGATGACTTGAATGGGGCTTACCTACTTGCTATCCGAGATTGGTTTGATAATCCCAGCATTCAATGGCTTTATAATTTCATCTCTCACCACATCTTTCATCGTGGAGTTTAGCCGTCTTTGCATTTCTCTCGAGGCCTTCACATCCTCTTCGAGGTGAATCTTATGGGTGCAAATTAGATTTCTTATCCCCTTAAAATTAGATATACACCAACCAAAAGAACTTTGGTGCTTCCTTAAAATCTTTATTAGTTTGCCCTCCTGCTCTTCATCTAAGCTAGAGGAGACAATAACAGGAAATGTCTCAATTTTACCTAGGAAAGCATATTTAACATTGGAGGATAGTTTCTTCAACTTGAGAGTAGGGAATGTGTTGATAGAGGTCACCATGCATGCGTCTCTTCGCGGTAACTCTTCGAATCGAGAAACCCAATTAGCATCTCTCGCGTCCTTATCCGACGCTCTCTCATAGAGTAAGCCTCGCAGCTCCTCTATCTCCCTCTCGAACTCAGTATAGGCTCCCTCACTCTCATAAGTGGAAGCTAGGCAAGCTTCTAAGGCGTCTCCACAGTAATTTTCCTCAAAGTGATCTTCTACAATCTCCTCAATTAAACTCACCGTGTGAAGATCATCTTCTTCCCCTGCCTGTTGGGCTATGTTGAAGATGTTTATTTCTAATGTCATTATCCCAAAAGTGATTTGCATATGCCCATTTCTAGTATTGATGACTGCGTTATCCGTGGCTAAAGATGGGCATCCAAGAATGATGGGAACATGGTTTTTCGAGGTGAAGGAGGGATCCGTGTCCCAAATGACAAAATCTAACGGGAAGTAGAAAGTGTCCACTTGGACAATCACTTCCTCAACTATACCTCGCGGTATCTTCATGGTTCAATTCGCTAACTGGAGAGTGATCCTTGTGGGCTTAAGGTCACCTAGATCAAGTTTCCTATAAATCGAATAGGGGAGGATATTGACACTTGCCCCTAAATCGAGTAAGGCTTTTTCGAATTTGTTCTCTCCAATGGTGCAGGAAATAGTGGGGGCACCGGGATCTTTATATTTAAGTGGGAGATCATTAAGAAGGATTGAGCTCACGTTTTGTGCTAGAAACACATTATTTTTTACCTTCATCCTCCTCTTGACTATCAATAAGTCTTTTATGACTTTTGCATAGGATGGAATTTGCCTTATTGCGTTGAGGAACTGTAAGTTCAACTTTACGTTCGTAATCACTTCTAGCACTTCTTCACTTATGGTCCCTTTATGGGCAGGAACCAATCTTTGAGGAAATGGCGTAGTGGAGGGTGGTTTCACTACTACCTTGAGTTCACTATTTTTTTCTATTTCACTCTCTTTCAAGGAGATATCTTCGGCCTCTTTCGTGTCGGGCGAATTCTCCTTATCTTTTGAAATGTCATGTGGGGGAGGTGATAAATCAACAACCCTACCACTACGAAGAGTGGTTATCTCTTGGAAGTGCTCCTTCTATTCGGTAGAAGTGGATCTAACACTAGGTTGACCTTGGGGAGGTCTTTGACCTTGGGAAGGAAACTTACCCTTCTCTTGGGTGCCCAATGCGGCTTGCATCTTGGAGATGTTTGAATTTATTTCGGTGAACAAGCGTTCATATCGAGCATTGTGTGCACCTTGAGAATTTATGAATTGGTTCATTGTATCCTCGAGGCTCCTCCACTGTGGGCCTACATATGGTACTAGAGGTGGTGGCGCTTGTTGGTATTGAGGAGGGGTGGAGGTGGAACAATCTGTGAATGTGGGTTCATCGCATCTTGTGGTTGTCCATAGTTAAAACTAGGATGGTTCCTCCACGAAGGGTTGTAAGAATTCCCATGTGGGGCATTAAAATTCCCCTTGAATCCTCCTATAGAATCCACCTGCTCAGTGTGCATGGCCTTGTAGGTAAAGATCGTTAGGCAGGCCTTTGTGGAGTGTCTCGCCTCACAGATAGCACACACTTTTTCTTTCGAACCATGGATGGATCCAGAGATATTCCCCAATCGACCATCAAACCACTCCTTCATATCTCTCTGAAACTGATCAAATCAACGGTCTATTAAGGTATTTCTGACACACCCCAACCCAGTTACTTATAATTAAGTTTGAAAGTCAAAGTGAGTCAAACCATAATTAATCTAACCAAACCATAATCACGAGTTTTGATTTCAGAGTCATCATTGTAAATTCATATAACTGAAAACCTTTTTACAACATCATAGTAATCATGCCCATAAAAACTTTCTTGAAGGATAAGTTAACTTAATTACATCATTTACATTTACACAAAATCATAGTTTCTCCCATTCCTGGCTAACCCAACCCGACCTCCTAGATTTGGCAGTGATATCGCATTACCTGGAAAATGTGAACATAGGAACCGTGAGCAAAATAGCCCAGTGAATGTATCACTACTATACTATTGCATGAATTTAAATGCAATAAATCATGTCCATATAATTATGTATTAACTTATCCGGCTCATTCATAATGAATGACCAACTTTTCCGAATCATGATTCACATATCCTGTCTAAATAGACAATTCTCCCCCATTCCTGGTCGAGGAGTAACCCCTTCTCATTAATAGACAAATCTCCCCCATTCCTGGTCGAGGAGTAATCCCTCATTTCGATAAACCGAAATGAACAATTTCATATTCATTTTATTATGATCATACCAACAACACGATACAAATATCTCTTTCCAGTGAGTACACTCGCCTTGGTTGACAACTACGTATTCAGGTTTCCTTCTGGTGGAGTTGAACTGGGTTGATTAGGCCTTACACCTGTCAATCCAACTAAATCAGTACTGAACCTCAATCATAAATATTATCCAAACATAATTATGTAACTTTCCATGTCTATACATCAACAATATAATTCCAATTAAGTCACATTCCATAAAACATAGGTAAAGGCAAACAATGATGTACATATTAATAAAGTTACGCACATTCAACCGTAGGAAATACCTTATGAGGAATTTATAACCAAATTCAAGTAAACATGAAATTATACTCCTAAATGTATATACACATGAAACATGTACTCAAAGTACCCTTTGTAAGGACAAAATACAAACATTCATTCAAGGGGTACCCAGTATGGCCTAAAATTATGGTCTTACATACTTACCCATCCTATATTCCTAAATTGTACAAATACAGGGGCCCAACCTCATCAATATGAAAACATATATGAATATACTATCCAGTACAAGTGACGGTGTAATTTTTCAAGCTTCCTAGGGCAAGTTATGACCATTTCTCTACAACACAAGAAATCTGCCCTATAAGCTCCTCTATTGTTCCTTCAACTTCCAAGAATTTTCAGAATTTTTCTCCAGCATAAATTTCCATGATTTTCAACCCATTTTCAGTAGACATACTGAATCGTACAGAATTAAAGTTTCATAATTTTTTTTGACTTTATTTGCTATCTCAAAAGCTTGACTAAACTTAGGGCATACCGAAGTCAAGTATACAAACAGCAACTATGCACCAACTTGAAATCATCATTACGGCATAACCACAAGGAGATAAATTCTAATTTTCGGATATGATATGAATATATGAGTTTACTTTCATATACAATTGGAATTTCTCAATTCCAGTAAGTACACAAAGAGAGATGCAAGTTTGAATACAAGGGGTTTCAATACAAAGCAATTTTAAGGGTTTCTACACTCAACTTAACATAAACTTGCATATAACCATACATACATATAAAGGTCTAAAACTTTCGCAAACCTATGATGATTTAGATCATATAAATCAGTAATATAAGATAAATAACTAGAATTGTAATTAGGATTACCTTCAGGGCTTTTTACGTAATTTCTACGGATTTTTCCACACCTTTTCTCCTCACTTTTCCTCCTTAACTTCTACTTTCTCTTTCCCTAAGCTTAAAACCCTTTCATGGCTGGTTTTGGCTGAAGGATAAGGATATTTCAAGGGTATAAGGTCGTCCAAGGCTGCCTCCCAAGCCAACCAATCAAATTAAACCATTTGGTTTAATAAAAGACAATTTACCACCTAAGGGAATTGACAGATTCACCCCTTCTCGTAATTTCGACCTAACTTCTTACTCGGACATACTTTTGATGCACCGTTTGTTTTGTTACAACCCTAACTCACATATCTACAACTATGTAGTTTTCACCTCAAGTCAATTGTAATGTTACAAGGGTCAAAACTAGTCTTAAACAGGAATATTTCTATCGAAAATAACCAAATCTTGTGTTCGTAAATAATTCGACATTTCATGATTTATGAAGGTAGAATTATACTAACCATAATCACTTAACATTAGATATACTATTAACACATTATTTATATCACATAAGATAAGCATGATTTAAATATAATTTATCATAATTATATCCGGGTTGTCACAACTTCCCCCCCTTAGAAAATTTCGTCCCCGAAATTTAATACGAATGACACTTACCAAACAAATGGGGATACTGTTTCTTCATGCTATCCTCCGTTTCCCAAGTTGCTTCTTTAATTCCATGGCTCATCCACATAAATTTAACTAAGGTAATAACCTTATTCCTCAATACTTTCTCCTTACGATCAAGAATTTCCACCGGTTCCTCGATGTACGACAAGTCTTCTTTCAGTTCAATAGGTTGGGTTTTCAGTTGATGAGATGGATCTGCCAAATACTTACGAAGCATTGATACATGAAACACATCATGTAACCGAGATAAATCTGTAGGTAAAACTAATCTATAAGCCAGGGGCCCAATTCTTTCCAACACTTCAAATGGTCCAATGTATCTTGGACTTAGTTTCCCCTTTTTCCCAAATCTCATAACACCTTTCCATGGTGAAATACGCAGGAATACAAAATCTCCCTTCTGAAATTCCAATGGATGCTTCCTCTTATCTGTATAAAATTTCTGCCTGCTTTGCGCTATCTTTATCCGTTCCCGAATCATTTTGATCTTTTCAGTTGTCATATCTATCAATTCAGGACCCAAAATGTTTCCTTCACCCACTTCATCCCAACACAAAGGTGTTCTACATCTCCTCCCATATAAAGCTTCATAAGGAGCCATACCAATAGTCGACTGATAACTATTATTATACGAGAATTCCATCAATGGCAAATGATCATCCCAACTACCTTTGAAGTCAAATACACAGGCTCGTAACATGTCTTCTAATATTTGAATCGTCCTTTCTGATTGCCCATCAGTTTGTGGATGAAACGCAGTGCTGAACTTCAAACTTGTGCCCATGGCATTCTGGAGACGAGGCCAAAACTTAGAAGTGAATGTTGGATCTCTATCTGATACAATTGACACTGGTTCCCCATGTAAACGGATAATCTCATCAACATACATACGTGCATACTTGTCAACAGTGTAGGTGGTCTTAACTGGAAGAAAATGAGCTGACTTCGTCAATCGGTCTACAATCACCCAAATAGAATCATGCCCCTTTGGTGATCGGGGTAATCCTGTAACAAAGTCCATCGTTATATGCTCCCACTTCCATTCCGGAATAGGCAAAGACTGCAATAATCCTGCCGGCTTCTGATGCTCTGCTTTCACTTGCTGGCATACTAAACATTTAGCTACGAACTCTGCAATCTCACGTTTCATATTGTTCCACCAGTAATATTATTTCAAATCTCTTTACATTTTGGTACCTCCCGGATACATAGAGTAAATAGAACTATGTGCCTCTTCTAATATATCTTTCTTTATGGGCGGATCATTAGGTACACAAATCCTATTTTTATAACACAACGATTCATCATTCTTAATTTCAAAGTCACTCTCTTTACCATCCAGGACATCTTGTTTCTTCTTCTCAAGGAATGGATCACTGGTCTGCAAATTTCGTATGCGCTCGGCCAATAAAGGTCTCACTGTGACATGTGCTAATAATCCTCCACTTTTTGAAAACTTCAATTCAATCCCCATTGATGCCAAGTCAAGAATATTTCCAACACGGGCACACTGTATGCAACCAAGCATCCCTGATGATTTTCGACTCAAAGCATCTGCTACTACATTGGCCTTCCCAGGATGATGATGAATAGTACAGTCATAGTCTTTAATCATCTCTATCCAACGCCTCTGTCTCAAATTCAGTTCTTTCTGTGTAAACAAGTATTTCAAACTTTGATGATCCGTAAATATCTCACAAGTTTCTCCATACAAGTAATGTCTCCACAACTTTAAAGCAAAAACAATGGCCGCTAGCTCCAAGTCATGTGTAGGGTAATTTCGTTCATGCGTCTTTAATTGTCTGGAAGCATATGCTATTACCTTCCCATTCTGCACAAGAACACATCCTAACCCCTGAAATTAAGCGTCTGTATAGATCACAAAAGACTCATTCCCACATGGAATAGTAAGTATAGGGGCTGAAACCAACCGATTCTTTAATTCTTTAAAACTCCTTTCACATTCTTCATCCCATACAAACTTCACTTCTTTACGAGTCAACTTTGTCAGTGGTAATGCTATTGCAGAAAATCCCTTAATGAATCTGCGATAGTAACCTGCCAATCCTAAGAAACTCCTAATTTCTGTCACATTCTTAGGACTTTCCCATTCAATAATTGCTTCCACTTTCTTTGGATCAACATAAATCCCATTTCCCGAGACCACGTGCCCTAAAAACACAATTTCATTCAACCGAAACTCACACTTGCTGAATTTAGCAAACAATTTCTTCTCTCTCAAAATCTGCAATACAAGTCTCAAATGCTTCTCATGTTCCTCCATGCTACGCGAGTAAACCAACACATCGTCTATGAATACAATCAAAAATGAATCAATGAAAGGGTGGAATACCCGATTCATTAAATCCATAAAAACTGCTGGAGCATTGGTTAATCCAAAAGGCATCACCAAAAACTCATAGTGCCCATATCGAGTCCGAAAAGCTATTTTGGAAGCATCACTATCCTTCACTTTCAGTTGGTGGTAACCCGATCCCAAATCAATCTTCGAAAATACAGTGGCCCCCTGTAATTGGTCAAACAAGTCATCGATACGAGGTAGAGGGTACTTATTTCTAATGGTCACCTTATTCAATTGCTGATAATCAATACATAATCGCATTGTTCCATCTTTCTTTTTCACAAATAACACGGGTGCTCCCCATGGTGAAACACTAGGCCGAATCAAACCTTTGCTTATCAGATCTTGTAATTGCACTTTTAATTCTTTCAACTTCGCTGGTGCCATTCTATATGGAGCAAGAGAAATTGGACCAGTACCTGGAATTAATTCAATAGAAAACTCTACTTCCCTATCGGGTGGCAATCCTGGCAATTCTTCTGGGAAGACATCAGAAAATTCTCTAACCACTGGTATATCTTCAACTTTAAGTATTTCCTTACTAACATCAACCACATACGCTAAGTACCCTGTAAAACCCTTACTCAATAACTTTCTGCTCTTAATTGCTGAGATGAGACAATTAGGGACAACATTCCTTTCCCCTGTAAATTGGAACTCCGGTTCACCAGGAAGATGAAATGTAACTTCTTTTCGAAAACAATCAATGGAAGCATGATACGATGATAACCAATCCATCCCCAATATAATATCAAAATCCCGAATGTCCAACGGTATCAAATCAACATAGAAATCTCTCTCACCCATTCGTAAGACACAATCTTTATAAACGTGCTCAACTAGAATTACACTTTCCATTGGGGTAGAAATATATAAGGCACAATTGAGGAATGAACATGGTCTACCCAAATATGAAACAATATCTAATGCCACAAATGAATGCGTAGATCTAGGATCCATGAGTGAATATAAATCTTTGTTCGCAATAGAGAGTTTACCTGTAACCACTTCAGGTGTAGCCTGGGCATCTTGTAGCGTCATCGCAAACACTCTTCCTCCTGCCCTCGATCTAGTTGCTTGTTCTGTACCTCTCTCCCTGGTGGCACTCTCTGGAGAAGATCCTTTATGAGGCCCCACACTACTGACTAAAACTGTTCTTGCCCACATAGGACAATTCTTTCTCAGATGACCCTTTTGGTGACAGTTGAAACATTCTATATTCAGTAACTTTGGGCAATTTCTCTTTATATGACCCGATGACCCACAAAATAAATAAACATTAGGATCTCCTTGTGCTGAAACTCCTGAACCTCTTCCACCACTAGCATCACCCCTTTGGAAACTACTTCCACCTCTACCCTGTTGGAATTTCTTCCCTCCAAACCTCGAATATTTTGTACCACTACTCTTTTGATAATTTGGATCAAATCTACTTCTCTTTACACCTCGTTCTCGATTCCCTCTAGTTTCATTCACGTCCCTTTCTACAAACATGGCTTTGTTCACCAAGGCTGAATAATTAACAGTCTCTAAAGCCAACAACCGTGATTTAATGACTAACTCAAGCCCATCGAGAAATCGACTGCACATATCTTCCTCATTCCGTATGAACCTCGAAGCAAACCGAGATAAAGCTGTAAGTTTAGCTTCACATTCTCTAACTGTCATACTCCCCTGATTCAACAGGAAATATTCTTTCTCCTTTTGTTTTTGATACATCGGAGGAAAATACTTATCATACAATGCTTTAACAAAAGCATCCCATGAGATCACATTCCCACCTCCTGGAGTAATCAACAAATGTTTTGTGGCATCCCACTAGTACTTAGATTCTCCTCTTAGCATATACGTCGCCAAGGTCACTCGTTGATTGTCAGGCATTCTCATTACCCCAAAAATAATTTCAATCTCTTTAACCCAGACTTCTGCCTCTGCTGGATCAACTGCTCCTTCAAATGAGGGTGGGTTCATTTTAATAAATTTCTCATGTGAAGTACTCCTTTCTTCCCGGTGTATAACCTCCTGAGACCTGGCCAATGCTTGTGCCTCCAGTTGCCTGGCCTGTTGTGCTTCCATCTGAGCCATAAATCTAGCTTGCTGCTCTGCCATTAAAGTCATAGCACGTGCCAATTTTTGCATGTCTGTCAATTGTTCCAGGTCAGGTTCTACATTTCCATGAACAGGTTGTTCAACCTCTGCTTCCGCTACTATATTTGAAGCCCCATCTTCTATTCTCTCATTAACATTCCCTCCTTCCATTCTTTTATATCTGAAATGAATCAAAGATATAACAACATACATATATACATATTTTTCCTACCATAATCGTTAGTATCAAATAAAATATATTTTTTAACATTCACTGCCAAATCTAGACTCTTCTCACTCCAGAACCTCTAAAACCTAGGCTCTGATACCAAAAGCTGACACACCCCAACCCAGTTACTTATAATTAAGTTTGAAAGTCAAAGTGAGTCAAACCATAATTAATCTAACCAAACCATAATCACGAGTTTTGATTTCAGAGTCATCATTGTAAATTCATATAACTGAAAACCTTTTTACAACATCAGAGTAATCATGCCCATAAAAACTTTCTTGAAGGATAAGTTAACTTAATTACATCATTTACATTTACACAAAATCATAGTTTCTCCCATTCCTGGCTAACCCAACCCGACCTCCTAGATTTGGCAGTGACATCGCGTTACCTGAAAAATGTGAACATAGGAACCGTGGGAAAAATAGCCCAGTGAATGTATCACTACTATACTATTGCATGAATTTAAATGCAATAAATCATGTCCATATAATTATGTATTAACTTATCCGGCTCATTCATAATGAATGACCAACTTTTCCGAATCATGATTCACATATCCTGTCTAAATAGACAATTCTCCCCCATTCCTGGTCGAGGAGTAACCCCTTGTCATTAATAGACAAATCTCCTCCATTCCTGGTCGAGGAGTAACCCCTCATTTCGATAAACCGAAATGAACAATTTCATATTCATTTTATTATGATCATACCAACAACACGATACAAATATCCCTTTCCAGTGAGTACACTCACCTTGGTTGACAACTACGTATTCAGGTTTCCTTCTGGTGGAGTTGAACTGGGTTGATTAGGCCTTACACCTGTCAATCCAACTAAATCAGTACTGAACCTCAATCATAAATATTATCCAAACATAATTATGTAAATTTCCATGTCTATACATCAACAATATAATTCCAATTAAGTCACATTCCATAAAACATAGGTAAAGGCAAACAATGATGTACATATTAATAAAGTTACGCACATTCAACGGTAGGAAATACCTTATGATGAATTTATAACCAAATTCAAGTAAACATGAAATTATACTCCTTAATGTATATACACATGAAACATGTACTCAAAGTACCCTTTGTAAGTACGAAATAAAAACATTCATTCAAGGGGTACCCAGTATGGCCTAAAATTATGGTCTTACATACTTACCCATCCTATATTCCTAAATTGTACAAATACAGGGGTCCAACCTCATCAATATGAAAACATATATGAATATACTATCCAGTACAAGTGACGGTGTAATTTTTCAAGCTTCCTAGGGCAAGTTATGACCATTTCTCTACAACACAAGAAATCTGCCCTATAAGCTCCTCTATTGTTCCTTCAACTTCCAAGAATTTTCAGAATTTTTCTCCAGCATAAATTTCCATGATTTTCAACCCATTTTCAGTAGACATACTGAATCGTACAGAATTAAAGTTTCATAATTTTTTTTGACTTTATTTGCTATCTCAAAAGCTTGACTAAACTTAGGGCATACCGAAGTCAAGTATACAAACAGCAACTATGCACCAACTTGAAATCATCATTACGGCATAACCACAAGGAGATAAATTCTAATTTTTGGATATGATATGAATATATGATTTTACTTTCATATACAATTGTAATTTCTCAATTCCAGTAAGTACACAAAGAGAGATGCAAGTTTGAATACAAGGGGTTTCAATACAAAGCAATTTTAAGGGTTTCTACACTCAACTTAACATAAACTTGCATATAACCATACATACATATAAAGGTATAAAACTTTCTCAAACCTATGATGATTTAGATCATATAAATCAGTAATATAAGATAAATAACTAGAATTGTAATTAGGATTACCTTCAGGGATTTTTACGTAATTTCTACGGATTTTTCTACACCTTTTCTCCTCACTTTTCCTCCTTAACTTCTACTTTCTCTTTCCCTAAGCTTAAAACCCTTTCATGGCTGGTTTTGGATGAAGGATAAGGATATTTCAAGGGTATAAGGTCGGCCAAGGCTGCCTCCCAAGCCAACCAATCAAATTAAACCATTTGGTTTAATAAAAGACAATTTACCACTTAAGGGAATTGATAGATTCACCCCTTCTCGTAATTTCGACCTAACTTCTTACTCGAACATAAGTTTGATGCATCGTTTGTTGTGTTACAACCCTAACTCACATATCTACAACTATATAGTTTTCACCTCAAGTCAATTGTAATGTTACAAGGGTCAAAACTAGTCTTAAACAGGAACATTTCTATCGAAAATAACCAAATCTTGTGTTCGTAAATAATTCGACATTTCATGATTTATGAAGGTAGAATTATACTAACCATAATCACTTAACATTAGATATAATAATAACACATTATTCATATCACATAAGATAAGCATGATTTAAATATAATTTATCATAATTATATCCGGGTTGTCACAATTTCTATCCAAATGGTATATACCGAAGGTAGTTTTATTGGTAGATGGTTGTCTAGGTCGAGCTTGGTTGGGATCATATGTGTCCCATGCTTGAGTAGTCTCTGCAACATACTTAAGGTGGGCCTCATCATCTCATGTGTCTAAATCCCAAAAGGGTCTTTCACACATCGTTTGAACAAGTTGTTTGGAAGCTATTGTCAACCCATTATGGAAGAAAGATATCACTATGTGTTTGTTAAAACCATGATGGGGGCATGCGCTTACTAACTCTTGGAACCATTCCCAACATTTGTCAAAAGACTCATTATCGTGTTGTCAGAAATCTTGGATTTGAGTCTTGGCAGAGTTGGTCTTGTGATGTGGATAGAATTTTGAGACAAACTTGGACTGCATATCTCTCCAGGAAGTGACGGATTTCGGGGGTAGAGACCATAGCCAGGTCTTGGCTTTATCCTTTAAGGATAAAGGAAAAAGCTTTAGACGAGTGACATCTTGCGTGCAAGTTTGATCACCAAATGTGTCACATGCCTCTTCAAACTCACGAATATGTAGGTATGGTTTCTCGAAATCCATGCCATGAAACGTAGGGAGAATCTGTATCATCCTATTGTGAAAGTGGAACTGGCCGACAATATATGAAAGTAAAATGCAACTAGGGGAGACAGTCCGTTTAGGAAAAAGTAAGTCTTTCATGGGACGATAGGGAATATCTCCCCCTCCAGTACCGAAACTTGTAGCGTCAGACATCGCACTCGCGCTCTCTTCAAATGACTCTGTGTACTCGCTCGATGTCGATGTGTGACTCGAAGTTCGACTCAGGGTGTAACTACTGATAGAGGGCTCAGGAGTGGGAATCGGAAACCAGAATTATGGGACACGAGGTGTGTGGTGGCTTTCAGAGTTATACTCAACTATAGAATTTTTGTGGATTCTGACTGGAGTATTGTGAGGAGTCTGTTCAGAATTTTGCATTAAAGGCTTTGAGAGATGATGATTTTATATATATATATTTTTTTTTGGATTTTCGGAAATTTTTGGTTAAAGTTTTAGATTGACTTGATCTAACCTAAGTCTACCTAAATCCCCAGCAACGGCGCCAAAAACTTAACACGACCATATTTGTGTCTAGTATGTGTGCTATTTAGGCTCAAGTGTAAGCCTTGTCACTCAAGTAACAATCCGATAAGTTGGGTATCGATCCTTAGGGAAACAGGACGAACGGAGTCGTAACGACGTTGGAAAGACAAAGGTAACCTAACTTTGACTTTCAAAAAAGAATGAAAAGGTGATTTTGAATTGTGGAATGAATACAACTAAATGCAATTATGAAAAGATGAAATGTAATTATTCTAATTAACTAAAGACTGATGATGCTTTAACTAAAATTTTAACTATAAGATGAGAAAAATAGGTCGGGTTACAATCCCCCACACCCTAGTAATTCACTTCGTTTGATACTAGATTCAGAATTAAAACTTTAAATGAATCCGAATTTTTATTTCTCCTAAGTATTACATATATGAGGGATCGTAGCCCACACAGTATGTAAGAAAAGGATGAATTAAAATTCGTGATGATGCCAAGATTAGCAACATCAGGTAAGGTGTTCGTGAGATCTAATCAGTGTATAACAATTAAGCACAAGTGTATCAAATATAAGAGAACGAGGTGAGGAGAACAGGATGAACATAGTCATATAACTGGTTCAGCCAATCAGGCCTACGTCCACTGTGAAGGTGTTTGGTTAATATCACTGTATGAGGGCTTTAATGGCCATGAATACAAACTCTCAAGTTTTCTCTCTCTACTGTAATTGGACAAAGTTTCAGCTAGGGTTGTTATTTTTGGATCCCTTATCCAAGTAGGAGAAGACAAGTTTATATATTATGTGGAGGGTGTAATGCACCCCCTATGCATGCAATGAGCATGTGTGTGTGTTGATCTAGCCAGTGCAAGGGTGACACCTGGCTGATCTCAACTAAGTAATGATGACCTCAATATTCCCTCATGTGGAGGGAATGATTCAGTTATAACAAACTTATCCACGTGTTACAGGATATCCATATAAGTGTAAATGCTCGGCTGTCTTCAATTGGCACCAACCTCGGCCTGGATGAGTACGAGGTTGGTGAAGTATGACCCTTTCTTTGTCTGCGATCAATGTTCCATGAAGAGCTCCTCCAGGAAGGTCGGTCGAGGTTGGATATGAGGTGCAATGTCGGCCAGGGCCAATGAAGACATGATGCTTATTGATTGAGCCTGCGAGGCTTTTGCTGACATTGGCTGATGAAGGGCCGAGGTAGATGTATAAGGTAGCGGCAACTTTGGCTATGGCTAACAATGTGGATGCTGAGTTCTCAGCTTTAAGTTAACCTCGGCTACTTCCAAGCCAAGACGATGTTAGGACGTCGGCTGTGGCCGACCCCTGTAAGAACACGCTGCTGATAGCCATCCTTGGGATTCTATTACCTCAACTCCAATCCAGGCCGAGGTTGAGGTCTCTGGTCTCTTAGGTGTACTTTGGGCATATCAATCACCCCTAGCCCTTAGTTACATGTGGGAACATGTGACTATGGGGTGTACAACTTTGAGGTCTTTCTTCCTTGTGCTAATATTCCTTTGACAAGTGTCAATAACTGAAGTGGGCAGCGTGGCTGACAAGTGTATGATGTTAGTTGTCCTTTGGGATCCTAAGGCAATGATGGGCCTTGGGACGCATGTGGTGTTGTTTGAGGGTTAAATCCTCATTTTCTTTCTTTCTCCTTCATTTCTTCATTTTCTCGCTTTTTGTCTTCTTTATAACTCTCTCTCTTTCTACCAAAGCTAGGTTGGGCTTATCAAGGGTCTTCTCATTCTGAATCGTCTTCTCCTTTGCTAAGTTTTCTTTCAGGTACCATCTTCCTCTTTTCTCCACTCACTTTCAGCCTTTAATTCTGATTTTTTCACTTTCTGGAGAGTATTTTGAGTTTCGACCACTGCTTGAATTTTTCGGTGGCACTAGTTCTTGTTGTTCTTGATTGTTTTTATTTAAAGTTAATAGTTTGATACTTAGGCAAGTTGAGTCAAGTTGTTTGTTCCTGGTTTAATTTCCCAAGTGTGAGGTCGTCCTCCCATGCTCAGACCTCTTTATCAGTGTTTAGAAGAATTCCCATCTCTTAGAGAGAGGACTTTAGAAAAGATTAAGCAAATAGAGAGAGACCAAGAGGAAGCTCGTAGGGCTGAGGCCTTCCCCCTAAGAACTATCTTTCCACCCCCTCTGAAGGTCATATACCCCGAGCCAGCCGAACCAGTTAAGTAAGCAGAGGTCCCAGTAGAACCTACTCCCATGTCCGAGTCTGAGTCGTCCACTTCAGACCCTATGTCTGTGGACTCTTTTGAGGCCATGAAATTTTCCATTAGGCAGGATTAGGTCCCAGACCAAGTCGAGGTTTCGAGACGCATCTCATCCCATAACGAGTCTAGTATATCCAGATCTTCTTCAGACGTTGAAGTTGTCAGGCCAAATGTATCTTTTCCTCCTCTTATTAATGTTGTCCCCCTGTCGACTGCTACAGGGGACGAGTTTGCTCAGAGGTTCCCTGATGGTAATCCCTCTCCGCTCCAGCCGACGTTGATCGAGACGAGGATAATGATAGCGAGAGCGATGTTGATACCTCGGAGGCAGTCAAGATAATGAGCACTGTTAGCGAACTCGACCTTCTTGCCTTCAGACACCTGTATTCTATAGGTCCCTCCATAAAGCTTAGGAGGCCTCTGAGGGACGAGAGGTCTTTCGACGGTCGAGATGGTGAGATATATTTGTATGAGAAAATGTTTAAGTTAGGATTTCGTCTTCCCATCCACCTAATTATTTGGGCCATATTGTCCTATATTAACTTAGCCCCTTCCCAGTTATCCCCCAACGCCTGGAGGGTGATAATTGGAGCAATAGTTCTATAGAGGGTTGTCCACCATTCAGAACTTCCTGTCCAGGTCTTCACTGGGTGCTACGTCCCTTCCTCTGCTAGGAATCATCCGAGATATTACCAATTTTTAGCTCGGAGATCAAATAAGAAGATGTTACAGGTTACCCAAACTTTAAATCACAATTGGAAACCGAGATACTTCTTCGCCTTAGGGTCATGATAATTTGGCCCCTGTGCCCCCTCTTCATCCTTAGAGCCGAGGATACCCATGAGATGGGAAAGTTGTCAATGGCTGCCAGGGCCGACCCTGGTTTAAGCCAAAACAATCTTCAGAAAGTAAAAAACCTTCAAGATCATGGGGAGCATGGTCTATTGGTCAAGTTCGAACATCTGATGACCCCCTACTATCTCTCTGAGACTGGCCTTGGGGGGAGTCCTCTGGCTGAGCTCCGTAAGTTATTTTATTATTTCAACAAGTTATACCTATGACTTTTTTATGTCCATGATTTTCTAATTCATACCTTTATGTTTGCAGAGCGCCTCAAAGGAATTTCTGACGACCTCTAGGAGATGACAGCCCCCAGCCTCACAAAGTTGGTAAAGAAAGCAGGCCTGAATGCACCTCCTCCCCCCCCCCCCCCATCGAAGTAGAGTGTCGGCACGTCTAAGGTCGACACTACAAGGAAGAGGAAAACTAAAACTTCTGCCCCTGAGGATCAGAGGCAAAGTAAAGCCCAAAAAGCCATCCCTCTATCATCTGATGATGCATTGGTTGCTCATTTGGAGCAGTTGAAAATCAGTGACAGCTTGATAGGCCACAGTATGCAGGCGTTGGATGCCATTGGCTCTGCTATGACCGATGCTGACAAACTCTTCTATCGCTCAATGGATCCTACCCTGCTGGCTGAGTTTTGCCTTCACCGGTCTATCCAGGTAAGATTTCAACTTCAATTTGATTCTGAAGTGTAACCTTTGCTTTGATTTTGAACTTATACATCTGATTCTTGATGTGCAGGGCATCATTACTATGCTCCAGTTTGTCAACTGGACTCTGAAGAAGTTTCCTCTCATCGAGAAAGGAAAAGAAGCCGAGAAAGTGCAAGACTCTCTGAATGCAGAAGTGGATCATCTGAAGGCAGCCTTTGAAGGGTCTGATAATAAGGTTAAGCAGTTAGAGAATGAGATCTACAAGCTTAAGAAGGAACACTCCTCTACCCTGAAGGCCAAGGATGACGTTCCTCAGCAGAAGGTTGATGTTGCAGTAAAAGCTGCCCTTGAGGATGCTTCAGAGGGGATCTTGGCTGATTACAAAGTTTTTGATGAATTTGCCAGCTTCGTCTTCGAGGACCTCGAGAGGGGTGTTAAGGCCACTGGCAGGTGGGTTGAGATGAAGGAAAAAGAATCAGGGAGCTTGGAAGCCTCTAACTTCATTGGTCTGGGCTACGCCGATCCTTGGTTTGATCAGGCCTTACAAGAGGTAGAGGAGGAGGGTGGTGCCGCACCTACCGAGACTGCTCCCCAAGATGACACCAGGACTGAAGACGTTGGTCCTCAGGATGATGGGGTAGAAGTGACCAACCTTGGCCAGGGAGATGGGGGAGTGGAAACTAACCCTGAGGCTATAGACACTTGACCAGCTTTTGTAATTTTTAATTTTTGATTCAATCTGTAACCTCTTATGACAAACTCTTACTTTATGGCTTGTGATTCTTATCTTTATGCTACATCAACCTTTGTTTTCAACACTTGATAAATGTTCTTTGAATGGTGTTATATGTCATGCAATGTGTTTGTGCTAAGGCTTGAAGTCTCCATATAATGTTGTCTTCATAAGCCCCATTAATTATTCACCAAATTAATGATGTCTAAGGTCTGAGGTCATCCAAGTATGATGTGCACCTCAGACCTTGTCACCAAATTATGATGTTTAAGGTCTCAGGTCATCAACTAAGATGTTACCCCCATTAATTCTTCACCAAATTAATGATTTCTAAGGTTTGAGGTCATCCAAGTATGATGTTCACCTCAGACCTTATCACCAAATTATGATGTTTAAGGTCTGAGGTAATCAAATAAGATGTTACCCCCATTAATTCTTCACCAAATTAATGATGTCTAAGGCCTAAGGTCATCCAAGTATGATGTTCACCTCAGACCTTTTCACCAAATTATGATGTTTAAGGTCTGAGGTCATCAACTAAGATGTTACCCCCATTAATTCTTCACCAAATTAATGATGTCTAAGGTCTGAGGTCATCCAAGTATGATGTTCACCTCAGACCTTGTCACCAAATTACGATGTTATAAGGTATGAGGTCATCAACTAAGATGTTATCCTCATAAATAATTTTTTACCAAATTAATGATGTTATAAGGTCTGAGGTCATCCAATCATGATGTCTCACCTCAGACCTTGTCAGCAAATTATAATGTTATAAGGTCTGAGGTCATCAACTAAGATGTTATCCTCATAAATAGTATTTCACCAAATTAATGATGTTATAGGTCTGAGGTCATCCAAGTATGATGTTCACCTCAGACCTTGTCACCAAATTATGATGTTATAAGGTCTGAGGCCATCAACTAAGATGTTATCCTCATAAATAATTTTTTCACCAAATTAATGATGTTATAAGGTCTGAGGTCATCCAATCATGATGTCTCACCTCAGACCTTGTCACAAAATTAAGATGTTATAAGGTCTGAGGTCATCAACTAAGATGTTATCCTCATAAATAATGTTTCACCAAATTAATGATGTTATCGGTCTGAGGTCATCCAATCATGATGTCTCACCTCAGACCTTGTCACCAAATTATTATGTTAAAAGGTCTGAGGTCATCAACTAAGATGTTATCGTCATCAATAATTTTTCACCAAATTAATGATGTTATAAGGTTTGAGGTCATCCAATCATGATGTCTCGCCTCAGACCTTGTCACCAAATTATGATGTTATAAGGTCTGAGGTCATCCAATCATGATGTCTCACCTCACAACTTGTCACCAAAATATGATTGATATGCCCCAAGTGTAACCTCGGCCTAGAGACACCAACCTCGGCCGAGATCATGGAAGACGTTGGATGAGTCTTGGGCACGCGATATCACCCCTCGGCCATATCAATGTCGGCCCAGGTCGACACTACTATGAGCCTTTCCAAGGTGCGTCACAAGGATCGACAGCATTCTCATATACCTTGGAATGGCAACCTCGGCCAGATGTAGGCCGAGCTCGCAAGAAGCCACCAGCAGCCTCATCAAGCCACTAGTTCAACCTCGTCTCAGGCCGACCTTGCCCATTGTCTCGGCCAGGATTAGGCCGAGACCTCCATGGAATCCTCAGACTGAACAGGTATCAAGACTCACCAACCTCGGCCTTGGTGAGGCCGAGGTCATACCCCAGACGCGATAGCCGAGCACCTGCTGATATTTGGATAAGGACACGTGGACACAAATCAGTTATAACAAGATTATTCCCCACACGTGGGAGAATATTTCATCATCATTCTCTACATGTGACAGTGACAAATGGCACTCTCATATTGGTGAGATAACCACACACATGCTCATGGCATGCATAGAGGGTACATTACACCCCCTAGGAACTATATATATAGAGGTCATCCCCTACCTTGCGAAGGGATCCAGATATTCAACCCTAGCTGAAACTCTGTCTAGATACACAGTAGAGAGAGAAATCTTGAGAGATTGTATCCATGTCCATTAGAGCCTTATTGTAGTGAGATTATTCACACACACAGTGGACGTAGGACTGATTGGCTGAACCACTTATATTCTGGTGTTGATTCCTCTTCTCCTCATCTCATTCTCTCACCCTTTTACATAACTGTGCTGCCATTGTTGTTCTTAGATTGAGATTAAAAACACCTTACCTGGTGGTGCTGATTCCAGCATCATCATTTTGGCGCCGTCTGTGGGAAGAGAGAAGCTATCTCTTCCTCTTTTTCTGCTTAACCTCACCGGAGATTCTGGTGGTGAACCAGGCCTCCCCCTAGCGCGGAGCTATTTCACCATTGAAAGAGGTCCTGTGAGGTACCAAGCTCATCTGCTACTTAAGCTCTATAGTGTTAACATATGGCACCAGACTTACCGCCGCCTCTTCCGCCACCCGAGGGTAGAGGGCCTAGTTCCAGTCAGGCACCCCCCAGTCTGAAATGGCGGAGGTAGCTGCAGCCTTGAGATCCTTAGCTGCAACGCAATAAGCTATGCAGGAGAAATTTGCACAGCTCAGCCAAACTATGATGAGGCCACCTGGAGTCTCACCGGATATGATCACTCCGGTGGCTGTTCAGCCTCATCCTGACACCAGGGGACCACCCCAGGCACCAATGAAGGACCAGCCTGCACCCCAGCGGAGAAGGGACGTTGCTGACCCTAGGCGCTTGCGCCTGGGGAGGCAAGGAAACCCTTGCCTAGAGGACAGGTTTGACGATCTAGAGGTGAAAAAATCCCCGAAAGACTGCTGGGAGCCGTATGAGGTGTCAAATAACATTGTACGGCCTCTTAGGCAAAGTCAAGGTTGTGTCGGCCGAAGAAGTGAAGAGGCCCAACAAAGAGGTTCGGCCTTTGATAGGTTGAGCAGAGGGTCGGCCTTCGAGAGACTGGGCCCGATGAATGACCTAAGACAGAGGCTGTCGAGATCAAGGAGCGCAACAGGCTCTCAGAGAGGGAACAAGCAGGGTCGGCCAGACCAAGGCTGACACTGTGGAAGAAGAGACATGGAATAGGAAGAGGTTAACAACTCACGTGTCGTGATAGGGGAACCCTCGGTCCATCGCAGGGAGGTGGAAGGGGATAACCTCGGGCAAGTTGATGACAGAAGACCATGGAATGATTATATCCAACGCCTTGAGGAGAAGATAGGAGACCTCATTAAAAGCAGGGACCCATTACAAAGGGGTTACTCAGAGGGCTCCCCATTTGTGGCTAGGATAGTGGGGTTCCCAACCCCAGCTAAGTTCAAGCCTCCTGCAGTGTCTCCCAAGTATGATGGCAGCACTAACCCTGTACATCATATCGAGATGTACCAGTCAACAGCAGACATTTACTCGATACCCGATGAGATGAAGTGTAGGGCCTTCTCGGGGACCTTGACAGGGGCAGCGCACAGTTGGTTCACCTCCCTTTTGAAGAACTCAATTGAGAACTTCAAAGGCTTGGCTGAGCGATTCATCCACAACTTCTGCTCTGGGGTGAGGCCTCAAAAGAAGACTACCCACCTTTTGTATGTCAAGCAGGCTAAGGATGAGAGCCTAAGAGACTACATAGCAAGATTCAATAAAGAAAAGTTGGAGGTCGAAGATTATGAAGAGAACATAGCCATGATCGCCCTTATAGCAGGTCTCCAGAAGGGGAAGCTATTGTGGAAACTGGCGAAAGAGCTCCCTAGGTCTATGGCGGAGCTGCTGGCAACCGCAGGGAAAGTAATGAATGTGGAAGAGGCAATGGCCGCCAAGTATGAGGATGAGAACCGTGGTGGCAGTGGAAAGTCCCAAGGCAAGAAAGATGGGAAGAAGAGATAAGGTGATGACAAGTTCGCTCACTATACTCCTCTGACTGTGAGCTGTGAGCACATCCTTAATGAGATTAAGAATGAAAGGGCTCTGAGATGGCCAGAGAAGCTAAAATCCCCACCACATAAGAGGAACAAAAACCTATGGTGTGAGTTCCACCAAGATCATGGTCACATCACAGATAGATGCTTCGCTTTGCAGGATGAGATTGAGAAGATGTTAAAATCTGGGAAATTGAGAAATATGTAGACGGTAAGGCTTCTAAGAGTGGAAGAGATGACCATAAGAAAAGGAGGAATGATAGATGCCGTGATAACGTCCCGGTCCGAAGAAATGATAATTTAGAATGAGATGACGAAGATGATCCGGATCTCCCGCCAAAAGATGACAACACCCCGATGAAGAGGGTCGGTACGATCTCCTTTGGTGTTAGCACCATATGTGGGGGATTTGCAGGAGGTGGCTCTGAAGTAGCTGATAGGAAGGCTCATGTAGCAGAGGCTAGGTTAGTGGCCAAACTTGAAGTCGTGAATCTAACGTCTTCCGATACAGTGCAGAAGAGAAAGAATGTAGACATGGACACCCTCATAGTGGGATTCTCCAGACTCAACTTCAAGGGTATCTTAGCCACCCATGATGACCCTTTGGTCATAACAACAAGTGTGCATGGGTGCGAGGTACAGAGGATCCTCATAGACGGGAGGAGCTCAACGAACGTGATGTTCTGGCCTTGCTTCAAGAGCCTAGGTCTTAGCAGAGCAAGGCTGGTGCCCTATCATCACCCGTCGATAGGCTTCAGTGGTGAAAAGGTCCACCCCTTGGGCATGTATGAGATGGACGTACGGATGGGTGATGAGTGGCCTAAGAGGCTGACCAAGAAGATAAAAATTTTCGTTATGGACGAGAACATTTTCTCGGCCTACAACCTCATCATAGGAAGGGTGGCCCTTAAAGAGTTTGAAGTTGTGCCGTCGACGGTCCATCAGATGCTAAAATTCCTGACTCTTTATGGAGTAGGCAAAGTGCAAGGGGACCAGACCACAGCGCGAGAGTGTTACTTCAACTCGGCCGAAGAGAGAGAAGCCCATAAGAGGGCAACCACCACGTATAGCATTGACACTCTTGACCCGAGAGATGAAATAAAGTTGAAGAAGGGAGAGGCCGCGGAAGAGGTAGAATCCATCGTCCTCAATGAGGACGAGCTGGAAAAAACCGTCCAGGTCGGTAAGGCCCTAGAGCCAGGAACCAAGGAAGAGCTAATAAACTTCCTCAGGAGGATACAGAGTGTCTTCGCATGGAGTCACGCAGACATGCCTGGCATCGACCCTGAGGTGACGATCCACAAGCTCAACGTGACCAGAGATGCCAAGCCGATCAAGCAGAGACGAAGAGTTTACTCCAGGAAGAAATAAGACGTCATCCGAGAAGAGGTCAAAAAGTTGGAAGAGGCGGAGTTCATAAGAGAGGTTACCTATCCGGAGTGTCTCTCAAATGCAGTCATCGTGCCTAAGGCCAATGGGAAGTGGCGAATGTGTGTGGATTTCACTGACCTGAACAGATCCTATGCAAAAGACAGCTATCCCTTACCTCGGATAGATCAGATGGTGGACGCGATGGCAGGGCACGAGCTCATGAGCTTCATGGATGCGTATTCAGGCTATAACCAAATCTTCATGGATGCTGAAGACTCTGAGAAGACAGCCTTCATTACTAAAAAAGGGACGTACTGCTACAAAGTGATGCCCTTCGGTCTGAAAAATGCAGGGGCAACGTATCAACGTCTTGTCAATAAGATGTTCGAAGAGAAAATAGGTAAGACCATGGAGGTGTATGTAGACGATATGCTAACGAAGATCTTGAAAGCTTGTACTCATGTAGTAGACCTTGAGAAGACCTTCGATGTTATGGACTCGTACATAATGAAACTCAACCCACCAAAGTGTGTCTTTGGAGTAGGAGCGGGGAAGTTCCTGGGATTAATCATTAACTAAAGGGGAATTGAAGTGAACCCTGAGAAAATCAAGGCATTACTCGACATGAAGACTCCTAGGAGCATCAAGGATGTCCAAAGACTCACGGGAAGAGTGGCTGCCCTTAACAGGTTTGTTTCTAGGGCAACGGACAAGTGTCTTCCATTCTTTAAAGTTTTAAGAAAGGCCTTCCAATGGGACGAAGAGTGTGAAAAATCCTTCAACCAACTCAAGTCCTACTTAGGGTCTCCCTTATTGCTGTCTCGGCCCATCACAGGAGAAAGGTTGTTTGTGTATCTGGTAGTCTCTGAATCATCCATCAGCGCGGCCATCATACGGGAAGAGGATGGGATCCAAAGGCCTGTGTACTTCAACAGTAAGGCCCTTCAAGGGTCTGAACAAAATTATCCCCGTACGGAGAAGTTGGCTTATGCCCTAATACATGCCTCAAGAAAAATGAAGCCTTACTTCCAAGCTCACTCCATGGTAGTCCTCACTGACTCCCCACTAAGGTAGGTCCTGCATAAACCTGAGAAATCCGGGAGGTTGATGACCTGGGCCATCGAACTAGGAGAATATGATCTTACCTACCAGCCTAGGACAGCCATCAAAGGGCAGGCCCTCGCGGACTTTGTCGCAGAATTCACCTGGGAAGAGGCCGAGACAGAGAAAGGCCTAGAGGACGGTGAAGAGACAAACCGTAGTGTCTTCCAAAATTCAGAAGAGACAGCACCAAACTTCTTCCGAGATCGGGAAGAGGTCATCTCAGGCAAAACTCGAAGCAGAATAGAAGAGAACGAAGAGGATCGATACCTCTTCAAGAAAGGAGTTATGACAGAAGGGGTCTTCTCATCAGAAATAGACGTCTGGACCCTCTTCGTTGATGGCTCTTCCTATGATAGTGGAAGCGGTACGGGGCTAATACTCTCGGCTCCAGATGGTGCCAACATTGAATACGCCTTGAGATTCAACTTCCAGGCCTCAAACAATGAGTCCGAGTATGAGGCCATGGTAGCAGGTCTCTTATTGGCAACAACTCTTCGCGTAAAGAGACTCCTACTCCATAGCGACTCAAGGTTGGTTGTCAATCAAATACTGGGGATATACGAGGCCAAAGACGGAAGGATGGCCAAGTACTTAAAGAGGGTAAGAAGGTTGTTAGAATATTTTAAAGAAGCAAAACTGAAGAGAGTGCCTCGACTAAGTAACAATCACGCTGATGCATTGGCAAGGCTGGCCTCGGCAATGAAGACAGATGTGGGAAGGAACATTCCGATCGAGGTCTTGAGAAAGGCAACCATCGAGGAGGAAGAGGTATGTAACCTTTGTCACAATTTGAACCTAGGAGACTCATGGATCGACCCGCTCGTCAGATACCTAAGAGAGGGAGAGCTGCCTGAGTCCAAGCTAGAAAGGAGAAAGTTGAGGTATAGGGCTGCCAAGTTCTCAATGGTAGGAGACGTCTTATACAAAAAGGGGTTTCTATTGCCTCTCCTCAGATGTGTGCATCCCATGGAAGTTCCCCGGGTCTAACAGGAGGTTCATGAGGGTTCTTGCTCTAGCCACATAGGGGGAGGCCCTTGGCCAAGAGGATCATCACTCAGGGATACTGGTGTCCTACCTTGTCCAAGGACGCTGCAGACTACGTGAAGAGATGCGACAAATGCCAAAGGTTCGCCACCATCCCTCATCAACCCCATCAACCTATGATGTCAATCTCTTCTCCATGGCCATTTACGGTATGGGGAATTGACTTAGTAGGACCTTTGCCAAGAGCTGTCAACAACTATAGATTCTTGATAGTTTCCATTGACTACTTCTCAAAGTGGGTGGAGGCAGAGCCGATGATAACAATCACAGAGCAGAAGACCTTCCAGTTCATTTGGAGGAATATCATATGCAGATATGGCCTCCTAAACACTCTCATCTCGGATAATGGGACCCAGTTCAAGAACTCCTCCTTAGAAAAGTATTGCCTAAGAGTAGGGATTAAGAAATTCTTCTCATCCCCTGGCCGACCTCAGGAAAATGGTCAGACCGAGGTCACAAACAGAGCTATCTTGGACGGAATCAAGAAGAGTTTAGAAGATGCGAAGGGAAGATGGACTGAAGAGGTCTACGCTGTGTTATGGGCCTACAGAACCACGATAAGGACACCAACAGGAGAAACCCCGTTCATGCTGGCACATGGCTCAGAGGCCGTCATACCAACGGAAGTAGGACTCCCAACTCATCAAATTCAGACCTACGACCCTGACAACAATAGGGAAGAGGGGAGGCTAGACTTAGATCTTATCGAAGAAAGAAGAGAGGACGCAGAGGTCAGAAAAGCAGCCTACCAGCAGAGGGCAGCGAAATTCTACAACCAGAGGGTGAAGTCAAGACCCATTGCAGTGGGAGACCTAGTGATAAAGAAGACCCTACAGAAAGCAAATAAGCTTCACCCAAACTGGCATGGTCCCTACAAAGTAACAGAAGAGGTTGTGCCTGGCACATATAGGCTAGAAAACCTAGAAGGAGAAACTTTCACTAACCCATGGAATGCTGACCACCTAAAGAGATATTATATATGATGTTGCATAGAGTTTTATGTAAATGTACCATCTTATTATGAAGAGGTTATTAATAAAGATCAGTTCCCATGACAGTTCTTGCTTGGCTCTTAGATCAGAGATATATTATAGGGATAACATCTTAGGTGATGACCTCAGACCCTTATAACATCATAATTTGGTGACAAGGTCTGAGGTCAGACACCATAATGAGATGACCTCAGACCTTTAACATCATTAATTTGGTGAGATATATTATGGGGATAACATCTTAGGTGATGACCTCAGACCCTTATAACATCATAATTTGGTGACAAGGTCTGAGGTCAGACACCATAATGAGATGACCTCAGAACCTTAACATCATTAATTTGGTGAAGATTTATTATGGAGGTAACATCTTAGGTGATGACATCAGACCCTCATAACACCATTCAGTGGTGACGAGGTCTGAGGTCAGACACCATAACGAGATGACCTCAGACCCTTAACATCATTAATTTGGTGAAGATTTATTATCCGGGTAACATCTTAGGTGATGACCACAGACCCTCAAAACACCATTCAGTGGTGACGAGGTCTGAGGTCAGACACCATAACGAGATGACCTCAGACCTTTAACATCATTAATTTGTTGAGATATATTATGGGGATAACATCTTAGGTGATGACCTCAGACCCTTATAACATCATAATTTGGTGACAAGGTCTGAGGTCAGACACCATAATGAGATGACCTCAGACCCTTAACATCATTAATTTGGTGAAGATTTATTATGGGGGTAACATCTTAGGTGATGACATCAGACCCTCATAACACCATTCAGTGGTGACGAGGTCTGAGGTCAGACACCATAACGAGATGACCTCAGACCCTTAACATCATTAATTTGGTGAAGATTTATTATGGGGGTAACATCTTAGGTGATGACCTCAGACCCTCATAACACCATTCAGTGGTGATGAAGTCTGAGGTCAGACACCATAACGAGATGACCTCAGACCCTTAACATCATTAATTTGGTGAAGATTAGTTATGAGGATAACATCTTAGGTGATGACCTCAGACCCTCATAACACCATTCAGTGGTGACGAGGTCTGAGGTCAGACACCATAATGAGATGACCTCAGACCCTTAACATCATTAATTTGGTGAAGATTTATTATGGGGGTAACATCTTAGGTGATGACCTCAGACCCTCATAACACCATTCAGTGGTGACGAGGTCTGAGGTCAGACACCATAACGAGATGACCTCAGACCCTTAACATCATTAATTTGGTGAAGATTTATTATCCGGGTAACATCTTAGGTGATGACCACAGACCCTCAAAACACCATTAAGTGGTGACAAGGTCTGAGGTCAGACACCATAACGAGATGACCTCAGACCCTTAACATCATTAATTTGGTGAAGATTAGTTATGAGGAAAGCATCTTAGGTGATGACCTCAGACCCTCATAACACCATTCAGTGGTGACAAGGTCTGAGGTCAAACACCATAATGAGATGACCTCAGACACTTAACATCATTAATTTTGTGAGATTCATTATGAGGATAACCTCTTAGATAATGACCTCAGACCTTCATAACACCATTCATTAGTGACAAGGTCTGAGCTCAGGACCATTGGTTGAGTTTAAACAAGACCATTGCAAAGACAAGCTTAGAAAGAGGGCTTCAGAGGTTGAAGCTCATTGCAAATTTATTTTTAGCAGACACCATCACAATGGAACTAAGAATGAAAAACATCACATGACATTCAATGAAAAGAAAGTGAAGATGGTCCTCATCAGAGGTGGATATATATATTCAGAAATTATATGTTCAATGATTACAGACAAAATTTCCACAATACAGTTACAAACAGTGATCAAAATATCCTAAGAGTCTGAGGGGGGAACGTTGACATCCTCGGCTTGGTTAGTCACCTCGGCCGCATCATCATAATGGTCTACCCCTCCAACCTCGGTGACCTCTAATGTAGCGGTCTCGGCAGGAGCGACAGCCTCTTCCTCAACCTCTTGAAGAGCTTGGGCAAATTGGGGATCAGCAAAGTCGAGACCAACGAAATCAGAGGCCTTCAAAGTGCCGGCCTCTCTCTCTCTGACGTCTGCCCATTTAATAGTGGCTTTGATACCTCTTTCAAGGTATTAAAAGCCGAAGCCCATGAACTCATCAGAGGCCTTGTAGTCAGCAATTATCTTTTCAGAGCGTCCTCAAGGGAGGCCCTGACAGCTGAGTTGACCTTTTGCTGCAAAACGTCGTCCTTAGCCTTTAGTGCAGCAGCATGATCCTTGTCGAGCTGGGAGATGTCCTTCTCCAGCCCCTTCACCTTCTCCTTAGAGCCCTTCAGCTCAAACTTGAGGCGCTCGATCTCTGCATTCAGAGTACTCTGGACTTTCTCAGCCTCTTGCCCCTTTTGGATGAGAGGCAACTTCCTCAGAGTCCAATTCGATAAATGGTGCATAGCGGTCAAGACCTGCATATTTAGTGATCATGAGTAAGCTGAAGAAGAATCAGATGTTACACTTAGAAGAATTTGTAATGAAGGATCAAATCATACCTGAACGGCTCTGTGAAGGCCGAACTCAACCAGCAAGGGGGTGTCCATAGACCTGTAGAAGCGTTTGTCAGCCTCGGTCATTACAGAGCCGATGGCATCCAAGGCCTGCATACTGTGGCCGACTACACTGTCAGTTAACTTCAACTGATCCAGACGAGCCGACAGGATGTCAGCTGAAGAGATAGGGATGGCAGCTTCAGTAGTCTTCTTCTTCGGCCTCTGATCCTCAGGGGCATGACCTTCGGCAACCCTCTTCTTTTTGGCTGGGGGCTTAGAGGCAGAGGGAGCTGAGGGAGGAGCATTAAGCCCTTCTCTCTTGGCAAGTCTCGTTAAGCTTGGTGCAGCCATCTCCCAAAGCTCGTCTGGAATATCCTTTGGTCGCTCTACAAAAAATTAGTATACCTGAGTTAGATAATCAGATATGAATAAACTCAGAGGTTAAACTTGCAAAACAAAAATGCTTACCAAGCTCGGCAAGGGGACTTCCACCCAGACCTGTCCCAGAGAGGAAATGGGGAGTCATCAAGTGTTCGAACCTGATAAATAGCCCATTTACCCCCTGATCTTGAAGGGCTTTCACCTTCTGGAGGTTTTGCAGACTTAGGCCAGGGTCAGCCCTGGAAGACATGGTGACCTTACCCCACCTCAGGGGCATCCTCTGCTCCATATTGGATGAGGGAACACTAGGGCCAAACTCCCATGCCCCTGAAGCAAATAAGTACCGAGGCTTCCAGTTATGGTTGGAAGTCTGAGTCACCTGAAGCAATTTCTTCTCAGGCCTCTGAGCCACAAAATGGTAGTAACTCAGATGATTTTTGGTCGAGGAAGGGACGTAACAACCTACGAAGACCTCAACTGGAAGGTCTGAGTGGTAGACAGCCTTCCATAACACTATGTCCCCTATTAGGATTCTCCAGGCATTAGGAGAGAGTTGGGAGGGGGCCAAATTAATGTAAGAAAGGATGGATTTGATAATGGGGTGAATGGGCAGACGGAACCCCAACTTGAACATCTGCTCGTACAAGAAGATCTCGCCGTCTCGGCCATGATAAGACCTCTCTTCCCTCAGAGGTCTCCTAAGTTTTATTGAGGGGCTGATAGAATACAGATATCTGAAGCAGAGAAGGTCTACCTCAGTAATAGTACTCTCGATCTCGGCCGCCTCAGAGACGTCGACATCGCTCTCAACCTCATTATCATCCAACTCAACGTCGGCCGGAGCAGATGTTGATGGGTTAATCAGGAACCTCTGAGTGAACTCTACCCCGGTGACGGCCGACAGAGGGATGGCGTCAATTGGTGGTGGAATGGCCACACTCGGCTCAAGAATTTCAACCTCTGAGGAAGACCTGAGGTGCTTGAGTGATTATGGGACGAGGCTCGGCTGGAGACCTCGGCCTGATCAGGGGCCTGATCAGGCCTAGGTGTTAAGTCCATGGCCTCTTGAAAGGAATCCATAGACATGGGGTCTGAGGTAGAAGATTCAGACTCAGACATAGGTATGGGATCAGCAGGAACCGATGTCTGATAGAAGTTCTCCGGGGGGTCAGGAGATATCACCTTCAGAGGTGGTGGAAATATGGGTCTAATGGGAAACTCTTGTGATCTACGAGCCTCCTCCTGTGTTCTTTCTATTTGCCTAATCTTTTCTAAAGTCTTCTCTTTAAGAGAGGGGAACTCCTCAAGAAGCTGATATAAGGGTCTGAGCATCAGAGGACGACACTACACTTGGGGATTTTCCTAAACTCCAAAAATTACAAAGAAGACTGGTTGATAAAGCAAAGGAATCTAAAGATCAAACTACTTAAATTTGGCAAGAAAAGATTGCCTGAAATTATGGTGGTCTCGCCAGAAAATACGAAAATAAGGGTGCTTGTAGGAAAAATGAAGGAAAAAGTATGGTAGACCTTACCTGAGGATGAAATGGTAAGGAACCAAGATCTTTCTAGAGAGAGAAAGCTGCAGGAATGAGAGCGGCTGAAATGGAAGAAATGAAGAAGAAAGAAGGAAAGAAAGGTTCAAAACCCTTATATACTCAGGCACGATTCCCAAGGCCTATCATTGCCTTGGGAGCCCCAAAGGGCGGCTGACAGCACACGCCTACCAAGCAAGCATGTTCCAGCATTGGACAAGTGTCAAGCAAGTATTGGCTTGTAACAGAAAGGCCTCGGAGGTGTAGTAATCCCCTAGTCACTTGCTCTCACATATGACTAAGGGCTGGGGGGTGATTGATATGCCCCAAGTGTAACATCGGCCTAGAGACACCAACCTCGATCGAGATCATGGCAGACGTTGGATGAGTCTTGGGCACGCGATATCACCCCTCGGCCATATCAAGGTCGGCCCAGGCCGACACTACTATGAGCCTCTCCAAGGTGCGTCACAAGGATCGGCAGCATTCTCGTATACCTTGGAATGGCAACCTCGGCCAAATGTAGGCCGAGCTCGCAAGAAGCCACCAGCAACCTCATCAGGCAACCAGTTCAACCTCGTCTCAGGCCGACCTTGCCCATTGTCTCGGCCAAGATTAGGTCGAGACCTCCATGGAATCCTCAGACTAAACAAGTATCAAGACTCACCAACCTCGGCCTTGGTGAGGCCGAGGTCATACCCCAGACGCGATAGCCGAGCACCTGCTGACATTTGGATAAGGACACGTGGACACAAATCAGTTATAACAAGATTATTCCCCACACGTGGGGAGAATATTGCATCATCATTCTCTACATGTGACAGTGAAAGATGGCACTCTCATATTGGTGAGATTACCACACACATGCTCAAGGCATGCATAGAGGGTACATTACACCCCCTAGGTACTATATATAGAGGTCATCCCCTACCTTGCAAAGGGATCCAGATATTCAACCCTAGCTGAAACTCTATCTAGATACACAGTAGAGAGAGAAAGCTTGAGAGATTGTATCCATGGCCATTAGAGCCTTATTGCAGTGAGATTATTCACACACACAGTGGACGTAGGCCTGATTGGCTGAACCACTTATATTCTGGTGTTGATTCCTCTTCTCCTCATCTCGTTCTCTCACCTTTTTACATAACTGTGCTGGCATTGTTGTTCTTAGATTGAGCTTAAAAACACCTTACCTGGTGGTGCTGATTCCGGCATCATCAATGATGTTATAAGGTCTGAGGTCATCAACTAAGATGTTATCCTCATAAATAATTTTTCACCAAATTAATGACGTTATAGGTCTGAGGTCATCAACTAAGATGTTATCCTCATAAATAATTTTTCACCAAATTAATGATGTTATAGGTTTGAGGTCATCCAATCATGATGTCTCACCTCAGACCTTGTCACCAAATTATGATGTTATAAGGTATGAGGTCATCAACTAAGATGTTATCCCCATAAATTCTACCACTAGAGCATAATGAACCAAGAATTGACACGGGAATCGATCTTCTCATTAATAATCTCTTGATAAGATGATACATTTATATAGAAACTCTTGCAACATCATATGTAATATTTTTTTAGATGATCAGCATTCCAAGGATTAGAAAAAGGTTCCCCTTCAAGATTTTCTAGCATGTAGGTCCCGGGTACAACCTCCTCAACCACTTTGTAAGGACCATGCCAATTCGGGTGAAGCTTATTTTCCTTATGTAACGTCTTCTTCAGCACTAGGTCTCCCACAGCTATGGGTCTTGATTTTACCCTTTGATTATAGAACTTTGTTGTTCTCTGCTGGTAAGCTGCCTGCCTGATTTTTGTGTCTTCCCTTCTCTCTTCGATCAAATCGAGGTCAAGTCCCCATTCTTCTCAGGGTCATAGGTCTGAACCCTATGAGTAGGAAGTCCTACTTCTGTTGGTATGACGGCCTCTGAGCCATAGGCTAACATAAATGGGGTTTCCCCTATTAGTGTCCTAGTCGTTGTTCTGTAGGCCCATAGCACAACATAAACCTCTTCACTCCATCTTCCCTTAGCTTCTTCTAACCTCTTCTTCATCCCGTTAAGGATCGTTATGTTTGTGACTTTGGCCTCACCGTTTGTCTGAGGTCATCCAGGAGAAGAGAAAAATTGCTTTATCCTAACTCTTTCGTAATATTTTTCTAAGGAAGAATTCTTGAACTGGGTTCCGTTGTCCGAGATGAGGGTGTTTGGGAGGCCATGTCTGTAAATGATGTTCTTCCAAATAAATTAGAAGGTCTTATGCTCTGTAATCGTGATCATTGGCTCGGCCTCTACCCATTTGGAGAAGTAATCAATGGCAAATATAAAAAAACGGTAGTTATTTGTAGCCCTTGGCAGGGGACCCACTAAGTCAATTCCCCATACTGCGAATAGCCAAGGGGAACTGATTGACGTCATAGGATCATGAGGTTAATGGGAAATAGTGGAGAATCTCTGACATTTATCGCACCTCTTCACGTAGGTTGAAGCATCCTTAGCCAAGTCGGCCACCGGTATCATTGCATAATAATCCTCTTAGCCAAAGGTCTTCCTCCTATATGACTGGACCAAGGACCCTCGTGTACCTCCTGTAGGACACGGGGAACTTATATGGTATGAACACATCTGAGGAGAGGTAATAGGGTTCCCTTCTTATATAGGACATCTCCTATTATTGAGAACTTTGCAGCTCTGTACCTCCTTCTCTCTAGTTTTGATTTCAGCAGCTCTCCTTCTCTGATATATCTAATAAGGGGGTCCATCCATGAGTCTCCTAGGTTCAAATTGAAGTAAGGATTACTAATCTCTTCTTCTTTAATGGTCGCCTTGGGCAGGATCTCGACTAGAATTTTCCTTCTGATGTCTATCCTTGTTGCTGAAGCCAATCTTGCTAGTGCATCTGCGTGGCTGTTTTTTGCCGAGGTACTCTCTTCATCTTTACCTCTTTGAAATCTTCTAATATCATTCTTACCTTCTTCAGGTATCTGGCCATCCTTTCATCATTGACCTCATAAACCCCTAACACCTAGTTAACAACTAACCTTGAGTCGTTATGAAGTAGGAGTCGTCTTACCCTAAGGGTATTTGCCAATGAGAGGCCTGCTATCATGGCCTCATATTCTGACTCGTTGTTTGATGCCTTGAAGTTAAACCTTAGGGCATATTCAACGTTAGTACCATCGGGAGATGAAAGTATTAGCCCTGCACTGCTTCCACATTTGTAAGAAGACCCGTCAACAAAGAGGTTCCAAATGTCTTTATCTGATGAGAAGATCCCTTCTGACATGACTCCGTGCTTAAAGAGGTACCGGTATTCCTCATTCTTGACTATTCCATTTCTGGCTCTCTTGGATATAACCTCTTTTGAATCTCGAAAGACGTTGCTGTTTGACCCCTCTACAGTCTCTAAGTCATTCTCAACCTCGACCTCTTCCCATGTGAACTTAACGACAAAATTTGCATGTGCCGACCCTTTGATGGACACCCTAGGCTGATAAGTAAGGTCATACTCTCCCAACTCAATGGACCATGTCATCAATCTACCCAACTTCTCAGGTTTGTGGAGGACCTGTCTTAGTGAGGAGTTGGTGAGGATGACCATGGAATGGGCCTGAAAGTAGGGCTTCATCTTCCTAGAAGCATGTATCAAGGCGTAGGCTAACTTTTCCATTCGAGGATAATTTTGTTCAGACCCCTGAAGGGCCTTACTGTTGAAGTATACATGCCTTTGGACCCTCACGTCTTCCCGTACTATGGCTGTACTTATAGCTGATTCAGAGACTATTAGATAAACATATAACTTCTCTCCTACTATGGGCCGAGATAAGAGTAAGGGGTATCCGAGGTAGGACTTGACTTGGTTAAAAGCCTCATCACACTCTTTATCCCATTCTAAGGCCTTTCTAAGCACCTTAAAGAATGGAAGACACTTGTTCGTCGCTTTGGAAACAAATCTGTTGAGTGCAACTACTCTTCCAGTGAGTCTATGAACGTCCTTGATACTTATTGGCGTCTTCATGTCAAGCAAAGCCTTGATTTTCTCAGGGTTCGCCTCTATTACTCTCTGATTAACAATGAATCCAAGGAATTTCCCAGCTCCTACCCCGAAGACACACTTCGCAGGATTGAGTTTCATTCTGTATAAGTCCATGGTATCGAATGTCTTTTCTAGGTCTTCCATGTGAGTGTAGTCCTTTAAGCTCTTTGTCAACATATCGTCTACATAAACCTCCATAATCTTGCTTATTTGGTTTTCAAACATCTTATTCACAAGACGTTGATACATTACCCTCGTATTTTTCAAGCCGAAGGGCATAACCTTGTAGCAATATGTCCCTTTGTCAGTGATGAAGGTTGTCTTCTCTGAGTCTTCAGCGTCCATGAAGATCTAGTTGTAACCTAAATACGTGTCTATGATGCTCATGAGCTCATGTCCTGCAGTGGCGTCTACCATCTGGTCGATCCGAGGTAAGGGATAGCTGTCTTTTGGGCAAGACTTGTTCAGGTCGGTAAAATCTACGCACATCCTCCATTTTCTATTGGTTTTGGGCATAATGACTGAGTTTGATAACCACTCTGGATATATGACTTCCCTAATGAATTCAGCCTCTTCTAACTTTCTGACTTCTTCCCGGATGACGTCGTACTTCTACCTAGAGTAGATTCTTCATCTTTGTTTGATTGGACTAGCATCCTTAGTTACATTCAGCTTGTGGAACATAACCTTAGGGTTGATGCCAGGCATGTCTACGTGACTCCAAGCGAAGATACCCTGCCTCTTCCTTAAGAAGTTTATCAGTTTTTCCTTGATTTTTTCCTTTAAAGGTTTGCCGACCTGGATGGTTTTTTACAGTTCGTCCTCATTGAGGACGATGGATTATACCTCTTTCACGGCCTCTGCATTCTTTAACTTCGTTTCATCTCTAGGTCAAGTGTATCAATGTTATATGTGGTAGTTGCTCTCTTATGGGCCTCTCTCTCTTCAAACGAGTTGAAGTAGCATTCTCGTGCTATGGTCTGGTCACCTTGCACTTCCCCTACGCCATAGGGGGTCGAGAATTTTAGCATCTGGTGTACCGTCGACGTCAAGGCTTCGAACTCCTTAAGGGCTACTCTTCCTATGATGAGGTTATAGGACGAGAAGACATTTTTGTCCATAATAAAAAAATTAATCTTTTGGGTTAACCTCTTAGGCCATTCATCGCCCATTCGCACGTCCATCTCATACATGCCCAACGGATGGACCTTTTCACCACTGAAGCCCATTAACGGATGATGATAGGGTACCAGCCTAGCCCTGCTAAGGCCTAGGCTTTTAAAACAGGGTCAGGACATCACATCTGCTGAAGTTCCTCCATCTACAAGAATTCTATGTACCTCTCATCCATGTACTCTTGTTGTAATTACCAAAGGGTCATCATGCCGAGCTAGGATGCCTTTGAAGCCGAGTCGGGAGAACCCAACTATGAGAGTGTCTATGTCCACCTTCTTTCTCTTCTGTGTTGTCTCGGAAGACGTCATATTTACCGCTTCAAGTTTGGCCACTGACTTGGCCTCTACCATATGAGCTTTCCGGTCATCCACTTCAGAACCACCCCCTGCAAGTCCTCTGCATATGGTGTTAACACCAAAAGAGATCATACCAACCCTCTTCACTGGGGTGTTGTCATCTTTTAGTGGAAGGTCTGGATCATCTTCATCATTGCCATCCGAGTTATCGTTTCCTCTTGCTGGGGTATCATCACGAAATCTGTCGTTTCTCTTCTTTTTTGGGTCATATCTTCCCCTCGTAGTAGCCTTTCCATCAACGTACTTCCTGAACTTATCGAATTTCAGGATTTTCTCAATCTCATCCTTTAAGGCGAAGCACTTGCCTATAACATGGCCATGGTCTTGGTGAAAATCGCACCACAAGTTCTTGTTCCTCTTATGCGGAGGAGCCTTTAGTTTCTCTGGCCATCTCAGTGACCGGTCATTATTGATCTCATTGAGGATATGTTCACAGCTCACAATCAGAGGGGTATAGTGTGCGAACTTGTTGTCAGCGGACCTCTTCTTTTCGTCCTTCTTTCTTTGGAACTTCCCGCTACTACTGCCGTTCTCATCCTCATACTTTGCGGCCATGGCCTCTTCAGCGTTCATGACCTTCCCCGTAGTTGCCAATAGTTATGCCATGTACTTGGGAGGGTCTTCCATAAGTTTCCACAACAACTTCCCTTTCTGCAAACCTCTTAAGAGGGCGGTCATGGTGATATTCTCTTCGTAGTCTTCAACCTCAAGTTTCTCTTTATTTAATCTGGCAATGTAGTCTCTTAGGCTCTCGCTCTTTCCTTATTTGACATACAAAAGATGGGTGGTCTTCTTTTGAGGTCTTACCCCAAAATAGATTTTTTGGATGAATCGTCCAGCCAAGCCCTTGAAATTCTTAATTGAATTCTTCGGAAGAGAAGTAAACCAGATGTGTGTCACTCCCGTCAAAGTCCCTGAGAAGGCCCGACACTTCATCTCATCCGGTATTGAATAAATGTCCCCCGCTGACTGGTACATCTCAATATGATGTACGAGGTTGATGCTACCGTCATACTTGTGAGACACCGTGGGTGGTTTGAACTTAGCAGGGGTTAGAAAACTCACTATCCTAGCCATGAATGGGGAGCCTTATGAGAAACCTCTCTGCAACGGGTCCCGACTTTTGATGAGATCTCCTATCTTTTCTTTAAGACGTCAGATGAAGTTGTTCTATGGCCTCGCAACGTCGGCTTGGCCGAGGTTGTCCCCAGCCACCTCCAAGAGGTGGACTGAAGGTTCTCTAGCCGCAGTACAACGTCGGCTGTTGACCTCTTCCTAGTCTCTATCTTGTCCTATGTGGGGTCGGCCTTGATGAGGCCGACGTTGGCCCTCTTCCCTTTGTGAGTCGGCTGCACTTCTCGACCTTGACAACCTTTGTCTTAGGTCATTCACTGGGCTGAGCCTTTCAAAGCTGATCCTATTTGTTGATCCTATTTGTCTTCTCAATCGATCAAAAGCTGATCCTATTTGTTGGGCTTCTTCACCTCTTCTGCCTCCATAACCTCGACTCTGCTAGATAGGACAAACTGTGTTATTTGAGACCTCATATGGCTCCCAACAATCTTCCGAAACATCTTTCGCCTCTAAATCATCATACCTATCCTCAGGGCAAGGGTGTCTTTGCCTCCCCAGGAGTAAACGCCTAGGGTCAGCGTCCCTTCTCCCGCTGGGGTGTAGAGTGGTCTTTACACAGTGCCTGGGGTGGTCCCCTGGCTTCAAGATGGTGCTGGAAAGTCGCCGAAGTAATCATCTCTGGTGAGACTCCACGTGGCCTCATCATATTTTGACTGATCTGTGCAAATTTCTCCTTCATTGCTTGTTGCGTTGTAGCCAAAGACCTCAAGGGTGAGGCTACCTCCGCTATTTTGGACTAAGGCGGCGCCTGGCTGGAACTAGGTCCTCCAGCCCCAGGTGGTGGAAGAGGTGGTGGTAATTCCGGTGCCATACGTTAACACTAAAGAGCTGGTGTAGTAGATGAGATTAATACCTTAAGGGACCTCTTTTAATAGTGAAATAGCTCCACGCAAGGGGTGAGGCCTGGTTCACCACCAGAGTCTCCGGTGAGGGTAAGCGGAAGAAGAGGAAGAGACAGCTTCTCGTTCCCACAGACAGCACCAAAATGATGATGCCAGGATTAGCACCACCAGGTAAGGTGTTCGTGATCTCTAATCAGTGTATAACAATGGTAGCATGAGTGTATCAAATATAAGAGAACGAGGTGAGGAGAAAAGGATGAACATATTCATATAAGTGGTTCAACCAATCAGGTCTACGTCCACTGTGAAGGTGTTTGGTTAATATCACTGTATGAGGGCTCTAATGGCCATGAATACAAACTCTCAAGCTTTTTCTCTATCCTGCAATTGGACAGAGTTTCAGGTAGGGTTGTTATTTTTGGATCCCTTATCCAAGTAGGAGAAGGCAAGTATATATAGTATGTGGAGGGTGTAATGCACCCCCTATGCATGCAATGAGCATGTGTGTGTGTTGATCTAGCCAGTGCAAGGGTGACACCTGGTTGATCTCAACTAAGTAATGATGATCTCAATATTTCCTCACGTGGAAGGAATGATTCAGTTATAACAGACTTATCCACGTGTTACAGGATATCCATATAAGCGTAAATGCTCACCTGTCTTCAATTGGCACCAACCTCTTCCTGGATGAGTACGAGGTTGGTGAAGTACGACCCTTGCTTTGTCTGCGATCAATGTTCCATGAAGACCTCGGCCAGGAAGGTCGGTCGAGGTTGGATATGAGGTGAAATGTCGGCCAGGGCCGATGATGACATGATGCTTGTTGATTGAGCCTGCGAGGCTTTTATTGACCTCAATTGATGAAGGTCCGAGGTAGATGTACAAGGTAGCGGCAACATTGGTTATGGCTGACCCCGCGGATGCTGAGTTCTCAGCTTCAAGCTGACCTCGGCTACTTCCAAGCTGAGACGATGTTAGGACGTCGGTTGTGGTCGACCCCTGTAAGAAGATGCTGCTGATAGGCATCCTTGGGATTTTATTACCTCAGCTCCAACCCAGGCCGAGGTTGAGGTCTCTGGTCTCTCAAGTATACTTTGGGCATATCAATTCGGTCTTTATTTTTCCTAAGTATTACATATATGAAGGATCGTAGCCCGCACAGTATGTAAGCAAAAGTTGAATTAAAGTAGTATCGTAGGAACTACGATACAATTAACCTAAAATTTTATTTCCAACTTCTATTTTCACTAACATGAATTACATCGGGTGGGGTTCATGCACCCCAACCCTTGAAAACTTAGCCGGACATATTAAAACTAGAAGAAAATATGTTTTGAATGAAAGAAAACATTTTCACTAGCTATTGAAGATGAAGAATAAGGAAATTACTACTAAAGAAAGAACTACTGCAATAATTAAATAAAGGATTGGAACAACTTTACTTGGATTGCAAAACTGGAATCAAAACTAGGGTTTTTGTTGTTTCTTCTCTAAGATAAGTACAAAGCTTCTCTAAAAAAGAATTAGAAGCCTCTCCTATGTCTGGGAGGATTTAGAAATTTATATACTACGAAAACTACAAGAGTTGGAGTCATGCAAGACTCTACCTTGAAGAGGATATATAAAATCTCGAACACTAGATCGATCTGGTCTTGACCAACCGGACTAGTCCGGTCAGTAATCGGATTGATCCATTTTCAAAACAAATCGGATTGGTCCACTAAACAAGTTGTTATGCAGTGATTTTAAGAGCCGTACCAATGTGTTTTTTGGGATACCGAATTGGTTCACTAAACATCATTTTATTCAGTGATTTAGGACCATGGACTGATCCGTTTTTCTAGTAAACCGGATTGGTCTGGGTTTCCTTCTTTAACTTATCTTCAAAATCTCATAATTTTCTCACATCTTCGGGTCTTCATAACTTCTAACCCAGAACTTAGATTAGGACGTCGTTTCTTCCTACGTTCTCACAAATGCGAGATCTTTGACTTTTATTTTGGGTCCTCAATCGGATTCCTGGTAGAAATTATGCTTTTGCCCTTTTGATTCATCTTCTTTCTTTTCTCTTACTTCTTCCGATTTCTTTCTTCCTTTTATGTAATAAATACCTGTGAAATTAATAAGAAATATACAAAACTCGGGGTACTTGTTAGACGAAACCGTTAGCCAAGATATGAGATAAACTAATTCATTTTACGTTGTTCGAGGTAATAAAAGCCTCTAAATTAAGGGGTAAATTTGCAAGAATTTATGGCTAATCACATATCCCTGTGCATTGCTTCTTGCCATTAGTAACCCCTCTAATATGAGACCTAAATATTTTAATTTCCAAAAATTCTTGATGGAAAAAATAAAGATTTATGAGATAGTGGATCAGGCTTGGAACTCTAGTGGTCATCCCAATCCTTTTTTTTCAATAGGATATACATTTAAGGCCCTTAGGTCTTCTCTATTTAGATGGAGCAGACATTTTTGGAGATATCTTCCAAGAAGCTAGGAATGCTGAAGGCCATCTGCTAGCTATGGAATTAGCTTTTGAAAGAGATCCCACTGAATTAAATAGAGAAAACCTTTCTCTAGCTCAGGTTAATAGCACTAAGAAACTTGATATTGAAAATATTTTCTAGAATCAAAAAGAAAAAGAGAAGTGTTTGAAAGAAGGTGATAAGAACACTGCCTATTTTCATAGCTCAGTGAAAGAAACTAGAAGACACTTAGTTATCTCATAAATCAAAGATCATAATGGGGTTCTTCAAAAAAATGAGAAATAAATTCAAGGGGCTGCAATTAATTTTTTTTTATCTTCAATTTAGACAAGAAGAAGTGCCTGTCATCCCTATGCAAGATCCATTTTTGGAGGTAATCCCTAAATTAATAACTCCAGAGTTAAACAACTCCTTATCTTCCATACCTGATAGTACTAAAAAATTTAAAGTGGTTAAACAACTAAACTCCAATAGTTGTCCGGTCCAGATGGTTTCCATGGGTTCTTTTTTATGAAATTTGGGAATATTATTGAAAAAGAGGTGGTTACTGCAATCCAGAGTTTCTTTTTAGGTATGTATATGCCTAGAAATATAACTTCAACATTGCTTACTTTGATTCCGAAATTCCAATCTCCAAAAGTTTTTCAGACTTCAGACCTATAAGTCTTGTAAATTTCATTAGTAAAATTATCTCCAAGATCCTCACTAATAGATTAAGTGAGGATTGCCTCTGATCATTTCTCACAATCAAAGTGGATTCATGAAGGGAAGATATATGATTGAAAATGCTATATTGGCTCAAGAACCGGTATCAATGATCAAAACTAAAAACTTTGGAGGGAATGAGGTTCTTAAATTGGATCAAGCTAAAGCCTATGACAGAGTCTCTTGGATGTTTCTAATCTATATTCTAAGGAGATTTAGATTCTCTGAGCATTGGATTGATATGATATGGAGATTACTTTCAAATTTCTGGTTTTCAGTGCTTATTAATGGAAATTCTTGTGGATTTTCAAGTTTTCTAGATGTCTGAGGCAAGGAGATCCCTTTTCTTAAAGCTTATTTATCATTATGGCAGAAGCTCTCTCTAGAATCCTTAACAATCTCATTCCTCATTTACATGGTTTCAAAATGCCAATTGGTTGCCCCAAGTTTAATCATCTTGCTTATGCTGATGATGTTATCATTTTCTCTTCTCGTGCAAGCTCAGATTTAAAGAAGATCATGGAGGTTATTAGAAATTTTGAGATGGCTGCTGATCAAAAGCTCAACTTTTCCAAATCTCAGATTTTTTTATCTAAAAAGATAACTCTAGGATTGGCAAAGAAAATTATAACTTCCATTGGTTTTACTAACAAAAAAATTCCTATTTTATACCTTGGTTGTCCTTTGTTTGTAGGTAGAAATAAGATCTCCCATTTTGACCACCTTATTCAGAAAATCAGAAATACTCTAACTGGATGGAAATCAAGGATTCTAATTATGGGAGGAAAGTTGGTCCTTCTCAAAAGTGTTCTCTCTGCTATTCCAATTCGCACTATTGCTGCTTTCAATCCTCCCAAAAAAGTGTTTCAAACAATTAAATCCATTTTTGCAAGATTTTTTTTGGGTTCTTTCGAAGATCTTGTGAAGCATCATTGATGTAAATGGTTAGTAATAGCTAAGCCTATCAAAGAAGGTGATCTAGGCATCAGGAGTCTGAATGACATCAGTAATGCTATGGTTCTTAAACTATGGTGGAAATTCAGGTCCACTGACACTCTTTGGTCTAAATTCATCAAGGCAAAGTATTGCCGAAATAATCATCCTCTCTCAGTGATTCCAAAATAATTTTCAAACACCTAGGGTAGGATGTGCATCAATAGAGATATAACTGAATATCATATGAAGTGGAATTTAAGCTTGGGAGATATTGATTTTTCTTGGGATAGTTGGCTGGAATCTGGCCCTCTAGGTGATTTCTTTAATATTCCCAGGAACACAAAAGTTAAAGAGTTTTGGAAAGAAGATAAATCTTTGGATAGTGACAAGTTACAACAATTGTTGCCTCTATAAATAGTTAATCAGACCAATCAGACACCAATTTGGAATGAAGATAAAGATGATCTGGTGTGGACTGCATCTAACTCAGGTTCCTTTTCTTTTGCTTATGCTTGGGAATCTGTAAGACCTCATAACTCTCATATGTTGTCATCTCAATTCATTTAGGATCCTTGTATCCCCCCAAAGATGTATGTTCTAGTCTAGAAAATTCTCAAAAGAATTTTGCCTACAGATGAAAATATCAAAAAGGATGGCATTAGAGGCCCTTCAAAATGCTATTATTGCAAAGTTCATCATGAAGAATCAACTGAACATCTCTTTTCTTCTAGTGAAATAGCTATTAAGGTGTGGAATTTCTTTAATTCAAAGTATGGGATAATTGGTAAAGAGGGTTCCATAAGGCAAAGATTAATTGCTTTGGGCTGACATCTAAATCTTTTTCAAATCCTATCTTTAAATTTATTCCAGTTATAATTTGCTGGTTTATTTGGATCCAAAGAAACATAGTCATATTTGATAGTTCTTCCACGTTTATTAATACTATCATACAAAACATACAACTAACTTTTGAAATCTATTTTAAAGGCCCAAAAATTCCTAAGAACAAATTCAACTTGGTGTATTAGAATTTCCCTCCTAAAGGTGTTTTGAAGTTAAATGTTGATGGTAGTACACTGGGAAATCCTGGAAAAAGTGGTGTTGGTGGTCTTCTTAGGAATCACATAGGTGAAGTGTTATGCCTCTTATACAAATCATTAAGAGATTCTTCAAGTTTAGAAGGAGAGGCTGCTGCTCTAGTCCAAGGCCTTATTCACTTTCAAGATCTCAAAGATTATGAGATTATTATTGAATCAGATTCCAAGGTTTTAATAGAACATATTCACAACAAGTCCTCCTATCAATGGAAAATAAAAATTCAAGTGATTCAAGTTTTATACCTAGCTTCTAATGTCCAGTGCAAATTCATGCATATTCACAGAGAGGCAAATTTTGCAGCTGATTTCTTGTCCAAGATGGGAAGTTCTCACAAAAAGCCTTTTATGTCTAATAGCATAGATCTTCTTCCTAAGTATTTCAAAGGTATCTTAAGATTAGATAAGATGCAAACTCCATACATTAGAAATATCAATTACGTTGGCTTTAGTTTGTTAGCCATGGTGAGGTATCTTCTTACCTCTATTTATAAATAAATCTCTATTAAAATAAAAAATATATATATATATATATATATATAGACTTTACCGACATCAAGCTGTCCCAAAGATAGTTTTCCATTGCTAAAGATAGACCAATTGGTCGATCCCACAGCAACTCATGAGCAAATTAATTTCTTAGATGCTTATTCGGTGTACCATCAGATTCCTCTATTTAGCCCCGACCAAGACAAGACTTATTTTATCACACCAGTTGGCATTTATTACTCTAAGGTCATGCTGTTTGGCCTCAAGAATCCTAGAGCTACATATCAGAGGCTAATAACGAATATGTTCCAACACTAAATGGGAGAGATCATGGAGATAAATATTGATGATATGCTCATCAAGAGATGGAACAAGTATGACTATATACAAGACCTGGCCAACACCTTCGAGATCCTCAAAAGCTATATAATGAAACTTAACTCCAGAAAGTTCTTATTCGGGGACCAGTCAAGAAAAGTTATTAGTTATCTCATCAACAAGAGAGGAATTGAGGCTAATCCATATTATATAGATGCTATCAACAGGTTCCAGCCACCAAATACATTATGCGAGGACCAAAAGCTCAGTAGGAGGCTTGCAGCACTCAACCGCTTTATTTTAAAGTCATCTGAGCATTGCCGACCATTTTACCAGTAACTCATGAAGGAGAAAGGTCTCACCTTTACTAACGAGTGATCCAGGTCCCTCTACGAGATTAAGTCCTATTTAAGTAAGCCTCCTTTGATTGCGATCCCCGACCAGAGGGATCACCTTTACCTTTACCTCTTAGTATCAAGTCATGCAGTCTGTTCGACTTTGGTCTGTGAAATAACAGCCAAGAATTTCCCCATTTACTATGTGAAAAAAATGCTCTTGGATGCCGAGCAACACTAATTGCCTCTGTAAAATTGGTTTATGCATTGGTAATATCTTCACTGAAGCTGAAGCATTTTTTTGCATCCCCCTCCATTATTTTGAAGCTCACTCTATCCAACGACCTGAAGCCCTTGACTGACGTATGCCCATCTGCACAGTGGGGTTTGGATATCATATAACCACTACCTACTGCACCTGAGAATCGTAAGTACTTGCTGGTCAGCACAAACTATTTCACCAAGTGGGTAGAGGCCGAATCACGGATCAATATTAGAGTTACGGATATGATAAGGTTCATTTGGAGGAACATCATAACATGATTTTGGGTACCAAGGATCATCATAAATGATAATGTCACACAGTTTAAAAGTGGAACTTTCTTGACTTTCTACGATGAGCATAAAGTCAAGCACCACTTCAGTTCAGCGGTGTATCACCAAAGCAATGATCAAGCAGAAGTCTTCAACAAATAGATGCTCAACGACCTTAAGAAGAGGCTGGGAAGAGAAAAAGGCTCCTGGGTGGATGAGATTCCTCATATTCTCTGGAAATATCATACCATGCTCAGAAGAATAGCTGAAGAAACACCCTTCGTGCTCACATACAGAATGGAAGCTATCATACCACTTGAAGCAAGCCTCCCGACCATGCGGACATGGTTGGCGGACCAAGGACTAAACGATTATGTCATTTGTGCCGAACTTGACCTAGCCGATGAACAAAGGGAGTAATCTATGATCAAGATAGCCTCATACCAGTAGCAATTTACAAAGAAGTACAACAAGGGGGTCAAATTGAAAAAGTTTCAAATAGGAGATTACATCCTCAGGAAAGTTCTCGACAGCGCCATAAGACCGTCGGATGACAAGTTAGGGCCTAACTAGGAGGGACTATTCAAAGCGATTAGAGACGATCTATAGGGAGCCTATCACTTAAAAACAATGGAGGGCAAAGAGATACCCAGAGCATGAAATGCGGCCAACCTTAAGAAGTTTGACTTTTAGTCTTCCTTTTACTTTTCAACACTTAGTTTATGCAAATTTTCATTTCGAAACTTATGTTTCTCGTAATTTATTATTGCTGTTATGAATAAATGCCATTATTTCCATATCTCACTCAAAGATCTTAAGTTATTCGATTACTTTTCATTTTTTCCTAAGTAGGGGGGTCATAATTGGCTTTTAGTCTTTAAAAAGTGCTGATCAGACTTTAACTTGATTATATTAGGAATTTCACTAAATATAATTAAAATTAAAGTCCTCAGGTCCTCGTCAAAACTAGCACAGGTGACCTTATGACTTGCCTATGCAAGATAAAATCCCTACGGGGGATCCTTAGGCAATAAACCAATAATACTTGATCGAATAAATCTTGAATGAGTGGATTGCCCACAGACCAGGTGTATTTTTTCCATTGTCATTTCTTGGCCAAAGGAAGTGTGACGACACGACCTAAAAGGTAAGAAAGGAAGAATAACAGATGCAAGGAATAACAAACTGGAAAAATGCATAAAAATTAGGATTTTTTCCCGAGCATATTTTCTAAGTTGCTAGAAGAAAGGATTTTCCCGACAAATAGGCTACAACATTAAGGCAGAACAGGCAACAGTTTATCAAAAAATGCATAAATTGTTGTACTCAGAGAAATAAAGCTATCGGTAGTATTGGTGTATTCTAGCTTAAAGGCTATCGACTTGGGGTGCTCACTGTAAGGAATACACTCACTCATCCTCTATGCCTTTAGCAAATCGGCAATGTTCATCTCTTAGGGGAAGGATCCTTATTTTACTTGCAAGTTGTTCAAAGACAACATAAAAGAACTATTAGCAATTATAATTAATAAGCAAAATATAAATAGTTAAAGGAACAAGTGTTAAACATGTATATTCTTCCCTGTCAGGGAGCGGTGGATGATGCCAATTTCTGGCGATAAACCCTTGATCCCAATATCCTTTGTTATAATTAGGGAGATTTATAGCCATCACCTTATTAGCCTCACCCGCCTTCAAATAAAGGAGGCCAACAGTGGTATGAGACCAGGTGTAACAATACTTGATCTCTGGGAGGCCCTGGTTGGTCCCATAGAGCTCGTTTATGCGATTAACCTCATTGACTATTCGCCAAGTATTGGGTGTGCACTGAGCAGGGACCACCCTACATAATTCAAAGTACTCTAAAAATAGAGGATTTGGGGGAAAATTTAACCCCCCTTGGACAACAGGTAGGGTATGAGTCTAGTGTCCCCCATCGACGTCTCTAATATCTTTAGGCATGGCGGCACATTCGATTATCACCTGGGAAGGAATGGAGTAAGTCTTCCTAAAATCGTTAACATTTTTACTATGGATGGTTTTTAACATTTTCAGAAGAAATTAATAATTAATACTGAAGACAAATAGAAGAAAAAAGATGAAGAATGTTATGAAAAAATAAATAAGGATGGAAACTTACAAAGATGTAGGATTGAACGAAGAAGTCTGAAGTGTTGATAAGCATAAGACTGGAAGCAAAAATGACGGTTTAATGTGGAAGAAACCCGGTTTCAAAGGTCATGCACAATCATATGATGCAATACCCAAGGAGATTTTGGTGTTTCATTCTTTTCAGTTGGACGAGCGTGTAATACCCCGTACTTTTATGCTATATTTAATTTGGGGTTTTATTGAATTTAATGTGATGATTTATTTAATAAAAATCCAGAAATTAATTATGTTATAATTATTAACGTGACTAGAGTTAGTAATTATGGGAAACTTGTTGAATATTACTAATGAGCATAGTAATATATTATATTGGTTATATTGAATGTCATAGGTGAATTAAATGACTATTTCGGAAATTTAAGTCGGGACGTGTCCGTGTCACGTCGGGACTAATTATGTTAATTAAAAAGTGAATATTTTATAAGTTGTCCATATGGTCGTTTTGAGTGCGCCAATGCGTCTGGAAAGGTCGAGATAGTCAGAAAAGTGTACCCGGGGGTTTAGTTTGGGTCTCGGGATGTTTTTAGGCTTAATTAGTGACCCGGGAGGGCATTTTGGTCATTTTACAAAATAGGGTAATTAAACCCACGAATTTCAGCCATCCTTAGCAGCCATTTAAGTCAGCCTTTTAGGGTTAGAACATTCAGAACCCTAGAACAGCCATTGGAGAAGAGAGGAGAGAGCTCTCAAGGTGATTCAAGGCCCAAAACACCACCGATTTCACCGCCGTCACCACCAACGCGTAGATCGCGAGGAGGAGAACGTAACCACACCAATATCAGCAGAAAAGCAAACCTCTGAAATCCCAGGCAAGTGTTTAACTTGCATATTTTCGTTGGTGCAATAATCATATTAGTGTAGGAATGATTAGGAGTATAATCAATGGAAGAAAACCCCAATTTTGATAAGGATTTGCATGTAGAAATCGTTATAACCATATTCTGGAAATAATATGTGAAGTAGATGATTAACCCATGAATTTGTGATGTTATGTTAGAAGGAAATTCTGGAGAAAACTGATTAGAACATAAGTTAAGAAAACTTTAGGGTTCTTGATTATTAGATGAGATTTTAGGTTGTTTAACCATGTTTAATGATGTATACACGCATGCTTAACGTTAAAAACATCTGGAAATATGTTATTATGTTTGTAGTAGGAGTTTTGGGATGATTAGTGTTGGAAAATAATGATTTGGGTGAAGAATTTTGGTAAAACCCGTAACTGCACTTCTGCAGGATTTCGCAGACCTGCTTGATCGATCGATCGAGCCTAGAGCTTCGATCGATCGAAGGTTCGATCGATCGAGCCCCAGACCTCGATCGATCGACCCCTCCTGGAAGACTCCTATTTTCTCTTGTTTAATTAGTTAAATTAGTTTATCGTGAAATAACCTTTGGGCATTCTAAATAAAAAGGATTTGGGAGATATTGAGAACCAGTAGGGTATATGGATAAATGTTAGGACCTTTAATCTTCAACAAGTATGGTAATTATGGGATATTTACTTTAGGTTGATAGATTTATAACTTAAGGGTGAGGTACGTAAGAGAGTTACGTTGGAATCAAATAAAGTCCCTTACTGAATTTCAGATTTGCGAGGATATAAACCATGAGTGTTAGGCAATGAGTGAGAAAACTCTTCGAATTAAGGTTAGAGACGAAACCTTAGATGTAATCATAATAATGGGAAGTTAAAGATAAAATGTCGTGACTATGGGTAACGGGAGGAACCTATATTAATATGATGAATGGGTATATTTATATGATTGTGTGTACATATATTATATACATGTGAAAAACGTACCCGCGCTACTTGCTATCCCTGAGGTTACCGCGCTGGGACGATCTTATCCTGTGTTGCTTTATGGGGGATATTGATTCGTACCCTAGAAGATAGAGATCCTAGGTACGGGCTATCAGATTGATAGTCGGACGGTCCTAAGAGACGTGTGGGTATGTACTGACCTCTTGGACTTGGTATCTATGCTTTGCCTCAACGTTGTTTTGTATATGTTAATACAGTTCGAGAGTGATTCCGAACTTGTATTTCCCTTAGTGTGAGTGATACGGGGATTGGATAGCAGAGTATGCCCGCACCATAGTTTAGTTGGGGTGCTGTTGTGTATATATATTATATGAGTAGTTAATATATATATGAGGTTATAAACTTTAAACTGCCTACTGTGATTTGTTAAGTAGAACATAGTTGTTGACTCAAATTATTAAATACTTGTTTTGTGAAAGTATGAGAAGACACTGGGAAACTTTATAATTTAATAAAGGAGTGATCGCCCAGTATTTAATTAGGCGGGGTGTCACAGGTGGTATCAGAGCATCAGGTTCTAGTGTCCATAGGATCTGTACGGCTTATTTCTCTTTCAGCTTAACGTTTTTTTGCTATAGAGCCCTATTTTTAGGATTTATTATATTCCTGCTTTTACGTTTAAGTCTTCAGTTAATTGAGATTCGATGATAACTGTAGACTGATAAATTTTGTTCACATTTCAGATGCCTCCGAGACGTGCTCCGAAAGATAGGCGTGCCCAGGCCGAGCAACCAGCAGCTCCGGCACCAGGCACAATGAATGCTAATGAAGTAGCCGCCATAGTTGCTCAGGCGGTGAATGCCGCGATAGCGGTGATTCAGCAGGCTCCACCCCAGGTCCAGGCAGTGGCGCCAGTACCAGCACAGCTTCCATCTTCATGGGAGAGGGTTCGGGATGCTTTTCAGAAAGCACATCCCCCTGAGTTCTCCGGTAGCTCCGACATTGTCACGGTTAGCCAATGGAAGAAAGACATCCAGCGGCATCTTCGAATGTATGAGTGCACCGAAGTACAAAAGTAGTTATTGGCTTCTTTCAAGCTGGTGGGAGCCGCATTACGGTGGTGGGAGTCCACTACTACTTTGGAGGAGAGGGACACGATCCCTATTCAGTTGTTTTGGGAGCGGTTTGACCGCAAGTATTTTCCACCCGCAGTGCAGACTGAGATGAGGCGGAAATTACTAAATCTGAAGCAGGAGAACCTTACTGTAGCTGAGTATGAGGAGGAGTTCATGAGACTTCTCACTATTGTGCCGGATGAGGCACCCACTGAGGGAAAGAAGATTTTGCTATTCGTCGACGGGTTAGCTTGGAGGATCCGTCAGCACCTTATTGGAAATCTATCCCTGAGTACTTTCACTGATGTACTCAATACAGTGTTACTACATTGCCAGGATCACCGCTTCTATCTTCAGGGAAGCAAGAGAGCAGGAGAGTCCAGCCAGCAGGGCAGGACCGGGGGTAATAGTGTCGGTGGGGCACCAACTCATGGACAGACTCGTCAGCAGGAGCAGAGTTCCCATCAGGGGGACCCTGCTAAGCGATTCCGTTCAGGTGATTCTAGGCAGGGATTCGGGGGATACATGTAAAGCCATCAGGGTCAGCCTAATCAGCAGGGCCAGCAAGGTCAACACCGACCGCAGGGTCAGCAGCAGGGCCAGCAAGGCCAACAGCGTGCACATCAGGGCCAACAGGGCCAATGGCGTGGAGGTAACGACCAGCAGGGCCGTGGTCAGCAGGGACAGAGGGGAGGTAATTTTAGAGGCCGGTGTTTTGTGTGCGGCAAGCACGGCCATAAGCGTCAGGATTGCCCAGAGGGCGATAGGGCCCCATAGCAGCAGGGAGCCCGTAATGAGCCGCAGAGACCACTCTTCCCACCTGCCCTTCCAGCTCCAGCCCAGGTGCCATCCCTACCAGCCATTCCAGCAGCTCCAGTGCAGCAGGGGCAATTGCAGTATGGACGTGTCTATAACGTCCACCAGGCAGCAGCTCCACAGGCACCACCCACGAATGAGGGTATGTTTCCTATCCATGGTACTATGGGTAAAGTTTTGTTTGATACGGGGGCAACGCATTGTTTTATAGCTACGCATTTTGCAAAGTCCTTAGGGTTATTAGCCACAGCAGAGAGCACCGTGACGTGTGTCGACTCACCACTGGGGAGTGGGTCACTTATATTCTTTATATGCCGGGGAGTAGGGGTAGAGATTGGTAGCTTGGTATTGCTTGCAGACATGCTAGTCTTAGACATGCACGAGCATGATGTGATCATTGGTATGGATTGGCTCGCATCTTATAGAGCCATGATTGATTGCTTCGGTGGGAGCATTATTTTTGCCATTCCGGGGCAAGAGATGTTTGTAGTGGCGATGCTTCGCCCAGAGGGAGGTTCGAGCGCTCATTTATATTACATTGAGGAGGATACCTCTAAGGAGGTTGTGATTCCTTTGGATTCGATCCCAGTTGTTAGGGAGTATTCCGATGTGTTTCAGGAGATACCAGGCCTACCGCCCAGTCATGAGATAGACTTCGTTATAGATTTATTGCCGGATACGAGACCTATAGCACGCGCACCGTACTGTATGGCTCCGGCAGAGATGCGAGAGATACAAGATCAGATTGAGCAGCTATTAGGTCAGGGCTTCATTCGTAGGAGTACCTCACCTTGGGGCGCTCCAGTCTTATTTGTAAAGAAGAGAGATGGTTCACTGCGATTGTGCGTGGACTACCGGGAGTTGAATAAGGTCACGATACGGAATAAGTATCCGTTGCCTCGAATCGATGATCTATTCGACCAGTTGAGGGGAGCAACTTTCTTTTCAAAGATAGATCTGAGGTCGGGGTACCATCAGTTACGAATTATAGAGCAGGATGTTTCAAAGACTGCCTTCTTGTCGAGATATGGGTCCTATGAGTTCAGGGTGATGCCGTTCGGACTCACAAATGCCCCAGCCATTTTCATGGACTTGATGAACCGAGTATTCAGAGAGTTCTTGGATCAGTTCGTCATCGTCTTCATAGATGATATTTTGATATATTCACACTCCGAGGAGGAGCATGCTGAACACTTGAGGCAGGTTCTTCAGACTCTACGAGAGCATCAGTTGTAAGCTAAGTACGAGAAGTGTGGATTCTGGTTGCGAGAGGTACAATTCTTGGGCCGTGTTGTTTCTGAGCAAGGGATAGCAGTTGACCCGAGCAAAGTGTCAGCGGTGAGGGAGTGGGGGCAGCCCACGACACCGACGGAAGTGCATAGTTTCTTGGGGTTAGCCGGATACTACAGGAGGTTCATTCGGGGATTCTCCAAAATAGCGGGTCCATTGACGAATCTGACTCGCAAGGGGGTACCATATGTCTGGGATGACGCTTGTCAGTTGGATTTCGACGAGCTGAAGGACAAGCTTACTTCGGCACCAGTCCTTGCTTTACCGAAGCCGGGTGTAGAGTACCTGGTTAACACAGATGCGTCCTTACGAGGACTTGGGGGAGTACTTCAGCAGGAGGAGAATGCTATAGCTTTTGCTTCCAGCAAGCTTAAGCCGCATGAGAAGAATTACCCCACCCACGACCTGGAGTTAGCTGCGGTCGTCTTTGCATTGAGAATTTGGAGGCACTATTTATTGGGCGAGAAATTCCGTTTGTTCACAGACCATAAGTCACTGCAGTACCTGTTCACTCAGCGAGAGCTGAATATGCGTCAGCGCAGATGGTTAGAGTTTGTGAAAGATTACCAGTTCGATATACAGTATCATCCGGGGAAAGCCAACGTAGTTGCTGATGCGTTGAGCCGTAGACCGGTTGACGATGTAGCGGACATCTGGAAAGCAAAGTGGAAGGAGTTGGGTCACCAGGACGCAGTAGCACGTTCTTTCATATCCGTGATGTCAGTCACACCCGAGATTGTTACGAGGGTGATACAGGCATAGACCACAGACCCATTTTGTCAGGAGCAGATTGTACGACTTCTAGACGAGGGTGCTGAGTCCTATTCTGTTAGTTCGGATGGAGGGTTGCGATTTAATGGGAGATTAGTAGTCCCAGAAGGAGCGGAGCTACGTCATGAAGTGATGACTCATTCTCATGGGTCCCGATTTGCAGTACATCCGGGAGGCGATAAGATGTACTAGGACATGAGACGACAGTACTGGTGGAGTGGGATGAAGAGGGACATCGCTGAATTTGTGTCCAAGTGTTCTACTTGCCAGCTGGTGAAGGTGGACCATCAGAAATCGTCGGGATTACTTCAGCCGTTGGAAATACCCGCGTGGAAGTGGGAAAGTATTTCCATGGATTTCATTACCGGGTTGCATACATCACAGCGGGGCCACGATTCTATCTGGGTGATTGTAGACCGTTTGACCAAGGTGGCTCATTTTCTGCCAGTGAGGACAGATTATACCACGGGTCAGTATGCCCAGTTGTTCATCGCTGAGATTTTCAGATTACACGGAATGCCCCTGAATATTGTGTCAGATAGAGACAAGATTTTTGTGTCACGTTTCTGGGAAAGCTTTCAGAAGGCTATGGGTACAGAGTTGAGACTGAGTTCAGCCTACCACCCACAGACAGATGGACAGACAGAGCGTACTAATCAGATGTTGGAAGATATGCTACGCATGTGTGTTCTCGATTTCGGAGGGGGTTGGGAACCACACCTTCCACTGGTAGAGTTTTCTTATAATAACTCCTATCAGTTTATGATTGGCATGGCTCCATTTGAGGCTTTGTACGGCAGACCTTGTCGTTATCCAACTTGTTGGCTCGAGGTGGGGGACAACAAGTTATTAGGGCCAGAAGTGATTCAGGAGACCTCCGCGAGGATTGAGATAATCAGGAGTCGTATTCGGGTAGCCCAAGACAGGCAGAAGAACTACGCCGATGCGAAACGGTTCTTCTGGGAGTTTAATGTGGGAGATCAAGTGTTGTTGCGTGTATCTCCTATGAAAGGAGTGATGAGGTTCGGGAAGAAGGGGAAGTTGGCTCCGAGGTACGTAGGACCATTTCCCATCATCGAGAGAATTGGGCCAGTAGCATACAGGTTTGGATTGCCAGAACATTTACATCGCATCCACGATGTATTCCACATCTCGTCGTTGAGACGATATCTTCGGGATGATATGGCCCATACTCACATTGCGATGACGAGATAGACTTACAGTCTGATAGCTCTTACGAGGAGAGACCAGTGGCTATTCTAGACTATAGTGAGAGGAGATTGAGGTCAAAAGTAGTTCCACTTGTGCGAGTCCAGTGGGAGCATCATAATGTGGAGGAATCCACTTGGGAGCGTGAGGCAGATATTCGCGAGAGATATCCAGACTTGTTTTTACCAGGTATGCCTTATTTTCCAAATTTCGGGGCGAAATTCCGTTATTAGGGGGGAAGTATGTAATACCCCGTACTTTTATGCTATATTTAATTTGGGGTTTTATTGAATTTAATGTGATGATTTATTTAATAAAAATCCAGAAATTAATTATGTTATAATTATTAACGTGACTAGAGTTAGTAATTATGGGAAACTTGTTGAATATTACTAATGAGCATAGTAATATATTATATTGGTTATATTGAATGTCATAGGTGAATTAAATGACTATTTCGAAAATTTAAGTCGGGACGTGTCCGTGTCACGTCGGGACTAATTATGTTAATTAAAAAGTGAATATTTTATAAGTTGTCCGTATGGTCGTTTTGAGTGCGCCAACGCGTCCGAAAAGGTCGAGATAGTCAGAAAAGTGTACCCGGGGGTTTAGTTTGGGTCTCGGGATGTTTTTAGGCTTAATTAGTGACCCGGGAGGGCATTTTGGTCATTTTACAAAATAGGGTAATTAAACCCACGAATTTCAGCCATCCTTAGCAGCCATTTAAGTCATCCTTTTAGGGTTAGAACATTCAGAACCCTAGAACGGCCATTGGAGAAGAGAGGAGAGAGCTCTCAAGGTGATTCAAGGACCAAAACACCACCGATTTCACCGCCGTCACCACCAACGCGTAGATCGCGAGGAGGAGAACGCAACCACACCAATATCAGCAGAAAAGCAAACCTCTGAAATCCCAGGCAAGTGTTTAACTTGCATATTTTCGTTGGTGCAATAATCATATTAGTGTAGGAATGATTAGGAGTATAATCAATGGAAGAAAACCCCAATTTTGATAGGGATTTGCATGTAGAAATCGTTATAACCATATTCTGGAAATAATATGTGAAGTAGATGATTAACCCACGAATTTGTGATGTTATGTTAGAAGGAAATTCTGGAGAAAACTGATTAGAACATAAGTTAAGAAAACTTTAGGGTTCTTGATTATTAGATGAGATTTTAGGTTCTTTAACCATGTTTAATGATGTATACACGCATGCTTAACGTTAAAAACATCTAGAAATATGTTATTATGTTTGTAGTAGGAGTTTTGGGACGATTAGTGTTGGAAAATAATGATTTGGGTGAAGAATTTTGGTAAAACCCGTAACTGCACTTCTGCAGGATTTCGCAGACCTGCTTGATCGATCGATCGAGCCTAGAGCTTCGATCGATCGAAGGTTCGATCGATCGAGCCCCAGACCTTGATCGATTGACCCCTCCTGGCAGACTCCTATTTTCTCTTGTTTAATTAGTTAAATTAATTTATCGTGAAATAACCTTTGGGCATTCTAAATAAAAAGGATTTGGGAGATATTGAGGACCAGTAGGGTATATGGATAAATGTTAGGAACTTTAATCTTCAACAAGTATGGTAATTATGGGATATTTACTTTAGGTTGATAGATTTATAACTTAAGGGTGAGGTACGTAAGAGAGTTACGTTGGAATCAAATAAAGTCCCTTACTGAATTTCAGATTTGCGAGGATATAAACCATGAGTGTTAGGCAATGAGTGAGAAAACTCTTCGAATTAAGGTTAGAGACGAAACCTTAGACGTAATCATAATAATGGGAAGTTAAAGATAAAATGTTGTGACTATGGGTAACGGGAGGAACCTATATTAATATGATGAATGGGTATATTTATATGATTGTGTGTACATATATTATATACATGTGAAAAACGTACCCGCGCTACTTGCTATCCCTGAGGTTACCGCGCTGGGACGATCTTATCCTGTGTTGATTTATGGGGGATATTGATTCGTACCCTAGAAGATAGAGATCCTAGGTACGGGCTATCAGATTGATAGTCGGACGGTCCTAAGAGACGTGTGGGTATGTACTGACCTCTTGGACTTGGTATCTATGCTTCGCCTCAACGTTGTTTTGTATATGTTAATACAGTTCGAGAGTGATTCTGAACTTGTATTTCCCTTAGTGTGAGCGATACGGGGATTGGATAGCAGAGTATGCCCGCACCATAGTTTAGTTGGGGTGCTGTTGTATATATATATTATATGAGTAGTTAATATATATATGAGGTTATAAACTTTAAACTGCCTACTGTGATTTGTTAAGTAGAACATAGTTGTTGACTCAAATTATTAAATACTTGTTTTGTGAAAGTATGAGAAGACACTGGGAAACTTTATAATTTAATAAAGGAGTGATCGCCCAGTATTTAATTAGGCGGGGTGTCACAGAGCGTACCCTCATAACTTCAACATATTTATAAGTTTTGTCAGTCGATTCAAATTCATAAGAGTGGATCAAGATCATTAGGCTCAAGATAGTGGTAAAATCCATTGGCCCAATAGATTTAGCCTAAGGATTTTAGGGGCTATTGTGGGGACCTAAATATAACTTAGGCCCAATTCAAAACCAGTCGATCAGGCCCGACAGAATATGGGACACGCCCGGCCTATCCTATTAGCAATAAGGGATTATTGATATCATTTATCGTACAAATAAATGCGACATATCTGTAGTTATTATCAGCTCACGTTGGTTACCCAAAATCTTAGAGGAGATATTCAGGGAGTCACCACGCACGCTTATCTCAAGAGAAGGGAGTTCCTCGGCTGATTCAACCACTATGGTTTTTCACAATTATAAATACAGTCCACACCCTAGGGCCAAGGGGGATGTAATTTTGATATTTTAAAAGAACTTAGTAAAATATAGTAACCTTTCTGTGGACGTAGGCAATTTATCGAACCACATATATTCTTGTGTTGTGTGATTGCCATATTTTATTTTTTCTTTAATTGTTTTCTGAAATAATTTTAATTGTGATCATTTTTCCTCAATAATCTCAAAGTGTGTGTTTTCGCTAATATAAGCTTACAATATATATTTCATAGAAAAATTGAATAATAAATATTTAACTTGGTTAGATCAATTTATACTCTACAAAAATTAAATTTATTTTATTAATTATTAAAAAAATTGATAATTTCTATAACATATTAACATATCTAACTAACTATTTTCTACTGATTTTTTTTTTAATTATTTTCCAAATTTTGTTGAGACACCACTAATAAATGCAATTTTCTTTTGTGCCAAGAAAATGAAGTTTAATAACCTACATAATTGAAGTCATGCACGGTGGCAAAAGTACAAAGTTAATTGTTTAAATTTATATTGAAGAAGAGGGACATCATAAAAGAGCTGCACGTGTTGATAATTGAACTAACCATAGTATCCATGCCGTGTTTTTTTAATTTAAAAAATGCACAATAAATATATATTTACAAAAGTATTACACTTTTAAAACTCGCGCTTGGTAACCGAGTTTTTATAGTGAAATCATGGTGGGAAATTGCGAATTGTAGTTGGATTAAATAGATCATTAATTAGTTATTAAGGTTTTGGGTTAAGTTGAAATCGCGGTTCCTAACTGTGATTTCATTGAATCCGTGGATTTCAACCCAAATTCCAACTTGACTTACTTTTTTGTTATCTTAAATCACGATTTAGAATAAAAAAATCAATGAAACCGTGATTTGGAACTACAATCTCTACATAACTAATTTTTTCGATTATTAATAAACGACCATGTTAATCCAACTAAAATGAGAGAGAGGTTGATGCTTTTTTTATTTTGACGGAACGTGAAAAGTACACGCCCCACGTTAAGTTGTCGATATAAAATATCACTGCATTTTGTCAAGTCAAGCCCTATTACTCTCTTAAGCATGTCACTTCTTGTTGCCAGACTAGTAGTAGGCATTAAAATATCATCTTAATCTTGAATGTTTTTTATTACACTTATTAAAAATAGATTCACTTTTTAAAAACATGGGAGATATGTTGTACTTAATTTAAAGTTGAATATTTTTTTTAATTTGAATTTTGAATTCATATAAATATGATGGAGTAATCACTATTAACATATAAACTTTATCATCACTTGAGCATATTTCCATACATATACTCCCTTGTTTTCACTATATTTGATTAGGAAGGTGTATAGAGGAGAAAGCTTAAACAAGAAGGCAAATAATCTGAAGAAAGCAGCACCTCAGAATGATACCTTCCAACATTACAATGTGCAATTACCTAAAACGAGAAATGAACCCTCTGATCATATTATTCTTGGACCGGTAAGGAAGGTGAAGAAGACACTGAGAGAGAAAGAGGTCGACTATGATGATGACGGGTTTAAAGAACCCCGGACAATGGCTGTGGAATATGGGTACTAAGCTATGGGCAACTCATAACTTTTGGAGATACACAATCTCCCGAGACCTATCCGCAAGGTTAAATTTGTAAGTATCTTACATTATTATCACCATATTATTTTTTGAATAGTATAAATTTCAATATAAACTTTTACTTGAAATAGGTCACAAACATACTCACGTCTGCAAGACCAATTGGGTTGAGTGACTTAATCGTAGAGCTGAAGGATCTGACTGGTTCCCTTGAGGACTCCATTCATCGCTATGTCCTTGATCCGGAGTATGAGTGGGCGAGTAAAATTATTATTGAAAACATCTTAATTCTTCAAAACATTTCCATATTCACGTCAAGGCATATTGTCCGTGTAATACTCGTCTTTTCAAAATAAAATATTAGGACAAAATTTAATCAAAGAAATTTGGGAAGAAATTAAATTGGTGGGATTTAAATTAAATTGGAAACTTTTTAAATGAGAATCAAATGCTTATTCATGATTACATATTTGTAAGGAAAAAATTTCCAATTGAGTCTGTTTGTATGTAATTGACTTCTTCCCGGAATAAAACTTATTTGAGTCATATATAGATTTTATATTGTCACGATTCCCATAAAGTATATAACGTGTTTGAGTTGCAGACATAGCGGCTAATATTCAAATATTATATCATGTTGAGTTTTATTGGTGCATGTTTCACGTCTTCGTTCAAATTGCATTTCGAGATACTCTCAGGTATGAACGCATTATGTTTATGGAGTTCAAAAAGGGTATAAAGGATGGAAATTTGTTTATAAATGATTTAAAATGATTAAAATGATTTTAAAAGGTTTTATCTTCATTTATTCTGAGATAATTACATTTTACAGTCATGTGATTTCTCAACTTGGGTTTTGAGACTTCAAACGACATGTGATGTCATTCGAACGACATCTCTCAGTCATTGGAATGACATATACGCATATCATAAAAATGACCTAGTGATTTAACTTTATTATTTAAGGCAATGTTTGCTCAGAATTTCGAAAGGAGTGCATAACCATATTTCAGAAAAGAACTCATACGTTTTCTGCATAAGTAATCTAAGGTTTTCAAAGTTAAAAACCATCCTTAGAGTTTAAAAGATCCGAGCTTTCATATACTATTTCTACAAAGATCTTGTTTTCACCATCTGGGTTTGTTCATCACTTTGAACATTGTTCGTTGGGTTTTGCGGTGAAGAAACATAGGAGTTTGTGTTCTAAATCGTAGAATGTTTGCCAAGCTATATCGGTGGACACCGAGGCACTCGTGGATGCGTGTGATGTGAAAATGTATCATAGAAGGACTTCTGCGTGGGCATTGTGACGAAGCGGATAAATAAAAGAAGAGCGTCAAGGCTTGGGGGGATCAAGTCGTTGTGGAAGTCTGTTTGCCTTCCTTTGTAAACTCGTATCATAATGATTGTCTGTATTGGGTCATCTGAGGTTTTTTCCCTTTGTGGTTGTAATACCCCGTAATTTTTAAGATTTTTAAAACAAGGGATTAATTGAAATTTAAATATGTGAAATTTAATTAATAATTAATTCGAATTAAAATAAATATTAACTAGACAGATAAGGGTTAGTATTTATTGATGATAATATTAGTGAATATTACTGGGAGAATAAATTAATAAATAATTTTGAATTTATGAGAATTGTCATGAGTGAGAAATACGACAATTACGATAATTAAGCCATGAGGCACGGTTCAGTCGTGTCGGGACTAAATTGATGGAGTAAAAAGTAAATTATATATAAGTTACTCAAATGGTCATTTTGAGTGTGCCAATGTGTCCGTAAGGGTCGAAATAGTTGGAAAAGTTCACCCGGGGTTTAGTTTGGGTCCCGATATAGTTTTAGGTCAAATTGGCATCCCGAGAAAGCGTTTTGGTAATTTATATTTTCAGAGTATAAATAATGATGAAAATTAAAGAAATAAAAGGTGAGGTATGTGGGTTATGTTAGGGCTATCAGTGTTAGACACAGAGAGGCCAAAAGGGGGAAGGAGGATGAGAGGTTTATAGGGCCAAAACCACCACCGGTGCACCTTTCTCACCACCAAGACCACCACCGCGTAGATCAGAGAACGAGGATTGCAACTATACCAATGACATCAACGGATCAAAACTTCTTTTATGAGACAAGTGTTTAAACCTTGCTTCCTTTTAGCAATAATCAAGTTCATGTTAGTGTAGGTGATAAACACCCTTGAATTATATGGGACTTTGAAGAACAGTGATGTTTGAATGCATAAATTAGGACTGAATTGATATGAAATTGATTTATTCATGTAATTAGAAGAATAACCATGAATTTATGATGAACATCGATGATTAAATCTGGGATTAAAATGATTGAATTGATAATTGATGAGCTAGGGTTCCAAATGCATATGAATTTGGTAATTTCGGATTTTAGGGTTGTTTGTCAAGGATTTAATGATTCTAGGTTGGTATAAATCGTCCCTATGTGTTGAAATAATGATTGGAATTGATTGTTGGGAGTTTGGGAGTAAACAATAGAGGTTTTTGGGTTGAAAATGGTGGAAGAACATAATAGGTAGAGGTTGGTGACGAAAATGCATCATCTCGTTCGAACGAGATTGGATCTCACTCTAACGAGATCGAATCTCGCGCGAAGAGGTCGTTCAAATGACATGCTATCTTATTCAAACGAGATGCAATTTCCTTTCAGCGACATGATAGGATTTCTTGAAAATTCATTTTGGTTCCAATTTGTCTACCATTGCCAATTCGAGTGAGATTAAATAATGTGGAATTAATTTCAGTATAGGGAATAATTACTAAAGTCAATTGGGAATAAAACTTTAAGGTGTTTGGAGTGGCGAGTTATCCTTGAGAAGTACGAGAGAGAGTATTCGTAATTAAATAAATATGTCGTAAGTAGTAATGAGAATAATACTACGTATGAACTAAAATATTTAGGTTGTGTGTATACCTAATGATTTTGATGGGTTGTGTGAATACCTATAGTACTATCTATTCTGTGTATGACATACCATACTTTCTATCATGGGAGGTCTTAAAGAGAGGACAATATTATCTTGATGAGCCTTCAGGGGGACATTAGATCGGTACCTCAGAGCATAGACCCTAGGAATGACTTATCTACGAGTTGATAAGTTGGCGGTCATATGGGTGCGTAGGTATTTGCGTATCCCATAGGCTTGTAACTATGTTCACCTCCAATATGTGTGACTTGTGTTTATATGGTTCGAGATTGATTATGAATCAATTGTCCTTATTCAGTACGAGATGAACCGGGACTTGATAGTAGAGTATGCACACACCGTAGCTGAGTCTAGGGGTGTTGTATTAATATTTATTTATAATAGTGTGATGAAAAACAAATACTTTTGATTTAATCTACTGTGTGAATATGTAGATGAGAATGTTAATGGAATTTAATCAAGTACGTGAATACTTAACCTTATCGTGAAATTCTTACTTAGGATAGTAAATGCAAAAATATTTAATAATAATATGTGAGAAATTCGGGTTGTTACTATGGGTGAGGGTTTAGAAGTTTTATGGCTACAACCTAGTTAAGTGTGATAAAAATAATTAGGACGGGTTAAAGGTATGTTAGGCGTGCACAATAGTTGAGCAATGAGAATCTCAAGTGAGTGCTCGAAAAGCTAACATGCACATAATATTTGCTTTATTGCAATTTTTAAATACTTGTTAAATTATTTTAAAATATTTTTCACTCGGGCTCTTACCCGTCTCTTGTAAAATCTATTTTCATATGAAGTCATTTTAGGTATCCAACCATAGGGACGTCGGGCTTAGACTGTTGGATCTTTTGACGTGCTATAGCTATTGTGGGAGTTGCAGGTCCTCATATTTAGACGCCTCCACAACTATGACTCCAGTTCTTTGATTTAGGCTTCTCAGTTAGGGCATGTGTCGCCCATTCTCATTTTATTTATGTCAGAGAGACATTGTACTCTTTTCATTTCAGTATTTTGAGTTTCAGTTGGATTTGGTATTATTATGATTGGTGGTTTGGATTTTATTAATTGGTTTGATTATGTCAGATTTATCATTTTCAGTTAGATGGTGTTTTATCCGTAACTTGTTCGTTCATAAAAATAAGTGAATGCATGAATTTTTAAATTAATTGGTTTTAATTATTGGACAAATGTTTTGACACTAGCTTAATTAATTATCAGATGATGAATAAAATAAATGTTTTCGACAGTGATGTTAAGACTGAACCAACTGCATACTTTGATTTAATTTAGTAAAGTACTGATCACCCGGTATTTAATTAGGAGGGGTGTCACAGGTGGTATCAAAGCATCAGATTCTAGAGTCCTTTAGGATCTGTACTGCTTATTATGCTTCTAGCTTTGCATTCTTTTATATAGATCCCTATTATTAGGACTGTTGAATTCAACTTTTCATATTGGAGGTTACGTGCATCTGCTATTATGTTTTGGATCGACGGTGAACTTACCTAATACATTTAAGTTTTAGATATCTCTTAGGGAAGGATGAAAAACTAAAGCCACTAAAGGAATTGAGGTGGGACAAAATCAGCAGGTACCCCAAGGAATGGTGACAGTCACAGAGGTGGCAAGTATAATTGCACAAGCAGTTACTAATGCAATATTGAATTACCAAGATTATCGTGTCAAGATTATAGATGGCATGGGATCAAGATGAGTTAATCGATCTGGTAGGATAAAGGGCAATAATAGTGGGGAAGCACCGTTTCAACAATGACAAGTTCCTTAGAGTCGTCAGAACCAAGGGAAGGATGGAAATGGTGGACAGAGCCAAAACCGCCAGGGCCAAAAAATCCAAGAACAGGGAAACCTCAAAAGAAAAAAGGTGTTTTAAGTGTGGAAGAAATGAGGATAAATGCCAAGCTTGCCCACAACGGACTGGAGGACAGCCCCAGTCAAGTCAACAAAGCCAGCAGGGCTAGCAACGTGTACAGCAGAGTCAACAGGGAGGAAATTTTAATGGAAAGTATTTTATCTGTAGTGGGTGGGAACACAAGCATCAAGATTTCCCTGAGAAGGGAAGGGTGGCCGCTAGGAGCCACAAAGTAACCATCATGGGAGAGCAGGTACAATTACCTTCACACCACCAGCCCCACAACAGTAAGTGCCACTACCGTACGATTATGCTTATAATGCCAGCTATGCAGTCTTTCCACTAGTGATGCAGGCACTACCAGCATTTAGAGGTAGGTTAATTTTGCTAATTACTGTACCTTCATTATGAATATATTTATTATCGGGTAGTTGAGTTCCCCATTATCTCCAGTACGAGAAGCAGGTGTGAGCACTATGAGGACTCCTACGTTATGATTTACTACCTTGGACAGTAAGGGAAATATAGTTTATTATACTTACGCATAATGATTGGGTACCAAGGGTTCGAATGGTAGTAGGTTGAGAGGTAAGACCATCTTGTGAGTATTCCATATTGAATTATTTTGTTTTACGAGGTGGCAATTGAAGTGGGTTGGGTCTGCCTGTATATAATATGAGGTATCGAAGGCCTCTGTGAGTATGTTGCCTTGTTATAACTGATTTCGTAGAATAGGGACTTTTACTGATGGGATTCAAGGTATATTAAAGAAATGTCGAGTGAAGAGATTTGACTCGTTAGTCATTTAATTCCATCTCCTAATTGATATTAACATCACCACACCATTTATCATTTTTAATAATAGGAGAGTGGATGCGTAGATTTGTATGTTGGGAAATGAAAATTTGGGGTGCAGATTGTGCTGAGGTCCTATGGATCTCAATGATAGACAATGTTAATTAGTAATGTATCAGGGGATTCCTTGTTTGGTTTTCTCTTTGCGGGACATCCCACGCATGAAATTTAGCGAACGTCGGAAGTTGATAGATGTTTGGTCCTCATTACATAGGGTTGATACCTTAGTTATCATATATATGTTTAGTTATAACTGGAAGTTGGGAGTTATACTTCGATTAAAGGCCGATAGACCCGTATTTTTTGGCAAGAAGAGACATTGTGGAACATTTACACAACGAGTAGATTAGTGGAATGACCTAGGGGATAATTAAGTGTTACTAGTTATGTAGTTGAATACAATCTTATCGAATAATCAGGCCAAAGGTACAAGGATTAAATTAAAATGAGTATATTATGTGCAGTTGACTTGGGTACTGAGGCTCGAGACATAGGGTGTATGGGCGCCCTAGTTAGTTGACATGTTCACTGTCACAACGATGAATAGATAGGTAAACTTATTAAATAAATGTGTAATGAGCAAAGAGGGAAACAAAGTTACATTATGAGAAAGACGTGTCTAGAACTGCTCCTCTACTGAAATAGTGGATCCTATGAGTTTCGGGTTATTCCATCTGGACTAACCAATGCGTTAGTTGCATTCATACACTTGATAAATAGGGTGTCTAGAGAATTCTTGGATCAAGATGTCATTTCCTTCATAGATGAAATCATGGTCTAGTCTCAAACTGAGGAGGAGCATGTCAAACATCTGCATCAGGTAATTCAGGTACTATGTGAGCACCAGTGGTATGCATAGTATGAGAAATGAGAATTTTGATTTGGTGAGGTACAATTTATGGGGAGTATCGTGTCAGATAAGGGGATAGCAGTGAACCCGAACAAGATGTTAGCGGTGAGGGAGTGGGGACATCCCACGACACCGATGGAGGAGAGTAGCTTCTTGGCGCCTAGCTGGGTACTACAGATGGTTTATTCGGGATTTCTCAAAGATTGCGGGTTCGATGACTAATCTGACTCGTAAGGGCGTACTGTTTATTTAGGATGATGCATATCAGTTGGCGTTTGATGAGCTGAAGGATAAGCTGACTTCGGTACCAGTCTTAGCACTCCCCATAGTAGGTGTGGAGTACCTCGTTTTCACTAACGCATCATTACAGGGGCTTGGTGGGGTATTGCAGCAGGAGGATCGAGCTATGGCTTATGCTTCCCGCAAGCTTAAGCGACACGAGAGAAATTACCCCACCCACGACTTCGAATTGTCAGTAGTCGTGTTCGATCTTTGGATTTGGCGACTTTATTTGTTGGGTGAGAAGTTTCGCCTGTTCACATATCACAAGTCACTACAGTACTTTTTCACTCAGATGGAGTTGAATATGCGACAGCGCAGGCCACTTTAATTTATGAAAAATTACCAGTTTGAGATCCAGTATCATTCGGGAAAGGATAATGTGTTAGTAGATGCGTTGAGCCGTAGGCCAGAGGGTGAGGTAGCCGAGGTGTGGAAGGCGAAATGTAGAGAACTGGGACATTAGGAGTCGATTGCTAGATCATCCATGTCATCCATGACAATTACACCGCAAATTGTGACGAGGGTGGTACAGGCCCAGGCAGCGGATTTGTTTTGTCAAGAGTGGATTCGACATTTTTTAGCTGGGGCCGCAGATTCCTAATCAGTGAGTTCTGAGGGAGGCTTACGCTTCAACGGTAGACTGATTATTCCCGAGAGAGAATACTTGCGAGACGTAGTGATGGCAAAGTCGCATGGATCTCGATTTGCGGTACATCCTAGCGGGGATAAAATGTAATAGGATATAAGGCGACATTATTGGTGGAGTAGGATGAAGAGGGATATTGCAGAGTTCATCTCAAAATGTGCCACATGTCAGCTGGTAAAGGTAGACCATCAGAAACTGGCAGGGTTTCTTTAGCTCCTAGAGATTCCTACGTGGAAATGGGAGAGCATTTTCATGGAGTTCATCACAAGGTTGCCTACTTCTATGAGAGGCCGTGATTCCATATGGGTTATTGTGGATCGATTGACTAAGGTAGACCACTTTCTGCCAGTTCAGACGTATTTTACTACGGCAAAATGTACTCAGATCCTTATTGCGAATATAGTGAGATTACATGGGGTGCCCCTTGATATTGTGTCCGATAGGGATAAGATTTTTGTGTCTTGATTTTGGGAGAGTTTTCAGGAGGCTATGGGTACCAAGTTAAAATCGAGTTCATCTTATGAACCGCAGATGGATGGGAAGACGGAGCAGAGGAATCAGATGTTAGAAGACATGTTACGGATGTGTATCCTCGACTTTGGGGGAGGTTGAGAGCAGTTGCTTCCACTGGTGGACTTTGCTTATAATAACTCCTACCAGTTTACTATTGGCATGGCCCCATTTGAGGCACTATATGGTAGGCCTTGTCATTTTCCTACATGTTGGTTGGAGGTAATGGATAACAAGCTACTCGGGCCAGAGGTGATCCATGATACGACAACCAGGATTGAGATAATTAGGAGTCGCATACGGGTTGCTCAGTATAGACAGAAGAGTTGCGCTGATGCCAAGAGGTTCTTCAGGGAGTTCAGTGTGGGGGACCAGATGCTACTACGAGTATCTCCTATGAAGGGGATAATGCAATTTGGGAAGAAAGGGAAGTTGGCCCCGAGGTATGTAGGGTCATTCCCTATTATTGAGCAGATCGGGCTAGTGGCTTACAGACTTGGATTACCCGAGCACTTGCATATGATTCATGACGTGTTCCATATTTATTCACTTCGACAGTATCTCCGGGATAAATTGGCTCACACTCACATCGCGCTAGAGCAGATTGACTTACAGCCTGATAGTTCATACGAGGAGAGATCTGTGGCTATCTTAGACCATAGCGAGAGTAGATTGAGGTCAAAGATAGTTCCACTAGTACATGTTCAGTGGGAGCACCATAATGTCGAGGAGTCTACTTGAGAGCGCGAGGATGAGATGCGCGAGAAATATACATGATTATTTTTACCAGGTTTGATTTTATTTTCGAATTTCAGGACGAAATTCCGTTATTAGGGGGAAAGTATGTAATACCCTGTAATTTTTAAGATTTTTAAAATAAGGGAGTAATTAAAATTTAAATATGGGAAATTTAATTAATAATTAATCCAAATTAAAATAAATATTAGCTAGCGAGATAAGGGTTAGTATTTATTGATGATAATATTAGTGAATATTATTGGGAGAATAAAGTAATATATAATTATGAATTTATGAGAATTGTCACGAGTGAGAAATATGACAATTATGGTAATTAAGTTGGGACGTGCATGTTAGTCGCGTCGGGACTAAATTGACAGAGTAAAAAGTAAATTATTTATAATTCACTCAAATGGTCATTTCAAGAGTGCCAATGTGTCCGAAAGGGTCGAAATAGTCCGAAATCGGAGGTTTAGTTTGGGTCCCGGGACAGTTTTAGGCCAAATCGACATCCCGAGAGGGCGTATTGGTAATGTGTATTTTTGGAGTATAATTAATGACAAAAATTTAAGAAATAAAAGGTAATGTATGTGGGTTAGATTATGACTATCAGTGTTAGACACAGAGAGAGCAGAAGGGGGAAGGAGGAGGAGAGGTTTCTAGGGACAGAACCACCACCAGTGCACCTTTCTCACCACCGAGACCACCACCGTGTAGATCAGAGAATGAGTATCACAACCATATCAAGGACATCAACGGATCAAAACTTCTTTTGTTAGGCAAGTGTTTAATCCTTGCTTCCTTTTAGCAATAATCATTTTTATGTTAGTGTAGGTAATAAATACCCTTGAATTATATAGGACTTTGATGAACAGTGATGTCTAAATGCATAAATTAGGACTGAATTAATATGAAATTGATTTATTCATGTAATTAGAATAATAACCACAAATTTATTATGAACATTGATGATTAAATCTGGGATTAGAATGCTTGAATTGAAAAATTGATGAACTAGGGTTCCAATGTATATGAATTTAGGAATTTTGGATCTTAGGGTAGTTTTTCGAGGATTTAATGATTCTAGGTTGTTAAAAATTGTCCATCTATGTTTACATAATGTTTGGAATTGATTGTTGGGAGTTTGGGAGTAAACAGTATAGGTTTTGGGGTTAAAAATGGTGGAAGAACGTCACAGGTAGAGGTTGGTGATGAAACTGCATCATCTCGTTCAAACTAGATTGGATCTCGCTCTAACGAGATGGAATCTCACACGAAGAGGTCGTTCAAACGACCTGCTATCTTGTTCAAACGAGATGCAGTTTCCTTTGAGCGACGTGATAGGATTTCTAGAAAATTCATTTTGGTTCCAATTTGTCTAGCATTGCTAATTCGAGTGAGATTAAATAATGTGGAATTAATTTCAGTATAGGGCATAATTACTAAAGCTAATTGGGAATAAAACTTTAAGGTGTTTGGAGCGGTGAGTTATCCTTAAGAAGTACGAGGCAGAGTATTCGTAATTAAATAAATATATCGTAAGTAGTAATGAGAATAATACTACGTATGAACTAAAATATTTGGGTTGTGTGTATACCTAATGATTTTGATGGGTTGTGTGAATACCTATAGTACTATCTATTCTGTGTATGACATACCATACTTGCTATCACGAGAGGTCTTAAAGAGAGGACAATCTTATCTTGATGAGCCTTCGGGGGGATATTAGACCCATACCTCTGAGCATAGAACCTAGGAATGACTTATCTACGAGTTGATAAGTTGGCGGTCATATGGGTGCGTAGGTATTTACGTATCCCATAGGCTTGGAACTATGTTCACGTCCAATATGTGTGACTTGTGTTTATATGGTTCGAGAGTGATTATGAATCGATTGTCCTTTTTCAGTACGAGATTTACCGGGACTTGATAGTAGAGTATGCACACACCGTAGCTGAGTCTAGGGGTGCTGTACTAGAATTTATTTATAATAGTGTGATGAAAAATAAATACTTTTGATTTAATCTACTGTGTGAATATGTATATAAGAATGTTAATGGAATTTAATCAAGTACGCGAATACTTAACCTTATCGTGAAATTCTTACTTGGAATAGTAAATGCAGAAATATTTAATAATAATAATATGTGAGAAATTCAGGTTGTTACTGTGGGTGAGGGTTTAGAAGATTTATGGCTATAACCTAGTTAAGTGTGATAAAAATAATTAGGACGGGTTAAAGGTACGTTAGGCGTGCATAATAGTTGGGAGGTGAGAATCTCAAGTGAGTGCTCGAAAAGCCAACATGCACGTAATATTTGCTTTATTGCAATTATTAAGTACTTGCTAAATTGTTTTAAAATATTTTACACTCGGGCTCCGACCCGTCTCTTGCAAAATATCTTTTCTTGTGAAATTATTTTAGGTGCCCAACCATAAGGACGCCAGGCTTAGACTGTTGGATATTTTGATGTGCTACAGCTATTGCGGGAGCTACAGGTCTTCATATTTAGACACCTCCACATCTATGGCTCCAGTCCTTTGATTTAGGCTTCTCAATTAGGTCATGTGTCACCCATTCTCATTTTATTTATGTGAGAGAGACGTTGTACTCTTTTCATTTCAGTAGTTTGAGTTTCAGTTGGATTTGGTATTATTACGATTGGTGGTTTGGATTTTATTAATTGGATTGAATATGTAAGATTTATCATTTTCAGTTAGATGATGTTTTATCCGTAATTTGTTCATTCATAAAAATAAGTGAATGTGTGAATGGTTAAATTAATTTATTTTAATTATTGGACAAAATGTTTTGACACTAGCTTAAATAATTATTAGGTGATTAATAAAATAAATATTTTCGACGGTGATGCTAAGACTGAACCAACTGGATACTTTGATTTAATTTAATAAGGGGCTGATCACCCGATATTTAATTAGGCGGGGTGTCACAGTGATTTCCTCATACATCCGACGTCGCTCGTGTGAACTTGTTTATTTTACTTGCATTAATTACCTAGATGCATGTTTAGGATTAAATAAGATAAAATTGGACTTAATTGAAATTGGTTCACAAACTTGGTGCGTGTTAAAATTGGAAAAGGTTTTTTGAAAGAATTTTTTTTTGACATCCTTAAAGAACATTTGAAATAAAAAGGGGCCTACAAATTGGTGTCAAAGTTAGAAACATTTTTGTTGTGTGTTGATCCCTTGTGCTTGTAAGGATGAATTTTGGAAATTTTTAAAGTTTTAGAGCTCCAGTTTTTTATGGCACAAATTATTCTTTTTGAAAAATGCGAATGAGAAGTGCTTTGAAATCAATTGATGAGTGTGTGTGGTTAGTGGTAGAAAAGTGCTGGACACCACCAGTCACATGAGAGGGAGAGGCCGCTAATTTGAAAACCATTTAATCATGGACCGAAGCCGAACACGGACTTTCACTTTAAAACTCTAGAGGTCTTCATGTTATTTCCTCACATGTCCTATCGGAAGAGTATAATAGAATCATGACGTGTGAAACTTCAAAAGAAGCTTTTAATAATCTTGTACTTACTCGAGAGGGTACTAGAACGGTTAGGGAGTCTAAACTGCAAAACCTCACTACACAGTTTGAGATGATTAAGATGTTAGAGAGTGAGTCGTTTGATGAGTGTTATGCCAGATTGTCCATCATTATCAACTCGTCGTTTAACTTGGGAGAGAAAATCCTGAAAATCGTGTCATAAAGAAAATCTTAAGGTCGTTGCCTAGTGTATTTGATTCAAAAGTGATCGTTTTGAACTCCTTGGGTTTTCTTGAATCGACGAAACTTGAAGAGATTGTAGGTGACTTACATACTTATGAACTCAATATGTTTACCTCCAAGCAAGTGCCAAAGAAATAAAACAGCATGGATTTTAAATCCCAGAAGGAGGAGACCAAAGTTTCGAATGATGATTCCGATTCCAATTTTAAGGATGTAGCCTTGTTGGAACATATGTTCATAAAGTTTCTTAAGTTCCAAAAGCAATTGAAAGATGCGAAAAGACTTGAGAAATCCAAGAATAGCAAGGTCGATCTCGTCCCTAAGAATAAGAGTGATAATGTTAAAAGGGATGAGTTGGATAGTTGTTTTGGTTGTGTGGGTTATGGTCACAAGGGAGGAGAGTGTCCCACTAGGAGGTTAAGAAACTGATAACATATAATTCCACCTAAAGTTATGGTGAACTGGAAGAGGGAGAGAGTTCCCCCATTGATCATAACTTTGTAGCGTTCATGGCATGTTATGTGAGCGACGGCGATAAATCTTCTCATGTGAATGACACTTTCGAGGCTGTTGAGTGTGAATCCCAAGTGAGTAAGGGTGAATCTAGTGAGGATGAGGAGATTGATGTGGAAGAGTTGCAAGTTGCGTTTAATGATTTGTATGTGGAAGAGGTAAAGGTGAAAAAAGAAAACTAGAAATTACAAGCTAAGTTGAATGTGCGTGCCGTAGAAAATAATGATGATTTGATTGAGTATCTTAGGGCATGGGAGAAGACTCTTAGAGATAAACTAGAATACATTGAGAAAGAGATAGATAATCTGCTTGGTTTGATGGAAGCTTTGAAGAAAGAGGTTCAAGAGGTTGAGGAGTCTAGGCATTTTCTTGAGTATAGGATTAGTGAGTTTGAGGAATGATTGAGAGACTTGAGTAGGGTGAAATTTGATTTGGAGGCGAGGTCGGAGAAGTTGGATAGCATGTTAGGCACAGTCCAAATCAAGGAAGATATATTTGGTATAGGTAACGATGATCGTGTTTTTCCAATTCCTAAAGCTAATACTAATCGTGTGAAAGAGACGACTAGGAATGTTAGGAAAGGTCGACATTTAGGTCACATTCCTCGTCGTGTTTACACTTGTTCTTATTGCGGTAGGAAAGGGCACCTTAGGTGTTTTTGTTATGACCTTAGGAATGATCCAAGGATGTTGAGGAATAAATTTGTTTCGGTTCCCAATACCCCCATGCGTCATTACACACCTACTTGGGTTAGGAAATCATACTTAGAGGATTTAGGAATTAAACTTCATGGTTCTTGTTTGGTTGCACTTGAGACTTCCCATGGTAGATTTAAGGATGATTGTGTTGCCATGTTTGTCATACACTAGTCTTTGCTTCATGATTTATATATTGCTAGTGTTATGACATGTGTATCTCTTTGTATTATATTTTTCATTTACTTGAGTCTTATTTGAAAAATACAAAAATATTTTGTTTTGATAATTTTTTTTTAAAATACAAAAATATTTTTGGTTTCATATATTTTTGAGAAATACAAAAAGATTTCATTTTTGGGTCAAAAATATTTTTAGAAAAACACAAAAAGATTTTCAATTTTCTTTTGTGTCGTGAGTTTTCATATTAGTGTGCTTGGACCTATCATTTCATTATCCACGTGCCTAGGACATTTGGTCATACTTGTTGATGCATTGAATGATCTTAATCATTGTCTAAATGCGGTTGTTTCGAAGTTGATATGCATTTGGATTTGACTTTGTATATATACCATCTTTGTACACATGCACGAGTTTATGTGAGTGTTTGACATCTCATGCATATTTGAGTTTGGCGATACGTTCTTATCTCAAATTTTCCATCTATAACTAATAAGACTTAGGAGGAGGTGTGCATGTAAGAACAGTTTACCCATGAGGATTTGATTGAAAAAAAGGATGAGTGAAAATGGGGTACGGCTACGAAAGGTACATATATCCTTTGCGATTAATCCACCGTTTATATAGGGTCAAAAAAGTGTGGCATTGATAAAAGAAGCCAAGACCAATAGAATGTAAAAGAGACTAAAAAGTGTGGCATTAAAAAAATAGCCAAGGCCAACTAGTTTAGTTTGATATGATCATTCAAAAGTAAAAATCAATATGATCATTATTATATATGAGGGAGTTTGGTTGGAAATTTAAACAGGTTTGCACCACGAATCCTACTATTAAAAAATCGTATCATGACGCTATTATTTGTAGAATCGTGAAAATTTTGGATTTGTGTGCATGATCACTGATTAGTTCATTAAGTTCATTATATTAATTGTCACATATGGCTAAAACTAAGTTTGATGACATTTAGCTATCAATTAGAGTTTCTTGATCGTTTCGATGTATTCATATTGTTATTCATTTGTCGTAGTTCACACCCATTCACTCCATATCCATGTTTGAGCACAATGATACTATGTTATCATGAAATTTATATTATTTTAGCTTTATTTTTTCAGTTTCGAGTCTGTTTTTGCTATTATTTTGTCTCTCCAGTACATGTTTTCATGAAAAAATTTCACTGGGAAAAACTTTATCATTTTTGGAACTGGAATACAGAGTTTGACGAAGTCATTCAAACGACTTCTGGACTTTGTTTGAACGACATATGCAAGTCGTTCGAAGTCTGCTTCTCACGATACGTTTTTCGAGGCATCGCTTTTTTTATATATGGTCACTAGATGGGTCGTTAGAAGGTCATTATATAGATGTATCGAACGATAGCACACTATTTTGGCTGTTTGATGCACACTTCAAACAACATGTTATGTCGTTCAAATGACATGGCTTAGCCGTTCGAACGACCTGCCTGAATTTCTTAGCCCTTGTTCTGTTTCAGTACATGTTTCGTATTTAAGATGATATATTTCTGTTTTGGTACTTCTGGGTTCATTTGGACAATTTTCATGCAGTCGATATTGATTATTCACGTGTTGATTCTTATGTTGCATTCATTCGTTTAGCCACATCTTTGCTTAGATTTATGATTCATTATTTGTGACTGTTTGCTAGCTACGAGTTGGTATCTTTGTGATTATTATTAGCTGGTGGTTTTATGTTTATCTAGATATTCTTCAAGAATTATTCTCATTTTATATATTTGGTTGATTTTTTTATCTTTTTCACTTATTTCTATTCGAGAAAAAAATGGGGAGAGATGTATGTGATGTAGGGGGAATAGTTTGATTGATGCTGAGCTCGTATGATCTTTTTGGCTTTACATATTGGTATCATGTTGTGTATCTTCATATTTTATTGGTATCATGTTATCTTGCAAAAATTGGTATCATTATTTGCTCACATGTTTAATAAATGGTTTGTTTTACAGATTGGTGTTTTTTATATCATTTGTTCCTTTATACTTCACTGGGTATTTTTCTGTTTTATGTGTGTAGGTATTCTTCAGCGAGTCGATATTTCAAGACTACATCACATTAAGACAACTCATGCTTGCCGGACCTACATATACTAGTTATTGTCCTGTATTTTTTATTTTGGTTTTTATAGGATGGGATTTAGGTGTCGTACAGCTTGACGGCTCGGCTTAGGAATTTCACTGTTTGGGTTTTGTCCCGGAATAATCAAAGGGGGAGATTTATAAGGATAAAATTTTCAATTGAGTCCGTTTGTATGTAATTAACTTATTCCCGGAACAAAACTTGTTTGAGTCATAGATAGATTTTATATTATCACGATTACCATAAAGTATGACGTGTTTGAGTTGAAGACGTAGTATCCAAGCTTCAAAGATTATATCGTGTTGAGTTTTATTGGTGCACGTTTCACGTCTTCATTGAGATTGCATTTCGAGATACTCTCAGGTATGAACGCATTATGTTTATGGAGTTCGAAAAGAGTTTTAAAGGATAGAAATTTCTTTATAAATGATATAAAATGATTTTAAAAGGTTTTATCTTCATTTATTATGAGATAATTACAGTTTAGAGTTCTGTGATTTCTCACCTTAGGTTTTGAGACATCAAATGACATGTGATGTAATTCGAACGATGTCTCTCAGATGTTATAATGACATACACATATCGTTCGAACGACCTACCAACTTAATTTTATTATTTAAGGCAGTGTTTGATCAGGATTTCGAAAGGTGTGCAGAACCATATTCCAGAAAAGAACTCATACGTTTTCTGCGCAAGTTTTCTATGGTTTTCAAAGTTAAAAACCAACATTATAGTTTAAAAGATCCGATATTTCATATACTATTGCTATAGAGATCTTATTTGCACCACCTGGGTTTGTTCATCACTTTGAACATTGTTCGTTGGGTTTTGTGGTGAAGAAACAAAGGAGTCCATCATCTAAATCGTAGACGATTTGTGAAGCTGTATCAGTGGACACCGAGGCACTCGTGGATGCATGTACTGTGGACAGTTATCATAGAAGGACTTCTGCGTGGGCATTGTGGAGGAGCGGTTGAAGAGAAGAAGAGCGTCAAGGCTTGTGGGGATCAAGTCATTGTGTAAGTCTGTATGTCTTCCTTTGTAAGACCATATCATAATGATTGTATGGTTTGGGCCGTCCGAGATTTTGTCCCTTTGTGGTTTACTCGTACATCCGATATTACTTGTGTGAACTTATTTATTCTACTTGATTTAATCTCCTAGATGCAAGTTTGTGATTAAACAAGATAAAATTGGACTTAATTGAAATTGGTTCACAAACTTGGTGCCTGTTAAAGTTGGAAAAGGTTTTTTTAAAGAATTTTTTTTAAAGCCTTAAAGCACATTTGAAATAAAAAGGTAATTATAATATTTATTCGACTCAATGGGGCATGATGGATTTACTCGTGAAAAATAAAATGGATGTTAATTAACTTATGGTCATGTAGTTATTAAACGTAATAAAAATGTGTGTGCTGGGTAAACATAATTTGGGCATGTTTCGGGATGTTTTGGTGACTCGTTTAGGTGTTTTTGACATCTAAAAATGGGTCGGGGGAATAGGTATACCATTTGGAGCCATTCCAATTATGGGTTCGGATTCATTTGGGGGCCCAAATATATGGTACAAAGCTTAACTCGGGATTAGAAAATAATATAATTTAAGTGGGGAGTTAGATATTCCCATTCATTCATTTAACGTTAACCCTAGCAGCCCTCATTTCTAGAAAGAGGATACCAAAAGCCAAAGAGATGAAGAGGCTAAGGATTCGCGGGAGAACACTCAACCATCCATATTAGGCAAGAATTTTCTTCCATAAATTAACGTTCAATGTATTTCTTAATTCATCATAGTAATTCCTCGTGTAATTTCTGGGTTATAATATGAATTTGATGATGGGATGATAGGATTCAATCTTATGCATGTAGAGGTTTTAAATATGAATTTTGTATTTAAAGATTTAATGATTAGACATTTGACCCAGAAATTTAGAATGAAAGTAATCTTGAATTGGACTGTAGAATTCATGTTTTAAAATCTTGAATTAATGATAATTGTGATCCATGTGTAGAGCCAAAAAAAATCTGATTTTAATTGAAGAGTATTGAGTAGTAAAAATATAAGTTTAATGGTCAACGATATTAGATATAAAATTCTAGATTCAGAAGGAATTTTATGTTAATTTGTGTAATTAACCAACCTAAATGATGTACTAAGTCATGGGAAAACTAATCTTATAGAAATATAAATGTATGTACCTGTAGGAGGTGAAAACGTATTAAATAAACAAGTTCATTGAATTTCATCTAGAGCCATGGTTGGAGTTATTTCCTATTTTGCGTTGCTGTAAACATTTAGAGAGGGCATGAAATACCTATGGGTAACTGGTTGTCTTGCATAAGCATATGGAGGGTTTTCCTAGGAAATAGAATATTATTTTAAGAAAAATGTGTCAATTACATATCCGAAAAAAAAAAAGGCAGAGATTATATATGTGTATGTTCTATATATATAGAAGGAGGTGTTGTTTGTTTTTCCGGACATACCTCCTTTTACATTACTGTTTGGGTATATCTCGTAAAATAAAATTCGTCTGAATCGCCTCCTACGTTTATTCAAAAAATTGATCATGGGGGTAAAATAATGTGATATTTATTGGAATTTGAGATCACACACTCATAAAATATTTTATCATACTTTGATTTCCAAAATGTTTTATTTTTTTGGCGCGATTGATAAATAAATTTGGGAAAACTCATGTACCCCCTTTGAAATCACATGAATATTTTTTTATGTCGTCTTAAAAGAGACTATTTAGAGATTAAGCTCAATTTAGTATGAGCATGGACTCAATCAATCTTATGATTATTCACAGTTAAGATTTGAACTGATATAAGTTTTAATATGTCAACATAAAATAAAGGCTACTCTTATAAAGTTGATATAATTCGAGCATAAATTTTGGACATTTGCTTATTGTGCATGTTGGAGGTTATTACTCGGACTCACACAAACATTTTTTATTGATATGCGAAAATGCCATTAAATGTTTAAACTCAAATAAATGCAAGCTTGGATTTGAGCAACTTATATTTTGAGTTATATTATTGCTTAAAAAATTTTACCCAAGGCACATTATTGTTTAAATTTTTTCCTGAGGCACCTTATTTTTCCTGAGGCGCCTTGTTGCTTAAATTTTCATGCAAGGCACCACGTTGCTTTAATTTTGCCACCGAAAAACCATGTATACCTTGAAATTAGGTAACTTTTTTATGTTGTCTCGAGAAAGACCATTTAAAAGAATTAGTACATGCATATTCGAGCGACTTTGTTAAAGTAATGCCTTTGAGCAACCTTAACAAAATAATAATTTCAAGCAACAATGTCATAATTAAATCCTTCAAATGATTTTATAAAAATTATATTTTTAGAATAAACCATGTCAAAATGATATCCTTCGAGCGATCTTGTGGTACCTCAAGCAGCCTCTGTCATGGTTGATTGGAGAAACCTTCTGAGAAACCTCCTCCATGGTTATTCTAAGATATAATTAAATTCACATTGTGATATTAATTACATGAAAATTCAAGTCTGATATTTATTATTCACCTCTAGGTGACTCGGCCTGCTTACTGGCTGAATTTTTTATATATGATTTAATAGACCACTTTTGAATTTTTCTCGGCTTTGATAAAATAATGGGGGAATGAGATCAATAGCTCACACATGATATATCTTCACTTTATCATTTTATGCTATAAAAATTTGAGTGAAAAAGTATGAACTACATATTAAATCTGATCATGATCATGAAATTGCATAGAACAATATGTTTTACGATTCCTCAAGGCATGATTTTGAGTTAATTTTTTTTCTATTGACATAAAATAAAATAAAAGGGGCAAGATATACCCGAGATGATTATCTATGGTATTATTATATGCCTCGTAAGTTACTAATGGGTTTTGTTCCAGAATCATAGATGATTTTTTATCCTTGCAGATATTGAACGCACATAAGCAAATCAAGCTCGAGTAATTACATCAAGCCTTACAGATGTCAAAGCCAAACGCTCAAGAGATTATTTTTAATTTTAGGGATATCACATAGTGAAATGTATTTAATTTTATTCATACGGTCTTGTAACTGATGTATGAGATTTTCTTTACTTTTATTTTTCTTGAGACAAAAGACAAAACAAAGTAAATAGGGGAAAATGTATTGTATAATGTAATATTTAGGTTCATAGGAGCCTGAGTGATAAGCGTGCTCAGAACTAGTCACAAAATAGCCATCATTGTCGAGGCATCACCAAAACAGACTCTAGACTTATTCAGTATAGACATTGGTTGGCTCACATATAGCACTAACTACATGGAATTATTTCCAACGAAGTGATAGGGGCAAGAAAATTTCCCTGAAAACCTGGAGCATTGATACATAATTTGCATACAAACCTTATCGATAAGGTGGTAAGTCGCCCAAAGAGGTGCATTATAGCTTCGAGAAACCTTACCAATATTGTGGTAAGTCGCCCAAAGTGGTGCACTATAGCTTCGAGAAACCTTACCGATATTGTGGTAAATCTCCCAAAGCGGTGCATTATAGCTTCGAAAAACCTTACCAATATTTTGGTAAGTGGCCCAAACCGGTGCATTATAGCTTCAAAAAACCTTAATGATATTGTGGTAAGTCGCCCAAAGCAGTGCATTATAGCTTCGAAAAACCTTACAAATATTGTGGTAAGTCACTCAAAGTGGTGCATTATGGTTATGAGAAACCTTGACCTACATGGTAATCCCCGCTTTCTTAAAGGACCTTTATGACTCCTCGACTAAGGAAATTGGGCAGATTTAAAGCCCCAATTTACCTAAAGCACCTTTATGGTTGCTCGATTAGGTAAACTGTTGTCGCTTAAAAGTCCCAGTTTACTTAAAGGGCCTATATAGAATCTAGACTAAGTAAATTGGGCATTCTCGAAGCCCCAATTTGCCTAAGGCACCTTTATGGTCACTCGACTAGGTAAATTGTTGTCGCTTAAAAGTTCTCGTTTACTTAAACGACCTATATGGAACCTCGACTAAGTAAATTGGGCATTCTCGAAGCCCCAGTTTTCCTAAAGCACCTTTAAGGTTGCTCGACTAGGTACACTGAGGACGCTTAAAAAATCTTAACAAGTGGTTTTCATTGTTAAGTCACCTATTTTTGGTGGAGGTTGCAAAAAATCTTAACAAGTGGCTTTCATTGTTAAGTCACGTATTTGGGTGGAGTTTGTGAAAAAAATTAATAAGTGATTTTTATTATTAAGTCACATATTTGGGTAGAGTTAGCAAAAATCCTAACAAGTGGTTTTCAGTGTTAAGTCACATATTTGGGTGGAGTTCGCGAAAAAACGCATCAGGTGGTTTTCATTGTTAAGTCACATATTTGGGTAGAGTTTACAAAAATCTTAACAAGTGTGTTTTCATTGATAAGTCACATATTTGTGTGGAGTATGCGAAAAATCTTAACAAGTGTTTTCATTGTTAAGTCACATATTTGGGTGGAGTTTGCAAAAAATATTAACAAGTGTGTTTTCATTGATAAAAACACCTCGTAAGAGTGAATTTGCGAAAAAACCTTAACAAGTGGTTTTCATCGTTAAAGAGCTATATTTTCCTTCTTACTCTTCGCTTCAATTCAATTCATAGTGTTTCATTCGCATGAAAAGAATGATCAAGAGGTTCTTCGGAAATAACCCATGAGATCAAAGCCTAAAATGTGAGATCTGATATAGAAAATGAGATATGAGATTATTACCCATGATCCACAAGTTGATCGAACGTATCAAAACCGACTAAAGGAATGGGGGCAACCCCCAAAATACTCCTCCAAAACGTAAAACAGAGGCGGCAATGATAGATCTCAAAATTATATGCACATATACACATGGTATATATCAAATGTGATAACATGATGGCTTATACAAAGTTAAAATATTGTGAAAGATATTTCGTACACACAGTTGATATGTCTCAGCCAAAGCATCACCACACCAACTATGCATACAAGGGGGCAAATGTAGAGCGGGATTAAAGAAATTAACCACCAATACTCTAATAAAATTTTCCCACATATTTTATCATATATTGATTTTTGATTTATCAAGTTTTACTACAATTCAGATCCTACACATGCTGAGATATTATTACGCGCGATTTAATATACGGCGTATATCGCGAGTTTGACGAATTGAACTAGACAATACTCTAGTAATGATTTAAATTAATTATTTGAGATACCACCACATATATTGTGACAAGTGGCACCATAAATATTATACACTTGGCTCCACATAAAAGATGGCATGGGTCAAGCCCACTTGGGCACTTTTTCTATAAAAAAAAAAGGGCTTCCCCCTCATTTGGGAGGATGATGGTCTTGGGGGGAAGGTAAGGAGAGGAAGTCTAAATCTTCTCCCCCACGAACCTCTTGAGCTCCACTATGGGTTTGATAGTAAAGAGTGGATTTTCATGGTTTCATCATGATTTTATGTATTTTACACAGTATATGGGCATTTGGAAGTGATTAGCCGGATTCGGCACCCCCATGCGCACTAAAAACACCAAAACCACCTAAGAACAGAGTTTTTTGACGTATCGTATGGACCTTTGAACTACGCAGACTTTGATTCCACGAAGAGATGAATATGTAGGCACAACAACTTTGCTCAAGTCTAAAACAAGCTAAATGTCATGCTTCCCAAAATCTGGACTACTATCTTACAACACCATTATGATGGGATTTGGAGTTGAAAGAATGATTTGCGTATTGAAGAACCATAGCAGATTTGGGCTTTTACCCATATCTAAATCTATTTAGCCTCCTAAGGATAATCGATTCGGCAAAGAGAATCGATTCGGCCCCAAGAGGTGAATTGATTCAACCCCAAGAGGAGAATGTGTTCGGCTCTGGGGGAAGGTCGAGTTGGGATCAGGTATTTATTCGGGGGCGAGTAAGTGGGAGGTCATCCAAGTGAGCGCATATTATATTAAAAATGGATTTGAGCCACTATTGGTAAATATGAACCTATCAAGTGACTAGATGGTTTATTCATAACGAGGAATTAATAGCGGATGATTAAATCGGCCTTATCGGGAATTATCAATAGGAGATTAATGGGACACCTCGGGGGGTGATTATAGAGTTAATTACCTAGGTGTATTGTGTCCCGATTCTTATGAATGGAAAATTTGACGATTAATTAGATGGTTAATATTTAAAGTAAGAATATTACTTGGAGATTATGGATACTTCCTGTGGGGGTAATTATAGAGTTAATTACCTATACATATTATGTGATAAATATATGTATTTATGTATTTGTGGGAACATACCCATGTTCATGGACGGCCTATCAGTTGGAGTTGCGTACATCTCGGGGCCATAGCGTCATACTACATAACATTTCCACCTACGAGGAGGGAGGTGTAGATACTGGGATACATTGTCACCCTCAGGTGTATGGATTGTGCAACGGTGTACTGCGTAGGGATCGCCCCACTTGTATGTGTTTTGTGATGTCCATTTGGATGAGGGACTCCTCTGGACTTATCGATAAAGTACGAATGTGAAGCTGGAGGTAGATGCCTTAATGTGTCGTATATATATAAGGACATATATGTATCTAACCCTATAAGTTAATTGAGATTAGTTAATTAGTCTAATGATGTAGACAACCTATTATGAATCAAATTCTGTGTGAATGCATGACAGATGGTTATGTTATATTTTTGGTTAGTATATCTGGTGTATTATGGGAAATAATAATACTTATGTAAATAATTAATTACGGTATGTGAGTTATGTTAGACCGCATCAGGTGTTAATTACTACTATGGGTAGAAGTCTTTCACAGAGGGAAGACTTGGGTGATATGCATGTAGTATTGCACTTAGGTTAAGGGTGAGGTACTAGATGGTTAAGTATTATTATTAAAGGAGAAAATTTTACAATTAACTAGTTGGTTAATTATCAAAGTGGGAATTATTTATGGATGAGTGTATGGGTCACCTTGGGAGTAATTATAGAGTAACGATCTAAGCATATTGTACTATAATACTATGTATTTATGTGTTGACAAACCTATATTTGTGAACATTCCTATCAGTTGGGGTTACGCGTGTTTCAGGACCGTAGCAAACGTCGGCACAGGTGGGCTAGGCATTGTATAGGTCATTATTTTAGGTACTATGTAGGTGCTCCACTTCTAAGAGGTAGGTGTTGATGTTGGGATCCATTGTCATCATTGGGTATAGACCATGCAATGGTGTGCTGTGTAGGGACCGCCCCACTTTTGTGTGTTTTATGATGTCTATTTGGATAAGGAACTCCTTCGAACTTACCGATAGAACAGAAATGGGACTCTAATGGTAGATGCCCTTAAGTGTCATATATATGTAAGGACATATATATATATATAATCATATAAATTAACTAAGATTAAATTACTTAATCTATTGATTTAGACAATCAATCACAGACCCAATACTACGTACTATGCGTAATAGATGAGTATGTCACTTTTCCAGGTAGTATGACTGGGGAATTTTGGAAAATGGTAACACGGGTGTAGGCAATTACATTTCATTACGTAAATTGTGCTAGATACATCGTACATTAAATGATGGTATAGTTTTTTGTCACTACATTTGGGACTTGGGAGGATATGCATGTAGTATTGAATTTAGATGAGGGGTGAGATACTTAATGCATGTGAGTGCAGATGGGAAATTTCATACTTTGATTAAATGTATTATTGCATTTTAATTTACGTAAGTTAATTCTTGAAACTTTAAGGAGTTGACCCAAATTATAAATATTTTCTTCCCCGGGTTTATATAGACAGGGACAGCAGAACTGATAGGAGATCACACTTACGGTCATATTTTCACAAAGACTATTTCCGTTCATATTATTCTAGCATAGTTTGCTATTTCTATTTCAGTCAGTTTATTATTACTTATTATTGTATGGGCATAAGCCCGAGTTTATTATTCAGTTATTTGGGGATAGTCGGCACTGAAGTTGAATTTTATGACTAGTGGAATATTGAATTTTATTTATTATCAGTTACAGTTTAAATGGTTTATTGTGTATGTCATCTTTTAATAGGAAATATTTAAAATGTCTTACCATTATTATTATGGTTTCGATGCTGAGAATGATAAATTGGTAGACAAGCCCCATCTTTGGCAGATTGAGTCTGGCCAACCTTTACGTGGAAAATGGGGGCTATTATAGCCCGTTACTTGAATATTATTGTACCCAACATCTACTACATACTCGGGGAGAATATGAGAAATATTAAGTGATAAAATTTCTAAGATCATTGGGTATTGTCTGTTGTTTTCTATTTGCTTTTATTTTTGTATTGGTTTCAAGTTTTATCTCAATTCAATGAAATTTAAGTAGTGTATATAAGTTATTTATAATAGAAACAAATCCTAAATATGAACTTTTCATGAATGAAAAAGGTTACTAAAATATGTAAGTTAAAACAACAACAAATGGCAATTTTATTAAAAACTACATACACTGGTTGACTGAAAATACATCATCTAAAGGACCCAAACTAGCTTGAAGAGCCACCGGGCTTTTAGGTTGTTTCTTACAAGATAAGAGCATCGATCATTGATGAAATGTAGTGTTTGGATGGGTCTAGTGATACACATGGATGCCTCCATCTGTCTATGTTCATCATGTATGCACTCTTATCACTCTCGTAATTATCAAAGCATTCAAATTTAATGAAAACGATAGTTTTTCTCAATCAATGCACTGATACCACTTGTTGGAAATGATGCCCCCAATTTTTAAATTTTACAAAAAAATTAATTTCCGTTTACATGCGGAATAAGGATGGCTCAACAAATTTTACATAACCCAAATTTTAATTTCTTTCAAATTAAAATTAAACTCAAAATTGAATTTATGAATTTTAACTTTAAGCCCAAAAATTCAATTTACTACAAGTCCTAGAAATTTGCCTAACAATAAATATTCAATTTGCAAAATTAGTCCAAACAAAATTTTATCCAATAAAATTAATGACTAGAATTAAATTAATATTTACCCAAATTGAATTTGCACCAATTTAATTAAGTGTGAAAATTAAACCAAATTTTATCTTGACTTATCCTAAGCATGCGTTCTAAGTTATTTTGCAAGATAAAAGTAAATCAGTCACACTACGCCGCGATGTATGAGGGAAAACCCACAACGGGAAAAAACCTCGGACAGCCCTAGCCTCAAATCCACTAAGTACGGTTTTACAACTACAAGATAATAAGACTTACAACACTCGACTTGACTCCGTCCAAGCCCCGACGCTCCTTCTTGTACACACCTCTGCCTAGCGAATAACCACGAAGGTTCACCGCGGTATCGGAATCCACCGATCGAGCTTTTAGGAACCCATCAACCACACACGGTGACTTTCACCGTATGAGAATGCCGCAGTCAAAAACAATAAACTTCTTCTTTGTGGGATGTAGAAGTAAACCCAAACTTCTCTTCTTTGAGGTGTAGAGATAACCCCGGTGACAAACACTCCAAGAAAGATATATATGGTAACTTGGAATAAACAAACTATGGGTGTAAACTAAAGTGTTTTGGAATAATGTTCTTGAAAATGCAAACACTTAAAACATAAACTTTTGAACTTAGAAATTTTCTCTCTCAAAAATGTGTTTAGAAAATGTCAAAAGTTAGTTTCTCAAACATGGTTCCTACACATATAACTTCTGTCAAGAGTTAGTGGGTAAAAGAAAGAGGGAACATGGGGAAAAACTGATTAAAACTACCAAAATATTTCCCGCCAGAATCTCGTTCGAACGAGATTTTCGTTCGAATGAAGTCTCGTTCGAACGACACTTCTAACGAAGTTCCAGAGGCCAAGTGGGAAAATTCGTTGGCAAACTCGTTCGAACGACAATATCGAACGAAGTTCCAGAATGCTTAAACTCCAATATTTAGCCCAGAAACTTTATTTTAAAGTTTTAAAGACACCTTCTGAAAATAAACATCAGTTTAAAATAATATTACACCCAATAAACATTGTTCCAAGCTCCTATATATATATATATATATATATGTGTGTGTGTGTGTGTGTGTGTGTGTGTGTGTGTGTGTGTGTGTGTGTGTGTGTGATGCATTCATACCTTAGGAGGAAATGGAACAATGTTGGTGACGTAGAAACCAGGAACAATAAACTTTCCATATGATGAAGCTTTTTAATCTTGCCCGCTACGTCTTCAACTAACACGTCATAGGCTTGGATGGATACACTTCAGCAATATCCTATGACTCAAATGTTTTCGTCCGAAATAGAGACAACACAACATTAAGACTCAATCGGAGACTTGTGTCCTTACAAATCTCCCCCTTTGGCTATTCCGGGACAAAAAACAAACAAAAAATCCTAAAGGGCCGTCAAACTCTAGTAGACTTAAAAAGTATACCACCCAAAATAAAAATTACATAGCTTGAATCAAAACCCAAGGATCAATATCTTTGCCGACGATGAAAGTTTCCATTTAAAAGAATTCCTGCACACTTAAGCAAACTATCAAACGCATAGGGAATATCAAAAAATTAAATGCAATTACAATAATTACTCCCCCTAAATTAATTCGCCCCTTTATCAACTATGATCAACCTAAGAAGATAGCGCTCTCTCCCTGATTTAAATCTCCTAAACTTAGATAAGATTACAATAGGATTAGATACCATTTCTCGCCCTATCATTCTCCCCCCTTTTATTCAGGAATCGACAAAGGATAAAAACTAATGTAAACATGAAGCTTAAAGTGATAAGAGCATCAAAGCATATGGGCAAAAAAATCATAAGTAATCCATACAAAGAATCCAGGATACCAACTAAGATACAAGAAAATGATACCAATATGATACATAAAGTATTAAGCATGTGATGTCAACAAAGAATGCAACAAGATAGATACTAATCATGAAGTAGAAGCATAGATGGACTAGAAATCAAGGCAAAGAGGAAAAAAAGACCATATATATGAACACATAATGAATATCACTAACGAACACGCACATATATATAAGTATTGACACCACACATGACATAAAATACAATAAGCTTTTCACACCCGTATGGCAAAAATGTGTCATATGGAAACGGAAGTGTAGGGGTGTGAACTAGTAACAATTAAATTTAGACCCAATCACTTAAAACATGTTCACGGAGTTCTCAATTGATTGAAAACTTCATCACATTTGAATATAACTTCATGGGACAATATAAATTGAACTCAATGAACAAACATATACAATGCATACAAGCCTAGACTTTTGATGATTCTACAAACCAATAGAGTCATGACATTGGAAGTACAACTAGGATAAATGGACATTGTGCAAACCATTGGTATACCATCCAAACTCCCTCAATTTAAGCATATAGAGTTTAATCTTTTGAATGAATAAATCAACTAAACAAAATAGTCCTTGGAAAACATTTTCTTTTAATGCCATTACTCTTTTAGGCCTTTGGACCACGTATTTCTTTTAGGTCCAAACAAACAGTGCTTACTTGCAAATGATGATATTTTCCTTTCAGAGCCCTTCCCTGTGCACATATATATACATCATTTTTATATCTCACACAAATCTCACGTGCAACGAATTTTAACATGCACTAGTCCTCCTAGATCATATAATATGTAGATGACTAGATTGGTAGGATAACACCTCACAAAGCTCAACTATACATATGAAGTTAAAATTTCAAGTGAGCTCGTGCATGTGTGAATTGACGCATATAAAAATAGAATCCATTATATCAACACAAAATCCAACTACTCCATTTAAGCATGGTAAAGAACATTTTAAGTATTGATAACCTAAACCAAAAGTTCTAACCATATGGGAGCGAAAAAGAAGGGATTCATAACACAAGTATATGCCACATAGAGTGTGTCAAACAAAAATGCACAAAAAAAAAATATTTTTGAGTTTTTGAAATTTTTAACTAAAAATAAAAAATATTTACTCAAAAGACAAACAAAAATCATTTGTATTTTTCATAAAGCCTAAATTACTAACAAGGTAAAACACAAATGATAAACCAAAATCTTTTTGTATTTTTCATTTAATGCAAACTAAAATGAAAGAACTGTAATACAAAATATAAACAAACATCATAATTCTAGCATGTGATTTATGATAAAGCAATGACTAGAAAATGATAAAGAAGCATACAAATAGCCTGATAATTTAGCATGAAGTACAAAAGCTAAAGTATGCAAATAGCTAACACATTCAGCCTTTAGATTTAGCAAGGGAAGTATCATGTGAAAGTAAATGAGAATCAAAAATCCTATTTTGCAAAGCTACCAAGTTGGATCTCCTAACCCAAACTAATGACGAATGACGATCTCGGGGTGTAGGAATCTTGGCTACCCTGGTTGCTTTACGATGGGATTTTCTTGGACCTCGTTCAAAATCAAAACAAAATTTCTTAAGATGACCTTTTCGACCACAATGTGAGCACCTAAAAACTCGTCGAAAAGACTTTCCTAAGGAATGGTCTATAACATTATTCCTAGGGGATTCTCCTAAAATATTGGTTTTGACTTTATGAGTTGATTCATTACAAGTATCAAAGCCTAAACCATAAGTGTCATTTTTTATTTGAACCATTCCTAATATTTTATCTAATTTCTCCGAACGGCACTCCAAATAAAATTTAACTTTAGTAGAGTCTTTTAGTTTATTTTTTAAATCTAAAATGTGAGACTCTAATAAAATATTGCGCTCTTCAAATACGAGAAGATCCTTTTTCAAGGATTCCATTAAACCTTTAAGGTTATCTTTCTCGCCTTCTACATATTCGATCTTCTCACGAAGAGCTCTCTCACGTATCCTAAGGTCTTCCACTAACGCACTCTCATCAATGACCTTAACACACTCTCTTAAACTAGCTTCGAACTTCAAATTTGTTCCTTTTAATTTAATAGATTCTTCAAATAATTCTTGAAACGCAATTTTAAGTTCACTCACATTAACCTCATTTTCACTTTCACTCTCTCTTTCTTCTCCACTCTCACTACCATCAAAAACAAGGGAATTATAAACTATGACCTTGGAAGTGTCATGTGTTAAAATTTCATCAATAGAAGAGTTCTCACTATCACTCACATGACTAGCCATAAAAGTCACAAAGTTGTTCTTAGTGGGCGAATCGAGTCTCTCTTCATTATCACTATCACTAAGGGTTGCATTAAAAAAAATTATTTGCTTACCCTCTCTCCTTAGTTTAGTGGGGCACTCTTTTGCCCTATGGCCATACCCTTCACAACCATAACACCTATTTGACTCATCCCTATTTAAATTTTCATTAAAAAATTTAGGGATCTTCTCAGCTTTGTCATGCTTAGATTTTTCAAATTTATTAAAATCATTTTTAAATTTATCTTTGTTAAATTTAAGAAATTTTCGAAACTTCCTAGCAAACATAGCCATATCTTCCGAGTCACTCTCACTTTCACTCTCTACTACTTGTTTTTCCTCTTTTCGGGCTTTTAAAGTAACGCCCTTATCCATTTTCTTTTCAGTTTTAGAGGGAAACATGTCTAGTTCATAGGTTTGTAAATCACCTACGAGATCTACTAATTTCATAGAGGCTAAAGCGGGTAAAGAATTTAACACGGTCACCTTAGGTATAAATCTATTGGGTAAGGGCCATAAAATTTTCTTTACAACGCGGTTGTCGGGTATTTTCTCTCCCAAATTAAAAGATGATTTAACTATATCGAAAAGTCTAGCATAAAATTTATCAAAATTTTCTTTTTCATTCATTTTAATGGTTTCAAATTGAGTGGTGAGGTTTTAGAGTTTCGAAGCTTTTACGACACTAGTTCCTTCATGAGTGAGTTGTAAAATATCCCAAGCTTCTTTAGCGATTTCGCACGTCATAATGCGTTGGAATTCATCCGGTGTGACTGTGCTAAACAAGGCATTTAAACCACAGGAATTAGAGTTTGCAAGTTTAAATTCATGCTCACTCCATCTATCGGTGGGTTTGGGAACACGTTCATTTTCAACTAAATGTATAGGTGGGGACCACCCGCTAACGACAGACAACCAAACCCTCTCATCTAGAGACCTAAGTTCTGAACGCATATTGGCTTTCCAATATGCGTAATTAGAACCATCGAAGTTAGGAAATTTTGAAAACGGGGAAAATTTCATTTTTGTCAAAAAATATTTAAAAGGATCTTAAACGCAATAATTTAGCGATCCCGCTCTGATACCAATTTGAAAACGATAGTTTTTCTCAATCAATGCTCTGATACCACTTGTTGGAAATGATGACCCCCAATTTTTAGATTTTACACAAAAATTATTTCCTTTTAGATGTGGAATAAGGATGGCTCAAAAAAATTTACATAAACCAAATTTTAATTTCTTTCAAATTAAAATTAAACTCAAAATCAAATTTGTGAATTTTAACTTTAAGCCCAAAAATTCAATTTAATACAAGTCCTAGAAATTTGCTTAACAACAAATATTCAATTTGCAAAATTAGGCCAAACTAAATTTTATCCAATAAAATTAATGACTTGAATTAAATTAACATTTACCCAAATTGAATTTGCACCAATTTAATTAAGTGTGACAATTAAACCAAAATTTATCTTGAATTATCCTAAGCATGTGTTCTAAGTTATTTTTCAAGATAAAAGTAAATCAGTCACACTACACCGCGATGTACCAGGAAAAATTCATAATGGGAAAAAACCTCGGATGACCTTAACCTCAAATCCACTAAGTATGGTTTTACAACTACAAGACAATAAGACTTACAACACTCGACTTTACTCCATCCAAGCCCCGACGCTCCTTATTGTACACACCTCTGCCTAGCGAATAACCATGGAGGTCCACCGCGGTCTCAAAATCCACCGATCGGACTTTTAGAAACCCATCAACCACACACGGTGCCTTTCACCGTATGAGAATGCCGCAGCCAAAAACAACAAACTTCTTCTTTGTGGGATGTAGAAGTAAATCCAAACTTCTCTTCTTTGAGGTGTAGGGATAAATTCGGTGCCAAACACTCCAAGAAAGATATATATATATATATATATATATATATATATGGTAACTTGGAATAAACAAAGTATGGGTGTAAACTAAAGTGTTTTGGAATAATGTTCTTGAAAATGCAAACACTTAAAACATAAACTTTTGAACTTAGAAATTTTCTCTCTCAAATTTTTCTCTCAAAAAATGTCAAAAGTTAGTTTTTTAAACATGGTTCCCACACATATAACTTCTGTCAAGAGTTAGTGGGTAAAAGAAAGTGGTAACATGGGGAAAAATTGATTAAAACTGCCAAAAATTTCTCGCCATAAATCTCATTCAAACGAGATTTTTGTTCGAACGAAGTCTCGTTCGAACGACACTTCTAATGAACTTCCAGTGGCCAAGTGGGAAAATTCGTTGGCAAATTCGTTCGAACGACAATATTGAACGAATTTCCAGACTGCTTAAACTTCGATTTTTATCCCACAAACTTTATTTTAAAGTTTTACATAAACCTTATGAAAATAAACATCAGTTTAAAATAATATTATACCCAATAAGCATTGTTCCAAGCTCTCTCTCTCTCTCTCTCTCTCTCTCTCTCTCTATATATATATATATATATATATATATATGTAATGCATTCATACCTTAGGAGTAAATGGAACAATGTTGGTGATGTAGAAACAAGGCACAATAAACTCGCCATATGATGAAGCTTTTTAATCTTGCCCGCTACGTCTTCAACTAACAAGTCATAGGCTTGGATGGATACACTTGAACACTATCCTATGACTCAAATGTTTTTGTCCAGAATTGAGCCAACACAACATTAAAACTCAATCGGAGACTTGTGTCCTTACATTTACATTTGGCAACCCATTGACAAAGGGTTTGAAATCTTCCGGCTATTGTAAATCCCATTTTCCCTTCCCTTTAAAAAACACAAAGTATTTGGTTTTTGTCATGGTTGAAACAAGATAGGGGTAGATGGATTGTATAAAAAAATTCGGGTATCTAAAGATGCACTACAACTCGATATTTTATACCAAATTAAACTGGGAAACTATTTAAGCCAAATATTGTTCCCTAACCTACCATCGTGGTAAAGTCTTGTATGTGGAAGATTAAACATGTGAACTACAGGCATGCCATACACTGTTCCCTGACACGAGAACAGTGTCACCCCATCTACTATTTTTTTAAGAATGGGAGTGTAGTATTTTTCGACGGACTAAGTAGGGTCATTTAATTGCATCAACGTGATAGAGGAGTCCCATCTATGAATAGTGTGAATTAGTGTGTGAATAAATTATTGATTGCATGGGTTTAATTACACTTATTGCGCTGCACTAGTACTAGACCCCTATCAAGTAGGGTAATTTATTTGTAACCATGTGATGACTGATTTTATGTAGAATTAGTGAAGGATCTCACCTATGGTAGGTTTCCATGTGATTTGTAATGAAATTTCACTTACAAACACTGTGACATGAAGGTTATAGTAATGAGATAGACGAGTCTAAATTTGTACAGTATGTGAATAAATAATTTATCATAGGGGTCAGATTGAACTTATTGCACTTCACTAGTACTAGCATCCTACCAAGTACGATCACTTAATTGTAGAAATGAGACATAGGAGTCCAATCTATGAAAAACGTGAAATAGTATATGAATAAATAATTGATGGTAAGGGTTAAATTGCACTTATTACACTGCACTAGTATTTATTTGTAACCATGTGATGACTGATTTTATGTAGTACTGGTGAAAGTTCTCATCCATGGCAGGTTTCCATGTGATCTGTAATGAAATATCACTGACAAATACTATGAGATGAAGGTTATAGTGATGAGATAGGAGTCCAACTATGAACGATGTGAAACATTATGTGAATAAATAATTAATGGTAGGCATCAAATTGTACTTATTGCGCTTCCCTAGTACTAGAAACCTACCAAGTAAGGTCATTTATTCGTAGATTATATATATAGTTTTTTAAAAACCCCTTAGGAAAACCTCTAGCAACCTAATTTTCTCCATATGATCAACTACTAAGTAAACTGCATCACTCACAATGGGCAACGACCAAGGATTACTAATTCATCATAGAATTGACAGACGGTTACTATGACTAGGAAACTAAATTGGATACTCCTGTTGGACTACATACCATATTCAAACGTTGGAGGAATAACACAGGGTTTGGTCTCCCATTTCGTCATCTCCTAAACTATCAACAAGATTGGCATGTGTTAAAGCCTATTTTAAACCTTTACCATGCGGTAGTAACAACTGGCGAATGTGTATGGAATGCATCGAACTTCACACTGTTTGTGAGGGGTGAAGAGGCGTGGGAAAAGTTTTTCCAGTGAATTTTATGATGTAGGGATATACGTCTTACATTTTTAATGAATTTAGAAGAGCTTTATACCTCCATCACACTGGATAGAACTAGTGTGGGCAATGATTTTGTTTATTATCCTGTATTTCCATGTTTTTCTTTCTGTAATCAAGTTTCCAATTGAAATATAATAAAGTGTGTGTTTGTTGCTTTTTATATTTCTTTGTTAAAGTTCATGGACTTTATTTTATTATTTTTTGAACATTCACATGTGTACAATAATATTGGACTTTATAAATAGGGTGACTTGGTAAAAAAAATATTACATCCCTCCTGGTTGAATTATACCCTCACATAGTGTAGAGCAATAAGTCTGATAGAAATAAAAAATGGTTTTAGACAGACGGCCTGGTTACGGGTAGTGCGCAACGATGCATTTGGCAAGGGTGGTGTACCTATGAAGATTCGAGACGTAATCAACTTGTCGAAATCGGTTGTTATAACTAAAGTAATTACAATTTAAGTTATTACTTATTACTTGCACATTAAGTTCTAATAGTAAGAATACTACTAATGCATTATTAAGTATACATTTAAGTAGTTGCAGTTGTTGTAACTGTCACGCCCTTAACAAATCTTGGCAGGGTTAAGCTAGTATAAAAGGATCAATCTGGATATGTGCATGTTTTTGTGAACAAAATTATTTATGCATATGGTGTAGCAAGATAACATATTATTACCGGTGTTGTTTTGGTGGTAATAGGTGAGACGATTTTCATCATACCATTGGGCCAACCACTCCTTACTATCACACGCAGTGATTTTCAAGAGATAATCCCTAATGAGGAGCCTGAAATTGATGGATCAAAGGTAAGGAGTGTATTATTTTGATTTTGTCTTATATGTGATATAACCTATTTGTGATAAATATGGTTGGTTTTTATGTTTAGTCTACCTATTTTAAATGTTATGTGATGATGTATTCTGATTATTTAGAATAATATTGTGAATTTACTATAACACAAGCCAATCATATTTAAAACATGGAACCATTACATTACTTAAAGGTAGATGAAGTAACACAACAGTACCCAATATCAGTATAACCAAGTGATAGTTAAGAAACTATATAATTATTTTTTTCCTCGTAGATCATGACGAGCAACTAGCTTGGCTTGTGTTTCACTCAGTATCATAAAGACACAATCAGAACTCATAGAATAGGTAACAAGGTTAGTTGCGCATTTTTCAACACCTTGGATGGAAATTATAAAATCTTTCCCGCTCATCTTCGTCATCAATGACCAATTTGTAGGTTTCTTCATCCCATCCAAACCTTCCAACAGTTAAAGATTTCTCGTACAAAGCAAATTTTAGTTTTTATGTGAACCAATGTGAATGGGTCTCATTTTTTGTACGTCCTCTAATTGCATTATGTGGCATTATCCAACGTTGCTTGACCATATTAAATGTGTTCACCGGAACACGGATGTCTAGACTGAGTTGGTTAAGTGATTAAGTAGCTGAAAGTCTTCATTTATAAGTTATGGGTGTGATTCCATCCTTAATGTGATAGTTAAAGAATGAGTTTCAATGTAGAACTTGTACTTATTTATATAGTTTATTGGTGCTGGTATTATTTGATCCATGATTAAATGTGTGGCTACCACATAACTCATTAATAAATATTAAACAAATTAAAAAGGTGGGTGGGTGATTACTTATGATGATATATCTTCATTAGTTGCGTACAAAAATTCTCGTGGAGACGAATCAATATCGTAAGTAGCACTGGCAAAATTATGGGCTGGGCCTAATTTGGGCGGGTCAAATATGGGTTGGGCTAAATGTGGGTTGGGTCAAATGTGGATTGGGTTAAATGTGGGCCGGGCCAAATATGGGCGGATCAAATATGGGTTGGGCCAACCCATTATTTTTCTACTAAATTAAGTACTACAATTCGAGGTATATATAAAAAAAACTCATATTTTACTCATAACTTTTTAAAATGAGTATTATATTTGATTTGTATCTTTTAAAATTGAGCTCCATATTTGATTTTTTGCTTTCAAATATGGGCCCCATATTTAACTCATAGCTTTGAAATATGGGCCCCATATTTAACTCATAGCTTTTAAACATGGGCCCCATATTTAGATGCTTGGGCTAATATGGGTTATTTTATTATTTGGGCCACATTTTGCCACTACTAATCGTAAGCATAAGGTATGGATGATACATATTACTTTTTGAATGTTTCCCCAGTGTTAAGTGAGTATGATTGCCATATTACCGACTGGCAAGTACAATTATATAAAAATGAGTAATATAGGTGAAAATGAATAGACCCATCATCCGTATATATGGTGTATTTACATTTGATGGAATGTGATTAAATTTTACGATTGATATAGTTGATTCGTTTTTTGGGCGAGGTACAATGTATACTAAGCTTGTGCAAGATGACACCACTGACCAATGCTCGCTGATTCTAAAACATGTCTAAAAGGCGCGTATTGAAAAATAATACCCGCCATGAATGATATTTTGTTGGCGTGAAGACAAATGGCATGTGGTAAGTGTTTAACAAATACCACGAGGATACAACAAAATATATGACCACATCATTGGTTCATAAAAAGCAAACCGGCATGTTCCATGGGAATGAAAGGTTTGGCAACTCGTACAAACAGTGATTATGTGATGGATCTCTCCTCATTATTTTCTCGCATCATTCAATCATACGATTTAACCTTGAGATATTGTTCAGTCAAGAATATCATCTTTGTTTTCTTTTGGAAGACTTGGAATAACTCAAGTATTGCCTGTGGTGTATCGATTCCTTATGTGGTTCAAAGCTTAGTGGATATTAACTCTAGAATTACTTGGTTATGTGGGGATGTTGTTTTCAGTTATATACTTTATTACTGAATATTTGAACACCTGTTACCGATGAGAAAACATGGTTGTTATAAATCTATCCCAGTCATAAAGAATATATTTTCTAGTATTTTTTTAAAAAGATGAGCCAAGGTGAGTTGGAATCACATGCTACTATGACACTTGTAGTAATGAAATGATTATAAGAATCCATGATGTGTACTCAAGTGCTTTAATAATGGTCTGTTCATTTCAATTTCTTCACAAATTTGTTTGTGATACTGAAGTTTTTTTTCTTCACTAACGAGGCTTGACAAATTTTTGTGCAGTTAGGATTGGACAACTGCATGAATTAGTATTCAATATTTAATAATGGTTTTCCCATTTCAATTTCTTCACATATTTGTTTATGACATTGAAGTTATTTTTCTTCACCGAAGAGACAATTCACTGGAAAAATTTCGGTGTAGTTGCCATTGGATAACCGCATGAATCAGTATTAAGTGCTTTAATAACGGTCTGCCTTGTGAAATTTATTCACATCTTTATTTATGATACTGAAGTTGTTTTTCTTCATAGATGAGGCAATTCACTAGACAAATTTTAGTGCATTTAGGATTGGAAAACTTCATTAATCAGTAGTCAATATTTAATAATGGTATGCCATATGATATTTATTCACATGTTTATTATGACATTGAAATGGTTTTTTATCGGTAAGGAGACAACTCACTGGACAAATTTCAGCTCAGTTAAGAGTGGACTATGAAAGGTCCCCGGGCCTGTTCTCCTCTTTTTCTCTCTCTTTTAGTTAGAAAAGAAGAAATTTGAATCGTCGGTCTATTGTACTCAAAATAGACAAAAGAATAGGCAGGCCTCTGTAAAGACCTAGTGATGGCAAGTAGTGTGTGTGTGTTAAACCAAAGAGTAAGAGGTTCGAGAATTGGGTTACGGATTGGAAAGGTTTTAGGCACCCGTTTTACCCTTTCAGTCTCAAATGTTGATATAAAATATATCTGCTAGCATGTTATTGTGTAAAATAAATAAGAAAATGCAAATAGTTAGTAGATGCTTAGGTTGTATAGTGCAGTGTAAGATGTGTGTATAGATCATATAGACAAAAGAATAAATATGTACAAGGTTGGACTTATTCACTCAGACTGTAGTTCGAGTGAGCCTACATATTCACATAAAGCGATTCAAAATCCACATAGTTCGTGAATAAGAGAGAGGGATTTTGCCTTATATAAAGTCTCGTTGTGAGAGATCTAATCTCTCCTTGATCATTTGATATTTTTTTAGAATGGAAAATATGTATGTTTTGATTTCATGAGATAACTTGAACAAGATTGATTCACTCGTAAGATCACTAAATGATAAGGTATTACCAAACTTCCAACATTAAGTATGCAATAGTAGGCAAAACCCCTGAATCTAGTGATCATTTAACCTATATGAAAGTATTTCATGATTTTACTGCTTTTGTTTGGTTTTTTGAGAAAAAATGAAAAGAGGGTGAATATGTATGGGATTTGACTTAAGTTTTAGAGATCGAGCTTCTATAATATGCCTACGTATCCACTTTAGGAAGAATCAAAGTCAATGTAGTTTGGACATTACCTTTGGAGCAAGATCAAGCTTTACAAGGCAAAGAAATATAGATAAAATCCCAAATTCACATCACGAATGATCTTTCAAAATCTAACTCAAACATCAAATGATTAAATCCCATTCTAATAACCAATTGTTACACTTACCCTCAGCATAAACAAAATGAACTAATACATTAGTGTAGATAGAATATAGATGACTATTATTAAAATATTAATGAACCGTAAGCGTACTCTCCGACACACACGTAGCCTATGCTCTGATACCAAGTTGTTATCCCCCATTTCTGCATGTCAATTGCAAAAAACATTTTTATACTTTGATTTCATTTAAGAAAATTTTTGATAGAATAAATACTTGTTTTCACATTTACGTTGTAAAAACTCATTTAATTTAATTAGTGAAATGATGTCCAGCTTACTAAATTCACAGAAACACTTGAAATAAAAGAGTTTTACAGTTTCAATGGAATAACTAATATTTACGGTAAAATCCATACCATCCTCTATTATTACAATTCAAACTTAAAATACTTGTATTAAGATTCAAATGGTAAAAACCATAGTTCGAAATATAATTACACATTTAGAATGAATAGTAAATGGATCCCTGATGGCGTGTAATTCCTTACTTGCCTCTTGTAATTTTCTTGCCTTTATCTTTCCCTGATGTACCTGGGGGTGGAAAATGGTTGGGTATGGGTAGGGTTGTGTTTCGGCCGGCTCGGATCGGAAAATGACCTTTCGAAAAAAATTCCAATTTTTCCGAAAATAAAATATTTGTTCCAATTTCCTATCCAATTTTTTCGAAAAATCAAAAAAGTTTCCAAATTCGAAAATTAGAAATATGGTCTTTTTTTCTGTTCTGCCGCATGAAGACTGATGAGAAATTAGAAATTAGTTTTTTTTTGTTCTGCCGCAGCCATCAATATAACAAACCGATGTAAACAAATTTGTAAACCTATAAACCGATCAATATAACAAACCTATTAAACCTATAAACCAATCCCAACAGATGTAAACAAGCTCAAAATAAGTAGATGAAATAAAAAAGATGTAAACATATGTAAATAAGATGTAAACCGATCTTATAAACAGAAGTAAACAAGATGTAAACAGAGCCTATAAACCGATGTAAACAGATCAGTAAATAAGTAGAAATAAAAAAAATAAACATATAAAAATAAACTAGAAAACGCTAACCTTCGTTCGAGACTATAAAGACCAGACGATGTAAACAGATCTGCGCCGCCGAGAGTAGAAGAAAGGGATCGGACGACCGTATAGAGATTGGATCGAGAAAGAGAGAGAGAGGTGAGAGATATGCGCCGCCGAGGAGAAAGAGAGAGAGAGAGAGAGAGAGAGAAAGAGATGTGAGAGATATGTTAATAAGGATATCATACAACCCTAGTTGCTCTCTACTAACAGCATATATATATATATATATATATATATATATATATATATATATATATATATATATATATATATATATATATATATATATATGGGGTAAGGTAAAAAATAAGGGAAATCTAAATTGTACACATTCTTATCACATAAGGATATAACTTATAAGGTAAAAAAATATATATAGAAAATATTCAGAAAAAATATTCGAAATATTAATCGGAAGAAATATTCGGAATATTAATCGGAAAAAATATTCGGAAAATTAATCGGAAATTATTTCGGAAAAATCGGAATTTAAAACATAGTTCCAATTTCCTATCCAATTTAATTCGGAAAAATCGGAAATCGAAAAATCGGAAATCGAAAACCTTATATATGTTCCAAAATCGGAAAATGTCGGATCGGACATCGGAAAAATCGGAATGTTCAAAAAAAAAAAACACAGCCCTAGGTATGGGTGTACACCTAATAGGAGAAATACTATAGGGGTATTACATACAAAGGAATATATATACATATGAAGTGTATTTAAGCAATTATGAAATCATCATTCATTTGATTAAGTGATCTTATGCAACATGTATCGTAACCATGCAATGTGCGTTATAACCATGTAACCTAGACGATGAGCCCACTCACACTTAATCTTTCTTTTATTACTACTTGTATCACATTAATTTAACCATTAACGTACTTTCACATTTTTCAAGTTGTTTCATAAACTCGCCTTTACATTAATGAGCATCATGCTCAAAATCATCTTTTCACTTAATTAACCAGGGTACCAATCCATGAGTATTATACGGCCTTTCATCGACTGCCACCATGCCACAATATAGGGTCTAAACATTAAGCTGCACTCAAGGGCTCTGGGGCCTTCTTAAATTTTCCAGTTACCTATAAGTGCCTTTTATTTGTTACATCATTGTAACCTTTTTTCCTTGCTTTCTTTCTTATCCACTTTTAAGCCTTTTTCCTTTATTTCCTTTTTATCGGCTGATGAGACCAAATTTTCAGGACAAAACAAGTCCCAACTCACTTTATTTCCAAGTTCCACACTTTATAAAAAGTCCGCTTTTATTTTACCTTAGAGTTGGTATTTCATCTTTTGAAAATAATTTTAATTATCATTTCTTGTGAAACGTAACCTTTGAGTTCAAATACTCATTTATACACTTTACTGTGCTTTTTCACTATTCATGCACACTAGTAAACTTGTAGTTTATTCATTTTACTAAAATGTTAATTTTCACATTTACTTTATAAAATATGAATTTTCATCATATAATTTAAAGTCTAACTCTTTAACCATACTTCCCTTAGTTTGGTAAAATCATTCTTAAGTCCATATTTCATAGAAAATGACACTTTTTCGCTAAAATATTTATTTTGTCATTTCAAAACTTTAATTTTTAAAGCATTTAGTTAGCAATTTTTACATTGTTTCTCATAATTTTACCTCCTCATTTTTTCCTTTAAAACCAACATTCCAAGACAATACTCATTTTTACAAATGTTACTACTTATCAATATTTCATATAAAATGACATTATTGTGATAAAATATTGCTTTTGTCATTTAAAAGCCTTAACTTTCAAAATATTAATTTTGCCTTTTCTACCTTGTTACTTATTATTTTACCATTTTATATTCTTTCTTTAAAACAAATCTTCCAAAATAATATCTATTTGTGTAAATGTTACTACTTAGTCTAAACGTATCATAAAATTGTGCTTTTGGCTCAAAAACTATACTTTTGATATTTCAAAACTTGTCTTAGAAATTGATAACTTTACATTGTTAACCTTGGTATTTTGTTTTACCTTGGGCCTTAACTTTTCAGTATTGCATACTTAAGCACCCATGCGTTTATTATTTTTATACTTAGGACTAATTTACTTTGTTTCATTCAGGTTTCTCAAAATTTGCTCACATAAATTGTATCATTTTATGTGATTAGTATTCTGAAATTTTTAATTTTATAATTTCATTTTCATAAGGCTGTTTTAACACATTTTCAACATACTTAACCCATTTATCCCAGCTACATGAGTTTATGTCAATGAAAAAAAGGTTTTATGCCAATAAAACCCAACAAATGAATCCTACTATTTCTTCATAATTTTAACATACATTTTATCTTGAAATCAACAAGTTTATCTTAATTTATAAATAAATAATTTTCTTAAACATTTTGAAATTTATCTTTCTTCAAACTTTAACTTTTATCAAATATTCTTAATTATATCTTCATTTGTAGTGATAATAAGCATAAATACTCATGTAAATCATACATGTATACATATACCTTGCATGCTTTGATTTCAAACTTGAAAATAATATAGAACCCCTACCTCTTGAAGATATTAATTTCTTTGAGGAGGAGGTAAAAGAAAATCCAATAAATTCCTAGCTCCTTTACAAGATCTCTTCTTCAAAATAACACCTTCAACACCCTCTTTAACCCTTGATAATGGAAGGGTGGAATAGGCGTATTATAAGCTTGAAGTATAGATATATTTATGGGACTTAGGATACTGAAATGTGGGAATAAGAATAATCAAATGGTGTTTCTTTGGGGATGAATTTTTCTCAACAGAAATTGAGGGGTGTATGGGAAAGACCTCTCATTCCTCTCCCTTATAATGTTCCAAAACTTATTCTAATGATCACCCATCCTGAATAATGTTCCCACATGGTCTAATAGAGGTAGGAAACCAGATATCATTTCCTAAAAATTTGGGTGGTGGGTGGGCGGCCCCTTTTGCTCCCTAATCATTCAAAATTTTTACAACTCTAAATAGGGCAATCTGATGGGTCTGAATCAATTCGTTCCTAGCCGGAATCGATTCTCCCATGATAGGTACAATTTTTTTTTAATTCCTTATTTATATTAATAAAATTATAACATAAATGTAATTATAATTTGTTCCATATAATTTCCTTAATTCGATTTTAAATATGTAACTTAATTAACCGTACGCGATATTTTTGAATTTTTTTTCCCTTAATCTTAACTTCAATTAAAAATAACCTATTTAAATAAATCCCATTAGTTTCTCATAAATACAAGTCTATATAATTTGTGAATCATGTGAGTCCGAAAATATAATGTGACTTTATTAATTCAACAGAATTCGGGGATTACAACCTTCCCACCTTGGGAATTTTTTTCCCTGAAATCAAAAAATTGCCCAAGAAGACTTAGTCTTCACCATTTAACTTTTAAGTTCATACTTAAGATCATAGATCAAATTCCTATCCATATTCTACATTTGATTCCTCGAGCCTCATTGACGTGTTAACCTTGATATAAACTCTTCAATGCTTTAGATAATTTATGAAACTTTGCTAAGGTTCAACAGTTTATTCAATCAACCTCGATTGATTTTAAAACCCATTGGTTCACTTTCTCAACTCGACCTAGGATTAACCTTTTACCTTATAATCGAGTTACATTAGATGTGATAGTGCACTATAAGCCTTTTTATCATTTAGTCATTAAGAAAATTTTTAAATCACACACTGAATTCCACAACTTCCTTCATAAATCTTAACCTCTTGATTAGAAAACAAGACCATATTGTCCCTAGTCTTGTCCCTCTTACCAAACTGGTTATTCTAATTCTAGACTTGACTTTAATGAGAACATGATCATCAGAATACTTGAATGTTACTCTAAACCTCATTAGGTATATTTTGACATAAAGTTATGCAGTGTAATTTATTTCACTCAATTATAAACATCCATACGGTTCCTTGCATGTATAACTGTACCTCTAGTTTCTCCAAAACATGAAACCTCTTTCTTTTTAGGTTTTTTAGGGTCATGATGACAAGCCCTTTTTAATCATATGCCCAGAAATCCAATTCACCTGTATGACCATAATATACTTTCTTAGTTCAACGTTTATTATTTAATTGCGTTACTTATTAAACAAGTCCAATTTATCTTCTTCTTTTAGGAACCGTAAACCTACACATTGATCCACACCATTCCAATTGTTTTTAATTTCTTCAAATTCCTTTACTTAATTTGTTTATATCTATAAATCTCATAGATTCTTGATAGGTTCTTATCACCAATGTGTTATACAGTTAAATCTAATAAGTCCACGACTTTACTCGAATTCAAACTTAGGCGAATAATTTCCTGCATCATGATGGCATATGACCATGTAAATACTATGCGCACATAACACCCATGATAAATTCTCGTGTCATGAATTCGCCTAATTATTAATGCCTATTAATTTCAACTTAAACTCAAAATATGAATTTGCATGATCATTATATATATACCAATTTAGAACTCATGATTATTCATTCGGCCTACTAAGACGAAAACTTTTAATTTAGTGTGAATACTGATTCCTCATCAATTAAACACTCTAAACCTTAAGAACAACTAATTATAGTCTCACCGACTAAAGTAAACCAATAAACTCTGTGTAATGAAAACTTATTATCGTTCACTAATCTTAAAGCATTTTAATACTTCTATAACTCATCAATCTAGACTATCAATAAGACTTTAATTTATAACTACACTTGAACTATCTCGTAATTAACACTAGAATAACATTGTCTTTACTGTTATAGACAATACAACAGTCATTATTGTTTACACTCGGAACACAATCATGTGTATTATTTAAACATGTGACATGAAGACTATATACCCTAGTCTTAATCCATTATGGGACCACGAACATATATCATTACATAATTTTGATATTGAAATCCCTTACCTATGACCAAGGTATTTTCCTAATCGGACCAAAATCCTCAACCTAGACCATCGTCCTAGGTCTAATAGTGAAATGACAAGATATATAAGAAATAGTATGTTATTTCCAATCATTACGATACTTCCCTCCTTATAGGTCATATCTTCTCATTTATCTTTAATGATTATGGTACGCTATAAAATAAAATGAGCACTAACATTAGATTCCATGAGTATTGCATGTCTTAATTCTCTAATCCAAAGAGTTCATACATGAACTTACAGTCATTATCCTAAGACACCACTAATACTTGTCCATTAAACACCAATGTTGGCCTTTACTATATTAGGATACACATAAATTACATAGGATACTATTTCTATAGGGTTATTGTCATTGTTCACATACCAAGGCTACGTGTTAACTTACACTAACGAACCTTTACTACATTGGGTTATTAATAAATCTATACAAACCATTAATATATTTTTTTCAAGCATCTCAACTAGAATTTATAAATATATTAATCAAACCAACCTATCTCAAAGAGTATTCTAGGGGTGAATCAATACCCAAGGCCGTACTTACTTAAGGTATACGTTGACCCGACACTTTGGTCTTACTCATGTTGTTATATTACCACAACTGCAACTAGTCTATGAGTAGTATATTTTCTTATTTGTGCATAAGTGATATTGTTAAGTTGTTTCCCACTAAGATAAGGCACTAATGGAAATTCCAAACCATTATACAGTGTTCACAATTCTATGTGTTAATAACTACAATTGTTCGAAAGCCTTTCCTTAAGTCTTGACACAATTTTCTTTCGCCTAGTAGTTACTACAAATCATTTATTGTATCTAAAATATTCACAATTTATTCTCCACGAGTTAGGCGTACCTTGCCTTTGTATAATAAACTCTCTACAATGGGGTATACTTGATACTAAATTAAACTCCTCACTAAACTTTCATCAAGAAATAACTTCTCATTCATAAAAGGCCTGATTTTGGGCCTCCATGTAAGCCCAACACACTACTCAAACTAGTCTAAGATTTAATATTAATGTACATTACTCTCTGGGCCCAATCCAAAGTATTAAAAATACATCTTCGGTTCTCCGTACCATTACATAGTCCAGTCCAAAAAATTATACCTCACAATATAAATAAAATACATAACTTAATTATTTTACGAGTAACCACACATATTTAATTTTAATATAATTAATAACACCGATTAATTCATTTAGAACATGTTGTACAGAATTCACATAACATGCAAAATTTAATTGCCATATAAATGATGCGCTTTATTATTACCATTTCACATGAGTAATAATTATTTCTATTTATAAATTTATTTTACAAAATTACTAAATAATAAATAAATCCAAAAAAATACGGGTTAGTACTGTTTGAATCATTGGGACTACAATCACCGTGATAGTTATCCCCAGCTGATTGGACATATCTTTTTCATTGATTCTCGTAGGTCAATTATCTTCAGCAGTCTTTATCTTCATGGATAGCAATGTTTAATCAGGTCAGCAGGGCATGTGTGCTCCTCCCACATGGGATATATCATTTCCCTCATAATGACTTATATCATTATTCATAACATGATTGTTCGAAATGAATAGGATGAAGAATATCTCGAGTCGTGGGTTCTCGATATCTGTGAACATGTGTTAGTCACCATTGAACTACTTAATCGCAATGACATAAATGTTGCAGCCTAAGTATTATCACACTCATGCCTTTTTGTCTTCATAATGAATTTATTTTGCATTTTGATTAACATGATAAATTGTGGATTTTTTGAGTTAGCATGTAGTGTTATTTTTTCTTTAATATTTCTGTAATTGTAATTGACATAAAAGACATGATTAATAAAATATTTTATCTCATTCATAATTTTGCATTACATTAGGCATAACAACTTATGAAATTTTATTATTGATTGGAGGTGAAAAGGAAGAGGAGAAAGGGATATTAATAGGTAGAATTATGACCATTTTTTACACGGCGATTCGACTTCTGCGCCATAATCCTGCGATAGTTTGTGTACCACATAAAGCTCAACATTACTCTACTAGCTCTTGCAAATTTGAGATCATTTTTGTCTCAAATATGCAAAAATAATAATAAGAAGAAATGTTATATTACTCTATGCTCTCGAAAGTCAAAATTTTCAAAATCATCGAGTGTTATTTTGCTCAATGTCGAAGATAGTCTAGAACTATCTCTAAGGCATCAAGAAAATAGAAAAATGTTATTTTGCTGATACTTTTGTTAATTTTTGGTCTTCGGAGCATGGGGTAAAATTCCTTTTTTTTCCCAAAATCAAAAAATTAAGGAGAAAATGCCATTGGATTTACTTGTTCATAATAAGCAAATGTGGTAAGCATTGGTTTGTCGCGTCAAGGTTAGTTATGTATAAAGTCAATTCCTTTTATCGTTTATTTTTTTTGTACAATTTTAAACATGATTACAAATTTAAAACTAAAAATAAAACAAATAATATAAAAATAGTCCACAAATGAAACCAAACAAATAAACATAATATATGTTCGATACACATACAAAAAAAAGTAATATTTGTTACGGAGTCGTCAAGGCAGGAATGTAAAATATCCGGGATACAACATGCCGTTGTGGTTAAGCAATTTCATGGGGTTTGGCGTAAATTCCTAATCATTGAGTTGTCATGGATGGAGATCAAGTCTATCTCACTCATTTTCAACATTATTTTGGGAAGAATGATACAAGTCGTTATAATGTACCCAAGATTGTCATGGCTTACACAACAAGTTGGGCATTTTATAATGGCCAAGTAAGATTGTAAAAATCAGTGTGATTGTATCCTTCTTGTAATGACGTCGATATATTTCTTATCACATCCAAAATTTGGACATAATTGTCAATTGAATCGTCCGAGCACTCGTACGAGATTATTCCAAGAGTTGCGTTCATGTTTTGCATGCCGGAAGAACTCCATTTTACACGCACATTTCGTTTCCTTATGAACTAGTTGTCGTAAAAGATATTTCCTCTAAAATACGGAGGAACAATGAGCACCAAAAGATATCACTGTCGTAAGTTGGGTCAACATTACAATAATTTTTCATTAATCATAGTTACCATCCCACACTTTCTCTATCGATAACCTTTCAACTGAGTTATAGAATCTTGGTGATGCGGTCGATTTTGTTCCACTTGGGGGCTTAAAAATTAGGGAATTATAGTCGCCATCACACAGAGAACTTCTTCATCATAATTTTCGACCCATGACTCATTAATAATTAGTCGAGGGATTCGCCTAATGAAGAAGACATTATCTTGTAAGAAAGTAAAAATATTTTCACAACTTATATTTGTGAATTCAAATTGGAGATTGATGGTGAAATTAATGACAAATGACGCTTTCATATTGAATTTAAAAAAGTTATTATTACATACAAAAACTATAATAATTATAATTATATTTAGATACTTTTTTACTTGATTTCCTGCAATAATATCACTACAAGAAAACTTGGCTTTAGCGACGTTTTATAAATGTCGGCATAAAGGCTAAAAATGTTCGGAAAAGTATTCCCGATGTTTGTACAATGTTTTTGAAAAATTTTGGTGTATCCACAGTCGAGAAATAAGTTACGATTGCAAAAATGTCGGGTAAATATTTATGATGTTTTCTGCGATGTTTTTTAACCTCCGGGATATTCCTTCATTTGCAATCTTTTTTAGAAAATGTTGAGTTATGGTCAACACTTCTCCAAAAGCATCGGGGATTTTAAAACTATATATTAACACACCCTTTCGATCATTTACATAAAAACATCGTAATGTTAACTACCTTTTCTCATTCTATAATCCAACATTTTTTTTAAAGTTTAAGTAGTTTAACTACCATATAATATAAAAATTGAAACTTAAATTATAAACTTATTACCTACTCTTAACTTTAGATGAATAATAAAATTTAACAAAATAAATATATATTTAAGGAGACATCATTAATATTATAATTAATTCCTGAATAGATTTTCAATCAACCAAAGAAAACTAGGTACTATAATAGCCAATCATTAAAAAAATGTATCTTCAACCATCCCAAACAAACTATCTAGTGATAAGCCAAAAAATTGTAAATAAAATATGAACATAAATGAAAAGTGGTGATCGCTTAAATAAGCTCTGATACCAATTTATAAAATCGCTACAGCGGAAATATTGTGACTTCTCAAATAAAATTCAATTTTAATTATTCCAAAATTTTAGTTAAACCCTAAAAATATGCATCTAGATGATTTATTCAATAAAATAAAGCATGCAGGATAAAACAAATCATTTCGGGAAAATCCCCCAAAGGGGAAAAACCTTTTATTTCACTATAATTTGTAAGAAAATGACTTACACGGATTACAATGAAATAGGGTGACATACTAAATACTCACAGGTGTCGGTTCCGATGTCTTGGTTGGAAAGCGATGAATAAGAAGACGGCTCCTCCACAAGTTACGACTGGAACTTTTCCTTTCCAGGAGGGCAACAATGAAGAAGAAAAACGTCTTCTCCATAAGAGTGAACTTTATATGGACTCCCTCCACAATAGCATGCAGTTGTCGGTTGTAGAACTCTCCCCACAAAGTATAAACAAGAGCAAAGTATGTTCTTGAAAACCAAAACAATTCACTAAAGCATATGGGAGTTTTGTGAATTGAAAATAAAAAGGTATTAAACCCTAAAGGAAGAAGCCTAAAAGAATTCTGCTTTTGCAGTATTTCTGTTCGTCAAAACGATGTGACTTCTTAAGAAAAATGGAACCATTTAATGAGTATTTATACAAAAACTGCACCGCCTCGAAATTCGAGCTAATTCAAACGAGATTACATGTCGCGTGAACGAAACAGTGATGTCATTTGAATGACATCGTGCGACACTGCTTGTCGTTTGAACTACGTACAGATGTCATTTGAACGACAATTTCAAAAATAAATAATATTTTAATATCCGCTTCAACACTAAGAAAAAATACTCATTTTTAAATTTTGACGAAAAAGTCCGCTCGAAAACTTAGAAAATATTTTATAAAAATATCCCACAAGCTCTAAGTGAAAAGTTAAGGTATTAAAAACATAACCTTACCAAAGTGCACTTCGCGGAGTCTTGAAAGATGAAGAACATGAGTAATTCGGATCCGTCTTTGATGCAGATGTCTCTTGAATTCTCTTCGAAGGTGTAGCGGTATATGACATAATAAATTGATAATGGACCTAGGAAAATATGTCCATACAAATCTCCCCCTATGTCTATGCCGGTACATACATAAAAAATCCAAATTATCAAACATCAAAATGCCTATACAAATCTACCCTCCCAAGAATAAATTTGCAAGATGTCAAAAATGTTCTTCAATCATCTTCGTCAATTCTCAAAGCTTTTCTCATCAGGGTGTGCAACATCATGATCTTCAATCTTTGAACCTACACACATGAGATAAAGCAAACACCTTCGTGACGTATTGAGTTTGAAATGATATAAGAGTAACGCATTAATAAATCAAATCTCCCCCATAATATGATAATTCTTTATCCCCCTTTTTTATGATGTCCCCAAATAGACAGATAAGCAGAAAAAATCAATACATGGAGTGTCACGATAAAATGCATAGCAAAGATGGATCAACCTACGCGCATGCAAAGGAGTATCCCAAAAACATTCACAAACTATTTCTGGATTTTTCAAATTTTTTTATACAAAAATAAGATACTAAAAATCACACCATGGATAACATTAAGACAACTAACTCATGGATATGGAATCAATGGGTGTGAACAAATTCAATAGGTAATAAAACTTAATCAAGCATATGTGCACGATGCATACGTGTATTCCTATGAATGAACATCAAAATCATCCTTAGGTGTAAAGTTGTTGAATTCAGATGATATCGACTAAATCAAATTAACAAATCAAAGCTTATGTGATTTTCACACCAATAACGTCCAAAACAATTTAGTGCCGTTTTGAGAATTTTTCAAAGGACGTGCAAACCCATTGATTGCTTTCCAACCAAACTCCCTCATATAAAAAATGATATTTTTTTTATATCTAATGAGATACTAAATTCTCAACTTATAGAAAACCTATTGGCCCAAATTTTGGCATATTTCATCTTTTTATTGCCTTAATTTTTATGCGGGCTCTTTTCAAACGGTGGCTTTCACAACGTGATTATTAATCACTCACATCCCTTTCCCGTGTTCACTCATCATTTTTTCAAACTAATCAAATTCCTCACTGGCAAATGGATCTTACATGAACTACTTTTATTACTCTCGTATTATTGCACTTGGTTCGTTTTAAGGACAGAATTGAGATGAAAACACCCAACCAACATGTGATACGACAAGCACAATAATCAAACAAATTTGTGCATGTGTGCAATAAAGGAAATCATGAGTCAAACATGTAGTAAGTATCACTTAATTACATCTTAATGACTCCAAACATTATAAAGCACAAAGATGACATGATATATTGTCTCAAAACACTATCAAATAGTCACACGGATAAATGGAATGAAATTGTGACTCGGTCATCCTAAGTGTTTATCCATAAATGGTGCAAACAAAATACAAAAAATCTTTTTGGATTTTCAAATATTTTATCAAAATAAAATCTTTTTGTATTTTTCAAAATTTTCAAACAGAAAAAAAAATATAACTACAAAATGATACAACCATCAATAGGCATATAATATCAATATGAGCAACATCTTATGCTAGCAAATAGTAATCACATAAGAGAATCCACAATGAAAGTAGATGTGATAAACAAGCAATGCAGTGTTATTAATTAAGCATGGATACTAAGAATAACTGCATATAAACTGACCAGAAGCAACCCATCAGTACCAAAAACCTAAGCATATGAACACCGGGTACTGAAATCAGAAAGGAAGCAAAAACAGAATTTCCATAAAGGTCGCTCAAATGACATAGCTCTGTCACTCGAACGACAAGGGCATGTCATGAGATGAGACTTCGCGCGAGACAGAGTTCTCGCTCAAACGACATATACATCTTGCTCGAACGAGAAAATAAAAAATTCCCAGAATGCCTAGAAAATCATACAGTTTTTCCCAGTGCAAAAATTTCATGAAAATAGTACCTGTGAGGGGCAAACAGATCCAAAACAGTGCTAAAACAGTAGCGAAACATACAAATGCAACAAGTAAACCAATGTGCGCTACATCAAAGTGAGTCATAACACTAGAAAGAATATAATTTGATGCGTCGCTAGTGTATGCCAAACATCCAACCTAAACAACCAAAAGATTTCACATGGGGTGAATCACGTGCAAGCAAACGATAATCGTGGACAAATAAACCATAATCCTCTAAATTCGATTTCCTGACCCAAATCGATGTGTAACGAGGTGTGGGGAATCGAATTTATTCTTCTATTAACCTGCCTAAGTCCTTTTAAAAGCTTGTAAAAAAAGTGCCTAAGATGAGATTGCCTACCGCAATGTGTGCAAGTATAAATCGGGCAGTGTGTGTTACCTAAAGGTGGCCCTCTCCCAAATTTCTCGGATGCTCTCTCTGAATTTACCTAGGTGGGTCTCTCCTAATGATCCTAGGAGGTTCTCTCACGATGTTACTAGGGGGCTCTTTCTTACCAGACTTAGGTGCCTCTTTCTTAACAATGCTAGGAGGCTCTCTCACACGTGTGGGAATGGGTACAACATATTTTTCAACACCAATCCCACCCCTATCCTTTTTTATCTCGACGGTGCCTAAAATCTTATCAAGTTTTTCAGACCTAGACTCCAAATTAAATTTCACTTTACTTGAATCTTTCAATTTCACCTCAAGTTCACTTATCCTAGATTCAAGTACACGTCTAGAATCCTCAAACTCTAAAAGCTCCTTTTTCATAGTCTCAATCAACCCTCTAAGACTATCTCTCTCACCCTCGACGTACTCAAGCTTCCCTTTGAAAATTTTCTCTTATGATGTAAGTTCTTCAACTAAAAAATCATTATTTTTTAAGGCACACTCTTTCAATTGAACTTTCAATTTCAAATTTTCTTTCTTCATTTTCAAAGATTCAGCATAAAGTTCATTGAAAGAAGTTTGCAAGTCACGCTCATCTACACTTTCATCCTCACTCCCATCACCCTCACTATCATCACTAATCACATGGGTGGGAAGCTCTCGCCTAGAAGCGTAAAAAACTTCTTCTTCCGAATCACAATCACTAAGGGTAGAAACAAGAGAAACCAGTTTATTCAATTTTTTCTTTAAATTTGTGGTACACTCATCTAACGTGAGACCAACACCCTCACAACAAGGACACCTCTCAGATTCGTTTTCAGCAGAAGATTTAAAACAAGAGTTCGTGCGAATTTTCCAATTAACTTTTTCAAAAAGTTGACATCGAAGATCATCAAAACCACCAAAATCCGTTTTTGTGCAAAATCAGGATCAAAACACAATAACTTAGTGCAACAGGCTCTGACACCAATTTGAAAAGTGGTGATCGCTTAAATAAGCTCTGATACCAATTTGTAAAATCACTACAGCAGAAATATTGCGACTTCTCAAATAAAATTCAATTTTAATTATTCCCAAATTTTAGTTAAACCCTAAAAACATGCATCTAGATGATTTATCCAATAAAATAAAGCATGCAGGATAAAACAAACCATTTCAGGAAAAATTCCCCAAAGGGGAAAAACTTTTTATTTCACTATAATTTGTAAGAAAAAGGCTTACACAATGAAATAGGGTGACATATGAAATACCCCCAGGTGTCGGTTCCGATGTCTCGACTGGAACATTCCCTTTCCAGGAGGGAAGCAGTGAAGAAGAAGACGGCTCCTCCACAAGTTATGGATAGAATTTTCCCTTTTCAGGAGGACAACAATGAAGAAGAACGGCTTCTCCACAAGAGTGAACTTTATATGGACTCCCTCCACAATAGCATGCAGCTATCGGTTGTAGAGCTCTCCCCACAAAGTATAAACAAGAGCAAAGTATGTTCTTAAAAACCAAAACAATTCAATAAAGCATATGGGAGTTTTGTGAATTGAAAATAAAAAGGGATTAAACCCCAAAGGAAGAAGCCTAAAAGAATTCTTCTTTCGCAGTATTTCTGTTAGTTAAAACGTTGTGACTTCTTAAGAAAAACAAAACCATTTAATGAGTATTTATACAAAAATTGCACCGCCTCAAAATTCGAGCTCGTTCGAATGAGATTACATGTTGCACGAACGAGACAACGATGTCGTTTGAACGACATCGCGCAACACTGCTTGTCATTTGAACTACGTATGGATGTCATTTGAACGACAGTTTCAAAAATAAATAATATTTTAATATCCGCTTCAACACTTAGAAAAAATACTCATTCTTAAATTTTGACGAAAAAGTCCGCTCCAACACTTAGAAAATATTTTATAAAAGTATCCCACAAGCTCTAAGTGAAGAGTTAAGGTGTTAAAAACATAACCTTACCAAAGTACACTTCGCGGAGTCTTGAAAGATGAAGAACATGAGTAATTCGGATACGTCTTTGATATAGATGTCTCTTTAATGCTCTTCGACGGTGTAGCAGTATATGACATAAGAAATTGATAATGGACCAGTGAAAGTATGTCCTTACAATAAACTATTATAACAAACGTTAGAGTACTATTCAAAATAATCAAAAAGATATTCATGACCACAAGCAAGACAAAACCACCAGCAAAAGGAAAAAAAATATGTATTAAAAATTAAATAACCAATGTAAAAGTGATATGCACAAAAGATAAATGAAAGGCAGTTAGGGACTTAATTTTGAAGTCAAACTTCGATTAGTTAGTATGTTTTGCCTTCTTCGCCATCATCCACTCCTAAAATTGAACAAGAGAATAATTTGAAGAGTGAATAATTAGATTCAATATTTCCAAATCAAAAACTTATATAGTATTAACGAAAACAATTAACAACGTGTATGAGCAAATAAAAAAATAGTGATATATATAACGAGAAAATAAATTTTCAATTATAAAAGTACCAAAAAAATGTAATATATTGGCAAAACATATTACCATATTACATGTGAAGTTTGCGACCCGATGTAAACAAAAATCGTAAACCTTATAATGTAGGTCTGGTTACACTCATATGTTACATACCCTAAATAAAAGTCGTGTTGTTTAAATCATTATTTTGATTGGAGAAAGATGATATTTATACATGTTGGGATAGGAATCGCATGTAGAATGATTTACCTTATGTAGAGGTTTACGATTCAGATTAGACTTGATGATTTTTCGGATTAAAATCTGGATTTTGAATGATAATATGGGAAGAACACCACAACTAGGGTTTCAAGAAATTCTGGATTTTAATTCATTATTTCTTTAAAGTAATTGGAGTTTTGATGTATTTGACACGTTAGAAACTGTCCTAGTATATGTGGAAATATGTTAGGATCATTGGGTCAAAGTTTGGTGGACTATAATGGAGTTTGAAGGTTTGTTAATGGAGGAAAAATCTTAACGAAGAAGACAACTGCGTCTGTCCCTGTTCGATCGATCGATCGATCTCGAACTATCGATCGATCGACTATGTCGATCGATCGAACCCAGCCGTCGATCGATCGACGCAAGCTGTTTCCCAAAAAATTTGTGTTTAATTCTTCGTTGAGTTCGGGAATGAATGAGTATTCTAGGATTTAAATTATACTTATAAGGGAGTGAGAATAAGACCAGTAGGTATATTGTTGAGGTCCGATAAGGCCATTGGGTTTAGGACTTGGATTACGGACCGAGGAGAATAATTCGATTTAGTAGAGTATCGGGGATTTCGGAAATTGAACTACGGGGCGAAGTAAATTCAATTTAAGTAATAGACTAGTAGGGTAAGAAATAACTACTGAAATTATATGTAAGGGGTAACTAGGACCCTTAGAGTTGTGTGAATACTCAAATAAATACGATTAATGAGATAAATCGTAAAGCGAATATTGTACGGTAGATATATGAGATTAAAATATTACATATGTATATGACTAATAGGTCGGGCGTGTACCTACTGAATTATGTGATCTTTTAGGTAGAGAGATTATACCTAAATTAATTATGTTAGGGTCGATGAGACATTCCGAACTAACATAAAGATATTATATGTTTGGGGTCGATGAGAAATGCCGAACCAAACTTTGAACTGGTGTCGCGATGAGAGAGTCCCGAACCATAATATGTTTATATATATATTTTTAAAAATAGTTGGGGTCGATGGATAATTTCGAACCAACTCTCACTTGGGGTCGATGAATCATTCTGAACTAAGAGATCTTTATTTGTGTATATAAATAGTTGGGGTCGATGGATAATTCGGAACCAACTATCACTTGGGGTCGATGAATCATTCTGAACTAAGAGATCTTTATTTGTGTATATAAATAATTGGGGTCGATGTATCATTCCGAACCAATTCTTACTTGGGGTCGATGAATCATTCCGAACCAAGAGTCCTTTACGTGTATTAAAAGGGCAACATCAAATGGGTAAATTAAGTAGGGAGAAACTTAATTTCAAGAATTAACGTTGGATTGGAAAAATCTATGAGAAATTAAGTAGTGAGACTTAATTATGATATATGCGGCATGGGTAACGTGCGATAAGAATTTATAATGAAGCAAGGCATGTATTTGGGGTGACCGTTAGGATGTTATGATTTAGTATTGGGTATTAGAGGATGCAATTACACTTAAGGTCCTTAGCCTTAATACCATCCTTATCCTAGTTTCGAGGACGAAATTCCTTTGCAAGGGGGGAAGTATGTAATACCCCGTATTTCTAAATATTCCAAATAATTATATTCAATTAGATTGGAGAATTAAATGAATATTCCAAATAATTCTATTTAATTAGATTGGAGAATTAAATGAGAAAATTACGGCTTAATTTAAATTGCGTAAGAGTAGTAATTTAAAGAGTTTTATTTAAAAATTGTAATTATGGAATATTAATCGAGAGATAGATACCGGTTTATATTGCCTCATTTTATTTACTTAGTGCGAGTGGTAAATAGTTACTTAACGAGTATAGACCGTGTTGGGGTGAGAACGAGTAATATTTTTTAAGTGACTCAAATGATAATTTAAAGGTCACCGATGAGTCCGGAAGGGTCAAATTAGTCAAAATAGTATACCCGGGGGTACTAGTTAAGTCTCGGGGTAATTTTGGGCTAAACCGAGACCGTTCGGGGGTGTTTTAATCTTTTAACATAAGAGGGTATGGAGACCTACGAAATGGAGAGTTTTATATCAGCCGTATGATAGAGGAATTAGGGTTACAACACCCATGACAACACCAATACCATTAGAGAGAAGAGAGGCACAACTTTCTAAGGCAAAAGGAAGAATTGGGAAGGATTCAAAGGAATTTTTACCATCAACATGTTGGGGAAGAAGGATTGAAGGATGAAGATCATCAATCATCAACAACAACAAAGAAATCAGACCCTACTGATCATAAGGCAAGTTGTTTATTGCAAAAAATTATAAAGTTATAATACCCATGTGTAGGGTTTTTGAATAGTGTTGTTTAAATCATTATTTTGATTGGAGAAAGATGATATTTATACATGTTGGGATAGGAATCGCATGTAGAATGATTTACCTTATGTAGAGGTTTAAGATTCAGATTAGACTTGATGATTTTTCGGATTAAAATATGGATTTTGAATGATAATATGGGAAGAACACCATAACTAGGGTTTCAAGAAATTCTGGATTTTAATTCATTATTTCTTTAAAGTAATTGGAGTTTTGATGTATTTGACACGTTAGAAACTGTCCTAGTATATGTGGAAATATGTTAGGATCATTGGGTCAAAGTTTGGTGGACTAAAATGGAGTTTGAAGGTTTGTTAATGGAGGAAAAATCTTAACGAAGAAGACAACTGCGTCTGTCCCTGTTCGATCGATCCATCGATCTCGAACTATCGATCGATTGACTATGTCGATCGATCGAACCCAGTCGTCGATCGATCACCGCAAGCTGTTTCCCGAAAATTTTGTGTTTAATTCATCGTTGAGTTCGGGAATGAATGAGTATTCTAGGATTTACATTATACTTATATGGGAGTGAGAATAAGACTAGTAGGTATATTGTTGAGGTCTGATAAGGCCATTGGGTGTAGGGCTTGGATTACGGACCGAGGAGAATAATCCGATTTAGTAGAGTATCGGGGATTTCGGAAATTGAGTTACGGGGCGAAGTAAATTCAATTTAAGTAATAGACCAGTAGGGTAAGAAATAACTACTGAAATTATATGTAAGGGGTAACTAGGACCCTTAGAGTTGTGTGAATACTCAAATAAATACGATTAACGAGATAAATCGTAAAGCGAATATTGTACGGTAGATATATGAGAATAAAATATTACGTACGTATATGACTAATAGGTCAGTCGTGTACCTACTGAATTATGTGATCTTTTAGGTTGAGAGATTATACCTAAATTAATTATGTTAGGGTCGATGAGACATTCCGAACTAACATAAAGTTATTATATGTTTGGGGTCGATGAGAAATGCCGAACCAAACTTTGAACTGGTGTCGCGATGAGAGAGTCCCGAACCAGAATATATGTATATATATATTTTTTAAAATAGTTGGGGTCGATGGATAATTCCGAACCAACTCTCACTTGGGGTCGATGAATCATTCTGAACCAAGAGATCTTTATTTGTGTATACCCGGGGTACTAGTTGAGTCCCGGGGTAATTTTGGACTAAATCGAGACCGTTCGGGGGTATTTTGGTCTTTTAACATAAGAGGGTATGGAGACCTAGGAAATTGAGAGTTTTATATCAGTCGTATGATAGAGGAATTAGGGTTAGAACACCCATGACAACACCAATACCATTAGAGAGAAGAGAGGCACAACTTTCTAAGGCAAAAGGAAGAATTGGGAAGGATTCAAAGGGATTTTTACCATCAACTTGTTGGGGAAGAAGGATTGAAGGATGAAGATCAGCAATCATCAACAACAACCAAGAAATCAGACCCTATTGATCATAAGGCAAGTTGTTTATTGCAAAAATTATAAAGTTATAATACCCATGTGTAGGGTTTTTGAATAGTGTTGTTTAAATCATTATTTTGATTGGAGAAAGATGATATTTATACATGTTGGGATAGGAATCACATGTAGAATGATTTACCTTATGTAGAGGTTTAAGATTCAGATTAGACTTGATGATTTTTCGGATTAAAATCTGGATTTTGAATGATAATATGGGAAGAACACCATAATTAGGGTTTCAAGAAATTCTGGATTTTAATTCATCATTTCTTTAAAGTAATTGGAGTTTTGATGTATTTGACACGTTATAAACTGTCCTAGTATATGTGGAAATATGTTAGGATCATTGGGTCAAAGTTTGGTGGACTATAATGGAGTTTAAAGGTTTGTTAATGGAAGAAAAATCTTAACGAAGAAGACAACTGCGTCTGTCCCTGTTCGATCGATCGAACCCAGCCGTCGATCGATCGACGCAAGCTTTTTCCCAAAAATTTTGTGTTTAATTCTTCGTTGAGTTAGGGAATGAATGAGTATTCTAGGATTTACATTATACTTATATGGGAGTGAGAATAAGACCGGTAGGTATATTATTGAGGTCCGATGAGGCCATTGGGTGTAGGGCTTGGATTACGGACCGAGGAGAATAATCCGATTTAGTAGAGTATCAGAGATTTCGGAAATTAAACTACGGCTGAAGTAAATTCAATTTAAGTAATAGACCAGTAGGGTAAGAAATAACTACTGAAATTATATGTAAGGGGTAACTAGGACCCTTAGAGTTGTGTGAATACTCAAATAAATACGATTAATGAGATAAATCGTAAAGCGAATATTGTACGGTAGATATATGAGATTAAAATATTACGTACGTATATGACTATTAGGTCGGGCGTGTACCTACTGAATTATGTGATCTTTTAGGTAGAGAGATTATACCTAAATTAATTATGTTAGGGTAGATGAGACATTCCGAACTAACATAAAGATATTATATGTTTGGGGTCGATGAGAAATGCCGAACCAAACTTTGAACTGGTGTCGCGATGAGAGAGTCCCGAACCAGAATATGTGTATATATTTATTTTTAAAAATAGTTGGGGTCGATGGATAATTCCGAACCAACTCTCACTTGGGGTCGATGAATCATTCCGAACTAAGAGATCTTTATTTGTGTATATAAATAATTGGGGTCGATGTATCATTCCGAACCAATTCTTACTTGGGGTCGATGAATCATTCCGAACCAAGAGTCCTTTACGTGTATAAAAAGGGCAAAATAGCAATGACTGATATTTAGTATATATTGTATGTGAAATATATATACTTGATGATATCCTACTTCTGTGTGTTAGTAGATTGATACATATTATGTATTTAAAGATACATACTGAATTGGTAAGTTAAGTAGTGAAACTTAATTACGAAATGCACCTTTAGATAGAGAAAATCTATTTAGTAATTCAAGTAGTGAAACTTAATTACATAAGTGGGAAGTCAACAATTGTGAGAATCGTAGTAATTTTAGTAGTGAAACTAAATGGGAAGTCTTGAAAAATAACATAGATGAAATGTTACTTGAGAATTAATTAACATACGCGAGATGTTAGTGAAACGGTTTGTACTGTATGGGCGGTATTGGAACTTGGGTACAGATAAGTTCAGTTGACTACTTTGGTTTTAGTTAGCTTGGGAGGTATGGCTAGATAAACTAAGTGTAGAACGTTAGGTGTGCACAAAAGATGAGGGGTGAGTAACTCAAGAGAGTGTACGAGAACCTAACATGTGTAATCAATAACTGCATTTTCTATTGTGATAAACGCTTGCTAAATATTTTCAAAATGTTTTTAGTACTAACTCTTGCTATAAAATATTTTCAAAACCTTTTAGGTGTCCAGCCACAGGGATGCCATGTATGATGATTCTATTCCAGAGACTCGGAGCTGTAGCACAGTGGATGCTTATAGGATTTTGACTAGACGATATCTCTCATTCAGATCTAGTACATGATCTCACACTCTTCTATGCATGGACTTGTGGCCCGGTATTAGTCTCAGATGTTAGTTTCAGACTAGTGGTTATTCTATTGTTGTTTGGGATTTTTAGCCGATGGTTTATTCGGTAATACTTTTGTTCTGTTGTACTTTTACTTTGTTGTTTGAATTATAGTACATGATTGTTTGTACTTTGTTCCACATGGTTGATTTATGTGTTTTAAGAAAGATAAAATTTGGCACCGGTCTAATTTTACTTAGGGGATTAGTAATTAAAAAGTTTTCGACAGTGATGCTAAGAATGAACCATTTGAGAAACCTATTTTAATTTAATAAAGGCCTGATCACCCGATGTTTAATTAGGCGGGTTGTCACTTTATAATTTTTGCAATAAACAACTTGCCTTATGATCAGTAGGGTCTGATTTCATGGTTGTTGTTGATGTATTTGACACGTTAGAAACTGTCCTAGTATATGTGGAAATATGTTAGGATCATTGGGTCAAAGTTTGGTGGACTATAATGGAGTTTGAAGGTTTGTTGATATACCCATTTATATCCTCGGCTTAGATGAGGATTGCCTCCACAACGGATGACCCTAAGAGGGGCCGACCCTTCACCAGGCCCCAGCTGGCCTCCACCAGGCCCAGACGACCCTACGAGGGGCCGACCCTCCACCAGGATCTAGCCGACCCTACGAGGGGCCGACCCTCCACCAGGCTCCAGACGACCCTACGAGGGGCCGACCCTTCCCCAGGCTCCAGACGACCCTACGAGGGTACGACAGTACGAGGCCAGAATCGATCCAGACTCACTACCGGAAGAAATTTTGCCCTCGGCCTCGTCTCATAGGCCGAGGGTGACATCATGACAGCGCGTGGTTTGGGACACGCGTGGAACAGTGCGCTTCAGGCTCATATGACACGTGGCAGACCGTTATAACCGAATCACACCCTCACGTGAGGAAATATTATATCATCATTTGGCATCTACAGGTGTCAACAGGGGATTGGTTAGATCATCATTCACATGCACCATGCTTACTTAGGGGGTACACTACACCCCCCAAGACCTATATATACTTGTCACCTATAACCCAATAAGGGATCGATCCATGAACAGTAGCCCTAGCTAAAACTCTTCTTGTACACACACAGTAGAGAGAGAGAGAGGGTTATGTGCATTGTATCCAAGGCCATTAGTGCCCATACTTAGTGGACCACACACTCACAGTGGATGTAGGCCAAATTGGCTGAACCACTATACATCATTGTCTAATTTCCTCTTATACTCATCCCCTTCTATATACTTATACATCTCTATGGCCGCCATGGCTGCTACTGCTTGAGCTCACTATCACTTATCTGGTGGTGCTAAATCTCAGCATCATCAGTTTGGCGCCGTCTGTGGGAAACGAGAAGACATCTCTTCCTTTGTACAGCTTGACCTCACTGGGCACTCTAGTGGTGAACCATCACTCCCCCTGAGAGGAGGTGTTTCACCATTGAAAGAGACCCACTAAGGTTCCCAAGCTAACCAGTATTTTCTTCAGTTCAACTTTTCATAGCTCAAGCACATGGCACCTGAGATGCCACCGCCACCACTTCCCCCGCCGGATGAGGGGGGAAGACCCAGTTCTAGTCAGCCGCCGCCTCAGTCTGAGATGGCTGATGTGGCGGCAGCCCTAAAGTCTCTGGCAGCAAGCCAGCGGATGATGCAGGAGCAGTTCACAGCTCTAAGCCAGAACATACTAAGAGCACCAGGGGGTTTCGCCTGAGATGATTACTCCGGCAGCAGCTCCAGGACAGCATGAGGCCAGGGGACCACCCCAGGCACCACGCAAAGACCTTCCACCCCCTCAGCGGCGTAGGGATGTTGCTGACCCCCGGCGTCTACGCCTGGGGAGGAGAGAAAACCCTTTCCCTGAGGATAGGTATGGAGATCTGGAGGAAGAGGAGGCTCTTATAGAGTGCTGGGAACCTTACGAGGTCTCCAACAACACTGTGCGACCCCTCCAGGACAGTAGGGGAAAGTGCGGGAGACTGAACCCTGATGATCGCCCAAGAGGCTCTGCTTTTGATCGCTTGAGCAGGGGGTCGGCCTTTGAGAGGCTAGGCCCATTAAATGACCTACGAGAGCAGTTGTCCAGGCCAAGGAGTGCTGCAAGATCCAGGAGGGAGGCAGCAGATGGCCGACCCCGAGGACGAGATGATGGACAAAGGGAAGTAAACAGCCAACACAGGCCTGCTGCAGCAGAACCCTCCGTCCACCTTGAAGAGGCAGCAGGGGATAACATCGGCCAGGCCGACCCTGTGAGGCCCTGGAACGACTCAATCCAGCTACTAGAGGATAAGATTGGTGATATATTGAAGAGCTGAGACCCACTTCAGAGGGGATACACCATAGGCTCACCCTTTGTGGCAAAGATAGTTAACTTCCCCACGCCATCAAAATTCAAGCCACCTATGGTCACCCCAAGGTATGACGGGAGTACCAACCCCGTCCACCATGTGGAGATGTATCAGTCGGCGGCAGACATATACTCTATCTCAGATGAGATGAGGTGTCGTGCCTTCTCTGGTACCTTGACAGGGGCTGCGCATGTCTGGTACACGTCTCTTCCAAAAAATTCCATTGAAAACTTTAAGCAAATGGCCGACCTGTTCATCCATAATTTCTGCTTTGGGGTGAGGCCACAGAAGAAGACCACCCACCTGCTCTATGTTAAGCAGGGGAAGAGTGAAAGTCTGAGGGACTATATAGCCAGATTCAATAAAGAGAAGCTGGAGGTGGAAGACTATGAGGAGAGCATAGCTATGACAGCCCTGATTGGAGGACTCCAAAAGGGGAAGCTGTTATGGAAGCTTGATGAAGACCCTCCGAGGACGATGGCCGAGCTGTTGTCAACAGCAGGAAAGGTAATGAACGCCGAAGAGGCGATGGCTGCAAAATATGAGGACGAAAAAGGAGGTGCAAGTGGGAGTAAATACCCCAAGAAGAATAAAGAGGGGAAGAAGAGAACCATGGATGATAAGTTCGCGGGGTACACCCCTCTGACGGTCAGCTGTGAACAGATCCTCAATGAGATAAAGAGTGACCGGACGCTGAAGTGGCCTGAGAAGCTGAGGGCAGCCCCCGGCAAGAGGAATAAGAACCTGTGGTGCGAATTTCACCAAGACCACGGCCACGTGACGGATAAATGCTTTGCTCTGAAAGACGAGATTGAGAAGATGCTGAAGGAAGGGAAGCTCAGAAAGTACGTCGACAAAGCCGACTTCAAGAGAGGCCGAGGGGACGACCCCAGAAAGAAGCGAGTCGATGCCTGCAGAGAAGGTCCTCAAAAAAGAGGGGACGACCCCTCTGATGATGAGGACGACCCTGACCTCCCGCCGAGAGACGACCACGGCCCTGTCAAGAGGCTCAATATGATCTCGCTCGGAGTGGGAATGATCTCCAAGGGACTTGCAGGAGGAGGGTCTGAGGTCGCCGACAGGAAGGCCCATGTGGCTGAAGCAAAGGCATTGACGAAGACGGTGCACGCAACCTCCCTGGAGGTCAAGTCAGAAAAGAGGAAGAAGGTTGATATGGACACATTGATAGTAGGGTTTTCAAGGTTGGACTTCAAAGGCCTCTTAGCCCCACACGATGACCCTCTCGTCATCACTACTAGGGTGCACGGATGCGAGGTGCCGAGGATCTTGGTAGATGGGGGTAGCTCTGCATATGTCATGTTCTGGCCATGCTTCAAGGCCTTGGGTCTCAGCCGTGCTAGACTCATCCCCTACCATCATCCACTGATTGGATTCAATGGGGAAAGGGTTCACCCCCTTGGGGTATATGAGGCCGACGTGAGGATGGGAGACGAGTGGCCGAGATGGCTCACCAAAAAGGTCAGTTTCTTTGTGATGGATGAGCAGGTGTTTTCGGCCTATAACATCATACTGGGGCGAGTGGTCCTCAAGGGGTTTGAAGTCGTGCCGTCTACGGTCCACCAGATGATCAAATTTCCAACCCCTTACGGGGTGGGGGAAGTTCAAGGAGACCAGACGACGGCGAGAGAATGTTACTACAACTCCGCTGAAGAGAGGGAGGCACACAAGAGGGTTACAACCACTTATAATATTGATACCCTAGAACCCAGAGATGAAACGAAGCTGAAAAAAGGAGAGGCTGTGGAAGAGGTAGAATCCATCATCCTCGATGAGGGTGACACGAAAAAAACCGTCCAAGTTGGCAAGTCTCTGAAGCCCAAAATCAAGGAAGACCTCATTAAACTGCTGAGGAGAAGGCGAAGTGTCTTCGCCTGGAGTCATGTAGATATGCCAGGGATTGACCCTGAAATCATGTGCCACAAGCTCAATATGGTAGAGGGAGTGAAGCCGGTGAAGCAGAAGAGGAGAATTTACTCCAGAGAAAAATATGAGGTCATCAGGGACGAGGTCAAAAAATTAAAAGACGCTGAATTTATCAGAGAGGTCATCTACCCTGAATGGCTGTCCAATGCAGTCATTGTCCCAAAGGCCAACGGGAAGTGGCGGATGTGTGTGGACTTCACAGACCTCAACAAACACTGCCCCAAAGACAGCTTCCCTCTCCCCCGCATTGACCAGATGGTAGACGCTACTGCAGGCCACGAGCTCATGAGTTTTATGGATGCCTACTCAGGGTACAACCAGATCTTCATGAACCCTGAAGACTCGGAGAGGACTGCCTTCATCACTGACAAGGGTACATACTGCTATAGGGGCATGCCCTTCGGTCTAAAAAACGCGGGGGCAACGTACCAGCGCCTCGTAAATAAAATGTTCGAAGACCAAATTGGGAAGTCTATGGAGGTCTACGTGGATGACATGCTGACCAAGAGTTTGAAAGCAGAGGATCATGTGGCAGACCTGGAGAGGACCTTTAATACGATGGACAAGTACCAGATGAAGCTTAATCCGGCCAAGTGTGTCTTCGGGGTCGGAGCGGGGAAGTTCTTGGGGTTCATTGTCAATCAAAGAGGCATCGAGGCCAATCCTGAAAAGATAAAGGCCCTTATTGAGATGAAGACCCCCAAGTCCATCAAAGACGTTCAGAGGCTCACAGGGAGAGTGGCTGCCTTGAACAGATTTGTGTCGAGGGCTACAGACAGGTGTCTACCATTTTTCAAGATCCTCAGGAAGGCCTTTGAATGGAGTGAAGAGTGTGATGAGGCTTTCAAGGAGCTAAAATCATACTTAGGGTCTCCCTTGCTGCTGTCACGACCCGTGCAGGGTGAACGACTTTACGTGTACCTCGCCGTCTCAGAGTCTGCCATCAGCGCAGCCATTGTGAGAGATGAGGATGGTATACAGAAGTCTGTATACTTTAACAGCAAGGCACTCCAGGGGGCAGAGCAAAGATACCCGAGGATGGAAAAGTTGGCCTACGCCTTGATCCATGCCTCAAGGAAGATGAAACCATACTTCCAGTCCCATACTATGGCCATCCTTACTGACTCTCCTCTTAGGCAGGTCCTACACAAGCCTGAAAAATCAGGAAGGCTAATGACCTGGGCTATAGAGCTGGGGGAGTTCGATATTGTGTATCAGCCTAAGATAGCCATTAAGGGGCAGGCATTGGCAGACTTCATGGCTGAGTTCACCTGGGAAGATGATGAGGTCGAGGGTGAGACCCTCGGGAAGACGGATACAGAAGACAGACCCGCAGACACACCCGCAGATAGGGCTGAGACGAGCACCGCTAGAAGGAAAGCGACTGAAAACGAAGAGGTAAGATACATCTTTAGACAGGGGTCCCTCTCTGAGGGAAATTTATCAGAAGGAAAAACTCCGTGGAGCCTCTTCGTTGATGGGTCCTCCTGTGATAGCGGAAGTGGTGCTAGACTGATACTGTCAGCACCCGATGGCACAGACATCGAATACGCCCTAAGGTTCAACTTCAAAGCCTCCAACAACGAGGCTGAATATGAGGCCTTAGTAGCAGGCCTCTCCTTGGCCAAGTCTCTTAGTGTCGGCCAGATTTTGGTCCATAGTGATTCAAGACTAGTCGTGAATCAGATACTAGGAGCCTACGAGGCTAAGGACGAAAGGATGGCTAGGTACCTCGAGAAGGTGAGGTCATTACTGAAGGGCTTCAGAGAAGTGAAATTAAGGAGGGTACCTAGGCTTGATAATGGCCGCGCTGATGCCCTTGCTAGTCTGGCCTCGGCAACAAGAACAGACATCAGGAGGACGGTCCCAGTAGAAATTTCGCTCCGACCGACTATTGAGGATGCTGAGGGAACACCTAGCAATTGCCTAAGTGTTTCCCAAGAAGCTTCGTGGATGGACCCCCTTATCAGATACATTAAAGAGGGTGAGATGCCAGAAACAAGGCAAGAAAGGAAGAAGCTGAGGTACAGGGCAGAAAAATTCACTGTCATCGGAGACACCTTGTACAAAAAGGGGTTTCTGCTCCCCTTACTTAGGTGTGTGCATCCCTCAGAAGTCCCTTCCATTTTGCAAGATGTGCATAAAGGGTCGTGCTCAAGCCACATTGGGGGTAGATCCCTAGCGAAGAGGGTAATCACCCAGGGGTACTGGTGGCCGACCTTGGGGAAGGACGCAGCGGCATACGTAAAAAAGTGCGACAAATGTCAAAGATTTGCCACCATCCCTCACCAACCCCATCAGCCTCTTACTTCCATTACATCCCCATGGCCATTTGCAGTGTGGGGGATCGACCTAGAAGGACCCTTGCCTAGGGCCATCAATAACTATCGATTCCTCATCGTAGCCATTGATTATTTTTCAAAATGGGTGGAGGCGGAGCCAATGGTGACAATCACAGAGCAGAAGACCTTCCAGTTCATCTGGAAAAACATCATATGCAGATACGGTCTCCCCAACACCCTCATCTCGGATAACGGGACTCAGTTCAAGAATGCCTCTCTACAAAAATACTGTGAGAGGGTAAGTATCAAACAATTTTTCTCCACCCCAGGCCGACCTCAGGCCAATGGGAAAACCGAAGTTACGAACAGGACAATCTTAGATGGGATTAAGAAGAGGCTTGAGGAGGCAAAAGGGAGATGGTTCGAGGAGTTATATGCCGTGCTGTGGGCATACAGGACGACAGTGAGGACCTCCACCGGGGAGACCCCATTCATGCTAGCATATGGATCAGAAGCCGTCATCCCCACCGAGATTGAGTTTCCTACGCATAGAGTCCAAATGTACGACCCCTAGGGAAATACGGAAGAGAGGAGACTTGACCTGGACTTGATCGAGGAAAGAAGGGAGGATGCTGAGATAAGTCAGGCTTCCTACCAACAGAGGACCGCAAGGTTCTATAATCAGAGGGTGAAACAGAGGCCCATCGCAGTGGGGGACTTGGTCCTCAAGAAGACTTGGCAAAAGCCCAAAAAGCTTCACCCTAATTGGCATGGCCCATATAGGGTCGTCGATGAAGTCATCCCTGGGACCTACAGGCTAGAAAACCTAGAGGGGGAACCTTTTTCAAACCCCTGGAATGCAGATCATTTGAAGAAATATTATCCGTAGTGTTGTAAGGTCTTGAAAGGCCATAATTGTAATGAGAGTTGCTCCAACAGAACACTCAGAAAATTAATGAGAAATATCAGTGTTTCCTTCATCCTGTTGTCAGTCCTAGCATGCATGGAAACATCTACAGAAATCCATTAAATTGGAAAGTTGATCCCTCGGCTATAATGGGGACCAGTGGAGGGGACGACCCCACCACTGTCCTCAAGAAAGACGAGGGAAGACTTGAAAATCCATTAAATTGGAAAGTTGATCCCTCGGCTGTAATGGGGACCAGTGGAGGGGACGACCCCACCACTGTCCTCAAGAAAGACGAGGGAAGACTTAAAAAACCATTAAATTGGAAAGTTGATCCCTCGGCTATAATGGGGACCAGTGGAGGGGACGACCCCACCACTGTCCTCAAGAAAGACGAGGGAAGACTTGAAAATCCATTAAATTGGAAAGTTGATCCCTCGGCTGTAATGGGGACCAGTGGAGGGGACGACCCCACCACCGTCCTCAAGAAAGACGAGGGAAGACTTTAAAATCCATTAAATTGGAAAGTTGATCCCTCGGCTATAATGGGGACCAGTGGAGGGGACGACCCCACCAATGTCCTCAAAAAAGACGAGGGAAGACTTAAAAAACCATTAAATTGGAAAGTTGATCCCTCGGCTATAATGGGGACCAGTGGAGGGGACGACCCCAGCACTGTCCTCAAGAAAGACGAGGGAAGACTTAAAAATCCATTAAATTGGAAAGTTGATCCCTCGGCAATAATGGGGACCAGTGGAGGGGATGACCCCACCACTGTCCTCAAGAAAGACGAGGAAAGACTTTAAAATCCATTAAATTGGAAAGTTGATCCCTCGGCTATAATGGGGACCAGTGGAGGGGACGACCCCACCACTGTCCTCAAAAAAGACGAGGGAAGACTTGGGACCAGTGGAGGAGACGACCCCACCACTGTCCTCAAGAAAGACGAGGGTAGACTTTAATTAAAAACCATTAAATTGGTTATTTGAACCCTCGGCTATAATGAGGACAGATGAGGAGACGACCCCACATTGGTCCTCAAAAAAGATGAGGGAGGGGTTAGTAGCATCATCATCAACAAAGAAGCAAATTAGCAAGGAACAAACCATAACAGAATTAAATATGGAAGACAGTTGAAGAAGAGACGATGATATTAATAAAAATCTGGTACAAAATATGAAGTGTTTTACAAAGCCGTTGAACAAAAATACACTTGAAGGGTATGGGCTACAGGCAGCCACCCTATGGGATGACATCAGAGGGCAGGGCCTCAACATCAATGGGAATGGTCTCCTCAGTTACCAGCACCGGATGATCTTCAGATGTACCGACCCCTTCGATCTGGACTTGGGACTCCACTTGGTTGAGGGCCTCGGCAATTAGGGGGTCGTCCAATTGAACACCCTCCAGTGAAGGGCGAACAGAGGAGACGACATCGCCAAATTTGAGGACGACCCATCGGCAGGCCGTCCTAATCCCCCTTTCTAGATATTCAAGGTCGAAGCCCTGAAATTCATTTGAAGTCTTGTATGCCTCAACAGCATCAGCCTCAGCGTTCTTGATGGTTGCTTCCAGATCAGTCTTATGCTGGGCCTCCAGGTTGATCAGAGCCTCATCCCTATCCTTGATGATCAAGTCCTTGGCTTGCAGGTCGGCATCGTACTGCCTCATCAGCTCATCTAGGACCCTAGCATGCTCAGTCCTAGCACTCTCAAGCTCTGCCCTCGCAGTATCAAGCTCAGTCTTTACTGTATCTAGCTCTGCCTGCAACTCAGCCTCATGATGAATGGCCCTCTTAGCTTCGTGAAACTTTTGTTGATTCTCGGCCATCCACTTGGTGGCTGAGGTCAAGGCACAAACAGACTGCAAGAAAAAAAGAACAAACATCAAGATGGGCCGAGGGAACAATTAGTGAGAATGAAATTAAAGGTTAAGACCAATACCTGAGCAAGGGAGTGCAGACCGTAGTCGTACACTTTGGCTGGAGGCATCTTTGCCAAGAACTCGAAGTCAGAGGCCGACGGTGCAGAGAACATCGAGGCCTTGGCTGCCCTCAGGTTGGCAATAAGAGATGAGGGGTCGGCCCTCAGATGGGACAGATTTTGAGACCAAAAGGCCCCCATGCTGGACGAAGAGGTCGTCCCCTCAGAGGCCTCGACCCTGGCCCTCGTCCTAGGATCATGCCGATGCTCAACAGGAGCCTCAGGCTCCTTCCTTTTGCGGCTATCGGCTGTCGGCTCAACAACCGTCGGCCCGGAGGCCCTCGTCTTCTTTGGAGCTTGCTGAGGCTCCTTCCCCTTCTTCTTTGACAAACCAGCAAGAAGGCTTGGGGCAGTCATTTCCCAGAGGTAGTCTGGTGTACCTGCAGGACGACCTGATAAGAGGACGACATGTCAGAAAAGTTCAGAGATAAAGAGAGAACACTTCAAAAATAAGTAAATAAGGGAAAATGTTCAGTGTAACTCACATAGTTCTGTCAGAGGGCCGACCCTCAGACCAGCTTCTTTAAGGAATCGAGGGGTCATCAAATCTTCGAACTTTGGGATCTCACCCTCTCTCCCTCGTCCCCTCAGATACTCAACAATATCCCTTTCCTCCAGGCTAAGTCCGGGGTCTGACCTAGCTTTCATGGAGGGATTAGACCATTTGTTAGGGACCCTCGGAGCATCGGCAGAAGGGGACGCCTCGACGGAGCGCTCCCACGCCCCAGATATGAAGAAGAATCTCTTTTTCCAATCATGATTGGAAGTTTGAGCCATGTGGAGAAGTTTCTTCTCATACCTTCTCGCTCCTAGATGATAATATCCAGGCTATTTAGATGAAGAGGTGATATTATAGCAAGCCAAGAATACGTCGGACGAGGGCTCATCAGTTAAAGAATTTTTCCACAAGGAAATGTAACCCAGAATCGTCCTCCAAGAGTTGGGTGGAAGTTGAGAGGGGGAGACGCCCAGAGCCGACAGAATATCTACAATGGCAGGGTGGAAGGGAAGTCTGACACCTACTTTTAACATTTGCTCGTAGACTGCAACCTCTCCCTCTTCACCCTCAAAAACCCTCTCAGCCTCATAGGGAACCCTCATAGTTACCCCAGAGGGCACTCCGTAAATATGCCTCCATATCAGAAGGTCCCTATCCCTAACAGAGGAGATAAAGGACGAGGCATGGGAGGTATCAACCTCATCATCTGTATCGTCGTCCTCGTCCTCACCCCCTCCCCCCTCATCACCTGCAGGAGGACCCTGAGGAAAAGCCACTTGGAAGGCATTAGGGGATAGGGTTGTCACAGGGACAGCCTCAGAGGGGATCGTACCCTCGGCCTCTCGGGGAGGGTTAAGATCAGACGTGTCCCTTCTACCAGACGTCCCGGCACCAGTTGGAGAGAAGGTTCTCTCGTCCATTTCACTTGGTTTGGGAGTGTCGACTGGACGAGACGACGACCCGCAAGACTCTGAGGGTTCAGATGGTCTTATGGTGGCAAGAGGAATGGGAAAGATGGGTCGTACCCAATTAGGGTCGGCCCCTCGTCTCCTCTCTTCCGCTTCCTCTATTCATCTGATCTTGGTAAAGAGTTTCTCTCTCAAAGATGGGAATTCAGACACTAGGTTGTAAAGCCTCCTAAGCATTAAAGGGAAGACCCTACACTTAGAGAAATTATACTAGACTTGGCTAACTCAACTACAAACACTTGGGGGATTGACCAAGTTTGACTTTTGGATTAAACAAAGAACTCAAAGGTTTTCATCAAGAACGTTCAAAGAACCAGTGACCGGAGAAGACATCGAAAAAAGCTATGGGGTAACTCAAAAGGAAGTGCCGCCCTACGACCCTAAAAAATAAACAGAAATGAAGACAAAAGAAAATGCTGGGTGAAGGAGGTTACCTGATGAGGAGAGGGCAAGAACGCTGTTGAGACCTGGGAAATCGGAGGCTGAAATGGCAATGGGAACTGGTTCTAGAGAGAAAAAAGTCTTGGGTGCGAAGAAGAAGAAGAAGGAGAGAGAATTTGAAAATCTCTTAAATATCTTAGTAATGAGTGGGCCCATTGACCAAGGCACGACACAGCCCACGAGGAAGGCATCATTAGGGCACAAAGTCCCAAGTGTGCAGCCACCATGCCTTGGAAACTTGAATAGAAATGAGTACCTGCCCATGTGTCACTCACCTAACTGATCATACACGCATCCCAATTTCAACAATATCCCTTAACCATCTCAATGACACCTATGGCTAAGGGCTGGGGGGGTAATTGATATACCCGTTTATATCCTCGACTTAGATGAGGATTGCCTCCACAACGGATGACCCTAAGAGGGACCGACCCTTCACCAGGCCCCAGCTGGCCTCCACCAGGCCCAGACGACCTTACGAGGGGCCTACCCTCCACCAGGCTCTAGTCGACCCTATGAGGGGCTGACCCTCCACCAGGCTCCAGACTACCCTACGAGGGGCCGACCCTTCCCCAGGCTCCAGACGACCCTACGAGGGTACGACAGTACGAGGCCAGAATCAAGCCAGACTCACTACCGGAAGAAACTTTGCCCTCGGCCTCGTCTCATAGGCCAAGGGTGACATCATGACAGCGCGTGGTTTGGGAAACGCGTGGAACAATGCGCGTCAGGCTCATATGACACGTGACAGACCCTTATAACCGAATCACACCCTCACGTGAGGGAATATTATGTCATCATTTGGCATCTACAGGTGTCAACAGGGGATTGGTTAGATCATCATTCACATGCACCATGCTTACTTAGGGGGTACACTACACCCCCCAAGACCTATATATACTTGTCACCTATAACCCAACAAGGGATCGATCCATGAACAGTAGCCCTAGCTAAAACTCTGCTTGTACACACACAGTAGAGAGAGAGAGAGGGTTATGTGCATTGTATCCAAGGCCATTAGTGCCCATACTCAGTGGATCAGACACTCACAGTGGATGTAGGCCAAATTGGCTGAACCATTATACATCATTGTCTAATTTTCTCTTATACTCATCCCCTTCTATATACTTATACATCTCTATGGACGCCATGATTGCTACTGCTTGAGCTCACTATCACTTATCTGGTGGTGCTAAATCTCAGCATCATCATTTGTTAATGGAGGAAAAATATTAACGAAGAAGACAACTGCGTCTGTCCCTGTTCGATCGATCGATCGATCTCGAACTATCGATCGATCGAACCCAGCCGTCGATCGATCGACGCAAGCTGTTTCCCAAAAATTTTGTGTTTAATTCTTCGTTGAGTTCGGGAATGAATGAGTATTCTAGGATTTACATTATACTTATATGGGAGTGAGAATAAGACCAGTAGGTATATTGTTGAGGTCCGATGAGGCCATTGGGTATAGGGCTTGGATTACGGACCGAGGAGAATAATCCGATTTAGTAGAGTATCGGGGATTTCGGAAATTGAACTACTGCTAAAGTAAATTCAATTTATGTAATAGACCAGTAGGGTAAGAAATAACTACTAAAACTATATGTAAGGGGTAACTGGGACCCTTAGAGTTGTGTGAATACTCAAATAAATACGATTAATGAGATAAATCGTAAAGCGAATATTGTACGGTAGATATATGAGATTAAAATATTACGTACGTATATGACTAATAGGTCGGGCGTGTACCTACTAAATTATGTGATCTTTTAGGTAGAGAGATTATACCTAAATTATTTATGTTAGGGTCGATGAGACATTCCGAACTAACATAAAGATATTATATGTTTGGGGTCGATGAGAAATGCCGAACCAAACTTTGAACTGGTGTCGTGATGAGAGAGTCCTGAACCAGAATATGTGTATATATATATTTTTAAAAATAGTTGGGGTCCATGGATAATTCAGAACCAACTCTCACTTGGGGTCGATGAATCATTCCGAACCAAGAGATCTTTATTTGTGTATATAAATAATTGGGGTCGATGTATCATTCCGAACCAATTCTTACTTGGGGTCGATGAATCATTCCGAACCAAGAGTCCTTTACGTGTATAAAAAGGGCAAAATAGCAATGACTGATATTTAGTATATATTGTGTGTGAAATATATATACTTGATGATATCCTACTTCCGTGTGTTAGTAGATTGATACATATTATGTATTTAAAGATACATACTGAATTGGTAAGTTAAGTAGTGAAACTTAATTACGAAATGCACCTTTAGATAGAGAAAATCTATTTAGTAATTCAAGTAGTGAAACTTAATTACATAAGTGGGAAGTCAACAATTGTGAGAATTGTAGTAATTTTAGTAGTGAAACTAAATGGGAAGTCTTGAAAAATAACATAGATGAAATGTTACTTGAGAATTAATTAACATACGCGAGATGTTAGTGAAACGGTTGTACTGTATGGGCGGTACTGGAACTTGGGTACAGATAAGTTCAGTTGACTACTTTGGTTTTAGTTAGCTTGGGAGGTATGACTAGATAAACTAAGTGTAGAACGTTAGGTGTGCACAAAAGATGAGGGGTGAGTAACTCAAGAGAGTGTACGAGAACCTAACATGTATAATCAATAACCGCATTTTATATTGTGATAAACGCTTGCTAAATATTTTTAAAATGTTTTGAGTACTAACTCTTGCTATAAAATATTTTCAAAACCTTTTAGGTGTCCAGCCACAGGGATGCCATGTATGATGATTCTATTCCAGAGACTCGGAGTTATAGCACAGTGGATGCTTACAAGATTTTGACTAGACGATATCTCTCATTCAGATCTAGTACAGGATCTCACACTCTTCTATGCATGGACTTGTGGTCCGGTATTAGTCTCAGATGTTAGTTTCAGACTAGTGGTTATTCTATTGTTGTTTGGGATTTTTAGCCGATGGTTTATTCGGTAATACTTTTGTTCTGTTGTACTTTTACTTTGTTGTTTAAATTATAGTACATGATTGTTTGTACTTTGTTCCACATGGGTGATTTATCTGTTTTAAGAAAGATAAAATTTGGCACCGGTCTAATTTTACTTAGGCGATTAGTAATTAAAAAGTTTTCGACAGTGATGCTAAGAATGAACCATTTGAGAAACCTGTTTTAATTTAATAAAGGCCTGATCACCCTATGTTTAATTAGGCGGGGTGTCATAGATATGTAATACCCCGTATTTCTGAATATTCCAAATAATTCTATTCAATTAGATTGGAGAATTAAATGAATATTCCAAATAATTCTATTTAATTAGATTGTAGAATTAAATGAGAAAATTACGGCTTAATTTAAATTACGTAAGAGTAGTAATTTAAAGAGTTTTATTTAAAAATTGTAATTATGGAATATTAATCGAGAGATAGATACCGGTTTATATTGCCTCATTTTATTTACTTAGTGCGAGTGGTAAATAGTTACTTAACGCGTGTAGACCGTGATGGGATGAGAACGAGTAATATTTTTTAAGTGACTCAAATGATAATTCAGAGGTCACCGATGAGTCCGGAAGGGTCAAATTAGTCAAAATAGTAATCCCGGGGGTACTAGTTGACCCCCGGGGTAATTTTGGACTAAACCGAGACCGTTCGGAGGCGTTTTGGTCTTTTAACATAAGAGGGTATGGAGACCTAGGAAATTGAGAGTTTATATCAGCCGTATGATAGAGGAATTAGGGTTAGAACACTCATGACAACACCAATACCATTAGAGATAAGAGAGGCACAACTTTCTAAGGCAAAAGGAAGAATTATGAAGGATTCAAAGGGATTTTTACCATCAACTTGTTGGGGAAGAAGGATTGAAGGATGAAGATCATCAATCATCAACAACAACCACGAAATCAGACCCTACTGATCATAAGGCAAGTTGTTTATTGCAAAAATTATAAAGTTATAATACCCCTGTGTAGGGTTTTTGAATAGTGTTGTTTAAATCATTATTTTGATTGGAGAAAGATAATATTTATACATGTTGGGATAGGAATCGCATGTAGAATGATTTACCTTATGTAGAGGTTTAAGATTCAGATTAGACTTGATGATTTTTCGGATTAAAATCTGGATTTTGAATGATAATATGGGAAGAACACCATAACTAGGGTTTCAAGAAATTCTGGATTTTAATTCATTATTTCTTTAAAGTAATTAGAGTTTTAATGTATTTAACACGTTAGAAACTGTCCTAGTATATGTGGAAATATGTTAGGATCATTGGGTCAAAGTTTAGTGGACTATAATGGAGTTTGAAGGTTTGTTAATGGAGGAAAAATCTAAACGAAGAAGGCAAATGCGTATGTCCCTGTTCGATCGATCGATCGATCTCGAACTATCGATCGATCGACTATGTCGATCGATCGAACCCTGTCGTCGGTCGATCGACGCAAGCTGTTTCCTAAAAATTTTGTGTTTAATTCTTCGTTGAGTTCGGGAATGAATGAGTATTCTAGGATTTACATTATACTTATATGGGAGTGAGAATAAGACCAGTAGGTATATTGTTGAGGTCCGATAAGGCCATTGGGTGTAGGGCTTGGATTACGGACCGAGGAGAATAATCCGATATAGTAGAGTATCGGGGATTTCGGAAATTGAACTACGGGGCGAAGTAAGTTCAATTTAAGTAATAGACCAGTAGGGTAAGAAATAACTACTGAAATTATATGTAAGGGGTAACTAGGACCCTTAGAGTTGTGTGAATACTCAAATAAATACGATTAATGAGATAAATCGTAAAGCGAATATTGTACGGTAGATATATGAGATTAAAATATTACGTACGTGTATGACTAATAGGTCGGGCGTGTACCTACTGAATTATGTGATCTTTTAGGTAGAGAGATTATACCTAAATTAATTATGTTAGGGTCCATGAGACATTCCGAACTAACATAAAGATATTATATGTTTGGGGTCGATGAGAAATGCCGAACCAAACTTTGAACTGGTGTCGCGATGAGAGAGTCCCGAACCAGAATATGTGTATATATATATTTTTAAAAATAGTTGGGGCCCATGGATAATTCCGAACCAACTCTCACTTGGGGTCGATGAATCATTCCGAACTAAGAGATCTTTATTTGTGTATATAAATAATTGGGGTCGATGTATCATTCCGAACCAATTCTTACTTGGGGTCGATGAATCATTCCGAACCAAGAGTCCTTTACGTGTATAAAAAGGGCAAAATAGCAATGACTGATATTTAGTATATATTGTGTGTGAAATATATATACTTGATGATATCCTACTTCCGTGTGTTAGTAGATTGATACATATTATGTATTTAAAGATACATACTGAATTGGTAAGTTAAGTAGTGAAACTTAATTACGAAATGCACCTTTAGATAGAGAAAATCTGTTTAGTAATTCAAGTAGTGAAACTTAATTACATAAGCGGGAAGTCAACAATTGTGAGAATTGTAGTAATTTTAGTAGTAAAACTAAATGGTAAGTCTTGAAAAATAACATAGATGAAATGTTACTTGAGTATTAATTAACTTACGCGAGATGTTAGTGAAACGGTTGTACTGTATGGGCGGTATTGGAACTTGGGTACAGATAAGTTCAGTTGACTATTTTGGTTTTAGTTAGCTTGGGAGGTATGGCTAGATAAACTAAGTGTAGAACGTTAGGTGTGCACAAAGGATGAGGGGTGAGTAACTCAAGAGAGTGTAGGAGAACCTAACATGTGTAATCAATAACTGCATTTTATATTGTGATAAACGCTTGCTAAATATTTTCAAAATGTTTTGTGTACTAACTCTTGCTATAAAATATTTTCAAAACCTTTTAGGTGTCCAGCCATAGGGATGCGATGTATGATGATTCTATTCCAGAGACTCGAAGCTGTAGAACAGTGGATGCTTACAGGATTTTGACTAGACGATATCTCTAATTCAGATCTAGTACAGGATCTCACACTCTTCTATGCATGGACTTGTGGTCCAGTATTAGTCTCAGATGTTAGTTTCAGACTAGTGGTTATTCTACTGTTGTTTGGGATTTTTAGCGGATGGTTTATTCGGTAATACTTTTGTTCTGTTGTACTTTTACTTTGTTGTTTGAATTATAGTACATGATTATTTGTACTTTGTTCCACATGGTTGATTTATCTGTTTTAAGAAAGATAAAATTTGGCATCGGTCTAATTTTACTTAGGGGATTAGTAATTAAAAAGTTTTCGACAGTGATGCTAAGAATGAACCATTTGAGAAACCTATTTTAATTTGATAAAGGCCTGATCACCCGATGTTTAATTAGGCGGGTGGTCACTTTATAATTTTTGCAATAAAAAACTTGCCTTATGATCAGTAGGGTCTGATTTCATGGTTGTTGTTGATGTATTTGACACGTTAGAAACTGTCCTAGTATATGTGGAATTATGTTAGGATCATTGGGTCAAAGTTTGGTGGACTATAATGGAGTTTGAAGGTTTGTTAATGGAGGAAAAATCTTAACGAAGAAGACAACTGCGTCTGTCCCTGTTCGATCGATCGATCGATCTCGAACTATCGATCGATCGACTATGTCGATCGATCGAACCCAGCCGTCGATCGATCGACGAAAGCTGTTTCCCAAAAATTTTGTGTTTAATTCTTCGTTGAGTTCGGGAATGAATTAGTATTCTAGGATTTACATTATACTTATATGGGAGTGAGAATAAGACCAGTAGGTATATTATTGAGGTCCGATGAGGCCATTGGGTGTAGGGCTTGGATTACGGACCGAGGAGAATAATTCGATTTAGTAGAGTATCGGGGATTTCGGAAATTAAACTACGGCTGAAGTAAATTCAGTTTAAGTAATAGACCAGTAGGGTAAGAAATAACTACTGAAATTATATGTAAGGGGTAACTAGGACCCTTAGAGTTGTGTGAATACTCAAATAAATACGATTAGTGAGATAAATCGTAAAGCGAATATTGTACGGTAGATATATGAGATTAAAATATTACGTACGTATATGACTAATAGTTCGGGCGTGTACCTACTGAATTATGTGATCTTTTAGGTAGAGAGATTATACCTAAATTAATTATGTTAGGGTCGATGATACATTCCGAACTAACATAAAGTTATTATATGTTTGGGGTCGATGAGAAATGCCGAACCAAACTTTGAACTGGTGTCGCGATGAGAGAGTCCCGAACAAGAATATATGTATATGTATATTTTTTAAAATAGTTGGGGTCGATGGATAATTCCGAACCAACTCTCACTTAGGGTCGATGAATCATTCCGAACCAAGAGATCTTTATTTGTGTATACCCGGGGTACTAGTTGAGTCCCGGGGTAAATTTGGAGTAAACTGAGACCGTTCGGGGGCGTTTTGGTCTTTTAACATAAGAGGGTATGGAGACCTAGGAAATTGAGAGTTTTACATCAACCGTATGATAGATGAATTAGGATTAGAACACCCATGACAACACCAATACCATTACAGAGAAGTGAGTCACAACTTTCTAAGGCAAAAGGAAGAATTGGGAATTTTTACCATCAACTTGTTGGGGAAGAAGGATTGAAGGATGAAGATCATCAATCATCAACAACAACCACGAAATCAGACCCTACTGATCATAAGGCAAGTTGTTTTTGCAAAAATTATAAAGTTATAATACCCATGTGTAGGGTTTTTGAATAGTGTTGTTTAAATCATTATTTTGATTGGAGAAAGATGATATTTATACATGTTGGGATAGGAATCGCATGTAGAATGATTTACCTTATGTAGAGGTTTTTGATTCAGATTAGACTTGATGATTTTTCGGTTTAAAATCTGGATTTTGAATGATAATATGGGAAGAACACCATAACTAGGGTTTCAAGAAATTCTGGATTTTAATTCATCATTTCTTTAAAGTAATTGAAGTTTTGATGTATTTGACACGTTATAAACTGTCCTAGTATATGTGGAAATATGTTAGGATCATTGGGTCAAAGTTTGGTGGACTATAATGGAGTTTAAAGGTTTGTTAATGGAGGAAAAATCTTAACGAAGAAGACAACTGCGTCTGTCCCTGTTCGATCGATCGATCGATCGAACCCAGCCGTCGATCGATCGACGCAAGCTTTTTCCCAAAAATTTTGTGTTTAATTCTTCGTTGAGTACGGGAATGAATGAGTATTCTAGGATTTACATTATACTTATATGGGAGTGAGAATAATACCAGTAGGTATATTATTGAGGTCCGATGAGGCCATTGGGTGTAGGGCTTGGATTACGGACCGAGGAGAATAATCCGATTTAGTAGAGTATCGGGGATTTCGGAAATTAAACTATGGCTGAAGTAAATTCAATTTAAGTAATAGACCAGTAGGGTAAGAAATAACTACTGAAATTATATGTAAGGGGTAACTAGGACCCTTAGAGTTGTGTGAATACTCAAATAAATACGATTAATGAGATAAATCGTAAAGCGAATATTGTACGGTAGATATATGAGATTAAAATATTACGTACGTATATGACTAATAGGTCGGGCGTGTACCTACTGAATTATGTGATCTTTTAGGTAGAGAGATTATACCTAAATTAATTACGTTAGGGTCGATGAGACATTCCAAACTAACATAAAGATATTATATGTTTGGGGTCGATGAGAAATGCCGAACCAAACTTTGAACTGGTGTCGCGATGAGAGAGTCCCGAACCAGAATATGTGTATATATATATTTTTAAAAATAGTTGGGGTCCATGGATAATTCCGAACCAACTCTCACTTGGGGTCGATGAATCATTCCGAACCAAGAGATCTCTATTTGTGTATATAAATAATTGGGGTCGATGTATCATTCCGAACCAATTCTTACTTGGGGTCGATGAATCATTTCGAACCAAGAGTCCTTTACGTGTATAAAAAGGGCAAAATAGCAATGACTGATATTTAGTATATATTGTGTGTGAAATATATATACTTGATGATATCCTACTTCCGTGTGTTAGTAGATTGATACATATTATGTATTTAAAGATACATACTGAATTGGTAAGTTAAGTAGTGAAACTTAATTACGAAATGCACCTTTAGATAGAGAAAATCTATTGAGTAATTCAAGTAGTGAAACTTAATTACATAAGTGGGAAGTCAACAATTGTGAGAATTGTAGTAATTTTAGTAGTGAAACTAAATGGGAAGTCTTGAAAAATAACATAGATGAAATGTTACTTGAGAATTAATTAACATACGCGAGATGTTAGTGAAACGGTTGTACTGTATGGGCGGTACTGGAACTTGGGTACAGATAAGTTCAGTTGACTACCTTGGTTTTAGTTAGCTTGGGAGGTATGGCTAGATAAACTAAGTGTAGAACGTTAGGTGTGCACAAAAGATGAGGGGTGAGTAACTCAAGAGAGTGTACGAGAACCTAACATGTGTAATCAATAACCGCATTTTATATTGTGATAAACGCTTGCTAAATATTTTCAAAATGTTTTTAGTACTAACTCTTGCTATAAAATATTTTCAAAACCTTTTGGGTGTCCAGCCACAGGGATGCCATGTATGATGATTCTATTCCAGAGACTCGGAGCTATAGCACAGTGGATGCTTACAGGATTTTGACTAGAAGATATCTCTCATTCAGATCTAGTACAGGATCTCACACTCTTCTATGCATGGACTTGTGGTCCGGTATTAGTCTCAGATGTTAGTTTCAGACTAGTGGTTATTCTACTGTTGTTTGGGATTTTTAGCCGATGGTTTATTCGGTAATACTTTTGTTCTGTTGTACTTTTACTTTGTTGTTTAAATTATAGTACATGATTGTTTGTACTTTGTTCCACATGGTTGATTTATCTGTTTTAAGAAATATAAAATTTGGCCCCGGTCTAATTTTACTTAGGGGACTAGTAATTAAAAAGTTTTCGACAGTGATGCTAAGAATGAACCATTTGAGAAACCTGTTTTAATTTAATAAAGGCCTGATCACCCGATGTTTAATTAGGCGGGGTGTCACAGATGGTATCAGAGCATCAGGTTCTAGTGTCCATAGGATCTGTACGGCTTACTACGTTTTCAGCATATCGTATGATTGATATAGAGCTCTATCTTAGGATTGTTGTACTCCCCTACATACGTAGTTACGATCTCCTGCTATTTAGTAGATGTAGTGTTATATATACGAGTTCGATTGGGCACGGTACGTCGAATATGGTGGTAGGACCAGCATTGGCGTTAGAAGGACTGCAGGAGGGAGGAGCTCGGCAAAAAGCATGGGGTGTTCGAAGATGGTAATCATAGGAGAGATGACCGTTGTCGAGGTCACTCCTAGCGTGTAATGGAAGTAGATGCTTCAAGGGTTATTGAGGCATATCAGGCATTTTCCAAGTGTCGCGACGGCAAGGGGGAATGCTAATCTAGACCCGCCCAATGCAGTGATAGTGGGAGGGAGTCTGAAGAAATTTTTTATGAGAATGAACCGTAAAATGTGATAAAACGGCGACTTTACATGTTAACCAATGGAAGTAGTATGTCCAGTGGTTTTGGTGTTTAGGATAGAGTAAAAATACTCAGAAGTGAAAATTTGAGTAATTTTTTTAGAGGCAACGAGGTGGAGATACCAGTCACTACATTCGGACCGAGGGTCCGTATACAAATAGAGGAACCTTACAAATGGTTTAACCGCAAAGTTCTCCAATGATGATTTAGAAGCGAAGTGAATGGGAATATCTGAACCCCTCACGTGAAAGCCTGGTAGAGGCCAATCGTGAGAGAGAAATTTATCCTTTTTAGTGAACTTGTACCGATGAGATAGGTATAAAGGAAAAAGATCCCTTGAGAGAATGGACTCTCGAGTTATAATTCGCAATTTTGGTAAAACTCTTCTTGGACGACTTATGTTTATGATGACAATATGGTACTTCCGACAACGTTGAAGTAAATGCTCCTAGGTGGGCAGAGCTAAGGGAGTTTAAGGATTTAGTCAAAGAGTAAGACTGAATGTAAAGGGGCTGGTGCAAGCCATGGGTGAAAACCCACTAGGGGATTTAATGATTATATTCTAAGTTGGGGATTGTTAAGTCTCATAGTGCGTTCCTCTTGGTCAGCAAAACTAAGGGAACCAGGATGATAGTGTTCAGGATTGAGACTACCCAGTCCAAGAGGAGGGGTACCCAAACCGGTCAGTATGGCCTGGAGTCAAGAATTTTTGAAAAGATGTCTAGTGTGGATTCTAGGGCCATGCGTTTTATTTTAGCTTGAAGTTATTTGAAGAAATAATAACTCCAATAAGTTTTGCATTCCGAAGAGGAAAAGCGTGTTATGTCCGGAAACCATCTGAACCACCAGAGCGATGGATAAGGAAGTATAGGAGTTTTAGCCACGAGCGAATGGGGTATATGACGATGCCTCACCTGAAGGAGGGTCGAGCTATCTTTATCCATTAATGTGGGAGACTCCAGAGATTATGGATGTCCCATAGTGATTGATTCCGGTGTGTAGGGACCTAAATGATGTGAGTCAATGTATGTCGTATGACTGCTGAGTGGAGAGATCGAGCTCGCTGTTGTAATTAGTGCTAAGGACTTAGTGATAGTATAAGCGCGGTGCCACTTGAATCCTTTAGAAATATTGGAGTATAGTTGCACATATTGACGAGGAATCGAATTTGGGCATCTCGACTATGTGTTGTTCCGATAATGCTCAGTAAGAATACATGGGGAGAATTCCTTGTTTAAGTTCGGTTGCAAAAGGGAATACGACTGAATTTTTATGCACAACTGGAGAAGAGACATTGTTAGATGCTAGGGCATTAGTGGAGCCGGTAGTGTTGTGGAGAAACACTGAAAGGCTTACCTCACCACGAAGGGATAAGTGGGACTTTGTGGGTAAGGATTTGATTTTTGGTCTACAGGGTATTGAGAATACCCACAAGATTATGGTCACGTCGTGTAGACTAGGCTAGAGTTGAAGAAAAGCATGTTACGGGTGCGACATTTGCAATGTTTTTGCAAATGTACTCAGAGAAAAGGGTGTATGGGCGCCCTAATCAATTGGATACCTTAGACATCCGAGATAGAGGGATGCGGAAATTTTTGTACGACAGTGGGGAAATTAGGAAACAAGTCGTATCGATGAAATGGGTTGAACGTCATGGGAGATAGACGATGATCCAAGATTATATGTGCTGAGAGATCCAGCACACCCTATGGGATGAAAGTCGGTGGGAAACCGTTCAAAGGTTATCTTCATATGGGAGACCTAACTGTGGTGAAGAAGTAGCGCAAGGTGCTACTTGACTGAGTATTGTGAGTGACTTACGTGTTACTAAAATGTTGATTCATATAGAGTAACCAACCCCAAAAAGTGCGCCAATTGCGAAGAGTGCACGGATTGTAAAGTATAATAAACCCGGAGAGAAAGGGGAATAGAGTACCACTTGAGGAAAGATGACGTAAGTGGGAAGCGATGTTGAGGAGAGACATAGTGAGATTGTCTCCAGATACACCTCTAGTTAATAGAGCGAGATAGACTAGAAATGAGCAACCGGAATGTGGTAGTGAAACTACATTTCCAATGATGGAATGAGGAGACAGACTTATAAATTATTGATGGGTTGTGAACATCATAATTAAGCCAACATTTCGTTGGGGTAGCGAAATGGGGTGACTGGGATGGATTAGTATGTAGTTGAAAAGGGAGAGTGCACGGTGCCTCCCTACATGATTGTGAATCAGGATGAAATCCTAAAATTCCACCCTGTGAGAGATGGTCAGGAAGGAATAGAGATAAAGTTTTATTTTGAGTACGTTGTGTTACCTATGACTCAATGTTAGTGAGAAAGAATGAGGATACGCCCTTATGATAGTGGAATTTTGGAGAAGCCCACTTATCAATTCATAGGTTGAATGTATGCCTACAAGAGCATATTTATAGGTATAGTGAGTGCCTATATGGATTGTACATGAGGATTAGGTTCGTGGGTACCGATTACGAACAATACATGTACTTTGAGGTGTGGTTCGAGGAGACATTTCGAACTTTTAGTCCTTAACGCGTGATATGAGGACATTCTATTGGAGTGTGGCATTTTAAGGTATATGAAATGTGAAATATATGGCTCACAAATTGTCTACTCATGTGCGATGAGATATATATACATATATTGGTGCTCGAGATGTGATCCCGAGACAAGTAATTAATAACTATTGGTGATCGAGGTGGAATTCCGAGCCAATGACCCCAAAAGTGTTATAGAAGGGGGGTGATTATAAAATAAGTGTTGATAGTATATGTTATGTGTACAATATATATATACCTATTGATTTTTCTACTTATGTGCGATAGTAAGTGTGCTTAATCTCTGTATTGGGGTCGATGATGTTCCGGACCAATACATGAGGGATCGATTTGGGGTCGATGATTTTCCCGAACCAAATCGATGATAAATATTGGTATCGATGGAAGGTCTGAACTGACATGTGCATTACATTTACCTTGGGGTCGATGGATTCCCGGACCAATGTAAATGATAGGATTATTGGGGCCGATGATTTTTGGCGGACCAATTTTCCTTAAAGTATATATTGTATGTGAAATATATACCTTATAATATTCTACTTATGAGTGATAGTAGACACTTAGATGTTATATAGAGATATACATTAAATGGGTAAATTAAGTAGGGAGAAACTTAATTTCAAGAATTTACGTTGGATTGGAAAAATCTATGAGAAATTAAGTAGTGAGACTTAATTATGATATATGCGGCATGGGTAACGTGCGATAAGAATTTATAATGAAGCAAGGCATGTACTTGGGGCGACCGTTAGGATGTTATGATTTAGTATTGGGTATTAGAGGATGCAATTATACTTAAGGACCTTAGCCTTAATACCAGCCTTATCCTAATTTCGAGGACGAAATTCCTTTGCAAGGGGGGAAGTATGTAATACCCCGTATTTCTGAATATTCCAAATATTCTATTTAATTAGGTTGGAGAATTAAATGAGAAAATACCGGCTTAATTTAAATTACGTAAGAGTAGTAATTTAAATTAAGCCGGTATTTTCTCATTTAATTGTCCAACCTAATTAAATTGAATATTTGGAATATTCAGAAATACGGGGTATTACAAAAAAATTCATATACTTACAAATATGTACATATATCTTCCAGTGAAAACACAATTACTGAAACAATATTTAGCCTGTCTAAACCAAATAAAGAACTTCACATGAAGAAGACTCCTAATACCTATAATTCATGGAAAAATTGAAAGTTACAGAGATGAACTTAAAAAAACATTCATTGAATCCTCGAGATACATGGAATTGTTTCGACTAAAAATCCATATACCTTCATATTTGTACACGAATTGTGATTAATCCTACAAATACTGCATGTGCATGCATCATAGCTGATTGGGATATTTTATCTTTATCGCCTAATCATGATTTAGTAATAGCTACTAGTGACCTAGAAGAGCAAACCAATCTCGAATCATGTCTGCTTTATCCCAAAAATAATAACCAATAAGGAATGAAATTATGAGATTAAAAGAATATAAGAACAATTATCTTAATATTTTAAGACAAATTGAGATATACACAACACAGACACCAGAGGGAAAAAAATACGGAAAGGAAAAATACAGTCAATAAGCTAGTGTACTTAACAATTACATGTTTCAAAATGTTAGTAGCCAAATATATGTTCAATAGTTAGAGGCATAAATTATTCATTGAGAACAAAGCACGTAATAAACTAAGAAATCAAAATTAAAATTGTTACAGACGAAATAAAATTCCAGGGTACCGAATGAAAGACCACACACACACACACACACCCCAAAAAAGAAAAGAAAAATGAACACACCCCTTTCTTCAAGGGAGAAGCTCATCAAAGAAGTAAACATAATTTGGTTTGATGTAACTTACCTTTTACACCCTCTTTTCCTAATATTTTACAATAAATAATACTCCAATAAACACCCTAGTATAATGACTTTACTGTCAGGTGTCAAAAAACACAGTTATTTAATTAGCAAACAAAAATTCAACATAATCAACACAGTAAAATACCAATATCAATAGCATCTATACTAGAAGAAAACCATTGCACAAAAAAGATAAAGGACGACATTGGAACCTATGGAAAGAAGTTCAATTAATATGAAAAGTGACTAAAGAACATAAATCCAAACAAGTAATTATTTCAGGTTTAAATGCCTATCTAATTAATATTTCTAATCATCTTCATGCATCTGCCCCCATTGTTTTGTCGTCAACTAACGCTCCAACCAAACCTTGTCTAACCTAACTAACATCATCATCATCATGTGCCAATGTTGAATCATCCAAACATTGATCACTGCATTCCTATGTTTGATCTTTCATAGTGCTCTCGGTTTTAACCTATTGGCCAAACACATCAAAAAGGTCTCTAGGCTTCATTTTGACAACAATATGACAGTCCTTATCTATTAGGTATTTTACATAATATACTTCCTTTGCCTGAGATGCTAGTATGAACAATTCATCGACTTTTTGGTGCTTAAGATACAACAAATGGTTGAAGTTTACAAGCGCAAATCCAAAGTCATCTTGCTCAATGAGACCTCTATAATTGTCAACCCAGTCACACCTGAAAAACACAAACCTGTAGTCTTTTGAATAATACAACTCAATTATATCCGTTAAAACTCTATAAAAATTAACATCTCTAGATACGGGTTTAGTATTTCTTTCACTTGCGTAACTTTTAGTCATTTCATTTAACATGACTCCACAATTTTGCATGGTTCTTTTCCTCTCACGATCCTTGATGTGATACGTAACGCCATTGGTAATATACCCTGTGAATATTTTTGCCTTTTTCTGAGGACAGATAGCTAAAATCCTAATTTTTTATGATACATCAGCATTCCTTATCACGACTAAAAACCTTTTTACATAGCTGACAAATCATATAAGCAGTGGGATGATTTAAAGAGTAAATAATAGTTGGGTATGCTTCATTATTATTGTCAGTCATATAAATTACCTTTGCCAACCAGTTAACTTTTTTTTCTCTTGAAAATCAAGGATTATGATTGATTTCTAATCTTGAAGTTATATGAACATTAGGTTAACAAGAAAGATATATCCATTACTGTCTTGAGGGAATTTACAACAAAATGCAAAGAGGATCATGAAGAAAATCAGTACTTGTAATGTTGGAAGCACTTGTTTCACTTCGTAGAACACAAATGACAATAAGCTCTATTCAAATTGATATTATGAGATATGTTTCAAATAAATGGATACAAATAATACCAAGTGAATTTTCCACTATGGAAACTCTTATCAAGGTGAATATTCCTCTATGACATAAGATCCATAGGGTATTTATTATCAATTCTACCATTTCCATGATGTTTATAGCCTCATCACTTTATGCTCAAACTGACAAACACCTAATAACAATCAAGAAACCATTTATAAAAAAGCACAATTTGGCAATACTAGCACATTTAGGAACTGATTGAAGCGACCATTATATAACGTTCAATTATGTTCTGCCTTTTACCTGAAACAACAAAACTATGGCACCTTAATCAGGAAACCACATCAAATATAATAAACAACCAATATTAATGGAAACAACACAACTATATTACCTCAAAATTACCACTACTGAACTTCATGCTATTGCCAACACCTCAAAATCACCACTACTGAACTTCATGTTATTGCCAATATCTCCAAAGATTAGACACTAACAAAATACCAAACAACGATAAAGATAGTCACTGTTGACATAACCCATGGTAGATAATAAAATATCATCACAAGGCTTTATATTAGGGGAAAATAGTACAGCAGGTGAGCACTATAACAAATCAAATTCTTACTGTTTTGAACTCTGTAAGATATAGCTTAGAGCTCAAATTGGGATTTTAAAAAATCAAGCATGCACAACGTAAATTGAGGGGAACTGGAGATATAATAAATAAATAAAAACACGTGAAAAAAGGGATTACAAAACTAATTATTCACATAGTACATGTGGTTGTTTAGATAAATCCATCAACTTCTTTAGCCATAAACTGTGTAGTAGGGTATACACGGTTAGTCAATCCATCTCCCCATAGAAGGTGAAATGTAAACATTGATCTAATTCTTCTTCTTAAACTTTTGATTAGTATCAGCTATGATATTGTTTAATGCTTCTATTTCCTTTTAATATTATAATATACACAAATAGTTTGCTAAGAATGTTACGAAATTCTCTAGATGTAAGAATTTTTTCTAGAGGACCTTATGAATAAGGATAACCAATAAGGGTGAGAAAGAAAGTTACTAATATGATACAATACTTAAAGTGATAGTATTAGAAAATATTTTTCAACAAAATTAAATTCAATCTAACAATCTCATGCATATCTTCACATTAAGATTTGTTATCATATAAAGATAAAGGTGAGAGAGGGGAGAAATTAAACAGTTAGACCACATTTATAGGAGTTCAAATTGTTACAATGCCAAGAAAAATTCAAAGATAGAAAATAAAATACAAGGAAAAAAAGAGCAATATCTATAACGAAATTTGTATTATTTGTATCCATTTATCATGGAAAGCAGGTATTATGTGATGTTTTTCACATAGTAAGGAATCATATCTCCCCAAGAAAAACATAATTTCACCACACCCACCAACGTATATAAAATACCTTGTCTTTAAGAAACTCAACAATCAATACACACTCCCAAAGTGAGATTAGGAAATGAATAAATCATTCTACCAAGAATATAAACAAAGTTGCATATGACTAATTACTAAAAATTGAGAAATAAGAAAAAATTAATTGGAGAAAGATGAAGCAAAGCGGGAGAAATAAGAGGTTACCACTATTTTTCATAATTTGATGGAGCTCGAGTTAGGGAAAAAATCAATAATCTAATCTCTGTGGATGGGAATTTGGGGGGAGTAAGAGAGAGAGTAGGAGTTTAAATCATAAATATTTAGGTAGTATTATTTACATGATGAGGTGAAAATCGAAAGCACGGAGGGTTTCACTTTAATTAGTCTTCGATTTTTCCAAGTTTCTTGAGCCATACATGAGTATAGTAAAAAAAAAATATTTACCCTAATCATATTTATACAAATGATAGTCAGAATAATTATATTTACCTAGTAGAAAGCACAAAATAAGGGTTTCACTTAAAGGAAGATAGAATAAGGGTCGGAGGTGCGATAACATTTTGATGATTTTAAAGATTTTATTATCATCGACTTTATCAATTGGGGAATTAGTTTGGTGATTTTGATGTCAACTTTATCAATTGGGGAAAGCTAGGGTTTGGAGGGTACCAAAAATATGTGTGAATGAGGGAAAGTAGTGGAGGGTTTGGAGGGAACCGCGGTATGTATTCAGGCACCAAGAATAGGCGAACCGATGTTTCTATTAAAAAATGAAGAGAAATATCCCACGTTTTTAAAATGAACGTTGTAAATGTTCGACGTGTAATCCAAAGATGACAAAGCTATCGATATTTTCCCTAAAACATCGGTATATCCTCTCTATGTTGATGTTTTTATATGTGTCGCTAAAAAAAGGTCGTAAAATCCAAGTTTTCTTATAATGAGCGCATTTTGACTTAACCCATTAGAAGATGATAAATTAGACACACACCCTAGATTCTAAGACCATCACTTTTTCGTGAAAAATCCTCACTAATTAGAATTTTGACTTGCCTCCTAAATTTTTTGGACAAAAATACCCTCTTTTTTATCCTCTTTCCCAAATCAAAACCTAAACCTAAAACCTCTGAACCACCATCCATGGTAGCAGAGCCCCTCCCCTGCTCGTAAATTGGCACAATAATCCTCCTTTTCTCTCTCCCCTTCTCTCTCATCCCCTCATAACCATTTAAAACATTTAAATGGTGTTTGGGTGTCACATAAACATCTTTTTCCACTTCACCCATGATCATCGGTTGCAACTCTGCAATAGAGCATTATCATGGATTGGCTTGCCAAAATGGTTAAATTACCTAAGCCTCTCTTTTTCTAAGGCGGTGGGGTGGTGTTATATATGTGTTTACACCATATTAACAAAAACCAATGGGGTGTTGTCACGTAATAATTAAATCATCAAAACTAGTTGGATTATTATGTAAAAACATAGAATATTGGGCAGCTCACACGTGTGATACTTAGATCTAGTTGGGATGTGTTAATCAAAGTGGGAACTTACTCTAATTTGAATTGGGACTTTAGTTCACCAAAGAGGGAAAATTCAAATGGATGAGTAACCACCTAGTAGTTACAAGAGGAGTTGTGTTGCATGGGTAAGAAACACTATAAATAAGTAATGAACCCAACAAGGAATGGAGGACTCCCTCACCATAAATGCAATTACAATGCTTTTATCCTCGTTTTATTTTTCTTTCTTTATTGACTGTATATTTTTTAATTCCGCAAGAAGATTGTAAGGTAGTTTTAACCTTTTTCTTTAAAACTTTATTTAAATTTTCTTGCCCTTACATTTGTTGTTGTTTATTTTCCTACAAATCTTTACTTTACTCGCAATTTACTTTCTTGAAAATATTTACTTTCATCCCATTTTCTTTTCTCTTATTTATAAATCTTTACTTTTCATGCAATTTATTATTTTTTTCCTAGTTAATTTCTACAACTTAGCACTCCCTTCAAAGTCTTCCTTAAGGGAAACATAAGTCCTCTTAACTAAGGCATTGAATGCAACACAATCTCTTGATAATTATCACTAGGATAAAATCTTTGGTTGGCAAGACCACAAATATTGCTTGGTATATGCTCGCACTCCTAATTAACTCTCAAGCCAGTAAAAATAACCCAAATATATTTATGGCATGCCCAGTAGGACTCCATCATTTTGTGAAGGTTATAAATGGCTAGGACACATCAAAGCGAACATACAACTGAAAATATCGATGAAATTGGCTCTAAGGGTCAACACATTTCCACTTTAGAACAACTATTGGTTGAAACAACTTAAGAGTTGGGACCAAAGACTCGTAGTAAATAATTGAATATTCCAATAGCTCCTAGAGCCAGCAATATTTATAATACACTAGCAATTTGTGTGCCTCAAAATATTCAATACCAATTGATCAACTAACTAAATCCGATTTTTGATCACTTTGGGAACATGGTACAAAATCTCAACAATATGATCACCATGGTGACCAATAGATTTGCCTTACCTAATAGGATGACAACTAATAGTTAGGTCTATGCAATAAAATTTAGAGCAATTCCAACTACTCAACAAAATCAATACCATAATGCCTATTATAGGCCTAATAATGATGAAACTAATTTTGAAAATAACCTTAGGATATGAGGATATGTTAACACTAATGGTCTAAATGTAAGCAATCTAATAAAAATAATTGGACCATCCGACACCTACCAACAAGTGGGTTACAATAACCCAATGGAGAGAACATTTCTCCCATAGGTAATAAGGGTATGGCCTTATCCGAATAAGACCAATGTAGGCTTCCCAAGCACTTCAAATAATGGAATTATTAATAATCCAGTGTTTGAACCAGAACTTGGAATGTTCGTGAACCCTAAGAGGTTGGATAACCAAACTCCTAAAATATTCTAGCATATGCATTATAATTCATAGCAGAAAGTGCCTCCATAAATTCCACCATCTTGGGTGCAACTAAATCCTTTGGTAAATTAAGTAACTGCCCCATAAAATAAGCAACTGTCTGTAGGTGTAGGTGGGAGTCCTCACCAAAGGTTGATTAGCTGAGTTGATCCTATACTTATCAACTAAATAAGGGAGACAAAGACCTCTCGAAGGACTTCCCATGAAGGACCTCCAATTCTCGAAAGACTCCTCAACAAAATGTATTTGATCCCGTACTTTATTTACCGAATAAGCTTACTTTGTAATATAGGAGAGTTCATTCGATACCCTCGAGGGACCATGCCTGGAAGGGCATGGGAGAGATCACATACTCTATCGAATGACCTCCCTTGGGAACCTCGCAGAGACATAGTTTGGAGGATTGAGAGAAATTTAACATTGGGAAAGAAATAGCCAACCCTCTTGGCACACTTAGGTAAAACTTCACTCAGCACAAATGGTTGCTCGAGCTACTTCTAGTCGAGCTATTATGACTCCAACCATTCGGAGGAACCTCCTCGAAGAACCCCAATCTTGTATCTTTTACCTAGAGATAGTTCCTAGCCAACAAACACCATACCTAATGCTCGAGCTACCTTGCAGCCGAGCAACCCTAAAACCATACCCCATCCATTCGGTTGATATGACCACACTTCTAGTGGGGTCACGGTTCACCCACTTCATGAAGTCATAATGTATGGCATCTAGGAACTCAAAGTTATCGCACTCAAGTGAGTTTATCCTTAGGATGGCAGGCCTAGTCAATCAAATCTGATTTCATAGTCATTCTAAGGTAAGCCTTTGAGATGCCCCATCACATCCTCATTAATGCCACCATGCTTCTAACTGGTTGAGAAGTTTCTCGCCAACATATAATATCCCATGCATTTAATGCAATATCTTTGACATTAATGCTACGATTTTTACCATTTAATGTCGGTCAATCACATTTAATGCCAGTAAGGTTACTCGAATAACCTTGCCTCCATATAAATAGACCAACCGAACAGTTTATAAGGACGAAAATCTTGATCTAGAATTGTTGTTGGATTTCCCTCATACACGAGATCTTCTGTGAGAACACTGATTGTTCGAACATTCCTCCCACACCCATTAATGTCCTTATTATTGGGCACTAACTGAGTTTGAGGTTCCTGCCATGCCTTTATTTCGACAAGAGTGCTTGCTCTTGCTCCCTCATACCAAGTCACTTGCTAGTCCAACTCATTTATTGTATTTATAGTGCATTTATAATGTAAACATCCCATTTAATACTAGCTTGAGTGTTGAATGTTATTGTCTCTCTTTCCCTCATTTATTTTCATTATCAAATACTGTCTTGAGGATTAATCCCTATCTTAATAAGGGGTTACGCCTCGCTTGATACTAACTGTAATTCAAGAACTTACATCTTACATTTAGTGACTCTGCTGAGGAGGTATTCTCTTTTGAATAGATTCCAGAGGATAATACTGCTAGGACCATTGATTTTGACGCCCTGCAACGTGAAGAAGAGGAAAATCTCATTGTATTGCCTAAAGGAACAATAGGAACACGAGTGGAACCTAGCACGTCTGCTATTGGCATGACGAAGACCACCAGCATGCAACCAGGAATAAGTCGAGTGCAAATGATGGGGCTCGTGGGTTTATTTACGGAGTTCATCAAAACCCCAGCAGCCTAGGCGATATTGGGAATCACTTGATGAGAAAATTATTTCATGACACCACCAGCGGGAATACCACCTCCCTCTATCAAATGAGGGTTGCCACACCTACCTTCAGTAATGTTCCTCCCCCTGCTCCACCTCCTATAATCCCGCTTGTAACAACAGGGCCAACAATGAAAGGCCAGAGAATGGCTTCGATGGCACACGCAATGACTGATGGCATGGGGAAGAGTGCACCTACTGTGCCAGTGATGCCTTCCATGGTGGTAATACCGCCAACCAACTCCCCACCACCCAGCATGGAGGAAATAAAGAAGGAGCTTTTCAAATTTATAGCAGTGCCCAAGGCTATAGGAGATAGTTCCTCAGTTTATGATGACTTTCTCACTCTGTACCCGGAGGAATATAATAACTAACCCTAACCAGTAGGGTATATTCCACCCATATTTAAAAAGTACACATGAAAGGGTGCAAACCCCAAGGAACATGTGAAAAGGTTCATTGAGAGCCTGGGAGCCTATTGTAATGACAAAAAGCTGAGATTGAGGGAGTTTTTAAAATTCTTGACAAAAAAGGCCACACGTGGTACTCCCACTTGGCCCCACATAATGTAGCCTCCTCAGACGAATTGCATGTTTTATTTGTACAAAAGCTCTGTTTGGCTGAGGATGATTTTACACTCACGCAACTGACAAGCAAGAAACAAAATCCGGTAGAAGATGTTGTTGCCTACATCAAGAGGTTCTGCGAGCGCTCTCTAGATATGAGAGTGGAAATATGAGAAGATAAGCTTTTGCAAGTTTGTCCAGAAGGGTTGTTGCAAGAATATATCTACCACCTAATCAACTAAACACGAGAAGGTACGTTCGCAATAAGGAATATTGCCCTAGTGGTAAAACCCCCACCACCCCACCTACCATGTCACGTTTATTGCTAAGATCATAAGCTACCTTGGGGAGGGAAATACCCTCAATGGTAAATTACACAGATGATGGAGGAATGGTGGAAGGTGGTGGTGGTCGAGGAATAAGGGGTAGACGCAACAAAAGGAGATTTAAAGGCGAAGAGGATCCCCTCGAAATATCATGCACGGTGGAGAAAGCTTTAAACCTATATGATCTCATGGTTCGAGATAAAGTTTGTAGACCAACCAACACTAGTACAGCGCAACTCTCTCAAGAAGACATAGCGAAGCCAAATTATTATGCACTTCACAACAGGGTGAACCACCCAACCAAGCTATGTTTTTCACTGAGGAGATTGATCGACCATCATGTGAAGAAAGGAGATATCGAATTACCCCAAGGCAATGTGAATGACAATACTCTACCATCTCATGGGACCCATATGGTAAGTGCTTTTGACGTAGAAGCTGAGTAACTATTGAAGGAGTAGTGCATCTTAGAGAAATACTTAAAGGAATCTTTGGAGGAGTTCACCTTCGAGTTGGCTCAGTTGCGATTGGATGATGAGACAGATGAAGAGGATGGATCGAAAGATGAAGATGATCCCATCGAGAGTTTGAGCAAACAAATGGGATCATGTTCCCTAAAAGAATTTAACACATTGATAGCCTATGATGAGGCTGCTTAAAGAGATATAGAGGAAGTTTACAAAGTAGAAGAGGAACAAATGGACCCTTGGGTTGAATGCGTAGCAGTTGCACGCTTGCAAAAGTTTGGTTGGTTCTTCGATCCGACTGGGCTCCTTGAGAACTCACGACTGGAAGTCACGTGAGCCATCTTGGAGATTGCCAAGAAGAACATGGTGCCAAACTTAAAATGGAAGCGTCCCATGGCCAAGCTAGTGAGACGGTATCTCTCTGAAGTTACGTTTTTAGAAGCAGACAGATTGGTCAGGTATCCTCATAACATGCCTCTTTATGTTACGGCCTCTGTGAATGATTATGTTTTATCTCATGTGTTGTTGGATGGAAGGGCATCCATTAATAGAATGCCCATCGAATATTTTTATGCTACTGGCCTGTCTGAAACAAAGATAGTACTGCATTCATTGGCAATCTCAGGGTATGGCAGTCAGTCATCTAAATATATGGGGTATATTAGCAAGGGCATCACAATGGGTAATATCACTTCCCATATTAAATTTCACATTATGGACTGCGAGCCATCGTACCAACTTCTAGTCGATAGGGTGTGGATGCACAACCATGGGTTGGTGCCCTCTACTTACCATCAATGTGCCAAGCCAAACATAAAGCGCAAGGAGGTGGTGATTCGAGCATCTAAGAATCCTTTAGCAAAAGAAGAAGCGCACTTGGTAGATGTTGCCTTGTACACTGAGATGTTCGAGGAGGCTACGGTGGTAATAAAGTAAGGATTCCAAGCACTCAAGAGAGAGAGTGTGCACCTTCTCAGCCAATGTTAACCTATGAAGAAAAATGTGATCAGGAGGCGGTAAGGCCCACCAGTTTGTTAAAATAGCTGCGTGATCAAATGACGCCACGCATTGATCCGATTGAACATCAGGTCTAGACCCAGAGCATTCTCAGTAGGTATTTTGTGAGAGAGTTAGAAGAAAATTATCATAAGAAGCCTCATAGGGAAGAAAGTTCTCAACAGTGTAAGAGAGTAGTTCTGCCTAATTGCAGAATTATTTATAAGTTATGAAGGTGTGAGTGGGAAGCTGAAGGACTGGACAATGAGTCCGACTCGGTTTATGAGTGTTTCTTAGTATACAACCAAGGGCGATTCTTGGTGATTAACAACTTGAGCGTCCAAGAGGTAGAGAAGGAACCTGAGTGCATGAAAGACAGACCTAAGCCACAAATTCAAGAGTTAGAGAAGATAAATTTGGCTAAGGAGGGTGATGACTCTAGCCCTATATTTATCTCGAAGGATCTAGAAGGGGCAACTAGAGAGGATTTGATCAAGCTGCTCCAAGAATTTAAGGATGTCTTTACGTGGAAGTATATCAAGATGCATGGGGTTGACAAGGAGGTGAGCTACCACAAGTTGAATGTTTTGTCGTCGGCCATCCTAGTGAAGTAGGCCACCGAAATGTACAAGGCATAATTAGATTTAAGGATCAAAGAAGAAGTTCAAAGGCTGCTTACAGTTGGCTTCATTGTTTCCATCTAGCACTCGATTTGGCTATCCAACATTATGCCCATAGGAAAGAAAGGCAAGAGCTAGATCCGGATCTGTGTAGATTTCAGGGACCTGAATCGAGCATGCCCGAAAGACGAGTTCCTATTTCCTTCCATTGATATCTTGATCGATGAAACTATGGGGAATGAGATGTATACCTTCATGGAAGGTTATATGGGGTATAACCAGATTAAGATGGACCAGTTGATGCGAGAAGACTACTTTTCGAACTCCTTTGGAAAACTTTATGTACACTGTTATGCCTTTTGGCTTGAAGAATGCAGGAGCCACCTATCAGAGGACCATGATGGATATCTTCCACGACCTCTTCCATGAGATGTGGAATTTTATGTCGATGGTCTGGTAATCAAGCCCAAAAAATAGACTTCGCACTTAGATTATTTGAGGAAGGTGTTCACCCAATGCAGAAAGTATAAGTTGAAAATGAACCCTCTCAATTGTGCGTTAGGGATACAAGTGGGAAGTTCCTCAAGTTTATGGTGAACCAAAAAGGCATACAGATGGACTTGGATAAGCAATAGGCCATGCTTGATATACCAAGGCCAAAATCAACTAGGGAGTTGAAGAGCTTCTTAGGGAAAGTCTCCTACTTAAGGAAGTTCATGCCAGGGCTGGCTGAGGTGACTCATCTGCTAATGGAGCTGCTAAGAAAAGGCTCTAATTTTTCTTAAGAATAGATGCACCTGGATACCATGGACTAGCTGAAGACACTCCTCACATCTCCTTAGACGATGATCCCCCCGAAGGTAGGTATCCCTTTATGTCTATATCTCACATCTACTGAACGATCTATTGGAGCATTATTGGCCTAATAGATGGACGGTATAGAGAAGTTTATTTATTACTTTAGTAGGATTATATATGGGCTAGAGGACAGATAGACTAGCATCGAGAGGCACTGTTTAGCCCTTGTATTTATAGCAAAAAAGCTTAGGTAATACTTATTGTCGTTCACAATCCTCATTGTAACTAGATGTGATCCTATAAAGTTTTTGTTTGCTAGAACTGTACTAGTAGGCATGGCAGTCCAATGGTTCTTAATTCCCTCAAAGTATAATCTTAAATGCATAGTCCCTCGAACTATCAAGAGCCAAGCTTATTCAGACCTCTTAGCTATCTTTCCATCTAGGTTGTTCTAGGCACCTGTAGAGGAGTTTCTGGGGGATGATCTTCAAGATAATTTTGTAACAACCAGACTGGATGATTGGAGCATGGAATTTAATGGCTCTTAGGTTGAGAAAAAAAGAGGAGCAAGCATCATTCTGAGAAACAATAGGGAAGAAATTCAATTGTCCTTTAAGTTGGATTTTAGGTGTTCGAACAATGAAGTTGAATATGAGGCATTGGTATTGGAACTACTCGAAGTCCTGAGAAGGGGAATCCAGGTGCTCACGATAAAATGGGACTCCAACTTGGTGGTTAAACAAGTGACGGGTGAGTTTGCTTTGAAGAACATGAGCTTGGCACCCTATCGAACGATCATATAAAGGTTGCTCAGATAATTCGAAGTGGTGAAGATCAAAAGAAACCCTCGAATGATGAATCGGTATGCTGACACCTATGCCATTATCTCCCAAAAGATTTCTTTTAAGGGAGATTCAACAGTAGTTCGAATCACCAAGAGGATAGCTCCCTCGACCAGACTGGAGATGCTACCCACAAATGATAGAAATGATTGAAGGGGTAAAATAAGGAAGCAGTTGGAGACAGGAGGTTGACTATCCAGACAGTGAGCTAGGGAAAAATAAGGCTCACTGAGTTTAGTTGACCTCACAGTGTATTTTATTGCTATAGGCAACTTATACTATAAAAATAAAGGAGGTTGGTTATATAGATGTGTGGACATCAAAGAGTCCAAGAGAAAATTGATCGATGTACATTAAGGCGGTTGTGAAACCACTGAGGTTCCCTTGTATATAAGGGTCCAACAAGAAGGTTACTTTTGGCTTTCGATGAGGCAAGATGACGCGATGGTACAAAAGGAATGTGGGAAATGTCAATTGTTTTATCGAGCAGGGGAGTGAAACTTCATCAATCAACCTCAAGACTGGAGGCAACCATACATGGATATGATAGTAAATGGAGAAATGCAGACAGACAAGGATGGTGCTACGAGGCTAAAGAGGTGAGCGCCCAGATATTAAGTCCAAGAAGGGTAGTTGTACCGATGAGGCTATCATGACAGGCCTTTGAAGTGCATCAGGGGGGAGAAGCTGAAGTAGGCCCACGAGCGAGCCAGGACACATTGGAGGAGCCAAACTTTATAATCAACTTATGACTTTGGGGTATTACTGGCCTACGATGGAAAAAGACTCGACGGAGTTTTCGTGCAAATGCAAGGCTTATCAGCTGAACAGGAATGAAATTGGGGATTTTATACATGAAATATGTGGACCATTAGCCCAGGGTTGTAGATCCCAATTTATAGAAAGCCTTATCTAGAATGGGTAGATAGTATTGAACTTCCTAATGGCTTTAAGTTCCAAACCTTTACTATTTTCTCAGGGGATGGGTGTTAATCCAAAGTCGAACACATTTCTAGGTTCACTAGTCAATGTGCTAATGCTAGAACAAATGATTACTTAAGGCTACATTTGTTTTCCAGTTCCCTCACAGATGCAGCTTTCCATAGTTCATAAGTTTTCACGAAACTCTGTTCAATCTTAGTAACAAATGGAAGATGTGTATAATGCCCAATTCTTCCAAACTGAACCAGATGTTTCCATGGATGACTTATCCAGACTAATCTAAAATCCCGATGAAAAGATTACAGCATTCATAAAAAGGTTCAAAAGGACAATGAAAAGGTGAAAAATAATTTTCCCCGTGTTAAAATTTGTAAAATTGGCTCAAAATGATTTAGACTTTTGGCTTCAAAAGAAGTTTGATGGAATTAACTTCCAAAGTGTCCAGATATGAGGCTCTACTTGAAGAAGAGAATTCTCTTCTTAAAGAAGAGTATGAATGGAATACTTTTTCCTTCAAAACACATTATAAAGATCGTGATTTTGAAGTTGATGTTTCCTGAAATTATATAAAATGAAATAATAATATTTGAACCATTGATTCGAAAGGATACTATAGCATAATCCTTTGCACCAAAGTCAAAAGGAATGACTAAAAAATACTCTTTTGACATTACTAACGCTGATGAAATTTTTTACTTTCTCTTAAAAGCTAGAGTGTTAAAACCACTTGATGATGCTAAAAAGTCACATGAAATCAAAGGGAAAAATTAATGTAAATGGCATAATGTGTTTTCTCATTAAACTAATGCATTCTCTGTATTTCGTGATATGATGTAAGAGTTAATCAGGTGGGCGATCAAATTCCCTATAAAAGATGAAAGCACAATGAGGGTAGATGATGACCCCTTCCCCAAGGTAAAAGAAGTGGGGACTATTATGCAATCAATCCAAATGCCTAAAAACAAAGGGCATATATAATTCAGAGTGAAAATTAAGACTGAGTCTGAGGCCTCAAAGCCAGAAGCTATTGAGGATCCTGATCAAAAGGTAATGAGGCACCTATGCATCAGATGTGGGGAATATTATGTTGAGATGTGCCAATTGGTGGCTTTAAAGAAGAAGCATCAACAGAAAAAAAAAATGGGCGTAATGGGAATTTAGTCAAGGCCCCAATGTTATAAGATCAAGAGGTTCAAAGAAAATCTTCTAGGAAAGTAAGACCATACTTTGGTCATTTTCATCCCCAGGGGAATGCTAAGATACCAAGAAATAGTACATCAGGTAAGGCTTCAGAGAGGACAAATCTCACCAACACATGGTAATTTGGGGCTAACCAAGGCTCCAAAATTTGTTCCAGCAGTTAAAGGTGTACCTAACTGGTTTGTGGCTCAAGATATAAAAATTGGTCAGTAATTCAATGATATGCCAAGGATACCAAAGGTGGTAAAATCGAATTAAGTGGATCCAGGTATGTGGAATGTAGTGCAGCAACCCAAATCAAAAAGGAGAGAGACAAAAATTATGATCTCTCAAACTCAGTAAAGGAGAATCGAAAGCAAAAATGGGGTCTGGAAAAATGTCATTGAGTTGGTTCAAAGTAGTGGACCGGAGGACTTTGCTTCGTCATCCTCAAAGACAAAACCAAGGTTTCATAGGGAAATATAGTGGAGTCAAACATTTTCTCACCTGTTGGCAGAGAGACTGAAGGCTTTAGAGAAGACTATGAACATGGATAAAGAGAGTTCATATAAGGAAAGATGTTTGAATGAAGAAGATAAAAGAGAAATTATAGTAGTTAATAACCCATCACCTGTTCAAGAGGTTGAACAATAACAAATCATACAATTTGTCTCTCTGCCTTAGTAAGTGTCAATCAATATGGCTATCATCCTTCCCAAGAGGTTCGAAGCGGAAGGACACTAAGAGGTAGCCAACATGGAAGTGGATGAAGAACGTGAATCCGAGGTAGATAATTTTGATATATTTGTCTCTACTCTTGATATTATATATGGGTTCGAAGTACCTACTAAACACATGACATATCATATAAAGTCTTTATTTATAAAAGCTTGGATAAATGGTGTGCTTGTCAATAAAATATTAGTAGATGATGGTGCAGTTGTCAACCTGATGCCATTTTTCATGTTGCCCAAAACTAATAAATAAAATTCTAAATTGGTAGAAACTCAAACTATTATCTTAAGTTTTTTTGGAGATAAAAAATATACCAAAGGTGTACTACCAGTTGACATTGAAGTAGAAACCAGAAAATCAAAATTACTTTCTTTATAATTAAAGCCATACCTAGCTTTAATGCATTACTACTTAGAGATTGGATGCATTCTAATAAATGAATTCTTTCTTCTATGAATCATAAATTAATTTTGATGGAGGAAGGTAGGCTTATAGAAGAAGTGGAAGTTGATCCACTACCTTTCCATACTAGTTCTAACTATGTCGAAGTAGGTCTCTACTAAGAGAATGTGGTGCCGATAAAGGCAGAGGCTTTCGTGCCAAAGGCGTCAGAAGGGTTAGTCTCCAAGAAAAGTTGAAACGATCTGGTTTTTGTCCTAATGGGTCCAACTGAAGAAAATAAAACAGTGGTTTAATGGTCGATATGCCCATTAACATTCAAGAGGCCAATGAAAGTTTAGACATGGTTTTATATAAGTTTAAATATTTATAATTGACCACTAGTCTGGGTGAAAAAAAGACCTTTAATTGGGCTGACTATGTCTTCGAAGGGGATGTAGAGAATGAAACTTCTCAGAATAATAGTGAATAATTAAGTTCACTAATAGAGTATAAATAACTGACAGTGAATCAACCAGATCCCTTGATTGAAGTCAATATAGGGACATAGCAAATCAAGAGAATCACCTACATCAGTGCAACTCTCAGCAAAGAAGACTAAAAATTGGTCATATACCTTTTACACGAGTACAAGGACTGCTTGTTTGGTAGTATGATGAACTATCTATCTTAGATAGAAAATTGGGGGAGCACAAACTGCCAATCAAAGAAGGCTACAAACTTGTATACTCATGATGCAAACTTTTCAGGTTTAGCTTCTAACCCTTTGTCAATTATGGATAAAAAGGGGGAGGGCATATTAAGGGGGAGTTTTATTCTTTCAAACTCCATGTGTCACGGTATTTTATTTGCTTCATGTGTGTAGGTATTTTTTTTGCATTGATGATATCATGTACTACACTGTGAAGATTTTTAGTAGAGATAAAGTTGCAAGGGTCTTTTCATTTTTGGGTTTCGAAGGGACATTAGTTGAACTTTTCTTAGGGGTTATTTTTTTGGTTTTGTGTTTTGTACTGAAATAGACAAAGGGAAAGATTTGTAAGAGCATAATTTAGTATTTTCTCAACATGTTTGTATTTTGGCATATTCCGTTACACCGCTAAACTATCATGTATATTTTCAAAAAGCTTCAATCGAAGATAAATTAGTGACTGAATGCATTAATCGAAGGACGAGGAGTTGATATCATCACTACAATCTTTGGAGAAGGTATATGAGGTAAATTTAATATTAACTTATGTTCAGTGGTATTTTTAAACATATTTGAGTCCTAATTTTTTTTCCAAAAGTCTTTTTAATTTTTTTTATGCATCTCGTTCGAACGAGATTGAGCTCGTTCGAAAGAGTTAATACAACTTATTGGATAGCCGTTCGAATGAGCTTCAAATATGAATTTTTACTCTCATTCTGGAAAGTCATTTGATCTCTCATTTGATAGATGTTAGAACGAGTTCTGAAGGTCGTTTGAACGAACCAATGCGGATTTTGTTTTGTAGTTGGTTTCAAACTCAATCTTTTTAGTCTATCTCTTTTATATTTTCAACCTATTTAAGAGGTACAAACCTATACTTTGTTACAAGAATTTTTTAACCTATTTTTTATTCAAGAACTTTGGTTTTTCAAAATCCAAAATCCTTGGATATTTGTGATCACTTTATCAAACCCACAAGAACACATCACTTGTTCAAATCCCTAGGGAGTTCATTCTTCACTGCTGACGAAAGGAAAGGAGTTTCCTGAGGCTGATCGGTGGATACCGAGGCTAGTGGAGCTTGGTATGGGGCGTTGCTGGATCTGCATTGTTATATATTATCAACAAAGAATGATATTAAAGTGTAATACTTAGTGGTTATCTAAGTATGTAAGTCTGTTTGTATCTTATATAATACCTTAGTTGAAACAGTGATGAAAAGGGTTTTTTTCCGAAAGGGTTTTATCCTCATATCTCATGTGATTGTTTGTTTGTTACATTAGTTTAAATATCTTTCATGCTTAGTTTTACCTAATTAATCAAGATAAAATTGGATTAAAATTGAACTTGGCTTATTTGTAACCTAATTTACGGATTCTACTGTTAACTATATAATCGGACCACTCTGCACATTTTTCACTAATGCATTAGGAAAGACTAAAGTATTTTTTTCCTTTATTAAAGCTAAAAGACCAAGAAGATATGGATTAGAAGGATGAGAATAAGCAATCTTTCCAAACACTCAAGAGGTACCTCGTCAAGCCACCTCTTTTGGCTCCTCCAAGAGGAGATAAGACACTAAAATTATACATTTCAACCTCTTATTATCCCATTGCAATTTTATTGCCTCAAGACTATAAAGACCATAAGGAAAAAGTTATTTATTACCTTAGTGGGGTATTAAATGATTATGAATGTAGATATTTTGTAATAGAAAAACTTTGTTTAACCTTTTACTTTGTTGCTAAGAAATTGAGGTACTATATGTTGCCTAAAGAAGTTTTCATCATTTCAAAGTCTGATATGATTAAATACATGCTAAGAAGTCCTATTATATGAAATATAATTAAAAAATAGGTGCTATCGTTGTCAGAATTTTGTTTGCATTATATGCCTCAAAAGGAAGTAAAAGGCCAAGCCTTAGTTGATTTCCTAGCATTTCATCCATGTGAAGATGAATTAGATGGGGAATATGAGATAGGTTGTGTATCGTTATGTATACATTTGGGATTCCATAAACCATCCCCAGATAATGAAACTATCTTTGAATCACAAATGATGTTAGAATTCACTTCAAGGCTAGGAATAACATTAATAAATTCAGCACCATACTTTACTCAATTAAATGGCTAAGGTGGGGCCACTAAAAAAGTAATTAAATATAATTTAAGCAAAGTAATTGAGAAGAATCCAAGATATTGGCATAATTTGTTGCCAGATGTTTTGTGGGCTTATAGGACTTTTAAAAAGTCGAGTATTAGAATAACCCCATATGCCTTAACTTATTAGCATGATGTTGTACTACTAGTGGAAATCACTTTAAATTAATTGAGAGTTAATGGCCGTCATCAAGCAACGTACATGAAATTGTAAAACATATATAAAGATGCCATCTTAATCCAAAAATAAAAATTAACAGACAACTAAAATAAGAAAATGAAACATGTCACCTTTAAAGAGGGGATTTGATTTGGAAAACTATCATGCCTAGAGGTTTGAAGGATCCTGCTTATGGAAAATGATCCCCAAAATGGGAAGGGCCATTCCATATTCATAGAGTATTTAAAGGAGGATCATATCATTTAAGAAACATTAATGGTTATATTCACATGAGAAAGGCAAATGCCAGATTGTTAAAGCTTTATTATTTAACCATTAGGGAAGCAAGGAACAAGGAACAAAATGCATAATTTCATTAAGATATTGGAAAAATTGTATATTATGAAAGTGTTTAAATACAAGATGTGGCCATCATGAGATCTTCCTCCCTCTCTCGCCCCGGGGTTCTTTAGGAGGAAAAGGAAGAGGAGAGAAAGGTCTCGCGCCCCTTGCTACATTGTGGGGTGCTTCGGTCGTTGAGGTGATGTAAAGAGATAGAGTCACCAGCCTATTTTTCATAAAATAGGCAAAATACATATCGTCGCTTTGAGAGAGCGACATCTAAGACAAAATGATGCTTGCGAAACCAATAGTTCATAGGCTCGAGGGCTAAGTTACGGAATGGAAAGGTGTTAGGAACCCATCCCTCTCTTTCGGTCTCTCATGGGATTATGTTACTATTTTTCTTAATTTCTCCATGAAGTGTGTGTGCATGTATATATAAGTGGAGATTGGAATCGCTCAACTTGCACCGTAAAAAAGATGGCATGAGGTCATTTAAAGGAATGATTCCAAAATAATAATTAAAAATATGATGTGTGCACTTATCGAGATATTGATCGTTATGATGAAATGATAATATATGTTAGATAAGACGCAAGTATGAATCACAAGTATGATATATATGAATAATGTATGGATAAAATAGGAAAATGATGAAAATATAAAAATAGGAAAATAGGATTCGAGTCTCGGGTTTTAGCCCGACACGCCTACGTAGCCTATAAAGGAACCAAAGTCCATGTAGTTTTCATGCGGCACAAGGGTGGGGTTTATCCCATAGATTAAAATGGGAGTTTATTATATATGTGTGTGTAGAAAAGATATTTTTAGTTTTGAGAAAATGTGGTGAACAATTCTGCAGGAATTTATGGGTGTAACCCTTTTTTTCTTTTTTTTGGTTCTTTTATAGAAAATAAATTATGTGCAATATAACTAATAAAGGATGAGGTATTAATGTGTATGATCAAAAGTAAAATCTAAGTCGAGAATTTCTATAACTAATGCGAAAATAAAAAAATTTAAAGAGAGAAGGATGTTTGGACTTTCTTTGGAGACTTGAAGCTTGGCCTTAATCCTTGATGAGCTTGCTTTATAAGTTAGGATGGATGTTGGTCAAGAGAGAGGGATATTTTTTCTAAATTGGGTATGAAAGTGATGGGAATGAAAGGTGGGGAAGAATTTCACACAAGGAAACCTTATTGATTGCAAAAAATGTTGCTGAGATCATTGATATTGATAGATTTAGGGTCCCTTTCGAAGTGAGATCATGATCTCCTTATATAGGGTAGGGTTACTGTAGATCATAATAGTCCTTGCCCTACTAATCAGCAGGTAGTCCCAGATACACTGTCGATAGGCACGAAAATGGACCTGCGTTTTGGCAGTCTCGTGTAGATTTTCTAGAAAAACTATCGTAAAATGCAATTCATAATTACAAATCGTGCATGGAGTGTACCATTAAAAAAATAATTCAAGGATCTTTAATAATCCTTCTGACCGCTCCTAGGTCCGAAAGTTGACTTTGGGTCAAACGGGGCTCGGAAGCGTCTTCAGTACTTTGGACGGAAGATCATCGGACGATAATGGGTCGTTCCTCTGAACTATAAGTCTGAATAGCACACGGGGCAGACCGTTGGAAAGAAGATTTATATCCCTTCAAAGATTCATTGATCTTTCGCTCAGATGATGGATTTTACTAGAGTCAAAAGAGTCCCGAGAGTGCCCGATGACCTCTAGATTGGTACTTGGAGTATGGCCTAGGGTTTGTAGTGAATGGGGAGTTTCTAGGGACCTAAGGAGAGACTTAGGGGGTCTTCGAATATGGTGTCTACATATCCCCTAGACGAATGAGCTTGGAACAAGTGAAAGCCATTGAATAGACACCACGTGATGTTTTGGGGGAAAGGACAATTATGCATACCTAAAAGGATGAGGATGACTATTTCAGAGGGGCCAGGTCAATTTCTAAGTACCCAAGGAAGTGTTGGGGATAGTTGATTCTGAGGGATGAGGCATATCCTAGGACCTTAAATCGGATCAAACAATTTAGAGGGTCTAGGCCAATTCTGAGGACTTTAAGTAGAAGCAACCAATTTCGAGGGTCAAGGTCAATTCTGAGGACCTTAAGTGGGAGAGACCAATCCTGAGGGTCGAGGTCAATTATGAGAACCTTAAGCGGGGAGAGACCAATTCTGAGGGTCGAGATCAATTATGAGAACCTTAAGTTGGAGCAACTAATTCTGAGGGTCGAGGTCAATTCTGAGGATCTTAAGTTGGAGCGACCCATTCTGAGGGTCGAGGTCAATTTTGAGGACCTTAAGTAGAGAGCGACCAATTATGAGGGTCGAGGTCAATTCTAAGGACATTAAGTGGGAGCGACCAATTCTAAGGGTCGAGGTCAATTCTGAGGATTTTAAGTGGGAGCGACCAATTCTGAGGGTCGAGGTCAATTTTGAGGACCTTAGATGGGAACAACCAATTCAGCGGGTCGAGGTTAATTATGAGGACTTTAGGTAGAGCAACCAATTCTAAGGACCTTAAGTTGGAGCGGCTGATTCTGAGAGTTGAGGTCAATTCTGAGGACCTGATGTGGGAGCGACCAATTCTAAGGGTCGAGGTCAATTCTGAGGACCTTAGATGGGAACGACCAATTCTGAGGGTCGAGGTCAATTTTGAGGACCTTAAGTAGAGAGCAACCATTTTTTAGGGTCGAGGTCAATTCTAAGGACCTTAGATGGAGAGCGACCAATTCTGAGAGTCGGGGTCAATTCTAAGGACCTTAAGTAGAAAGCCACCAATTCTGAGGGTCAAGATCAATTTTTAGGACCTTAAGTGGAAGCGACCAATTCTGAGGGTCGAGGTTAATTCTGAGGACCTTAGATAGGAGCGACCAATTCTAAGGGTCGAGGTCAATTCTGAGGACCTTAAGTAGGAGTAACCAATTTTGAGGTTTTCGATCAATTTTTAGGACCTTAAGTGGGAGCGACCGATTCTGAGGGTCGAGGTCAATTCTAAAGACCAAGTGTAAAGAGCAATCGATTCTGAGGGACAATTTTAATTTTGAGGACCTTAAGTAGAGAGCGATCAATTCTGGGGTCAAGGTCAATTCTGAGAACCTTAAGTATAAGCGACCAATTCTGAGGTCAAGGTCAATTCTGAGGAACTTAAGTAGATGCGACCAATTCTAAGAGTCAAGGTTAATTCTGAGGATAATAAGTTTGTGGCGTCCAATTCTACAGGTCGAAGTCAATTTTGAGAACCTTAAGTTAAGGTGACCAATTTTGAGGGTTGAGTTTAATTCTGAGGACCTTAAGTAGGAGTGACCAATTTTTAAGGTCGAGGTCAATTCTGAGGACCTTAAGTTGGAGCGACCAAATCTGATAGTTGAGTTCAATTTTAAGAACCTTCAATGGGAGCGACCAATTGTGAGGGTCTAGGTCAATTCTGAGGACCTTAAGTAGGGAGTGACCAATTTTGAGGGTCGAGGTCAATTCCGAGGACCTAAAGGGACAAGCGATTAATTCTGAGGGTCGAGGTCAATTCTAAGGACCTTAAGTTGTAATTTGGGGGTTTACTCTCTGGGGAGTCTTTGTTTTATCTTTTTTGAGATTCAACTGGGGAAAAGACATCTATCTGGGGATTATGTCTTTTTGAAAAGAGATAGCTTTGTTCGGGAAGCTAAAATTCTTAGTCTATAAATTCCGCTGGGGAAACAGTTGATGACTTGAGGTTTGGGATTCCACTGGGGAATGTGTTGTTGGGATAATGTCTGGTTTTAAGGCTTCTAACTCTTCTTAGAGGCAATTGGAGTTTTCCTAGGAGAAAAAATTTGGGAATTCTTGCTGGGAAATGGGTAGCTCTACTAAGGAAGCATTTGATTTCTGCTGAGGATGAAATTTTTTGAGGTTCCGATGGGGACTTATACTGGGCTTTGCGGCGCGTTGATTCTTAGGGTTTAAGTTGGGGATAAAATGTGGTATTAATCCGTCTAGGGATTTGGGAGCTTTAAAAATGATTTTCTTGGTGAAGAAATGTTCCAATATTTATTTGGCAATTTTAGGAATTTTTTTAGGATCGTATTTTTCTGGAATTTTTTGTACAAAATTTCAGGGGGTTGCCGACTTCATGTTGCATAGGTAGAAAACCATTAGTGGAGTGATATTTTGGACTACCTTGGGAAGGGCAGACAATGTCGATCGGTGGGTGTCAGGGGACTACCGATCGGCATGCCCCTTAGCCTCCTATAAAAAGGGGCAAATTCTCTTCATTTTTCACAGCTTCTAGTTTTTTTTATCTTTTGCTTCTCTCGCCTGCAATCTGTTATTGCGTTCTTTATTCCTTAGAGACTAAGAAATATAGGATTTCTGGAGTAGCGAGGCCCATATGGTGTGGTTAGGCATTGACGATTGGGCGAATATGGCAGGACAGGGTGCCCTTAGCATTGGGCAACGAGAATGCTTTTTAATTGTATGAGCCTGTTGAGGACAAACAGACTCTTCTGCATGAGACTTTGCACCATCGGTCTTCTAGGGTGATGAACATTAGTGGTTATGTAAGTTCTGCAAGACTTTTGGCATTCTTTTCCTGTTTTTCATTTTCTTGCTTCTTTGAATTCTGACAAAAGGGTCTCTCTTCTGTTTTAAGAGACTGACATTGCTGCTATGAGTTTTCATTCCTTGGGAATGACGGGATTCAGGGATATGTTGGAGAACCTTCCTGCGGTGGGGTACTGGGTGGTCTCTTCTGCAGATTTTGGTCATTTGGCATCTGGATTGGATAAGACGCCACGCTTTACGACAGTTTTATGCGCTCGAGGGGAGAGGTGATGGGATACTACCCACACCATACACTTAGATTTTAGGGAGATGACGGTGACTCCCATCGACGTACAGCAGCTGCTGGGGATAGTGTGTGAGGGGACGCAGATAGAGGGGGACCGATCCCTGAGGGTGACATCCACGGCGGTGGAGACAGCGCTGGGCGATGTGGGGCATATAGTCTCGGGTGACTTGATCCTTATTTCTCTTCTTCGAGAGGTTTTGCTGAGTAGGAGGATTGACAAGTCCAATAGACTGCAGGTGGGGCAGATTGCCCGTTTATTCATTCTTCTATTACTGGGAGGGTTTTTGGTGGCATCGAGCGACAACGTTGTCCACTTGTGGTTTTTACCAAATTTGAGGGTATTTATCTTTGTTTTAAACAACCTAATCTACATGCACTTTTTACTTTGCTGCTTAGACCGTAAAAGGATTAGAATTAGTTAAGAGAAAAATTATTTTAAGACAGGAATGAGTAAAAATATAGGAAGGAAATTCCTAAATTTCTTTGAAATAATGATTATTTATATGACTTTTTCTATTTTGACAAAAAAAGAAAGATGAAATTTTTTTAAAATAGGGGAATGCCGATTAGACGGGTCAGTCCAATCAAATCACCCCAAAGCTTTTATTACACTTTCTTCATCTACTTAGTACTTGATGGGGTAGTCTTTCATATTCGGATTTCGTAGGTTCTTTGTTTTTAACCCAATTTTTCAAGTATAAAAAGGGGTAAGGTGGGGAGGTTTGTTCACCCATTCACATTTTCATGTCTTGTGTCTTGTTATAAAAGGGGGTAAGGTGGGGAGGTTTGTTCACCCATTCACATTCACATTCGAATTTTGTAGGTTCATTGGCTATGATTTTATCCAACTACCCATGGAAAGCAGACAATTCTTTTAGGCTTGTAAAGACTCAAACCTCACCAAACATAGGATCTCCCTCTGTTGTAAGAAGTGAATTCCTCAATGGATAAATATTTAAGGAAGAAGCAACTCCATGAAAAGAATATTCGACAGAAGTTATTGAAACAATAGCAACTGTTTGGGGATCCTCCAATAATTCTGTCTCTATTGGGATTCAGGCTTCACTTGCTTCCCCTTGAGTCAAGAGCAAAAGCATGGAGACATCTACAGCCATAGAGTCTACTTCCTCATTGACAATTGGATTCAAAGAGGGTCCAGGGGGAGAAGCAGATATACCAATAGGCTTAACCATAGGCTCATCAATTGGGGATACTGGTGGTGGTATCATAGGACCTAAGGAGAATTTTCCTCCTCTTCCTTTACAGAGTCATCAACAAGGCCTATAGTGAAGAAAAAGGCAATTCTAAATTAAATTTAGTGGAGATATCAACACCAAAGAACTTTGAGAACATTATATAAGAATAAAATTATCTTACCTGCTAACAATGTTGCAGGAATAGTCCTCATAGCTCTGATCTTCTTTCATTTCCCTATTGGAATAATAAACATAACATTGATGGGAGGCTCATGCATGCTTGAGGAGGAACTAATAGGATTGTCAGAAGAGGATGTTGCTCTCTTGATCCTTATAAAAGAAACATGATCATCTGCCTCCTCTTCCCTATATTCTGTGGAAATCTCTTCTTCCAGGGCTTCTTTCACTTGAGGAGTGAGTTTCCTTTTTTAGGAAGACTGATAATTCTTAATGAGAGGAGATTATGTAATGAAATCAAATGGTTTAGTTAAGGCAAATATATATAGAAAATAGAGTTACAAGAGATAATTAAAGCCTTACCATAGGAAGAAGGCTTCAAAAACACAATAGATGTTGCCAATGGTCTCAAGAATAATTCGATGAATCTAGACCACAAATCCTTGAAGGATAAAGTTACCCCATTATTAAACTCAACCTCTATAATACTGAAGGTGCTTCGAACCATGTGATAATCAATTATGTCGTGCAAAATGGTTGCTTTAGGGATTTGAGAAGTCCTATTAAATACATGAGGAATGGCTTGAATCCTCATAGGGATAGGGATGGATTAATATAAACTAAATTTCCTTGCAAATTGTGCAGGAAAATATATTTCCCCAAATAACATGGAAATAGAAAGAGTGGTAAGTGAAGTTCCATAATATAAATCTCTAGAGATTAAAAATCTTCCCCAACATAGATCAACATGTGGTGCTTTACGATGATCCTTGATAATTGGGGATAACTAAAGTGGTGACTTAAGGGGTTCAAAAAAAGGCTGCAGAACAATTCTTAGTCTATCACTAGACAAGCTTTTAAACATGGTAATAAGATCTTTGAAGATTTTATTCCTTATCCTAATATGATAATAAGCATTGCAATGGCTAAGTTTGGAGTCATACTTGATGTCGTCAATCTATGAAAAATATATATGTGACCATATTTGAAGAACCCACAGTGGCCCATCATGTTTGACATTGAAAGGATCCTCAATAAGCTCAGCACAAATCTTGTAGAGGGATCCCAAATGATAAAGAGCAAGAGTAACCTCCTTACCAGCCATGAGATTGGAAGCCACGAAAGAGTATTCCAACATTAATCTTTGGGATTTCATACAAAAAAATATGCATTGATATCTAGAACAAAAGAAAGCAATAATACTCCAAATCGGTCACAACAGGGTATTTTTCTTATAGGCACGCATGAAGGTGGATCAAGATAAATTAGAGTTCTTACGTTTTAAATTTGTGAGAGCATTAGCTGACGAAATGAATGGGTAGACTTCTTCTCCCAAATACTTTAAGCCAGTTAACTAGCTGATATCCAAAATATTAGGACCGTTCATCCCAAAGTTGAATTAGAAGCAATTGAATCCTTTATTCGAAAAGCAAATGGTTCTTAAGATCACAAAAGGGTCAAATTCAATGTTTCACAAGCTCAACTTAAAGGCATCAAAGATGTCGGATTTCTCCATGTCACTACCTCTAAAGGAAACCATCTTATTTACCCATATGACCCAGTCTTTGTCCAATACTGTAGGCCAAAACCTAATCCTGAATGTAGAAGGTGTTTCCAGTTCATCAAGTCTGTGGATATGAAGAGTATGGTCCCCAAATCTAGGATAATAAGGGGTTACATGAATTGGAAGTTCCTTAGAAAAATAAGGACCAACAGTGGTAAGTGGTATCACGCTTGTACATTTGATGGGACAAACAACAACAATAGAAGCGTCAGTTATAACCCGATTGACGGTTTTATCAAATGAGAGAAACTCATTGACTTCTGCAGAGCTGGATGCCATTATTAGTGGAAGGTTTGTGAAGAAATTGAGAGTATATTGGAATATTAAGGATTTGCTGAAAGAAAAGTGATCGGTGAAAAGAAAATATGAAGAGAAATAAACTTTATATCTTGACATCGTCTTAAATGCAAAAGTGAACCAAGTGGGCCTCAACATGTGGCTTTGTAAAATTTTCCCTTCAAAAAGTAAATTCATGGGGACGTGGGGAGACATTTAACACATTTGGTGGCTATATAATCCCAAAATTTTCTCATAATTGATTTTTAGTGAAATAATGACAAAAAATAGCTCAGAAATCAGATGGTGACTGCTCCAAGACAAGCTAAATGCATTGGCTAAAATAAAATCACAAAATTTGTCCATATTTAAATCAATTATCTATTTCGGCAAGTAAAAGTCATTATTTGGATGGTTCTACACATGCTATGAGATTTGGTGGGTCCATTGCCAATAAAAATTCATGCATATGAATAAAAGTTTAATCTAAACTAGTTTAAGGGATTTCAAAGTCTAAAACTAATATACCATGTTTGGTTGCAAGTTCAAAGTGGCTGAAATTATTATTAAAACAAAATTAATTCAAATTGGTTAAATCTTATAATTATGCTAGTTTAAAGTAAAGTTGATAATGCAATTAGTTTGATAAAAAATATATCATACATTATCATTCGAAGGAAAAGACTTTCTTCCATTAACAATCAAAAGGGAAAATTACAAAATAAAAAAAAATACAACTTTATTTCCTTGAGATGGTGAAGAAATGAGAAAAGGCGTAAGTAACAAAATGGTAAAAAGTGGTCCACAGATAATCAAAGTGCTTTGTTTCCAAATCCAAACCAGAATTAGCTTGGACTACCTCTAGGAGCAAAGCTTCGTGATATTAAAGTGGGATATAACTTCACTTGCCTCACACTTCAAAGACCAAAATTTAGAGACAATTGTAGTCGCTGAGAGGGGTTCGAAGCCCAGTTTAGTTACACGCATGGGACTATTCATATAGACCTTCTCAAAATTCCTTTTTTCCCTAAAAAATATTATTGCAACGAGAGAAAGGATGAGAACGAGCTTCAAGTTATCTCTGGTGTTTTATGAGATGAGTGGAGTATTACCTCAATCTTCTTACAAAAAAATAATATAAGAAAAGAAAATAAGAAAGGTGAGCTCTAGGTTCATGGGGTAAAATAGGAAGGATTTTAAAGACTATGCAAGCCCAAGCAAAGTTGTTTATTGCATGACCTCTCAACACAATAAAAGAAAAAAATGGGAAAAAGTCATAAAGGCCTCCAAAGCCATACTAATATCAGAGGCAGATAGACTTGTCAAAAAACACAATAACCCGTTGATGATGCTAAGATTCAACAACACCAGATAAGTGATGATGAGCTCAAACAGTAATAATAATGGCAGCCATGGAGATGTATGTGTGTAAGTGTATAGAAGGGGATGAGTATAAGAGGAATAAGATAATGATGTATAGCGGTTCAGCCAATCAGGCCTACATCCACTGTGAGTGTATGATCCACTAAATATGGGCACTAAGGGCCTTGGATACAATGCACTTAAGCTCACTCTCTCTCTTTACTGTGTGTACAAGCAGAGTTTTAGCTAGGGTTCCCCATTCTCGATCCCTTTGCAGGGTTGTAGGTGACAAGTATATATAGGTCTTGGGGGGAGTAGTGTACCCCCAAGCATCCATGGTGCGTGTGAGTTATGATCTAGCTAATCATCTGCTGACACCTGGAGGTGCCACCTGTGATTAATGATGACATAATATTCCCTCATGTGAGGGGTTGATATTGTTATAACGGTCTTCCACGTGCCATATGAGTCCCACGCGCACTGTTCCACGTGTCTCCCAAATCACGTGATGTGATGACGTCACCCTCGGCCTATGATGCGAGGCTGGGGGCAAAGTTCCTGCTGGCAACGAGCCTGGACTAATTTGGGCCTCGTACTGTCGTACCCTCATAGGATCATCCAGTACATAATGAGGGTCGGCCCCTTGGAGGGTCGTCTGGACATGATAAGGGGTTGGCCCACTAAAGGGTCGTCTGGGCCTGATGAGGGGTTGGCCCCTTACAGGGTCATTTGGGCCTGATGAGGAGTCGGCCCTTGAAGGGTCGTCTGGGCCTGATGAGGGGTCGGCCCCTTGAAGGGTTGTCTGATATTAGCTGAGAGATCATCGTGGCCTCGTCCCGATGGAGGGCTCCCTCGGCCTAGACGAGGGTGTATATGGGTATATCTGAAGCACCTTATACCTTTGACTTGGTTAAGTCTACATTGTATAAGTGCTCAACTAATTTGGAAATATTGACAAAATTGGTAGTCTATCCTAGAAACCAAAAAGCCTCAGAACCTAACTCTCTAATCCTCTTCAAAGATCAATGATGGTATAAAATGAATCACACAACACACAATTAGAAGTGAATACATGTGTTAATATTGCCTAAAATTGAGTGTGTGTTTAATTCCCCTTGTATTGGAGCTTTAATAATTTTTTGGGAATTTTTAAATTATTTTAAACCTTTTTAAACATTTTTTTAAACATTTTTGAATAAATGTTTTTATAAATAAAATGGGTTAATACAGTTTGTGGGGTTAATATACTATTTTGGAAACTTCATTTTTCACTGAAATGTTTGGTTGGGTACGATCTCAAAGCGCTAGAGACTTCAGGGTGATGTTTTATAATTAGTTTGACGCGCTTGTGAGAGCCTCTTACCAGCCAACACTTGTCATCCTTTTGGTGCGTTAGTTTGTGTTTGTTATGTGAGAGGATAGCCAGTTGTATTGGTGATCGTTGGATCTTTCCTTATCAAGGGTCTGCATGCGTTCTTAGTTAATCCCAGTGCAAACCTTTTGAACCAATCAGAACCATCTTAATCCACCGTTGTTTTATAACCATAGGATCAAGTCAAACCTTGCAAGACTTCATCACAGCCATTGATTTGCCTCGACCATCCAGAACCTTCCCCAGGCACTATATATACCCTTCTCTTCTCAGCCTGAGAAGAGTTTTGGTCATTCGTCTTTCTGAGAGAAAAAAAGAGAAGAGAGAAGTGAGAGAGAAGAGAGAAAAAAAAAGAGAAGAGAGAGAAAGAAAAACCTGTTAGCCTAACCCTAACCCTAAACAGTTCACCTTCTCTGAAACAAACCTTCGCATATTCAAATCCAAACACAACCTGAGTGTTTGAGAGAGAGAGAGAGAGTGGTTTGTTCTTGTGTTGCTGTAACCTCGTGATCTTTAGATCTTGTACACAACTTAAACATTTGTGTGAAGATCTAGTTTCTTTTTCATAGAAACGTTAGATCTACATACAATATGTTAAATTTTCACTAGATCTGCATTTTTTATACTTGATTTAAGAAAATCTTACTGATTTGGTTTTTAAAATGTTTTCTGGTTTCTTTTCTTACGAAACTTGATTCTGACCTAGGTGGATTCGCACTTGGAGGGTTTTCAATCTCATAAATGTTTTCAAAAGAGATTGATTAAGGTCTTGTCCGATTTTTGAAGCAAGATCTCCGTGGAATCTGGGTTATCTTTAAAGGTCAAAAGGATTTGAGTTCCGAGAGAAAGAAATAAATTAAAATCACTGCATATAGACTGTATATGTAATTTTTATAGGACTGTTTGTAAATCTAAGTGTGTGTGAGTTCATTCATGTGTATAGGAATCACTTCACAACACTTAACACACTACTACACTGGAAGTGTTGTGTTTAAGATCTGAAATCATTGAGTCGACATAAAGAAGCTAAAGCAAAGAAAGTTAGCAAACTGGAGAACATCATCAATAAATCAGATCTATCAGAAGTTAGAAGGAACCAAGGGGGTATATTCCTAAACTTAGAATAGTTTGATTTGTGTGCTTGCATGTTGTATTGTTTGTAACTGATTTTTGTTATTAGTGGACTTTTGTTTTTGTGACTTAGAAGTCACCGTGGATGTTTTCTCTGTTGGGAGAGGTTTTACCACGTTAAAATCTTTGTGTTGATTATCTTCATCTACTCATCTCATTCTCTAAGTGTGCTGAATTTTTGAAACTGCCTTAGTTTTAAAAACTGATTACACAATCTTAATTACTCTCGTACATAAGTTTCTTTGTGAACACATCTTGTTTATAATTTTTATTTTAAAAAAGAAAAGGGTTTCTCCAACAAACATTCGGAGTTTCTTATACAGTTTAACCTTGTGTTAAACGGCATTAGCGACGTTTTTCAATTGGTATCAGAGCCCTGTTAACTTTTTATTTCAAAGATCTTGTGTTTCTGAAATCGTTTTCTGAAAAACCTAACTATGGACGAGAAGAATGAAAGGTTTGGTAATCTGTCCAGACCTCCACTCTTTGATGGAAACATCTTTGCTTACTGGAAAGTAAGAATGGTTGCCTTCATCCAAGGGACTTTAGGAGATGATGTCTGGGACATTATCGAAAATGGATACACTTATCCTACAAAACCAGCCACTGAAGGAAGTGATGAGAGGGTAAAGAAAATCTTAAGTGAATTTACCGAAGAAGAAAAAATGATTTCTCGTAATAATAATAAAGGCAAGAATGCCATTTTTATGTCTATTAATGACTATGAGTTCAAACGAATCTCATCTTGTGCCACTTCTAAGGAAGCTTGGGACACATTAATCACTGCTCATGAAGGAGACTCAAGAGTTAAAGCTGCTAAAACTCAAATGCTTATCCAGCAGTACAACTCTTTAATCATTTCTGACTCTGAGTCTTTTGATGATTTTTACATGAACTTAACTAATATAGTTACTAAGTTTCATGCTAATGGTATAACTTATGATAGGAATGAAATTGTCTCTAAAATTCTAAGGTCATTACCACAAAAGTTTGACAGTAAGAGGTATGCTATTGAGTAAATGAATGATCAAAACCTTACCCCTGAGTTACTCAGTAGCAAACTTAGGACTGTGGAAATGGAATTAGACTTTAAGAAACAGTTGAATCATTCTCAAAGAAAACAACCTAAATCTAACTTGAGTTTTGCCTCTAAGATACCCAAACTTGAGTCTAATTTGACCAACTCTGACTCTGATGAGGAGTGTGATATAGACAAACTTGATAATCAGATTGCCTTAATGTCTAAACAATTTAAGAAAATTGTCAAATTTCGAAACATACAGGCAACTAAACAAGGCAAGCCTAATTATCCTAGTCAGTCTAATCCCAAACCTCATGAGAGAGGTCTTGACAAACACTCTAAGGACAACAATTCCAGACCCACTAGAGACCTTAAAAAGATTGAATGTTTTAGATGTGGGAAACTAGGTCACATTGCTCACGACTGCAGAGTTAATCTGAATAAAGCCAACACACACAATAGAGCCAATGTCTGTAAAACTTGGAATGATTCAAGTGACTCTGATGAAGAGGAACTTGAGTCATCTAATGTACTTGACCCTTGCATGTATTTTTATGCTAAGATCATTTACAATGATGATATGCCTGTGTGTGATAATAATGCTACTACTCTTGCTTGTGTGAATACTCCTTTGATTGGCCTAGATGCTTTATTGTCTGAAAATGTTGCTAGTTCTAGTTCCGTGTGTGTGAGTCAAAGTGATCTCGATAATGACGATGCAAATGGGTGCGTGAGTACTAAAACTGAATCGTTAGGGGTCACTACACACACTTCACTTAGCGACTCAGACACAGATGACCTCCCAGATATCCATACCTTGTATACTAAAACTCTTAAAAAAGGCACTAGATTGGAGAAGACTGTTAGATACCTGACTAAGAAATTAGATGATCTAAGTCTTATTTTAAAGTTGAATGCTGAAGAGTACACTAACCAGTGTCTGACTCATCAATCTGAAATTGAAACTTTTGATCAAAAATTAAAAGAGTTGACTAAAACTAATGAAATTCTGGAAATGAAATATAAGGGAACATTATTAGAATTGGAGGAAGCAAAAACAAAGACAGCTACTGTTTTCAAAAAGTTTTCTAAGTTTGAAAACAATTCAAATTGCTTTACTGACTTTGTTGTTGACTCCAAGACCAATTCTGATGATAGAACCGGTATTGGATTTTGCCCTAAGAACAAACCACAAACTACTAAACTTGAACCTATTAAGTTTGTGTCTGGGGGCAAAAGATCAATTGAAACATGTCCAGACTTTCATTTGATTAAAAATGAATTTGATCAAAAATAACAACAGAAAGACATTGGAGAGTCTAGTACTTCTAAGGCTGACACTGCACTTAAGACTAAATACGTCTGTCCTTTGATCAGAAAGGCTGATTCTACCTATAAGACCATACCTCCTAGGAAGAACACTTCTGAACAGAATGCTGTCAAACCTATCTTTAGAAGTTTTCCTAAGGAAATTCATCCCTCAAGAAATCAATATTGCTCCTACTGTGACATTTATGGTCATTCCTTTGAAGGTTGTTATGCTAGGCGTCTAAATACCCTTGTTTACAACACTTCTGTCTACAAGAACTTTAACTATTCTAGGCAAAGTCGTAACAATTATGTCCTTCCAAGACAACCTGATAAGAACTCTAACTACAGAAATAGAAAGACCAAAACTAAGAGTTCATTTAAGAGAAAGGCTCCCAAAAACTTTCCTAAACCAAAAGCTCAACTTTTTCACAACAATCAGTTTGCTGCTCCAAATGTTTTTCGACAAAAAACTGTGTCTCGAAAATTTTATCAAATGAGGGCAAACTTGCGCAAAATTAAAACTAGAGCTATTTGGGTTAGAAAAGATGATCTTTTACCCCAAATGAAGTGTAACATTGTTATCACTGCCTTAAAAGCTGAACACACTTCATCTGGTTGGTATTTAGATTCAGGATGCTCCAAACATATGACAGGAGATGAAACCAAACTTTTAAACAAAACCAGATTTGCTGGTGGGAAAGTAGTTTTTGGTGATGGTGTTTCATCTCAGATCATAGTTAAAGGAACCCTAAAAGAAGAAGGAATGCCTGTTCTCGAAAATGTTCTGTTAGTTAAAGGCCTTAAAGCCAACCTCCTGAGTATATCACAATTTTGTGACTCTGACCATACTGTCACCTTTTCAAAGAACAATTGTAAAATTCTAAATGATAAAGGTGAATGCATTATTACAGGATCTAGAACACCTGACAATTGTTATACTGTCAAGACTAGTTCTGAAACCTGTAACATTGTCAGAATGGATGACAATGAGATCTGGCATAATCGTATGGGTCACTTAAGTTATGATATCCTTGGTAGATTGTCTAGTCAAGAGATTGTTAGAGGTATTCCTAAAATTAAACCTATTTCCAGTGTTGTCTGTGGTCATTGCCAGGAAGGAAAAATAGTTAAGACTTCGCATAAAAAGGTTAAAGACATCCTCATCTCTAGACCTTTAGATCTCATCCATATGGACCTTATTGGTCCCTCTAGAACTGTTAGTCTTTGTGGACACAGTTATATCCTTGTCATGGTTGATGATTTCACACGATTCACTTGGGTTGCTTTCTTAAAACATAAATCTGACACGTTTCAGAATTTTTTGAAAATTCTATTAAGAATTGAAAATGAGAAAGACACACAAGTCAATCGCATTCGTAGTGATAGAGGGGGAGAGTTCATAGACACAGGAATAGTTGAATATTGTGACTACAACGGTTACAAACATGAATTTAGTGCCCCTAAAACTCCTCAGCAGAATGGCATTGCTGAAAGGAAAAATCGAACTCTTCAAGAGATGGCACGTGTCATGTTGCATGCCAAATCCCTACCTAAATACTTTTGGGTAGAATCCATTAGAACTGCCTATCACATCACTAATAGGGTCTATCTTAGGAAAAACTCTAAACAAACCCCTTATGAGTTGTGGTACGGTAAGAAGTTTAATCTGAAATACCTAAGAACCTTTGGAAGTCAGTGTTATGTATGTAAAGATGAAACTGGAAAGTCAGTTGATTCCACACTCTATCGTAGTATGATTGGTAGCCTACTCTACCTAACTGCCTCACGACCAGACATAATGTATGCTGTATGTCTGTGTGCTCGTTACCAGAATAACCCTAAAGAGAGCCTTTTATTGAGTGTAAAACGTATAATAAAGTACATAAAAGGCACTCTTAACCTTGGACTTAGGTACACTAAGGATACCTGTAGCACCATCATAGGGTATACTGATGCTGATTGGGCCGGTTGTACTGATGATAGTAAAAGTACATCAGGTGCCTGTTATTATGTCGGTAATAATTTAGTTGGTTGGAGTAGCAAAAAAACAGAATTGCACATCTTTATCTACGGCTGAGTCCGAATATATAGCTGTAGGAAGTTGTTGTGCTCAATTGTTATGGATCAAACAGATGTGAAGTGATTATGGGATTAAAGAAGAACAATTAAAATTGTATTGTGACAATCAAAGTGCAATTAACATATCTAAAAACCCGGTTCAACACTCGCGAACTAAACATATTAAAATAAGGCATCATTTTATTCGCGAACTTGTTGAAACTAAGGAATTAGAAATTCATTACCTACCTACTGATCTGCAACTTGCAGACATGTTCATTAAACCTTTAGACTATAATAGATTTCAGTATTTGTGAAATTCTATAGGCATGGTTTGCACTGATTAAACTCTCAAGACTTTAAGTTTTACCCTTTGTCCATTTGAGACAAAATGGGGGAGAAATTTGAGTTTTATGAGTTTCTTTTTGTTCACATTTCATCTAAACTGCTTGATCTTAGTGTGTATATTTGCAGGAATCTCTTCTACTGTTTATCTACCGCTTCTAGTGTAAAAGTTTGTAAATAGTTGAGTTATGTAATTTTTGACTTTCTAAGAATTGGGTAGATAGTATCTTTTGTATAGGACTAGGTTTTATTTTTTTTGGTTCCCTACGAGTTTTAAGCTAACTCAAAGGAGATTTTGTCTCATATTTCCAAAGGGGGAGATTGAAGCACCTTATACCTTTGACTTGCTTAAGTCTACATTGTATAAGTGCTCAACTAATTTGGAAATATTGACAAAATTGGTAGTCTATCCTAGAAACCAAAAAACCTCAGAACCTAACTCTCTAATCCTCTTCAAAGATCAATGATGGTATAAAATGAATCACACAACACACAATTAGAAGTGCATACATGTGTTAATATTGCCTAAAATTGAGTGTGTGTTTAATTCCCCTTGTATTGGAGCTTTAATAATTTTTTGGGAATTTTTAAATTATTTTAAACCTTTTTAAACATTTTTTTTAAACATTTTTGAATAAATGTTTTTATTAATAAAATGGGTTAATATAGTTTGTGGGGTTAATATACTATTTTGGAAACTTCATTTTTCACTGAAATGTTTGGTTGGGTACGATCTCAAAGCGCTAGAGACTTCAGGGTGATGTTTTGTAATTAGTTTGACGCGCGTGTGAGAGCCTCTTACCAGCCAACACTTGTCATCCTTTTGGTGCGTTAGTTTGTGTTTGTTATGTGAGAGGATAGCCAGTTGTATTGGTGATCGTTGGATCTTTCCTTATCAAGGGTCTGCATGCGTTCTTAGTTAATCCCAGTGCAAACCTTTTGAACCAATCAGAACCATCTTAATCCACCGCTGTTTTATAACCATAGGATCAAGTCAAACCTTGCAAGACTTCATCACAGCCATTGATTTGCCTCGATCATCTAGAACCTTCCCCAGGCACTATATATACCCTTCTCTTCTCAGCCTGAGAAGAGTTTTGGTCATTCGTCTTTCTGAGAGAAAAAGAGAGAAGAGAGAAGTGAGAGAGAAGAGAGAAAAAAAAAGAGAGAAGAGAGAGAAAGAAAAACCTGTTAGCCTAACCCTAACCCTAAACAGTTCACCTTCTCTGAAACAAACCTTCGCATATTCAAATCCAAACACAACCTGAGTGTTTGAGAGAGAGAGAGAGAGAGAGAGAGAGAGAGAGAGAGTGGTTTGTTCTTGTGTTGCTATAACCTCATGATCTTTAGATCTTGTACACAACTTAAACATTTGTGTGAAGATCTAGTTTCTTTTTCATAGAAACGTTAGATCTACATACTATATGTTACATTTTCACTAGATCTGCTTTTTTTATACTTGATTTAAGAAAATCTTACTGATTTGGTTTTTAAAATGTTTTCTGGTTTCTTTTCTTACGAAACTTGATTCTGATCTAGGTGGATTCGCACTTGGAGGGTTTTCAATCTCATAAATGTTTTCAAAAGAGATTGATTAAGGTCTTGTCCGATTTTTGAAGCAAGATCTCCGTGGAATCTGGGTTATCTTTAAAGGTCAAAAGGATTTGAGTTCCGAGAGAAAGAAATAAATTAAAATCACTGCATATAGACTGTATATGTAATTTTTATAGGACTGTTTGTAAATCTAAGTGTGTGTGAGTTCATGCATGTGTATAGGAATCACTTCACAACACTTAACACACTACTACACTGGAAGTGTTGTGTTTAAGATCTGAAATCATTGAGTCAACGTAAAGAAGCTAAAGCAAAGGAAGTTAGCAAACTGGAGAACATCATCAACAAATCAGATCTATCAAAAGTTAGAAGGAACCAAGGGGGTATATTCCTAAACTTAGAATAGGTTGATTTGTGTGCTTGCATGTTGTATTGTTTGTAACTGATTTTTGTTATTAGTGGACTTTTTTTTTTGTGACTTAGAAGTCACCGTGGATGTTTCCTCTGTTGGGAGAGGTTTTACCACGTTAAAATCTTTGTGTTGATTATCTTCATCTACTCATCTCATTCTCTAAGTGTGCTGAATTTTTGAAACTGCCTTAGTTTTAAAAACTGATTACACAATCTTAATTACTCTCGTACATAAGTTTCTTTGTGAACACATCTTGTTTATAATTTTTATTTTCAAAAAGAAAAGGGTTTCTCCAACAAACATTCGGAGTTGCTTATACAGTTTAACCTTGTGTTAAACGGCATTAGCGACGTTTTTCAATATCACCCGTTAACACGACACGACACAAAATTATAAGTTAATGGGTTTAACGTTATTGGGTTTGGGTCATTAACGAGTTAACATGGGAGACCCGTTAACACTAACGGTTCAGATTTGGAAATTTACTTGTACCCATTTTACCCATCTCAACCCGTTAACATTAACGGGTACAATAGGGTCACCCAACCCGTACCCAATAAGAATAACCATTAAAATCTATTATTTCTAAATCCTTCAAGACTAACGAGTACTATAGGTCCTCAACCTCTACCCAATAAGAATAACCATTAAAATCCATTATGTTTAAACTAGTGAAGACTAACGGGTATGATTGGGTCACCCAACCCGCTACCCGTTACCCGTTTAGACCCATATTGATTCGTTAATATTAGCGGGTGCTAATGGTTTAGGTCATGTACCTGTTTATATTAATGGATCGTGTTTGGATATTGTCATTAGACCCATTGGTTTTAACGTGTCGTGTATGGAATAAGGATGTTTTGACTCGTTAATCCGCTAACCCAACCCGTACACGACCCGACACGGCCCGTTAATAGGTCTAGAAGCAAAAGGTCGAGACTCGGGAGAGGGTCCTTTAGTAGGAAATCCATCCCTAACATATTTTTTTCAAGTTTTGGAAAGCATCCTTCCCTAGAAGATGAGGTCGAGAGATAAGATCATAAAGAGGGAGGTGAGACATGATAGTCTAGGTGATTAAGAATACAAGAGCTTGTAAATCGAAGCTATCATCAGTAAGAACAAAAAAAGTATGTGTACCATTCGAAACAACTTAGTACATTGGCTGGACAAAAGTATGAGAGGCACCTCCAGAAAGGCCATACCTTAAAGAGTCATAAGTGGTGAAATGCCAAAAAGCTAAAACACAAACGTATTCATTCTAAGAAACCTGAAAATGGTAAAATGGATTGATGGGCAAAGACCAAGCGTAATCTCCCCTAAAAGCATGATTAAACATGGGATACCCTTCATAATGCATATACCTCAAAAAGAGCTAGGGCGTATGATTGCATGGTGAATGGCCAACTCATCAATAGGGGGAGCTGAAAAAGATTTTTTTTAAAAATAGACAGGGTGCCCTAAATCAATAGGCTCATTGGGGAGCAAGACAATCTCCTCCACTTTGAATATGTCATCTTCAAGTTGAGGACGTTTGCCAAAATAAGAATACTCTGGACCCATACAAAATGCTAGGGAAGGAAAGAAATGATCAGCCCAACGTTTGAAAACTCTGAAACCAAAAGGCACATTATGCACAGGCTCTGAAGCAAAGACCCCAGAGGGTTCAACAACTCGAAAACCATGCAAAATTGGTACAAAGATGACAAAAGGTTCAGAGGAAGAAGCACATGGCTTAACATTATTCCAAGAGCCACAATCATCAACCTTATTTTGATTGGCATTAAAAGAAGCGTTTGCAGCAGCAGCAGCAGAAGAAGAAGCCCGAGGGTCTTCAAATTCAGGACGGGGATTAGAGGTGGAATCATACTCATATATGCTTTCACGTTCTTCTTTCATAGCCATTTTTAGGGAAGAAAAGTGAAGAAGACGATAGAGCTCGGAGCTAGTGGGCGAAATGACTATTGATTAGAGCATTGACAACTTCTCAGCCACGGGATATGTATTTATGGAGAAAGTAGTGATGATTAACATGGGATCATGGCTTCTAGAAACTTAACAGTCCATTAATTAATCTTCTCCAAAAATCAATTAGTGCGGGGGTATATTTACACCATATTAACACAAACCAATGGGGTGTTGCCACGTAATAATTAAATCAATAAATATAGATGGTTTATTATGTAAAAATATAAAATAGTAAGCAATACGCATATGTGACACTTGGCACTAGTTATGACGTGTTAATCAAAGTGGGAACTTACTCCAATTTAAATTGGAGAGTTAGTGCACCAAAGCGAAAAAACTCAAATAGGTGAGTAACCACCTTGCAGTTACAAGAGCAGTTATGTTGCATGGTCAACTCTACTAGGAAAATATAACTCCCTCACCAAAAATGCATTTATATTACCTTTATCCTCTTTTTTTATTTTTTTTTATTTACTGCATTTCTTTCAATTTTGCAAGTAGATTGTAAGGTAATTGTAACATTTTTCTTTAAAAGTTTATCTTTATATTTTTTGTTTACTTTCCTGCAAATCTTTACTTTACTCGCAATTTATTTTCTTGCAAATCTTTACTTTCAGCGCATTTTCTTTTTTTTCTCTTATTTACAAAGCTTTACTTTTCATAAAATTTATTGTTTTATCCTAGTTAATTTATAAAACTTAACACTCACTTCAAAATCTTTCCTAAGGAAAGCATAAGTCGTTTTAATTGAGGCATCAAACATAACACCATCGTCTGATAATTGTCACTAGGCTGAAAATTTTGGTTGGCATGATCATTAATCTTGTCTGACACGGTCGCACTCTTAATTAACTATCAAGTTAGTAAAAATAATTCAAACAGTGGTAATACAAATTGGGAGAGAAAAAATCACAAAGCTAGTTATTTATGGCTTTGATCAATCCCATTTTCACTTTAAAAGGCTGCTCAAATTGTGGGTATCAACAAGACAAATTATCAATCAATTGTTACAATTAACTCTACTAATTTTTAGCTCTTGTATCAGGTATTCAAAATTGGTTCATTCCATTATATTGATGTACAACTGTTGGGAGTACCCCCATCAACTTGAAATTGATCCATTGGAGAGTTTATGTTAATTCCATTTTCTCTCTTCCATGTAGAAAGAAGATGTGAGTGGGGATGGCAACGGGTCGGGTTTTCAAAACTCCTAATCCGCCCCATTTAATAAACGGGGCGGGGTGGGGTGGGGCAATTTTTATTTATATTAACTCCTAACCCGCCCCATTTAATAAACAGGGCAGGGCAGGGCAGGGCGGGGCTCTTACGGGTCGAAATAATTTTAAAAATAGTAAATTAAAAATATTACATTATAGAGTTAGAGGTCTACAATGGTTCGTATTCCAATATGTGAGACAGTCCCCCAATTATCAATCCATATTTTTCACAACACATATGAAGGATTTTTTTAGTGTGTGTGTGTGTGTGTGATTTAATTGTAATTAACATACATATAAAGGGTATTTCAGTAGGCATAAGTTAAATGAAACGAGGTGGGTGGGGTGGGGCTGCTTTATTTAACAAACTCCTAACCCGCCTCATTTAATAAACGAGTTTTTTTTTCAAAAACCATACCCGATCCTAATCTATTAATCGGATTTTAAAACCCGCCCCATCAGGGGTGGGGTAGGACGGAACTCCTATGGATCGGGTTAAATTACCATCCCTAGATGTGAGAGAAATGGGTTTATTGTACAAATTTCTGAGCGGGGGAGGGACTTTGCCGCCATGGATCGCAGTTAAAGAGTTGTTAGGTTTTGATTTGGGAAAGATTAAGGTATTTTTGTTCACAAAATATAGATTATTAAGAATTTTTTGATGAAAAAATAACGATGTTAAATTTTATGGGATTATGTTAATTTTTTTATTTTTCAAAAATTAAATTAAAATAAACTATTATTCTATGGAGTTAAATTAATATATATATATATATATATATATATATATATATATATATATATATTAATGGCGAGGAAGTTTTAGTATGCCTAATGCTACAACGCAACCCCTCTTATTTTTTGTGGAGGTCGTCTAAACAAGCTAATTGTGACGCCCATAGCATATTTGGTCGGTCATATTAGCCATATAATTAACAGACGGAATTCAAAGAATCTAGAAACTTAGAATATTCCAGCAAAGGTTCTTCAAAGCCAACTCTCCACCCTTCTTCTCTTCCAACTTCCTGTGAACTTTTCTGACCAATCTTCTTCACCCTTCCACCAATATAACGCAACGAATCACGTGAGAATTCACGCCATCTTTCATCTGTCCATCACAACACACGTATCTACACAAATTAAATCAAACTTTCCACGTGTCTTTTCTGGTCAACACTTGTTTCCATTTCTATATACAAACACACACACACATGTATATATAGCCAGGTCCTAGCTGCTTATAACTTATATGCAACTTTTGGTCACTTATAGTTGAAGCTCCTGTTTTTTTTTTTTTATTGAATGGAGTCCCTCTATAATTCTTCTATAATCTCTTCAGTGAAATTAAATGGCTTTCATAATTCAAGTTCCAAACCCAATATTCCCACTTCAAGAAATGGTTTACTCAAACCCACCAATTCTCCCCCAAAGCTCATCACCGGCGACGATGGTTTTCTTCTTGAAGATGTCCCTCATTTTTCAGATTACATTTCTGACCCTCCTGTATATATTCTCTCTCTCTCTCTCTCTCTCTCTCTCTCTCTCTATATATATATATATATATATATATATATATGTTTAGTTGTTCCTACTTTTGAAAGGTGCTGTCTTTTTGGAGTGGAACTAAACTTGGTATATGCTTCATGTTCTGTTCTATGTACGTACGGATAAGAGTAATAAATTATTATATAATTTTCTAACCTTTTAATTTTTATATGGTAATGGCTGATATGTGTGTATATCCATTAACCTTTGCTTATTGATTCAATTTTGTATGCTTTCCAATAATACAAATTAGTTTATTAAAAGTATCAGGTTACTTTTGTGTCTTGCACATTTTTTATTTTTAAATGTATTAGTGGGCAGGTTCAACTTACCCAGTTTATTATCTCCTATTGGTAATATGATAACATAATAGCTGAATATGACAACTATATTGTGTTTGAGAAATAATATAATTTAAAACATGATCATGATGAGGCATTTCTGAATCTTGGACTAATTGAGCTTTAAATATGTACAATCAACATGAATTGAATATATAATCTAAGTTTTAGTTTAATGAATTATTGAACCAAGAAAAAAATACTGTGTAAAATATCTCAATCATGCACCAAATGTACGTTGACCCTATCGTTATAGAGTATTACTTTATTGAAATCCATTTTGTAGTTCAGTACTAATATTCTTTCTTGTGTTTATGTCAGACCAATTCCAATCCATTGCAAGACAATCCTGCGTACTCTGTTGTTAAGTAAGTTGATTTAATGATTTTTTTCAGCTGCTGCTTTCTGTCTATGTATTTAACATATATGGCATTTGATTTTGAGGAATTTTTTGGTTTGCACTAATTCGTAAAAATTTCTTGTTTTTTTGCTAGGCAGTATTTTGTCAATGATGATGATTCAGTTGCCCAAAAGGTCAGTCTTTTTTTCTCTTTTAATTTTGTGTCTTAATTAACTTGCGTTGTTGAAAGTATTGTCATGCCATATCCTATTAGAAAATATAAATCTTATGATAATTTATATGACTCTAGATTTAGTTGTTCATTAAGAGGGCCTGATTAGACATTTATGCTACTATCAAATTGAGGTTGAAGAAATGGTACCAAAAGATTAATCTGAATGGATAAATTATATAATGAAATGGATCTTGGGAAACTGGAAGGAAATTTATAAAGATCATCGTCAATTTGTAAAGATCATCATCAACAACCAATTCTATCTTGAGTCTTGAGGTAGTAGGGTATATGGCCATGACTGAAATGATAATTGACCGTCTTTTTAATGGTTTATATTGTTTTATATAGTCTTTTTCTATTGTTTATATACTTTTATGTTGTCCTTTTCAATTGTTTATGTAGTTTTTTATCTTTGTTATTCATTTGCAGATTGTTGTTCACAAGAATAGTCCAAGAGGGACACATTTTCGACGTGCAGGACCACGTCAAAGGGTAATTTTTCCAATTTTTTGTTGCTTATACATATATTATGAAATTTGGAAGGGTGATGCAGTTTGGTTCTCACTAACAAATGCCCATGGCTGTTTCCTCAGGTGTACTTTGAGCCAGATGACGTTCACGCGTGTATTGTGACATGTGGGGGTTTATGCCCCGGTCTCAACACAGTGATTAGGGAAATAGTATGTGGCTTGTACCATATGTATGGTGTAAACAGAGTGGTGGGGATAGAGGTAACTGACTATATTGCAATTCAAGATCTTGGCACAATTATATTTGTTCCTTTGACTCTTATTCATTGAAATTTAATTAAAGGGCCAGTTACACTAGCCCTACTACTCATAGCTTATTAGAACCAATATAGTCTATAGACTTTTTTTGTCATCTTTGGAAAATTTCAATTGTAAATTCGTATGCAATAGATAAAGGTTTGGGGGATGGTGTGATGTTGTTTTGGCAGTGATGGTTGAGAGTGTTGGAAGGTGTTCTAAAAATAATATTCATACTTGTCAAATGCAAAGAAGTGATGGGAAGGTTGTAACTAAGTGACAAAACTTACTTTCACGAGGCATAGAATTTTTGGGACACTAGTGAATCTCCCGTGGAAAGCTAGTTTATGTTTCTCTCCTGCTGTACACGTTTTCCTCTTTAGTTTTTTTGCATAAAAAAATTAGTTGTACAATATAAAGGTTATTCAGATTTTTTTTTTTGGGTAGCATACCATGAGGCGTCCGGGTCAGCTTACGCGCACCTCGACTAATCCCCATTCGCGGTTCGTGACTTCCGCTAGCCAAGCATTATTTTGACAGTGCCGGGGATCGAACTGGGGACCAAACCCAATCCACCCCCAAGACTGTCCCAGTGGCAGCGTTATACCTTTGGGCCAAGAGGCTTGGTTTAAAGGTTATGCAGATGTTTGAGAAATACTTACACTAGAGTTATGTGCTATTTTCTCCAAAGTATACCATAACATGTTTAATCTTTAGCTGGCAAATAGTTATCTATCTGTGATGTTCGAATTGCCTGAACTGAAAGAGAGAACGTGAAATATTTTTGGGCATGCCTATTAATTCTTAACTGCAAGTTAATTATACATTGGTTTTATAACGTGTTCCCTAAGATTTTAATAACAGTAGGGTTGGGATAAGGGCCAGGAATGAGAATTGTACCTTTTCCAATGCTTGTCTAGGCCCTGTTCCTTATTTTGTTAGATTCTTTACGTGTTCCTTAAGGTCATCGAGACTCATATTTACATGTTTGTTTATTTCTTATATCTTTTTATTATACTGATTTAGATTCTTTAGTTAAAACTATATGGGTTACCTAATTAAGGACGGGTTCATAAAATATTGCCCTTTTTCCGTTATAGCTCAGTAATATGAGTTTATGTTGTGGCATCACCTATTAATGACATTGGTGGATCTGTAGGGAGGATACAGAGGTTTCTATTCTCGAAATACAATCACTTTAACACCCAGAGTTGTGAATGATATACATAAACGTGGTGGAACCATACTTGGCACTTCACGGGGTGGCCATGATACGACAAAGATAGTTGACAGCATCCAGGACCGGGGAATTAATCAGGTTCGCACAAAAGAGATGTCGTAGTCTTTCATTGTTCAAGACTTCAATAAATTTATTTGTTACTTAACCAAGAAGCCAATTTGATTCACTAAATTTATACACTTTTTTGTACTTTAGGTTTATATAATTGGAGGAGATGGAACACAAAAAGGTGCATCCGTGATTTATGAGGTATATTGGTACAGTGAATAGATTCATCACTATCTTGAGCCTCTGAATCAATTAGGTCCTTTAGATTCGTATCATTTGGGATCTTAATTGTGACACATTATTTAATTGAGAATCATGCAACTTGTATCAATAAATATATTTAATCAGTGTTGCAATATTCACGACCTCTGTTGTGCAGGAAATTAGAAGGCGTGGTCTCAAAGTTGCAGTTGCTGGAATCCCCAAAACTATTGACAATGACATTCCGGTAATTCTCATTTCAACCGTGAGGGATCGATTATTGCATATTTTGATATTACCCATGATTATAACTTAAATGTGAAATATTAATTAGGTCCCCTTGGGGAATTCTTGTTTTAGAAGTGGGGGATATTTTCAAATGCCTTAATTTTATAGATATCGTTCGATTCAGACCTCACACTTTTCATTAATATAAATGTGATTTAAGAGTGGTTTCGAGAGTGATTCTCTCTCTATTTTTCTGCTAATACATACATTATTACTTGACTTCAATTTGATTCTTAGAACTTTTCTTTACCCTTCAAATTCCTTCTTTTCTCGTGACAGGTTATTGACAAGTCATTTGGCTTCGATACTGCTGTTGAGGAAGCTCAACGCGCAATTAATGCAGCCCATGTTGAATCTGAAAGTTTTGAGAATTGTGTCGGTCTCGTGAAGTTAATGGGTCGTTACAGTGGTGAGCTTCAATCCAGTATATTGTGCTCTTCGCTGTTTCCCTACGCAGAAAAAAATTATGATATTTTGCTGATCTCAGTCAATTACTTCCTAGACTTGTTTGTATTAATGGTTTCATTTTTCTTTGAGGACTTGGTTTTCCCTTTTCATGTTTTTGCATAAACTTCAATGCAAATTTAAAATAATTTAAGTTGTATTTGATGCAGGGTTTATAGCAATGTATGCTACTCTTGCTAGCCGAGACGTTGACTGTTGCTTAATTCCGGAGTCACCCTTTTACCTTGAAGGACCTGGTGGACTTTTTGAATATGTAGAGAAAAGACTCAAAGAAAATGGACACATGGTTATTGTCATAGCTGAAGGTGCAGGGCAGGATCTTCTTTCTGAGAGTCTGAAATCTACAGACCAGCAGGATGCTTCTGGAAATAAGCTTCTCCCAGATGTCGGGTTTTGGATATCTCAGAAGATCAAGGTATGCATTCTTAAACAAATTTTCATTTGTATGCATGACTAAAGTATCGTCCAGGTTTTATTATTTCTTTAATTTTGGGTATGTATTCATTTTCCCTTGATTTGGCATTCATGACTAACTCAGAGGGTGACTTTTACTTTTAATTTCTCTTGGAGCTAAAGAACTATATCTTATCACACACACATATATATGTATATGTCAATTAAATGTGATGTACTTCTAAATAACTACACTATTTTAATTTGCAGGATCATTTCTCAAGACAAAAGAAGATGGTGATCAACCTCAAATATATAGGTTCGCTATATTTAAACTTTTCTGATGTTTGACTTGAAGCAAGGAAAATAATGAATTCCTTGTTTCAATATTAACCAAGTGCAACGCTTTGTTGTTTGGCAGATCCTACATACATGATTCGAGCTGTTCCTAGCAATGCATCCGATAATGTGTACAGCACACTTCTTGCTCAAAGTGCCATTCATGGAGCAATGGCTGGTTACACAGGCTTTACTGTTGGGCCTGTTAATGGCAGACATGCTTACATACCCTTCCATGTGAGTCAATCCATTACATGAAAAGGACTGTTATAGTAACTTGCCTTGATAATTGACATAATCAGATTAAGATGCCTTTTTAATTATATTTAGCCCATCACTCGTGCACTTTTTTGTTTTTACGTTGATGAATCCTTGAAGTTTTTGCTACTTAAAGGTAATATTTTGCAACGAAATGGCTCCCAAGTGTAAAATTGATTAAGGCACATTTATCAAAATAATATGTATAGTGATGTGTCTAGGTTAAAATTACACCCCAATACTCTTACAGCACGTAAATTATGCTGAAATTTTAAGATCTGGCTGGATTCATTTTAATTACATTTTATATCATGACATTTTTTCATAATTTTGAAGTTTCTTGGCTATTTGATGCTGAAAATCCTTCTTATACCCCCTCCATCCCCCCACCCCCACCACCCTCCCCCGGGAAAATAAAAGGAAGGGAAAAAAGGAATATTGTTTATATTTATCTTTACTCCTTGTTGACCATTTTCTGTTGTAGAAGATACATTATGGTTTGTGGTAATTGTCGATATATCCCTAGCGATAGCTTGACAGAGTTTAGTGGTATGATTGGAGTCTTGTTTAGGGGTAGACTTCCATTGTAGTGGATATGTGAGGTTCACTTCGTTGTCATAGGGAACCCTAATTAAGAATATGCACAAAGTAATAGCTGAAATTAATCAAACCGGAAAGCAAACAAATAGATTTTAACGTGGTTCGCTCTCAAAGTGAGAAGTTAAGTCCACGTCTCGACTATTTTGAAAATGATTACAATGTGACTTGTCGTTTCACACAATCTAACACGTTGTAATTTGAAAGGTACTCATTGTATGTGAGAGGGCAATTAGTGTGAGAGGGTTGGAACTTAATGTTCCCTTGAGAGAGTATCTTGGCTGATTTTCCATCTCTATAGTGAAATCGGGTTCTCTGTTGATGCAGTCATGATTTGCCGAAACTTATAGCTAACATATTTGACAGGAAAATTGTCATGTGTTAAAAAATGGAAATCTCTCTCTCTCTCTCTCTCTCACACATGCGCGCGCACATTGTCTAATTTAGATTGATTTGGACTTTGACCCCCATTTATTTGTACTATTTGACTTGGGTGTCGATATTTACATGTTAACATACCTTTTGATCGCTTCTAAGCATTATAAATACTCATAAAGCATCACAAAAATTAAGTATCGTAAAATGTCATTTTGGGGGTCAAAAAGGTATTATTATAAAGTGACGCCCATATTGTTATAGGGATGAACAAATGGGAGTATATGTCCAAATTACCCTTTAACGGATTGGTTGTAAAATATATTTCAGCATTAATAGAACTTTTGAGTTATTGCTAACAAGAAGCTACTTGTTAAATGGCGTGCAGCGAATTATTGAAAGACAGAACAACGTTGTAATAACTGATAGGATGTGGGCTAGGCTCTTGTCTTCAACCAATCAGCCAAGCTTTTTGAGGAACAAAAATGTCATTATAGACCAGGGGGAGGAAGAACCACAAACTGTTTTGTTGAATAATAGTTGTGCAGAATATAAGTTGGTCAGCAAAGAGATCAGCATGCTGCACTGAGATTTGAATTGAAGTGCTCTTATGAATTTTTTATTTAATTGCTTTGGCTAAGTTTAGCAGTCATCTTATGCTAGATATATATAGAATCTTGAAAGAAATGAAAGAAGAAACAAATGTACTAATACGTTTTTGTAGAGCAAGCTTCATATCAGGCTACATATGTGTATATATGTTTGTATGTATAATAAAGGGAAATTCTGGTGTTTTCTAATTTAATTAAATGGTGGGGACTTTTTGTCATGTTCACATCATATGACTTCATTCTGTCAAATATAAATGTGTGTATAAAAATAGAAGAAAAGAAAATCGCAGAATTTGGAAGCCTAGATGCGTGAAGAATCACTCTCCTAAAAATATATTTGAATCCACAAAGTACAAAATAAATGGTAAACAAACGGGTGCGCTGCAAATTGTTTAAACTGTTTTCAAGATACTGTCAGTGTGTGACAAGACTCCACCATTTGGCGGAGTATTTGGTCTATGACAAGACTCTCTCATCCATTTGGTGGTGGAGCATTTTGCTCCACAAGCTGTGCTCTAGGTGGAAATCAACAAAGCCATTTTATGTGGTTGTTATTCCTCTTATTCACCTAAAAATATGCCACATGTATTGAAAGAAAAAATACACCAGCAAATAGAAGAGAAACAAAAGTATATGGAGAGTTTCTTCTTTGAGAGAGAATCATGTGAGCAAGAGTGTTTTGTAATTCTCCTTTTCTGTCTGGTGCTCCCGTGGACATAGGCAAATTGTCGAACTACTTAAATCACTTGTTATTGTGTGTGACTGAGTGTGAGTTTGATTTCTAGATTGTTACTGGGCACAACAATTGGTATCAGAGCCTGGTAAAGCCGTTACTGGAGCTTTGTTCGTTTTTTACCCAGAAATCAAAATATTCAAATCTCAAATTTGAAGATACCAGGAGGAGCGTATCGCCGATACGAGTCCAACGAAATAAACTGGAGGTCAAACGGAGCTCCCAAATTTTTCAACTGGAGAAAAAAATGGTCAACGGCTTAGCGGCCTGAAGAAATAAAATTGTTTTTTTCTCCAGGCCGCCAAGCCGTTGACCAAGCTGTTTGACTGAGCCGTTGATCGAGCCGCCATGCCGTTTAACTGAGCCATTAAGCCGTTTGACCAAGCCGTTGATCGAGTCGTCAAGTCGTTTGACTGAGCTGCTGATGTCATCAAATGGGAGAGGAATACATAGTTAGAATATTCTGTTAACTTTATCGAAATATTTCCCCTGAGTCAACTTAGTCTAGAATTCTCTTTTTGGCCAACTCAATCCATGTCGGACTCGTTTTCGATCGAGTTGGACCCTTTCCTAGCTATTTCGACCATTCTGGATGCAACTGTGCCCTCCGTTTTTACTGATTCTCCTCTTAAGTTGATTTATTGACTTAAGAGAGCCATATAGCGGTGTTTTAAGGCAATTTCAGGCATCGATTCTATTTTGGATGGAATCTAAGGAACAATGAAAGGTTAAACTTCTTCCGATTCAACTAAAGTACAAACACCGATAACCACAATTAGATTTTAGAAAAGAAGTTTTGTGTCAAATGCAAAGTTTGATGTTGAAAAATTCGTCGGTACAAATAGCGTCGGCATGTGGCAGTGAGAAATTTTTAATTTGTTATTCCGAGAAGGGTCACATATTGCCTTGGATTCCCAGCCTAAGGATATTTCGAAAGAATATTGGAATTTCGTAAATCGTCAAGCCTACGGTACAATTTGATTGTGATTAGTCAAGGACCAAAAGTATTTTGTCATGAAGGAGATTGTGGCAACAAGTCTTTGGAAGAAGCTAAATGACAAGTACATGACAAAAAACATAAAAAAAAAAGGCTCTACCTCAAGAAGAAACTTTTTCGTTTCTAATTTAAGCACAGTACATCTATGAATACTCATTTGGACAATTTCAATAAAATTTTAGCCGATTTGCAAAATCTAGAGGTTGAAATTGCTAATGAGGATAAAGCATTGTTATTACTAAATTCATTGTCTGATTCGTATGATCACTTGACTACTACCTTACTGTATGGAAAAGATGCGATAAAATTTAACGATGTTTCTAATTCTTTGATGAACAACGAGGTATGACAGAAGGATCTGCAGGTCCATTGAGATCACTCAGCATTAGGAGCTTTCACAGTCAGAGGGAGGATGTCTAGCTGAGGACGGGGAGGAAAATTTCGCCCAAAGACGAATGTGCCTATTGTCATCAAAAGGGGGGGCACTAGAAGAAAGATTGTCCGAACAGAGACAAGAAAAAGAAACCAAATGTGAATGTTGCACAAAATGAAAAAGATGACCTTGAGTCAGCTTTGTAAGGACATATTTTCCATCGTCCCGATTTTACATTGAATATGTAGTATACCGTTATAACCGTCGAAGGATGTTCACGATCATTTTTTCAAGACGGCGGATCTGAATATTAAGTTTCATCAACAACGAACATCTACGAGATTGATTTTGGTAAGAATGCATTTAAGTTTCTAAAACGTCTTACGATTGTTTTGGGATATTTTTCTAAACTATTTTTTATCAAATTGAGGAATTTTTCAAAGTCAAAATAATTTTTGGAAGACCTGTAAGCGAGCTTTATAAAATAATATTTTTTCTCTTAGGTCGTTTAAATGACAAAGCCATGTCTTTCAAACGACATTGACAAGTCATTCAAACAGCTCCTTCTAACGACATCACATGTTGATTCTTAGGTCGCGAGATAGGTCGTTCCTTATTTGCATCAAACGACCCTACACTGTTTTACATTTTAACTGGTTGTTATTAGAGTCATGCAAACGACATCTAATGTCGTTCAAATGATTGCGCCGCCTCAAGAATTTTGTTTTACTATAAATACCGATTTTGTGAGACTTTTTCATTAAGACTTTTGCTACACGAAAAACTGCAAATCTGCAGAATTTTAGTCTTCACTTTTATGGCACAAAACTTTATTTTTGATTCACAAAATCATCCCATATACTTTGGTGAATCGTTTTGGAACTCAAAACACTTCTTGTCGAATTTTTTCTTGTAGAGAAAGAGATCTCTATTGCCAGGGTCGTTCTTGCGGGAGCAATTGCGGACGACTGCGGTCTTTAGGGATACTCGGGGGTATTCACTGCTAATGGAGGAGATGCGGTTCTGGAGATTCTTGAGGGAATCTTTGCTAGTTCTAGGATGCGGTTTACATGGATTTTCTGTGGGAAATTCATTGTTGATTTCTTTATATAATTGTAATTTGCGATTTACATTAGGTAGTGAAATAAAAGGTTTTTCCCTTCGGGAATTTTTTTCCTGAATTTGATCTTGTGATTGTTGGCTTTGCATATTTGATTTATCCACATAGATGCATGTTTAGGGTTTAATAAAATTGGATTGAAGATTGACTCTAATTAAATAAGTTTTAATCCATTAGAAATCTGCGAATTTATAAATTGATATCACAACGCGTGGCACACGCATCCTCAAGCTTTGACTGATTCATCATCAACCTGCCATTATGAGGAGTGGATTCTTAATTCTAGGTGTTCCTATCACATATGTTCCAACAGGGACCGGTTTTTAAGCTTTCAAGAATTTGATGGAGGATGTGTTTTGATGGGCAATGACAACGCCTATAAAACAAAAGGGATAGGTGTGACACCCCACCTATTCTAATCTTGGGCGATCAGTCCATTATTAAATTAAACAAGAATCATTAATGGTTTCATTCTTAGCAACACTGTCGAAATTCAATTAATTACTAATACACCAATGGCTCTGTGTCAAAATTTTAATCTTTATTATTAACATGCAATCAAATATAAATTGAATAAATAACATTCACCAATCCAAGAACAAAATAATGGATGATAAGATAACGAAATCAATAAATAAATGAGTCTGGAACAACACTCCAGATAAAATGTCAATACAGTCATCCATAAGTAAAGTCTACACTAAATACTAAAAATAACAAGAAATACAATGTCTCCATAAATAATGTTCAACTAGGAATGGGCGACATGCCTGACTGAGATCGATAGAGATAAATAAGAACTGAATAAATGCGGAGGCGTCTACTAGCAAAGTCCTGCAACTTTCACGGTAATTGCAACACGTTAGATGAAGGAACTCCTATGTCTGGTGAACCTGTGGCTGGGCACCTAAAATATTTTTACAAAAATGGATTGGAAACGGGTTAGAGCCCAAGTAAAACAGTTTGAAAATATTTTAGCAAGTATTTAAAATGCGACAAGATAAGATATTATATACATGTTAGCTTCGCGTGCTCTCACTTGAGATCCTCACATCTCAATTATTATGCACGTCGAATGTATGACTTTAATCCACCTAGTTATGCTACCCGCCTAAATAGTTTGATATCATTATCTATATAATCTACTAATACACTCATAGTAGAATCAATCACACACACACACACATACACACACACACACACACACACACACACACACACACACACACACACACACATATATATATATATATATATATATATATATATTCATCACTCTTATTATATATACGTACAAAGCATCCCTGGGTGGAGACCTGCGGTGCGGGTATACTCTACTATCAAGTCCTGATACATCATGTACTAAATAAGGATATTGGTTCGGATAATCTCCCCTCGAACCATAAATCAAATCACACATATTGGAGGCAAACATAGTTCTAAGCCTTTCGGCTACATACATACCTAATGCAACTAAATGACCAGTAACACCCTTATTCACACAAGTGGTGCTCAATACCTAAGTTCTATGTCCTGAGGTACAAGTCAATATCCCCTAATGGGCTAATCAGAATAAGATTTTCCCCAACGCGGAACCTTCCATGATAGCAAGTGGCCTAGGTATGTTTACACATAATATATCAAACAGTAGGTATTCACACCACTCATATATACACATATATTCAGTATAGGTATACACGTAACCTATCTCACACACACCATGCTTAGTATAGTACTCTCGAATATTCTACGTATCATTACTTTACCATCATACTTCTCACCGTATAATGCCGATTATTTTCCAATACCCGAAAGGTTACCAATTGTCCCATAAGTAATTTAAGTAGGTAACTCACGCATGCCCTACTGGTCTGATCATACGTTCCTTTAACTTTTTCGTGACACGATGTAATTCTCCGAATTAGGTTTGATTACCACATTACCTAATTGATTATAGCTTTAAGTTCTCTCCGTGTAACAATTCTCAATCCCAACATTAGCGTACTGAAAATTAGAATATCTCTCATTATGATTTAGAACCACTTCAAAGGTCAACCTAATCATTTTTCATGAGTTCTAAGTAAAAAAGGAAAAACTATGCAAATCTAGGACACTGAATCGATTCGGCCTTTGTCCGAATGGATTCGCTTTCCAAATTGATTCGGCCAAGGAACCAAATCGATTCGCTGTAACAAGTATCATGTTCTTCCTTTAACTATTACGGGGTTTTATCATTTTAATCATCTAAACCACTATTATACTAACCCAAATTCCCAACCAAAGGTCTCAAACATCACAACAACAAGTATAAAAGAAACAAGTATAAAAGATTTTTAATGTGATGGAATCATAAAATCCTTAAAGAACAACTTCAAATTGGGTTAATTCAAGATTAAACTTTAAAACCCCTAGTTTATTCTTTTTGTTCAAGAACCTCAATAAATATCCAAATTTCTTCATAAATTTATCATACTAATTCATCAATCTCGTACTACTTGTACGAGGGATCAAGTTTATCAAATTTTCCACCCAAGAACATGAGTGGTCTTCAAATTTAAGGCTAAAATCCATAAAATTCATAAGGAATCATCCTACTCTAACATGGATGATATATCAAATAATAAATCAGCAAGATAAACACTTGCCTCTATATGTAAGTCTGAATCTCTGTCGATTGGTGGTTGGGTGGCGTTCCTCTCCTTTTGATCTACCCAACGGTGGTGGTGGTGGTGCAAGAATGATGGAAAAGCCTTAGAGTCTCCCTAAAAACCCTTCTCCTTCCACCTCTTATAGACTTTATTTGGCTTGGTAACCGATAATCCTAACTTCCCCAACACATAATATAATATACACTTATAAAATTCATAGGTCTATATTCTCCAAAATTTCAACGACAAAAATACCCCTCCGGAGTGTCGGTTTGACCTAAAAATACCCCGGCACCCAAATTAAACCCCGAGTACACTTTTCTAACTATTTCAACCCTTACGGACACACTGACGTACTCGAAATGACCATTTGAATTATATAAAATGAAATTTCCTTTTATTTTCCAAAATTAAGTCCCCATACAACTGACACGCGTGTTCCGACTAAATTTATCTTAACTGTCATATTTCTCACTAACGACAATTATAATACTTTCTTATCAATTTATTACTTATTCACAAAGTAATATTCAATACAAATAAATATTAATCGTTGTCTTGCTAATTAACATTTATTTTAGTCTGAATTAATTACTCAATTTAATTTATTAAATCCTAATTAATCCCAATATAAAAATCATTAAAATTATGAGATGTTACATACTTTCACCCTGATCGAATTCGAGAAAAAATAAATACCTGGTATGAATAACTCTGAATGTTTATCACACATCTCATCTTCGCGCTCCCAAATAGACTCGTTGGCATTATGATGCCCCATATTAACATCTCAGATTCTTGCACACAACTGCATTTGAACGTATTAAAAAAAATACTCGCAATAATCTTTTGTTATTCCTATTATACATACACCAATGGTACATTTTGGATCGAAGGTTTACTCACTACAACCTACGATTAGTGACAAGTTCATTCAAGCCCTTACATACCAATATATTCCTTTATGTTTAAGGTCTCACTTATATAATGACCCTCAAAACTATCGTGAATTCGATCACAACATATCAAAAGACGAGCCTATACTCCAGTGACACTATCATCTCTATGTTAGAAAAATATCTCACTTCTATAGGTATCAATTTTACTTATTGTCGTACCAAGCCATCTCTCCTCATTGGGTGCACCCTCAATAATCCCTGACTACTGATGACAAGCCTCAAAACTTTGGTTCTCATCAAAGCACTCTCATTACATTTATGAACTAAACAAAAATGATGTGGATTGATTTAATCTTGGTCAGCGGACCATGAATCATTTCGGGTCCGAGAAACTTATTATTTCCCCCTTTTTAACTATCCAAAGCGTGGTCGAAATTTTTTCTCCCTATTTAGCCTTAGAAGTCACTTAGCGATTAATATCCTACTACGAGTAATCACATGCAGCCCTCGTGTTGTAGTTAATATTTCTAATTACTCCAAAAGTTCAAGACCTGCATCCTCGCATTCTGCCACATTCTATATTACCCCTCCTAACTATCCATCGGCATATGGTTGCCACACCTAGATCAAGGCTCAACTCTGCCCCCATTACCTCTTGATACTCCATATTCAAGGTGGGACTCAAGGCTCTTGTCCTGATTTACAACAGTATTGGACGGCACCTTGTGCCGATTTATTTCTTCTCTTTAATATTATGCTGGGCACACTGCCCGGTAATAAAACACACCCCAAACTAATAACGATTATTTTATTCCTGGACAATTCACTTCACAACCCAAAGAAAATCCTGCCCACTCTTCAATTTTGATAATCTAATAATGTACTTTATCAATTTACGTATCCATTCCGTCCCTGGAATCATCAATCTATCACAACACTTGGGTCTGTAGTATCGTACCAACCTCTTCCTTTTACGAGTTACAAATTTGGAAACAACTTCACTATATCTCACTCAACCCAATATCAATAGACTCAACATCTCACATCACGTGGAACATATTACCCCCTTTTATTCTGAGATATACAAAAATTATTGCCCTTGCGTTTGCTCCAAGACTACCCTTTTTCGTCAATTAGAATTTTAGCAACCTATATATGCGCAAACCACTCTATGCATTCAACTAGGTGGGACTCCATTTGTTCCCAATATATTTTGACTCACCCTTCAACTCACCTCGGTTGTGTGAGTTTTCTCGTGACATACACACAATCAGACTATCTCATTTCCTCGAACGAAGTTCAATCTCTCCTACATTTTCACTTATTTTTATGACTGTCCCACAAACACATTTACCACATCTTTATAAGTTTTCATATCACAGATGATATCGAAAGTCAAATGAACCAGGGCTCCCATACACCCTATATCCCGTGCACAACTGCACAATCATCCCAAACGTTACACATGTAACATACTTATCTCAAGTCCGCCCCCGTATTTTCAGTATGAATATACAGTATGGCTAACCTCAATTACCCTACTAAAATGATTTAATTCCCTTTCGAGACTGCCCCACCCATCAAATAGTGGTGCAAAACATTTTCCCTAGTGCTCCCCACACAACACTACTCAACTTTACAAATCTTATATCATAGAATAGCTCTTAACTCATGCTTTCATCCATATACACGTGTAATAACTAAAGTGATAAACTCATGGCCTAGTGACCAACACATCTCTCAACTCTCAAAATTCGTTGGGATTCATGCTTGGGATGTCTCTCAAGCAAAATCTAAATAAGGAACCCTCCCGATACACTACTACCTAGCATTATCGGTCATCGAGATCCACTGGTCCTATGCACATAACCAGAATATCCAAAAATCATATCCCAGATGTACTATTTTAACCGTTCACTCTCACATCACTAAAGGAGTTATACAACACGGCACTCTCACTATCACTAGTTTTCTCGTACTAAGTTGACAACGAGCTAAATTTCTCCGCTCGACAATAAACTTAGTATATGCCAAATCATGTTAGTATAGTCCCTACACACTGGGATCAAATATAACGAGACGAATATAACCTCCGAAGTCTCCTCCATGATGTAATATAAATTTGAACTCACCCTTTTCTAGATGACACATCGCTAAACAACATATCCTTCCCTGGAAGAGTGAATACGGTAGCCTTACTGTAATAACCCATCATCGCTTAACCCGTCGCTAACCAACCTATACCCTGGACAACATCATACTCGAATATCATCTCTTAAAACGAGTAATTCCACTGAAACATATCCTCTCAACGACTATATCCATTTTTCTGCAGAGGGGATCAAAGAGCCCCGCTACTAAATGGTAAAATATTGGCACATAATAGTCATACTAACAATACACTCAGTAAATCCGTCTCATGCGCAAATTTAGTGCTTAACAAAATACTGTGATGCGCTCGTGTCACAAAAACATACCCTATTTACCAGAGGATAAAACTCACACTTTTAATTGCCAATAGTACTGATGATCCAATTGCTTCCTGGACATGACACTTTCATCCAACCCAATCAAAATCTTTTATAACAATTGCCCTTGTTGGCATTCCACTCTTATCTCCTAACTTACTGCGGACAGGGCCGATACATATAGTCATACCCTCCACACCTAGGATGCCATTCTGTGTTATTCCCCCGGTCTCTGGACCCACTAGTCGTATCGGGGTTGTCCTTTTCTCGGACCTAGTAGTCTTGATCCCGATTTCTACCCTCGTTGTTCCTTTAGCTCTACTTTCCCGTGGAACACACCGCTGCCCCTGACGGCCCTGATTGAATCCACCATCACTTGGTAAGAAATTCATTGATCTAGATTCTTTAAATGGGTCCTCTGTTGGTTATTCCCCTAAGGTGCCTCACTATAACCAATTACCTCTAGTCTTACCCTTCTGGCTTGGTTCTTCAACTCTCTTAACTCCCTACTCATGGAAGCGCTGATATAACCATTATAAAATTGCATCATTGACGCCATGTGCATAAGTTGTCCAATACTGATTTTTCATAAATACTGGAGACTCCTACTCATGATTCCATCATCACCTTTAAGAACCTTATTATCCACTACCTACCTCCCCGGGTAAGAATTTCACTTAAATAAATAAATTCTTCATCACTATCAACCTCTGTTCGCCCCTCTTATGAAAAGTTCAGAGACTTCCTTCGCATTTTCGTATGAACAACAGATGAAAGAACTTGTGGTTATACCACGCCCAAAATTTCTCGATTAATTTCTTATCTAGTTCCTTATATGTGGTGACTATCTCCCACTATGGCAACACTGCTCCTACGAGCAAAATTTAAACTGTCACTACACTCCACCATACACAATTGTATTTGGACTATCTCTTTCCATTAGCCCATCACACTTCTTCTCTTACCCAAATCCTTCCATATGGCTCTTCGAAAGAGCTCCTCCGACTTCCCCCTTTATCGAGTATGGTGGGTGAGTCCAAATGTGTACCACTATTCTCTACGATGGTTCTTGGGGAAACTACTGTGCCCTAGTGATTATCCTAACGCTAAGTGCCTAAATAATAATCATGGTGACTCTCGTCGCGGCCACCGTTCCCAGAATACTTTATGGCTTTTGTTGAGCCTCTTCTCCTGCAATCCTTCTGATGGGCCTCGTCGGTCTCCCTATATTATTTGGTGTATGAAACCCAACTGAACTCATATATGAATCATATCACTATACTTAGTAGCGGGAGAAAATGTAAACATGCGTACAAAGAAGAATACAATAATCCTATAATAGGGATCTCTATCAAAGCACGCTACGCTGAAACGCAATAAGCCGCACAGATCCTAAGGACACTAGAACCTGATCCTTTGAGACCATCTATCACCCCACTTATCCTAATTATGCGTGATCAGTCCATTATTAAATTAAACAGGAATCATTAATGGCTTCATTCTTAGCTTCACTGTCGAAATTCAATTAACTAGTAATACCCTAATGGCCCGATGTCAAAATTTTAATCTTTATTATTAACATGAAATCTAATATAAACTGAATAAATAAAATTCACCATTCCAAGCACAAAATAATGGATGATAAGATAACAAAATCAATAAATAAATGAGTCTGGAATAACACTCTAGATAAAATCCCAATACAGTCTTCCATAAGTAAAGTCTACATCAAATACTGGAAATAACTAGAAATACAATGTCTCCGTAAATAATGTCCAACTAGGATTGGGCGACATGCCCGACTGAGATAGATAGCAAATCCCTGCAACTTCCACTGCAGTTGAAGCACGTCAAATGAAGGAACTCCTATACCTGGCGTCCCTGTAGCTGGGCACCTAAAATGTTTTTACAAAAATCGATTTAAAACGGGTCAGAGCTGAAGTAGAAAATTTTGGAAATATTTTAAATGCGACAAGATAAGATATTATATACATTTTATCTCCACATTATCTCATTTGATATCCTCACCTTTCAGCTATTATGCACCCCTAACGTATTGCTCCACCCCACCTATATATGATACCCGCCTAACTAGTTTGACTTACATCTCTTCTCCCATATAATGTGGTGTCCACCAATATTTCCCATTCAACACGATACTACATTTTTCAATTCTTTATATTCATTAAGGGATTACCAGTTAATGATTAAGTTCTCATATGCTTTGAGTAATTTAGATATCATTATCTATCTTATCTACTAATACACTCGTAGTATAATCAATCACATGTGTGTGTGTGTGTGTGTGTGTGTGTGTATATATATTCATAACTCTTATTATATATACGTACACAGCACCCTTTGGTTGAGACATGCGATGCGGGCACACTCTGCTATCAAGTCCCGGTACATCACATATTAGGTAAGGAAAGTGGTTCGAATAATCTCCCTCGAACCATAAATAAAATCACATATACTGGAGGCGAACATAGTTCTAAGCCTTTGGGCTACATATATACCTAACGCGCTCAAATGACCGATCACACCTTTATTCACACAAGTGGTGCTCAATCCCTAAGTTATATGTCCTGAAGTACAAGTCAATATCCCCTCAATAGGCTCATCAGAATAAGACTCTACCCGACGCAAAATCTCTCATGATAGTAAGTAGACTAGGTATGTTTACACATAATATATCAAATAGTAGGTATTCACACCACCCATATATTCAGTATAGGTATACACGTAACCTATCTCAAACACCCCATGCTTAGTATATTACTCTCGAATATTCTACGTATCATTACTTTACCAGCATACTTCTAACCGTATAATGCCAATTATTTCCCAATACCCGAAAGGTTATTAATTGTCCTATAAGTAATTTAAATAGGTAACTCACTCATGTCCTATTGGTCTGATCATACGTTCCTTTAAATTGCCCGTGACACGATGTAATTATCCGAATTAGGTTTGATTACCACATTACCTAATTGATTATAGCATTAAGTTCTTAAGGCTATAATCAATTAAGAAATGTGGTAATCAAGCCTAATTCGAAGAATTACATCGTGTCACGGACAATTTAAAGGAACGTATGATCATACCAGTAGGGTATGAGTGAGTTACTTATAGAAATTACTTATGGGACAATTGGTAATTTTTCAAGTATTGGGAAACAATCGTCATTATACAGTGAGAAGTAAATGATACATAGAAAATTTGAGAGTACTATATTACGTATCGAATATCTGAGATAGGTTATGTGTATACCTATACTGAATATATGTGCATATATGGGTGGTAGAAATGCCTATTATTTGATATATTATGTGTAAATATACCTAGACTACTTGTTATCACAGTAGGTTCAGCGTCAGGGACAGTCTTATTCTGATGAGCCTATTAGGGGGATATTGACTTATACTTAAGGACATAGAACTTAGGGATTGAGCACCACTTGTGTGAATAAAGGTGTGATCGGTCATTTGGGTGAGTTAGGTATGTGCGTAACTCAAAGGCTTAGAACTATGTTCGCCTTCAATATGTGTGATTTGATTTATGGTTCAAGGGAGATTATCCGAACTAATGTCCTTATTTAGTGGGTGATGTACCAGAATTTGATAGCAGAGTATGCCCGCACCGCAGGTCTCCACCTAGGGGTGTTGTGTATGTATATATAATAAGAGTGATGAATATATATATATATATATATATAGAGAGAGAGAGAGAGAGAGAGAGAGAGACACACTTGTGATTGATTCTACTACGAGTGTATCAGTAGATAAGATAGATTGTGATATCTAAATTACTCAAAGCGTATGAGAACTTAGTCATTAACTGGTAATCCCTTAATGAATATAAAGAATTGAAAAATGTAGTATCGTATTGTATGGGAAATACGGGTGAACACCATAACTTATTAGATGGGAGAAGATATGTAAGTCAAACTAGTTAGGCGGGCAGTAAAACTAGGTGGGTTAGAGTAGTACGTTAGGCGTGCACAATAGCTGAGAGGTCAGGATCTAAAGTGGGAGCATGCGAAGCTAACATGTATATAATATCTTATCTTGTCGCAATTTAAATACTTGCTAAAATGTTTTCAAACTATTTTACTCGGGCTCTGACTCGTTTCAAATATTTTTTTGTAAAAACATTTTAGGTGCCCAGCCACAGGGACGCTAGAGATAGGAGTTCATTCATTTGAGGTATTGCAGCTAATGTGAAAGTTGCAGGACTTTGCTAGTAGACACCTCCAGACTTATTCCATTCTTATTTATCTTTATCTATCTCAGTCGGACATGTCGCCCATTCCTAGTTGGACATTATTTACGTAGTTGGACATTATTTACGGAGATATTGTATTTCTTATTATTTTTAGTATTTGATGTAGACTTTACTTATGAATAATTGTATTGTCCAGACTCATTTATTTATTGATTTTGTTATCTTATCATCCATTATTTTGTGCTTAAAATGGTGAATGTTATTTATTCAGTTTATATAAGATTGCATGTTAATACTAAAGATTAAAATTTTGACACCGGGCTATTAGGGTATTAGTAATTAATTGGATTTCGATAGTGATGCTAAGAATGAAACCATTAATGATTCATATTTAATTTAATAATGGACTGATCACCCAGGATTAGGATAAGCTGGGTGTCATAATAGGCTCAATCCGATTGAAGCTACATGATGAATCAATCAGAGTACTGACAGGTGGTCAATCCATTCCAGACTTGAAGAAGAATATCATTTCACTGGGAACCTTTAATGCTAAAGGTTTTTCTGATTTCATTAAAGGTGGAGTCCTAAAGGTGGTTCGAGGAGCATTTATAACCATGAAAGGTACCCAAAAAGGAAATTTGTATTTCCTTGATGGGAGCACAGCAATTGGGAGAGCACTAAACTCCAAAATCTGGGGCGATTCAGATGAATCCAAACTATGGCACATGTGCTTAGAGAATGCCGACGAAAAATCTTTGCAAGGTTTGATAAAGCAAGGCATGTTAAACTGAGCTAAGACATGAAATATTGATTTATGTAAACACTGTGTCATGCGTAAGCAGACCCGAGTCAAGTTTGGTACTATTGTTCACCGCAACGAAGGAATTCTTAACTATATTCACTCAGATGTATAGGGACCTACAAAAAAATGCAACTTTGGGAGGTAAACATTGGTTTGTGACTTTCATTGATGATTACTCCAGACGAGTTTCGGTATACAACATGCGTCAGAAAGATGAAGTTTTAGACATTTTCCCTAATTGAAAAAATATAATAGAAACTCAATTAGGTCGGAAGATCAAGAAAATCTGAACAGATAATGGTGGAGAGTACATTGTAGACCCATTCCTTAAAATCTACTAAGACAAGGGAATTGTCATACATTTCACACTACAAAGAATGCCACAACAAAATGGAGTTTCAGAATGTATGAACCGTACTTTAGTGGAGAAAGTTTGGTGCATATTGCCCCATGCTGGATTGGGAAGGGCATTCTGGGGTGAAGCGGTGAATTATGCTTATCACCTCATCAATATACTTCCTACAACTTCAATTGGTGGGAAGACTCCTATGGAGGTATGGTTTGGTAAATATTTTATAGATTATAATTGATTACATATTTTTGGTTGTCCTGCTTATTATCATATTACTGAATCAAAGTTAGATTCTAGAGCTAAGAAAGTTGTATTATTGGGCTTTTGTGCGGGTGTAAAAGGGTATAAACTCTGGTTCTCTGAATAATAGAAAGTTGTTCTGAGCCGAGATGTTACTTTTTACGAGTCTGTAATGTTGAAATCAATAGTTTCGGAGAAAGAGAACGTGAATCCAAGTTCTTTACAACAGGTGGAGCTTGATATTCCAGTAAGGATTGTTCAGACAGTTAATTGTCCTGATGTGGAATCTAATGATGAGGATGAAATCTCAGTTGAGGTGGAGATTCCAGCACCAGTATCGGTGATCAACCAACAACCATACTCTATTGCCACTAAAAGGCCTAAAAGGGATACTCGAAAACCTACTCGATTAACATACATGGTGGCTTATGCACTTCCAGTGACCGATCATGATGCCTTGTTCACTAATAGAGAAGTTGTACAGAATACAACAGTGTTAAGTGGAAGAAGGCGATGGATGAAAAAATGACATCACTTCACAAGAATCAGGCTAGGATGTTGGTTCATATCTATCGACTGCAAGTGGATCTATGCTAAAAGGGAAGGTGTTCTTAGCAAAAGACAACATCAAATACAAGTCCAACCTGGTGGAGAAAGGCTATAATCAGGAGGAAGGAATCGACTACAACGAGGTTTTCTCACTTGTTGTTAAGCATGCGTCCATTAAGATATTATTGGATTTGGTAGCATAGTTTGATCTCGAGTTAGCTCAACTCAATAAGAAAATTTCTTTCTTCCATGGTGATTTACAGGAGGAAATCTACATGTCTCAACCAGATGGTTTTAAAACTCCTGGATGTGAGAATTGGGCTTGCAAGCTGTGCAAGTCATTATATGGTTTTAAGCAGTCATCGCGACAGTGGTGCTAGCGGTTTAATCGTTTTATAATGGATACAAGTACACAATTAGTCATTTTGATCATTGCGTTTACTTTCGTAAGCTTTAAGATGGGAATTTTATCTATTTGCTCCTATATGTTGATTGCATCGAGCAATGTTGAGATTAACAGACTGATGACTCAATTGAGTTCAGAGTTCGAAATAAAGGATCCTAGATAGGCCAAGAAAATTCTTGGGATTGAGATCAAGAGAGACAGAGCAAAAGTCACAATTAGTTTGACACAGAAATAAAGTACTTTAGAGGTTTCAAGTTGAGTGCGTTGATGTCATCACCATTGACTCTCCTTGTAAGTAAACCATTGGCTCCACATTTGAAGCTGAGTGCGTTGATGTCATCACATACAGGGGTGGAAATTCGTGTTTTTAGGTCGTGTTTTCGCCTAACACAACATGACACGATAATGAAACCTTAAGCACGAACACGACACGACACAAAGTTGTGTTTTTTTAAGCACCACAAACATGAATCAAGTAAAAAACAACATGACACTATTAACACGATTTTTTAAATTACCACGATTTATACGAAATCAAATTTTTGTTCAAAATAACACGACTAACACGAAACCAGTTTGGATGTTTTTTTTATTCAAATTATAGCTATAACGCAACAAATTATTGTTTAAATCCACATAACCTGTTAAAGTTGTTAAAGGCACAACTAATATGTTAAAGTTGTTAAAGCAGTTGAAGCCACACAAAAATAAATGCAACATAACCTGTTAAAGCCAAAATAGTGTTTAATCCAAGCCACATAATCTGCTAAAGATAAATGAATGCAACATAATATGTTATCATCTAAGTCACAACTAATTCAACATAACAGTGTTTAGTCGACATATCAGGTTAATTACGGGACTTTTTAAAGCCAAAAAACAACCACGCATAATTACAACCACACCCACACATACAATAGTGTTTAAGTTGGACAAAAATAGTGTTTAATCTGGACAAAAAAATAGCATATATAGTGTTTAAACTACACCAAAAAAATAGTCGCTTATGCTCCCAAAGCAGTCACAACCCTTTGTAATCAATCCAACGAATCAACCTTGCATTAAATTACAAATAGGTAACTTTCAAAACAATTTAAAATTTCTAAAACACGTGATAAATATTATCAATTGAATTACCTAGACTATGGTTTCACCCTTAGTCTCCAATTGAATTATGTCTTTGGTTAATTCAAGTAAACTTAACTCATCATCATCGATAAAGATAAGTACGTAATATCCAATTAAATAAATATAACAATTAATTATGTCATGATATAAATTAATACTCAATCGACTTGATGCCTTAATGTATGCAATGGTGTGTACCAGACCATACATTCCACACACAGTGTGCATGGTGAGTCGTTACATACGCAATTTGGGAAAAGAGTACTGGCAGGCAGTGAAGTGGATACTACGGTATATTCAGGGTATTGCGGATATCGATCTAATGTTTGATAGAGATAAGATGGTTGGTAAGCATCTAGTTGGATATGTGAATTCTGATTATGATGGATATCTTGACAAGCGTCGATCTACTACTGGTTATGTGTTCAATATAGCAGGAGAACCAAGATCAACTTTATAATTGACAGTGTCTTTATCTACAATAGAGGCAGAGTATATGGCGGTAATAGAATCTTTTGAGGAAGCCATTTGGCTTTATGGTTTAATTTATGACTTGGGTATTGTTTAAGAAAACGTAGAGGTTTTCTATGATTGTCAGAGTGTTTGGCAAAGAACTAGGTTCGTTATTCTCTCACCAAACATATTGATGTCCGTTTTCACTTTATTTGGGAAATTATAGAGGAAGGGGACACTCTACTCCAAAAAATGGGGACTGCAAATAATCCTGCAGATATACTGACAAAGGTGGCTACAGGATCAAGTTCCAACACTATTTGGACTTGATCAACATCTCTCAAGCTCGTGGAAACTAAGGGCGCATGTAGGGTAGCGTTGATTGGTGGACTCTTTCCAAGATGGAGATTGTTGGTGTGTGACAAGACTCCACTATTTGGTGGAGTATGGACAAGACTCTTACTCATTTGGTGGTTGAGTATTTTGCTCCACAAGTTGTGCTCTAGGTATACAAAGTCATTTTATATGGTCTTTATTCTTCTTACCCACCTTGAAATAAGCTATATGTATTGAGAGAAAAAATACACCAGCAAATAGAAGAGAAACAAAAGCATATGGAGAGTTTCTTGTTTGAGAGATAATCATGTGAGTAAGAGTGTTTTGTAATTTTCCTCTTTTAATAGTACAATTTCGCTGCCCCCCGTGGACGTAGGCAAATTAACGAACCACATAAATCTCTTGTTATTATGTGAGATTGAGTGTGAGTTTGATTGTTGCATTATTACTGGGCACAACAGATACATCTTAACACTTTTTGTCGATTTTCATTGGATCGGACATGTTTATGAATGAATGATTGGACGATCAAATCATTGTGCATCACCCCATTTTGCGAAGCGCGCTTCAAATGGGTGATATGAGCCCTAAATGCCAAATTGCACCTTTATAAAAGCATTCCACTTATTCCTCTCATCGTTATTAATCCATTAATTTTTTCTTACATTTTTATTGTGGGACAAAGTCACCGCATAAGCATTTAAGCCTTTCAGATTGTAAATCCTATGAACTTGAGATTTTCAAAATACACCTAATAAAAGATGAATATTTATTTTGTATATATTTAACATCCCCCCGCCATTTTCAAAATACACAAAAATAAAATAAGAAAATAACTGTCAAAGTTAGATTCACGGGTGGGTGGAGGTGTCTTACAACTTGAACGTTCTACTTTGTTGATCTCATTTAAGTTGATTAGATAGCATAATAGAAACGTGTTTGAACTAGCAAACCATTTAACCAACCAGATTCATAATCACATGTTACCCTAGGATTCATGTAGGTATTTTTAATATGCAGACTATTAATGGGCGGGTGTCTTTATCCTAATTTCATAAGTGGTTTAGAGTCAAACGTTGTTCTTATAAATTAATTAAAGAATTGAAGGGAGATAATTTAGAGTCATAACCATCTTTTACAAATTAAGAAATTTTGTTCTAAAACCAATCATGGCAAGAACTTTATCCTACTCTTCTCCTTTATATCCATGTACCATTAATAAATCTTGTTTATAAAGAGATTAATACTAATAAGTTGATTTACTTCTCTGAAATTTTCTATTTGGAATCTGAATTGGGTAAATGAACCAAATTGACTAAATTAGTATCAATTAGTTGTAGTGGATCCTTAATCTACGTTAATTTTATATTGGACTAAAACTAAATCTTTATCTTGTTAAAACCTTGAAAATTCATCTAAATTATGAAAATTGTTATATGTAATTTGATGATTTAGTGAAATTTGGATTCATGTTAGTCTAGTGATAATAGTACCATTATTCTATCATCTTTTAATCAAAATGTTTAAATTATTGTTAGGATGTAAATTTGATGAATTGAATATGGTAGAAATTATGTTAGGAGGTGGAATTTATGATTGAATGGCATTATTTAAATAAATATCATACTAGGATACATGTTTTGAGAAGTAGGGTTCTTATGATGTTATATGCTTAATTGTGTTGTTAATCTTGTTAAAATTATCAAACTCATTGATTGGAATTAGGAGTTTAGTTTTTTAACCCTAAAATAAGATCAAAACATGGGAATTAATCTAAACTAATTAAGATAAATCTTAAAAAGAATTACACAATAAAAAAGACATAATTTTATTGGGTGTTAGACCCGGATCGATTTGAATTTTAGCCAAATCGATTCTATCATATAATATTTGGAAAATTAGATTTTTGGTGGATTTGCATAGTTCGTTGACTTGGGATGATTCAGAATAATGCTAGGATTATGTTAATTGTTAGTTTAGACCAATAGCTGTGTGTTGAGGGTGGAGAACATCTAATGTCCTAAAAATATGATGACTAATTAATTAATAAGATTTAATCAATGTGCCTGAAATGACATTGTTAATGTGTGGGTTAGAATGTATTTTGGACAATACTCTAGCAGTGATCTGTAATCAGTAGGTAGGTGATTAGAATGGATAATAGTTACAACCCTTGTGCTATGTGGGGGGGGGGGGTATGTTTGGGATATTAATTAACGGTTATAAACGAATGTGTGATTTAATAGAGATGATATGTAGGGTGTGCGTGCCTATTTGGATATCTTGTGATGTGTAGGTTATGTTAACTTAGTTGGATGATTTATTTGAATTCCATATAAGACCGTGAACATACTATGGGTGGGTGTGTATACTTGTGACGAATCTACTATTCGAAGATTTAATGGGACGCGCATCTTGGACTGCATTTACGCCCCCGAGCTAATAATGATTATTAGGTATAAATCTATTATTACAATCCTACAGTCTAATTATAGTCACTATCTCCTGAGTTAGGAGAACATGACTAGGATCTTTTCGTGTAAACGTTGGTATATGGTTATATAGTTAGTGTGTTGGCGTAGTGATTCACCCTTTATGTGTAGTTAGAGACTTTAGGAGTTTGGAACATCTTTAGTCGGGACAAGTAGAGGCACACGAGATATCCGCAGGTGTATTTTTTTTATTGAGGAGGTAATATATAGTGGAGTTAAGACATATGTTAGAGGTTATCAGTTTATTTTAATAATGGTTTGGATTTAATTCTTTTTAATTATTATTCATATGTTTATTTATCTTGCATGCTTAAAATGGTATTTAATTGTTAGATAGACCTTATTGACTATTGTACATGGTACTGACCATACTATGTATAAAAAATAAAGGGTGTTACAGAAGTACTCATAGAAGGAGAATCTTCATCCCAAGGAACATTGATTTCACTTGTTAAATGATAACAAAAGTTTTCTTCGAAATGAAAGCATTAATGAATTATATATAGAAAAACCAATTTAATGGACAACCCCGGACATAAGGGAAGCGACGATGTAACTTCTATGTTTCCATTAAGGTGTAAAAGGTTAGGTATAGGCCATGACATCCAATCATAAGATTTAACACCTACTAAAGGGGGATTTGAAATATATACCAAGGGTATCATTGATTTTCGTCCATAAAGATTTACATTTAATAAATTCTCATAAAAGGGACTTTATAAATATTCTGAAAGAGGCTATACTGATTGAAAAAACAGCATCTTTCAAAAATTCATATCAATCCATTAAATTATTCAAATTTTAATATAAAAGGTTTATAGACGGAGTTAACCGTTTGGATAATATATCAAAATTCACTCCTTCTTGATTGAAAGGAATTCCTAGGAATCGAACAAACAAAGTAAGTAGAACCAATACAAGGAATTCAAACTTATCATTTTGATTGACTATTTTTATGTAAATGATAAGTAGAAAAGCTGTAGGAATTAGAATGAACAGTGCAGTAGAAATAAATGCAAGAATATTTACTTCTATAATCTCATCGTTTTTTACTTCACAATAACTCGGGATTTAATCCCATAGAGATGATAAATCTTTCGCATGTCACTTCAATGAAAGAATTACCTCGGAGAATGCCTTATATAGATATACAATATGTTAAAAAAATAGACAATCAAACTTATTTCTCGATTCAATAGTATCCTTCTTCCTGGTACTGATTACTAAGAACTTGAACAGAAATTGGAATCAGTTCATAAAAAAAACATTTTCAACAGAAGTTTATCATTTCTTAACTTTAATCAGTAGATTTTCTCCAGAATCAATATTGAGTTTAAATTGCGCCCCTCTCTTTCAAGAGGATTCGGGGCATGCCAAGCCCTGGAAAGATTCTTGCGAATGTACTCCGCAAGTGGGATACTTAATGCATTAGCTACAGCACTGAACGAGTTGATACGTTCAGCGCTTAGTATCCATCATTTATGGCTAGGACTAACGGGGTATATAATCCCATTCACTCCCCTAGCTTTCATCTCTCAGTGTAAGTATCATCCCAGCAGAGTTCTTTTATCACTAGTGTTCTTTCCTATCTCTACGTATTTCACCGCTCCACCAAAAATTCCCTCCGCCCCTACAGTACTTTAGCTTGGTAGTTTCCACTACCTGACCAGGGTTGAGCCCTGAGCTTTGATGTCGGACTTAAAAAGCCACCTGTAGATGCTTTACTCCCCATCATTTTGGATAACGCTTGCATCCTCTGTATTACTGCGGTTACTGGTACAGAGTTAGCCGATGCTTATTCCTGGGATACCGTCATTGCTTCTTCTCTGGGAAAAGAAGTTCATAACCTGTGGGCCTTCTACCTCTACGTGACATTACTTCATCAGGCTTTCTCACATTACAAAAAATTCCCCATTGCTACCTCCCTAGGAGTCTGGGTCATGTCTCAGTCCCAGTGTGGCTGATCATCTTCTCGGACTAGCTACTCATCATCACCTTGGTAAGCTATTACCTCACCAACTCTTTGGTTCATCCTATTGACTTGGATCATACGAAATAAGTATCTTATGAATTTGAGAATCTCAATGACTCCCTAATTGTATTGTCTTTTATATAATATTTTGTTTCATAGATTAGAAAAAATCATAAAGGAAGACTAAATAAATATGGAAAAATTATTATGGATAGGTACTTCGATTGATGAACAAGTATGGACACATTCGCTCATAGAAAATGGTATCAACCTCCCCATTGCGTATTGGTAGTTGTCGAGTATAAAATAAATCTTCTTCTCTTTGTTCCGACGAAATACGATTTATTCATGGGAGCGATGATAATCTTCTCTGCATCGAAGCTTCGCAAAGCTAGAACTACACCATTTATAAAAAATTGTCATGGTCCCTAATTGTGGCAATAAAAATGGTAACGGTAATGGACTGTGATAATTTTAATGGTGACTATTTTGGGGTGCTACACCATATATCGGAAATGGTAACGATTTTTTACCTTGACCTCGGGCCATGGTCACGGATTTGGGTTATGACCATTTTGAGTGTCATAGTCCAAAACCGTGATCTAATAGGTGACATTAATATGAAAGGACGGATCATGGTTTGTGATCGTGACTCGGAGGTCGCGACTCCAAACCGTGATCCCACATATGACCAAGTTATCGTGCTGTTTTTAGTGGTCACGATCCCAAACCATGACCAAAAAAAAGGGGGGATATACTAATGGTCATGGTTATGCGCTGTGACCAATATTGTGACTTAATTTTTTTGTCACAGGTTTGGTCATGGCTAAGAATTTGTAACACCTCACTTAATTAAATATCGACTGATCAGTCCTATGTCCAATTAAAACAGAATTTACAGCTGGTTCATTCTTAGCATCATTGTCGAAAAATATTTTTCTTTTTATAATTCAACTAAGGGTCCGTTTGATAGAAAACTAGGAAAACGCAAATGATTCCAGGGCAAACAATTCCAATGCAAATGAATATTTTCCAACTTGTGTCTATTTGATACAAGTTGAAAAATCATCAATTTTCCACATTTTCTATCAAACGCAAAAGCTGGAAAATAGATATAAATGTGAAAATTTTGTTTACGGAATATATATATATATATATATATATATATATATATATATATATTTATCAAATAATGTAATATATAGTCATATATTTTGTATATTTAATAATATATATTTAGTATATTTATAATAATTATTATATAAAGTAAATATAATATAATAATAATTATTATATATATACTAAATATATATTATTAAATGTACAAAATATATGAAAATATAATATATTATTTACATAATATATATTATATTATATACTGAATATACTAAATATATATTATTTACGGAATATATACATATATATAGAATATAATATTATGTATATAGGTAAATATATATTCTATATAATGTATATATTCTGTAAATAATATATATTTAGTATATATATAATATATGTGCATGTGTGTGTATATATATTCTGTAAATAATATATATTCAGTATATATATATATACGAAATAAATGAATTATTTTAAAAAAACTATATGAAATATATTAATCATACAAAATATATGAGTATACGGAATATATTATATGTACGAAATATATAAATATAAGGAATATATTAAATATATGAAATATAAAAAATATACGAAATATAAATATATATATTAAAATGTACGCAATATACATATATATGCTAAAATATATATAAATATACGCAATATACATATATGTGCTAATATATATATATATATATATTAAAATATACGAAATATATATTTACATATTTATTAACAATATATATTTATGAAATATATAGAGTTTAAAAAAATGGTTTTGAGTTGCCACCCAAAGGTGGCAAACAAAAACCTACCCCCCCCCCCCCCCCCCCCCCCGCCAACCCCAAAGAATTGAATTATATCTTAAGGTGGTACATTGTGCTTAAGGGGTATTATACATAGAAAATAAATTCCAAGGCAAATTAAGGCTATCAAACAGCCTAAAAGCTGGAAAAGACCAGAATTTTCCAACTTTTCTGAATTTACCTTGGAATTGAAAAGGCTATCAAACGGGACCCTAATATCCAACTAAGCAGGTGTTAAAATTTTCCAAGATTTTAATATAAATAAAATTTTCATTTTTAAAACATAGCCCATTTAACCCAATCCATTCACACAACGAATAACAACAGAGTAATATCAAAACTGAATTAAATGTAACTGGAAAAAAACTCTCCAGTTTAAATATCTCAATACAATAATCCCACTAAAATTAAATGTACCAAAACCAACATAAGAACTTAAAATGTCTATAATAGGAAAGAAATAACTAGAATCTTCTTGGGCGACATGCCCTAAATGAAAGATAAATTACAGAGTATAAATCAATGAATATGAAAGCGTCTAAAAAAAGTCCATGACTCCATAGCATCCATATCTCATCAAAATTTCAATCCTCTATGGTTGGCATCCCTGCGGCTGGACATCTGATATAGGAGATACAAGAGAAAAGAGAATATGCAAGAAAACGGGTCAGAGCTCGATATAAAAATAGTTTAGAAAACAACAAGTGAATAAATGCTATATTCAGCAATTATTATATACATGTTAGATTATCAGACTCTCTCATGATACTTCCACCTCTCATTTAGAGTGCACACCTAACGTACCTTAAATCATACTAGTTACTATTCACATGCTAACTAGTTCATATTAGTGCCACTAATTATAGCCCATATCTTTCCCACGTATTTCTCTCGCAATACAAGTAATAAATATATATCCAATTTCTCTATAATATGGATAATCCTTTTTACAATTCAATATAATTAAGTATTCACCTACTTGATTCATTTCAGATTTTATTATCTTTTATGTCTACTTAATTCACATAGTAAACACTATCACAAGTATATACATACATTCACTTCTATTATATATATACTAAACTTCACCCCGAGGCTCAGTTGCGGTGCATGCGTACTCTGATATCATGTCCCAGTACATCTCGTTACTGTATAGGGGACTATAGGTTCGGTAAAGATCCCTCGAACCATAAAAATCAAACACAAGTAATGGAGGCGAACATAGTCCTAAGCCTTTAGGCTATGCATATACCTACGCACCCAAAAGACCGTTCAATACCACTGTTCTCACTAATGGCAATCCAACCTAAGTCCTATGTTCTAAGGCAACAAGTCAAAGATCCCCCTTAAGGTTCATCAGGATATGACGACCCTCTACGCGTAAACTACCCGTCGATAGTAAGTAGGCTAGGTATATCATACATATAAATTAAACAAGTATTAGGTATACGCATTAACCTTTCTAAACTTCGGTACGCACTCGACCAATATCATATTAGGATTTCACCCTATTCTAAGTACCCGTCATATTCCTGGAATACTACCCTTACTTGTTAATCACGATTGTCATCGTATTTTTATTATGTATTTATCCCTCCCATAATGTCTTTCTCACTTTAATATAATTTTCCAACATTAACCCAAGTCGCTCACTCCTTGTTAATGTGCCAAAATTATTCGAATATAATTCCCCACCGTAATTTATTCAATTAACGCTCGTTAATTTTCCCCATTTAATCCCATACATAATATCACATTTCGGGTCTTGGGTATATCCTACTACCCTACTCTAGGTCTTATTATGTTCCAATAATCATCACAAAAATTTTGAACCAATGGGATTTAATCTCAAATTAAAACGGTAATAAATCACTTTTCAAGGGGAATTCGATCGATCGACTGTTTCTAGTCGGTCGATCAATCGATTGATTAGTATTCTGCCCAGATTATGCATATGTTTAGCTACGAATTTGATCATTTTAAAACATCGAAAACATCATCAATCGATCCCAATCTCCTCATTATTCAACCCAAATTCTATAACATGATATATAAATGATCTCTACTAATGAAACAACCTAAAATCATCAAGAATGTTGAATTCAAACATGTTAAATTCCTTAAATTCCCAAAATTCATATTTTGTCATTTTCTCCAAGAAACTCAGAATTTCTTCAACAAATGATTCCAATTTTGTCAATTAAAATATCTCTTCAACAAAATATTAATCCTACATAACTCTCATTTCAAAGATTCAATTAAAATCAATTAAACCCTCTTAATATCACAAATTCTCAATTCTCCATTGATATTCAAAATGAACCCAAAATTTAGTTCTTGATTTAATCTGAAATCATCATTTCTATATCCTCTACATGTGTATAGCTCATCTACATGCAATATCTATCCATTTCATTTGGTTTATCAATCAATTTTCAAACCCAATTACATAATTTTCATGGATGTTTATAGATCCAAATCTAACATGGATAATATAAGAACTAATTAGAGCAAGAATTACACTTGCCTCTTAGTGTAGGGCTGAACCTTTGGAGAAGATAATGTTAAAACCTCCTCTTCCCTTTTTTCGGCGACTTTTCGGCAATTCTTCGGTGGTGGTGCAAAGTGCAGAGATGGTTGTTTCCCCTTGGTTTCCACTATTCATCTTTCAGTTCTCATTGAGGCGATCTTCCAGTGAGCACATTACGGCTCCTTATAGAGAATATTGTCAAGGGAAAAAAACCAATATCACATCTAACTAAGACAATTGCTTAGTTTTAGTAAAAAATGTGACGTCTATATAATATGCTTACGTTTTGGAAAATACATTTTATACTCAAGAGTATTGTAGCATATGATGATGACAAATCTCACACACACACACACACACGCACACTCGATTTTATACAGATTTTAAACAAGTTTTAATTATCCTAAACAAGGTGAGTACTATGGTAGCTAACTCTTGTATATTAATCTTAAATGTGATCAATGTAACATATTGATTAAGAGTCGAATGAACTTTGATGTATCCTTTCGAAAAGACAAAAGACCAAGTACCCAAAATGTGATTTTAGTTCACAGAATAAAGAAAACCAAACCAACCCAAGGCACATAAGTATACTATACTCTTACATACACGCATTCTTATATATTTCCATTTCCAAAATTTTCGGTAGTAAAAAATAACACACAAACACCCACATCTTTACTCATTCTAGATTCAAGACACAACAAAACCTAAATTCTATCAAGATCTCAAAACACCAATGATGATTCAAAAAGCCCTCCCGCCCCGACAACTCCAATCTGCCGCCTCGACAATCTACAACTCAACAAGTTTTTAGAAAATATATCGCTGTAAACTTCAAAACTTTCCAGGCCCGCATTTATGAAATTTAAACGATATATACCTTATCTCTTCCCACTCCAATATTGTAAAAAAAACACTTCATAGTTAACCTGGAAAATGTTGGAACCAAAAAGGTGAACACTTTGTTTTCCTAAGAAATGTGATTGAATTATTACACAAATTTTCAGTTATTTATGCTTGAGTTGTACGATTTCTTCAAAATATAACATATATCTTCCCACTCCAATATTGTTGGAAAAAAGCTTCAAAGTTAACCTAGAAAATACAGGAACCAAAAAAGTGAACTCTTTGTTTTCCTAAGAAATGTGATTGATTTGTTACACAATTTTACGCTTAAGTTGTGTGATTTCTTCTACATCGAATGACGAAAACTTGAATAAAAAAATTAAGAGGGGAAAGAATGAAGATCTTTTTTGAAATCTGAAAATTTGTGGAAAAAAAGTTTTGTTGGTTGTACTTACGAAATGTTTTTGCTATGTACTCACTAAAATTTTGGGCAATTAACAAAACACCAATAAGACATTACTTTTTAAACAATTAAACCACCTATATCATACGTTTAATAAAAAAAACTCACAAAATCCTCTCTCCCCTTTGCGACGAAAACAATAGTCGTCGGTAGGTCGCCGCCAAGGGGGGAATAGTGGTGGGTGCCGCTAGTGTGGGTAATATTTCATAAGGGATATATTTTTATGATTTAAGGACGTTTTATTAAATGTGTAATGTGATTAATCTAAACATATAATGTAAATAATATTTAAGCGAAGATGATCTAATGCAAACCACTTACTTAAGGACTAGTTGCATATTGTTTTTTTTAATAGAAAAAAAGATATTTCAGGTTGATATTTTTTAATGTTCAAACATTTCAGCAACCCCACGTCCAAAATAGTAATCAGTTCAAAATGATTTTTTTTGCTATTTAAAAAAAAGCTCAAAATGATGAATATTTTTTTGCTGATTTTTCAAATAGTCAAAATGATCATTTTGAGTGATTTTTTATAATGTTTAAACACAAAAAAAATACTAGTCCAAAATAATTTTTTACTATTTAAAAGTATTGGTCCACAACTAGTCTGCACATAATGATCCGTACACTAACCTACCTCTATGATCAAGTACTAAACATTATTTGCCCTAATATTTTATTTAAGAGTATTTAAGATATTTTATTTTAGGTTAATTTAGTATTAATTTTTTGTATATAGGTGTTGATTGTACTTAATCCATCCAATCAAATTTAAAAAGAGTTGTGTTAAGTCACCCTCATTTTTTTACTCGGAGTGCAATACAGCCTTTCAAAACGCAATATACAATAACTTTTAAGTGTGAGGATTACTTGCCTTGTGTTACCTTTGTGACACACCGCCTAATAAAATACCGGGTGATCAATCATATACCAAATTAAAACATGAGTCTCATATGGTTCATTCTCAGCATCACTGTCGAAAACCAAATTAATTACTAATAACCTATTACGCTGGCGTCAAAATTTTATTTAACTAATCTTTTTAATCAAACCAACAAAGTAAAACAATCACACGGTTTAAATATACCAAACTAAATTGAAATAAAATAACCAAACACCAAATCGAATTCCGCACAAAAAGGCGGTAAAAGAATAAATAAATATTGTTGGGCTATTGGCCCAAATGTTTCTACAGTACCTCCTATCTAGATTAAAAGGATAGAAGCGTCTACAGTAAACCTGCATGCATCCACAGCTGCTGCAGCAAACTTCTGACTCGAAAGAATCTTCATCCATACGTCCTTGTGTCTGGACACCTAATATATATATAGCAAGAGAGGCAAATAGAGAAATGGGACAGAGCCCGAGTTGTGAAAATATTTTAGCAAGTGCATAAATGCTATATTTTTAAAATATGATTTATCTCATATCTAAATTGGTATCGCACTCCCATGAGATGCTCCCTCACCCCTCTTTTAATAGTGAACACGTATTGCATACCTTTAAACAACCTAGTTAAGCTACCCTGTCTAACTAAACGCTATCACTCATCATCTAAAAATCCTCATAAACCCAAGTACTAAGGGCTAAACTTCTCCTCATTCCCAACACTGCGCTACGTTCGTGCGTGGGGTGTCTTGCAAAGCGAAATCCAAACAAGGAACCCCCTTGATACACTACTACCTAACAATGTTGATCGTCGAGAACCATTTGACCCTCAACACATAATGTATATATGAACTCATATATATATATATATATATATATGAGTTCATATATATATATATATATATATATATATAGAGAGAGAGAGAGAGAGGTTCTCATGCATACCCCAGTATGCATACCGCTGGCGCGGACCATTTTTGATAAAATTGTGAAAAAAATATTTTTGAGCTAATTTTTTTTATGGTTTTTAAACATTTCAGTAGGACCATAAAAAAAAAATTCAACTCAAAATGAATTTTTTTGCTATTTTAAAAAAATCGGTCAAACTTTGTCAGTTTTTAATAACTTAAAAACTGACAAAGTTTGACCGATTTTTTTAAAATAGCAAAACAAGTCATTTTGAGTTGATTTTTTTTTATGGTCCTGCTGAAATGTTTAAAAACCATAAAAAAAATCAACCCAAAATTATATTTTTTACTATTTTAAAAAAATGGTTTGCACGGAGGGTATACAAACTGGGTATGCATGAGATCCTTTCTATATATATATATATATATATATATATATATATATAATACTCACTTTAATATACAAATCACAATTTAAGTCCTGATAAAATCTCCTGGAATGAGGATAAATCCTTATTCATTTTACTTTTTACACTAGTTAAAGATATATGATATCTTGTCCTCGTATACAAGTAATATACTATACACAACAAGTATAATAACCATCCCACCGAGCTATAACTCGTGGATGCAGTCTCATAGTGCCTATCTGAATCCGTATTTACTCACTCAACCACGGTACCAAGCCAAACTCTCTCATGGTCATGGTAAAAACACACAACGGTGGAGGCGGTTGTAATACCGCGTTATTTTGAGGGTTATTTATAAATATTTTACAAGATTTCAGTAATATTATTATTTTATTAATTGGGGATAATATAATTTGTTTTGGTTGAAATCGAATCAAACATTTAAATTTAAATTGTTTTTTGGACATTTTGTAATGGTTTAAATATGTAAAGTTGACAATTTTGAATTAAAGGGAAATATAGTAATATGCGTTAGCTTAAGCTCCAAGCTAGGGTTTGAGAGAGGGGTTATATAAGGTATATTATGGGTGATTATAAGGAAAGAGAAATGAAAAAGAGACCAAAACGAAATACAAAGAGGCAAAAATGAGTGGAATGAGAAGAGCCAATTTGGAATGTTTAGATCTTCTTTTTGAGTGCATTCGAATAAGATTTGAGAAAAACTCAAAACACATACCTGACTCAATTTTTCGTATAGAATCCAAATCTGAAGTCAGATTGGCGATTCGAATAATTTTTGGATTTGATTTTCTGGGTTTTTAAAATAGGACTATTTGGAGTTATCTCGTGTTGGGGCTAGAACATGATTTGATTATTTTTGCGAGAGGAACGTGATGTTGCGATCATATATTGAGGCTGAATTTATGTGGCGATTCATGCAATGATTTTGAGGTACAGGGTTTTACAGAATATGCTCTTTAAATCTCTCGAGAGTTATTCTGTTGATTTCATGTTTAATTGAACTCATTGAATTGTTAAATTCTTTGAAATTTGGAGAAATAATTGTTGAATTATTTTGATTAATGTGGCATCATTATATTGTTGTTGATCACGTTGTCATGAAATTTTAATATGGCATGGATGTTGGGCACCCGCCAAAATTTCTGCTTCCCGGGGCTATGAGCTGATAAAGCATATGCGGATGGGGTGAGGCCTGGTGACCCATTGATGTGTTGTTGAGAAATTTATTGATAAATGCTATTGAGATTTGCATTTGATTTGAATATTCGCACTCGTGTTGTTACATTTTATTCACCGCTAATATATATGTTGAGCATCTTTCCTGTTGTATTGTGTACTTCCCCATATTTTCTTTTAGTGCAGACTAGCGCGGATTTGGGCGCTATGGATTAATTGGAGATTGATTTTTATCTTGGATATTTTGGGAAGAATATTCGAGGGAGAAGATTTGTATTTATTTTTGTTGTACAGAGCATTTGGTGATTTATTTTTATTTCGAGATAGATAGTTGTATTATTTCGAGAGACAATTATTGTATTTAAATTTGAGTATTGAGATTAGTTGATTTATATTATTGTGGGATTCTTTTAGATGCTCTATACCTTTCTATTTACGAATTTGGTTAGTTTTATCGATAGTGGTACTCCGCGCGCTCTCCCCGGGTGGGCGGGGTGTTACAGCGATCATATTCCCTCTGCAAGTGGAGTACACACATCGCACTAGTACGCGGAATGAGATAACCTGGGGATATACTCTCCCTGCTCCTCAAGCCAGGGGATTCACCCACATCGCGCAACCTCCCCGGATCGCACTAGAGAAAGTATATAATCTGGCTGTTCCACCCCTACACCAAAGGAAAGCCAGTGGAACCAGCCTCTAAGATACAAATATACCAATCACTCACATATATATTTATTCGTATCATATTCTATTATATATACTGTAATCACATCGTATATATAATATATATCACTCCTCAAATATAAATATATATATATATATATATATATATATATATATGGCTATAATTGCCAATCTCATATAGCAATAGCTAATAACCCCGAATGTTCCCATTCATGATAATATTTAAGTATTCACACACTTACGATACTAAACCCAAAAGTATTCTCTCACTTGATATATAACTTGTACTGTAATCACTTTTAAGGATTTATATAGAAACCCGAATATACAAATTCATACTAACTAGATAAGTATACTATCGACTTATCTTAATTCCATAGGTATCACACCACCTATAATAACCATCGTCAATAGACGTATCGGGTAACCGCTAAATCCTCTTTATCTTATATCCCAAATTTCATCCTAGTTGCCTCGTAGGATTTTCTCAAACACAATTGACATATGATTACATTTTCTACGCGCAGAATTATATATATATATATATATTCCCCCGCCGAAATACCAACTCGAGTGTTACTCGTCGTAAACACCCTTAAATAACAAAGTCATGGATTCCATTTTCCACGAACCCAAGGTTTAAATTTCGCTCAAATAATAATTTAGAGGTCCTCACTCTATTTTTAGGAACCCCAAATGTCTAGTTCCTCAATTTATTTATTTTCCTCGAAAATATACCTTTAGTGCCACACCATTTTTTTTTTGCACCTTCCTAACCGCAATTAATTCCCTTATATGGCTAGGAATAAGTCCCCCTAGTTATTTTCCTCACTTATATAAGCTAGGATAACATGTAGAGGAATTTTCTCTCATATAACAAAAACAGGACAGATTGTCGAAATTGCTGAAGGGTCGATCGATCGACCCTAGCAGTCGATCGATCGATCGACCAGGGCAGTCGACTCTCCTTCTTCTCCAACAAGTCTATTTCGGCCATTAACGACCCACCAAGCTTTTTATCTTCTCTCCCCTCAACATATAACCACGAACAACTATATATACATATATAAAAGGGGTTCTAATCATCATAAAACCATTATCCAACAATTACTTTCAATTAATTCCTAAATTTTCCAAATTGGATATTATCCGGGGTTTACTCGTTAAACTTTCAAAAATCCATTTTTAATTCACGAAAACCCCACCCAAAAATCTTTATAGTTTTTACACACCAACTATAATATGATATTTTTATGCTTAAAGGAATAAATCAAGTAAACATTTGCCTCGTGGATAAAATCCGACGACCTCGAGTCGAATCCCGCGGAGTTTGGCCGAAAATCTCCTTTTTCTTCTCCCTGTCTTCCTTTCTCTCTTCTTTCTCTCTTTTCTTTCCTTCTCCCACTCCCTCGTGTCTTCTATAGGGAGAAATAAGGGTTTATCCCTTATAAACCCAAAAATGACTCGTTTACTCAATTATGAGTCTCTATTGGTCCGAAAATTCCCGGAACCAAAACACTACTCCCGGATACTCTATTCTGACTATCTCGGCCATTCTGAAACTAACCGCATACTCGAAATCTCCATCTGAGTCACTTAACTGCAATTCACTAATTAAACCCAACACATCTGAATACGGGTTTTCCAATTAAAATATTATCCTTTATCGCTTTACCCAACTGCGACATGTAACTGCAATACTCCAACTCATATACTTAGTACCATAAGAAAATCTAATCCATGTGAATATTAATCCGACACCTACAAACTAATATTTACTTATTCACTTTAAATTCTCAATTTATGACACTAATGTATTGTGACTACGTTGAATGGCGCGTGTTAGTCAAATGAATTCTACTACAAATATCATTTATTGTAGTGTTGACGATAAAAAAATTCGAAAAAGTACTCTTAGGTCCCTCGCAAACAAATTTTAAACAATAAAGTAATTTAGAAAAAATTTTAAACATTTAGATCCACTAATTCTCTTCTTGTGAAAGTTCACGCTAGTGACATAACAAGTGGACCTAATAGTAAACTATCCTCAAATGTTTAAAATTTGTTTGCGAGGGACCTAATTGTAAATTGCCTTAAAATATTTTAGTCCAAAAACGGTCGACGTATCATTTTCCTACCTTTTAACCTTTCCTGTTTGGAGAGTTACAAGGTGAAAACATCTAACTCCAAACCCGGTCCCTCTCTCTCTCAATCAAATCAGGGGAAATGGGGATTAGATTCATATTGATGGTGAACAAACAAGGGCAGACTCGTCTTGCCTAGTACTACGAATACCTTACCATCGAAGAAAGATGAGTTCTTGAGGGTGAAATCGTTCGCAAATGCCTCGCTTGTAATGAACAATATGTTCCTATTCCTCTGTATTCGTTTTACATTTATGTATGTATTCGTGATTAATGACTAAACAGATGCACTCATTACCCCCAAATTATCACATCTTTCCCCTAATTTGTATTTATGGTCTACCTAGTAAAGGCTTGTATTTTAAGGTGATATTCTTGTTGATCAAGTCTTATTGGTAACAAGAATTAGGGAAAATATTTACCATAGGCGCATACTTTTATACCTTCTAATAAAGAAAATATCTACCATAGGAGCACCCTACTTTTTCTTGAATAGACCTTATAATAAAGAAAATATCTACCATAGGCGTGTTCCTACTTTTTCTTGAATAGTTAAAGTTTTGATAAGTAGGTGTATACAGTCTCTTTTGAAAACATTCGATAATGGTGTGCCCGTAGACATCGCAGTAAGAACAATGATGATGCGACGTAGGATTGACTCTATCACTAAAGCCCTTAAAATGGGTTTGTTTTTGTGAGACATGGTAGTTCAATTACCACATGTTTTAGGGTTATGTCCGAAGTCTCTAGCAGGCAGATATACATACTTGGCTTTTCCATTAGGGTTTTGCTATTGATTACACTGATTTTGCATTACCTTGGAGACATTAACGTTGTAAATTCCTTTTTGAGATTTTTGAAAATTCTAGCCTTCTTTTATAATAATGGCATTTTCAGGAGATACAGTTGTTTTGCTAGTAACCATTTTTTCTCCAAAACCTAAGCGAGATTTATCTTCAGAATCCATTTTTCTTCCTATAACTATCCCTTCGTAGGTTTTATCTTGAGTTTCAAAATGTAGGCATTTTTTAAAAACATTTGAAACCTTCTGTTTGGATTCTTCCAATTCAACTACGGCAGCTTTATATCTTTCCTCTAAAATAACGCTTTTCTCAGATAGGTCTTTTAGTTTGAATGAAAACTCTATTATCTCTGTCTCATGAGTAATAAACTGTGCAGTGTAATCTTCTACGCTCTTCCTAATAGTGTCACTAAGTAGTTCAACATGTTCATTCAACAGCTTGATCATTTTATCAAGTTTAGCGCCATTTCAAAGAGTTTTGGTGTATAATACCTGAATGTCAATAAGGTCATCATACGACTCGCTAAGTGCATTGTGTGCAGTGTCCCCTATCGATTCAATTGGTGCAATGGGACTCACACACACGTTCAGTTCATCAATAATATTTGCACTTTGACTCACCCGTAAGCTAGGATCATCTACTTTATTATCAACAACAGTAGGCACAGTAATATCACAAACATGTATGACATCAATATCAAGAGGCATAATATTTTCATGAGTAGGTAGGCATGCATTATCAGCAGAATATATAAGCTTTGCATAAAAAACATGTATAACTCATTAAACTTAGTTGACTCAGTTTCATCCTCATCAGAATCACTTGAGTCGTACCAAGTCTTATATATATTAGCCCTGGTATTGTTATTATTGAGTTTGACTCTGCACTTATTTGAAAAATGTCCCGATTTACTACATTGATGACATTTGACATTTTTAATGTTAGTCTTGGGTCTATAATAGTCATAGGTCTGTTTGTCATCATTTCTTTCACGAGGTCTGTGATTTTAATGATTTGATAACTAGGTTTGCCTTGTTTAGAAGCCACGGAGTTTCTAAACTTAATTATTTTCTTAAACTTTTTGCTCATAAGAGCTATTTGTTTATCTAAATAGCAGTCCTCACTAAGGTGAAGATTAAAGTCCAGGGGATTCATTTTTGGGACAGCCACTTGGGATGAAAAGACAACATTAGATCCATATGCTCTTCTGTTTTGGGTAGTCAATTACTTTTTATACTCCAAATCCATTTCTACAGTTCTTAATTTACTACTAATAAATTCAGGAGTTAAGTTTAGGTCATATATCTCTTCTACGGCATATCTTTTATTGTCGAATTTAGCAGGCAAAAACTTAAGGATTTTCAGTACAATTTACTTTCTGTCATAGGCTATACCATTCACATGCAATTTTGTGACATTGTCTGTTAACTTTCTAGAAAAGTCATCATATCACTCATTATCATCCATAATCTGGGTATTATAGTGTTAGACAAGCATTTGGGTTTTTTCAGCCTTAACACGTTCATCACCCTCATGGGCCGTGACTAGTGTGTCCCAGACTTCCTCGGAAGTAAAGCAAATAGATATGCATTTAAACTCATGCTCATTAATGGACATAAAAATGAAATTCTTTCCCTTATTTTTATCTACTGACATTTTTTTTTCTTCTTTAGTAAATTAGCTAAGGCTTTTCTTAACTCTTATAGGATAGGTTTCAGACAAAGGTTTAGTTGGGTGTATGTAGCCATTTTCAATCATGTCACATACGTCATCACCCAGTGTCCCTTGGATGAATGCAACCATCCTTACTTTTCAGTAGGGGAAGTTGAGTCAATCAAAGAGGGGTGGATGGGACAGGTTACCTAACTTCACAATCTCTCATCCATTTTCAGAAATAGATTTTATAAAAGCAGTTTCTGGAGTTTCGGGATAAATTTTTTTTGATAAACCCGCTCTGATACTACTTAAGAAACTGTTTACTAGATCTTTAACTAAAAGTTAAATTTTAAGTAAACTCCAAAAACAAACTCATTAGATGAAACTCCTTTTAAAATCACTACAAAAGATGTGTAAAAACATATTTCAGTTGGATGTTAGATTTGGTAGATAGATTACCTTAGGTTTATAAATAAAACCTACACTAGTTCTTTGATTAGAAACCACACCATATTGTAATGCCCCGTATTTTTTATCGCTTTTAAAATTGGGGATTTATTAAATTTAATTTGAGATATTAATTTAATATTAATCCGGAAATTATTTTTAATATTTACTAGCATGATGTGAGTTAGTAATTATTGGAAATTTGTTGAATATTACTGGATGAGTAAAGTAATATATGAGATTGATTTTATTAAAATTGTCACGAGTGAATAAAATGGCAATTATGAAATTTAATTCGGGACGCGTCTGTGTCGTGTCAGGACTAAATTATTATTATTATTAAAGTGAATAAATTATAAGTCGTCTGTATGGTCGTTTTGAGTGCGCCAAAGTGTCCGGAAGGGTCGAGATAGTCAGAAAAATGTACTTGGGGGTTTAGTTTGGGTCTCGGGGCGTTTTTAGGCCTAATTGTCATCCCGGGAGGATATTTTAGACATTTTGTATTTTTGAGTATTTAAAACCACGAATTTTCTTAGTATATATTAGCCATTTGGAGTTGTCTCTTAGGTTTAACAAACACAAAACCTAAGCCCAGCCATTAGAGAAGAATGTGAAGAGATTAGAGAAGAAGGTGAAGAGTTTCCAAGCAATCCAAGGCCTAGAACTTACCCGATTGCATCGCCACCACCACCAAAACGTAGATCGCACGACGAGGAACGCAACCACATATTTTTCATCAACAAATCAGATCCTTAAATCCCAGGCAAGTATCTATCTTGCTGATTTCCAAGTTAATATACCTTCCATATTAGTCTAGGAATGAAAATCATATGTTTTAATCGAAGATTATATATTTTGGAAGAGAATTTATGTGTTGTAGGGAGAATCCATATAGTCTGAAATCGTGATCATATGTAGAGGATTACCCACGAATTTATTATGATATTTGGGAAGAAAATCTAGATTAAAATAAAGGGTTGTGATTATTCATGCAAAACTTGGTTTTATAAATAAATCTGAGATTAAACCCCTTTTTGATTGATTCATTGAGGATTTATTGATGTTGTTGCGTTAGAACTTGTTTATATATGTTACTTATAAATTTGGATTACTTTGATGGGAGTTTGGGATGAAATTACATAGGTTTGAGGGGTTATAATGTTTGAACCCGTAGGTTGAAAATTGCAGGAAACTGGGCAAGAACTACTTAATCGATCGATCGATCCCTCCTGGAAAAATGCATATTTTTCTCCTTTTTGTTTAATCCGATTAAGATACGTAGGAACTCTTAATTATTATTTTTGGAGTATAATGAGTTATGAAGAGGACCAGTAGGGTCTAGATAGACTCCGTTGAGCTAAATTAAATTGAGATGAAATTGTGGGTTAACGGGGAGTTATTCATACATTGGAAATTGTGGGTACGTTTACTAAAAGATTGAGACTCGTTAAAGATTTAGACTATAAGGTAAGTGAGGGTATACCTACTGATATTTATACTTAGTGAGAGAGAATACTTCGAGAGATAAGAAGTAAGTATGAAGTAAATAATAAATTAGAATAAAATAGACGAATCTGTTATGAGAGATAATTGAGTAAAATTTGTGTTGAGAATGGATAATAAAAATTATGGGTCGTGGACGAACCTAATTTGGAAAATATGAAGATTTATATGTAAGACTGTGTGATTTTACATATATTATGTATCTGTGTATGACATACCTATCTTACTTGCTATCGATGGGAGGTTTGCGCGTGAGGGCAGTCATATCGTGATGAATCCATGAGATTTTTGACTTGTCGCTCGAGAACATAGGACTTAGGTCGATTACCATTAGTGAGAACAATGGTATAGAACGGTCATTTGGGTGCGTAGGTATGTGCGTAGCCCAAAGGCTTAGAGCTATGTTCACCTCCATTATTTGTGATTTGATATTTGTGGTTCGAGGAATCTTTACCGAACCTATAGTCCCCTATAGAGTGACGTGATGTATTGGGACAAGATAGCAGAGTAATGCAGCAGCGCAGCTGTGTCTCGGGGTGCAGAATAGTATATATATATATATATATATATATATATATATATATATATATATATATATATATATATATATATATATATATATATATATATATATACATGTGATGATATCTACTATGTGGCTAAAGTAGAAATGTAAGATAGTTATATATGAAAACATTTAGTTGAATTGAATTAATAAGGGACTTATCCATGTTGAATCTAAATGGATATATATGTTTATAAGATCATTATATGTATTATAAGGTTAATACGTGGAAATAATTTGGGCTATAAAGAATGGATACATGTGGTTAATCTAGTTAGCGTGGGAACTATCACTAGGATGGCTTAGAAGTACGTTAGGTGTACACAATAGATGAGAGGTGATGATTCTCAAGAGAGTGTCGCATACTAACATGGTTGTGATATTAGCCGATAAACATTTTAAATACTTGCTAAACTATTTTTAAAACTGTTTTACACTCGGGCGCTGACCCGTTTTCTGTCATTTCTTTCTTTCTTGTATATATACGTATGTATTACAGGAGCCCAGACACAGGGGCGTCATGCTTAGGTTCTTTGGATTGGACGTGCTGCAGCTTATGTGGGAGTTGCATGCCCTTGCTTTGGACGACTTCGTCATTGAATCAGTTCCTACTTTAGATCTTCATAGTTAGGGCATGTGTCGCCCGATTTCCTATTCCAGTTGGATTTGTCAGAGATCTATGATATTTCCAGCATTCAGTACTCCTCGGGAGTTAACTCTTGTTAGGATGATTTCATTTATAGTTCATAACTTGGTTTGGTTTATGTAGATGGTTTAAATGGTAGTGTAGTAATTGTTATCCTTTTATTTATGTGACTCTTAAACTGTTATTATTAAAAAGGGTTTCATATTGGTATTTAATAAAGGAAAAATGAGGTTTTAAATGGTTTTGACACTTAGCTTAATTATTTAGGGTGTTCAAATTGAAAATAATATTTTGCGACGGTGATGCTGAGAATGAACCAACCGTTCACCTGGTTTTTAATTTAATAAAGGACTTATCACCCGGTATTTAATTAGGCGGGATGTTACACATATAAGCAATAAGAACAATCAAAGCAAGTTTGACACGGTATTTTTAACGTTGTAAAAATCCCAAATTAGGGAAAACATCATCGGTGACCTCTACGCCACAAAATAAAAATCAACTATAATGAAACAAGATATACAAGATTATAAGCACCCAAACAAGCACCCAATATCCTAAGCTAAGAATAGAAATATACGTACTGATCTTTCTCCTTTACAGTAATTATGTTCTGATTTTGATCTCCTCGGCTATTTTATTGCGTTAATCCTTGCTCTTTGCTCCAATGGACTCAGTCAACAAAAAATCTCTCAACATGAACAACACTTCTTACTAAGTGATCGCGTAAGAGTGTATATGACAGTGAAGTGTCTAAAATGAAAATATGCAACCCACTTCTCGTAATAGATTTATATAAACAAATCCTAACAAATTACAGAAATCTATATGGCATGCAACTATTTGGATTCTCAAGAAAATCAAACTTTAAATATAGAAAATGAAGTTTTGAGATTTGAAGTTCTAAATCTTTCTAGAAACCATATCTAAGTCACAAGAACATATTTATATACAAAATATGTTTCACGGACTGTAAAACACTATTTTATGACTTAAACTTCATATCTTAAACATCAAACATTTTTAGAAGTCTATTTTTTAATAAATCTAGACAAGATAAAATGGATCTAAATAGATATGCAAAATAATACTAGATCCAAAAAGAACAGGAACAGAAACACTAAGCATATTCGTGAAAAAGTTTCTCAAGTGAGTTTCTCACACTTTCTAGGAAGAAATGTAAAAAACACGTAGATAACGTGTTCCTAAGAGAGATAATGTCTGAAGAGCTTCTTCAAGACAGCCAAACTACCAAAATCTCCAAGAAAACCTAACTTTTAATCACTCAAGAATGGTGGTTTTTCTGGGTTTTAGTTTATACGAATGAGTCGGGTGTTTGGTTTGAGAAAAACCTAAAATAATATCTCTAATGGCATCTGGTTTCTCTCTCTCTCTCTCTCTCTCTCACCTTTCTCTTTTCTCTCTCTACTCTCCCTTCACTTTTTTTTTCTCAAATGGATGAAATGCCAATGTCTTCTAAAGCCTCAACTATGGTTGGTATCTATACAGTCTATGGAAGGATCTGGAAGGTCGAGTTCAAATGGACGGTTGAGATCATTGTAACGTTTAGAATTCAAATCCAAGGGCTATAAAACGATTGCACAAACTCTCTCTGATTAGTTCTAAAGGATCACACTTGGATTGACTTAAAACACATACAGTACGTTGATTAGATTTGATCCAAAGGCTGAGATAACGTCTAGCGTTTGTGAGACAAAGAAAACACAGATGGTACCAACCAAGAGCAAACATGTGTATGGTTGACATTGAATATAAAACGCGTGTTTCATAATTTATAAAAATCCAATTTTCTCCCCCACAATTCTCTGTCGATTTGAGATTCTACCCTGAGAAGTTTTATAGGAATGAATATATTTTCATTTTGGCCCACAACATTTTAAAACTATTATTATAAATGTTTTAAAAAATATTTTTAAATGTTTTAAAATGTTTAAAAAAAATTAAAAATATTTAAACACATATACACACACTCATGCTCATATATGCATGGTTTATGTCCTATAGTGTTCAGTGCAAAATATTACTTCCCTTTTTAGTAGATAGGATGTCTTAGACAGGATGATTGTTGACGTAGCTTTGCGAAGAAGATTGCTAAAAAAATCTAACATATTTTGTCACCATATCCAAACTAGTTGGAACTCCTATATGGTACAGACTTAAGTCAATCATATAATGTGTTCTCAAGCTCTGCCAAGTTAAGCACCTTTTTAGGTTGCAATTGAAGGTGAAAGGACGAACTTCTGGTCAGATCTGATTTCGATAGGTTTTTCCAGCCTTCGTAAGATGCCAACAATGGCTGTCAGATTTCCTTAGAGGCTTGGATCTATCGGTGTGAAGTGAGGATAGGGGTTTTGACCCCATATTTGGCTTGGATGAATTAGTTCAAGTGACCCGAGGCTGCAACCCCAACAGCATTGTGCCGCCACAAAGCAGTTAAAACAACTTTCGAGCTGGTGGTAGATATCAAATCCAAATGTTTTGAGGGGCTAGGATTAAGGTTTCAGACAGAGGTATGTGTGATTTTGTTTGACTGCGAACAACGGGAGTCTAGTTTGGAGGAATGACCCGCCGATTTCTTCAAGTGTTACCCATGGCTTTACAACAACATCAATGACCACTTTGATGGTCATCGATATAGGAGAAAGCAATTTAACACAACAGCATTTAGAAATAATAAGGTTTCTTTTTCTCATTCAATCATTCTCCAAAACAAGTCTCGCTATAACATTGACCGCATACCTTATTTATAGGGTAAAGGTAAAATAACTATAATGTTGACCGCGTACCTTATTTATAGGGTAAAGGTAAAATAACTATAGATGGTGACAAAATATGTTAGATATAACACTAAAAATAACCTTATTTATAGGTTATTTTTCTATCAACTCTACAATAGAAAAATAACCAAATTAAACATAACACTAAAAACTTAACTAAGCAAATTACAAATATGCCCTCAGGGCCTCTCGTACACATCAGGATTATTCCACATGAGAGTAATCATATATACAAAAAAATGTTTTAACTTTGCAGTGTAACAAAGCTGCTTTGCACTCTTCCTTTACCGGGGCACTTATCAAACGCATGCAGGCCTGCCATCTTTTCTAGGGTCACTAACGGCAGTGAGTGTCCCTCGTAGTACTTGATCTTTATACATTTTTATATTCTTTCTGCCAAAGTCGACTAGGTTATGAAGATTTTGAACGACAAGCTGGCAGATGGCTCCGCCTGCTTTAGGCTCCAGCTTATGACCCCTCTCTTTCAAGAAGTGTTTTGTATCATCCTGTAGCTCAATATGATCACCATCAATGACCGTCCAGTTTTCGTACGAAACAACATTTGGTATTAGCTGCACCAATATAAAACTTCCATTAATACACTATATGCTTCCTCAATAAAGGGAAAGTACTGAGCCCTTTAATGAAACATCCAAAATGTTTTTTTTCCCCCAAGTATCTTGAAACATTTAACATGATATCAATATCACTGTTACGCTCAATGTTTTCACCTCAGTTAGAGAAAAATAAGATGTATGTTTTAATTTAAAGCGACAGAACCTTGTGATAGACTCTTGGACTCTGAACGGCAGCTAAAGGTTTCATCCCCAAGATGAAGTGGTTAATAAAAACCTGAACCACTGCTGGAATTATGTTCATACCCCCACTACCACCAAGAACCCCAACCAATTGATCATCCTGTAAACAGTGTGCAAGCAATAAATAATACTTTAAAATACAAACAACAAGATGGATAAAAGAGAGTTTACTTTGAAATATACTTCTCAGTGACACTTGGCTTTTCACCCACTATGTGTAGACTAAAAAATATGTTATCCCCTTAAGTTTTCATATATAGAACCTCGACACCATTTTTCAAGTTTTGTTATTGACCATTATAGATTATAACAAAAGGCCAAAATATTTCGGATTGATGTCTATTTATAAAAATGAATTTAAATATGAAAATTTTAGTCATTTGCTATGATTTGTCAACCTCAACGATTGAAATCATAAAAAAAATAAGAATTTAAGTCCAATAAATGAAAACTTTAAGAGCTAAACTAAATTTCGATCTCCAATCTGGAGGCCAATAGCCAAATGGCCTTACTAAAATGTGGCCATTCTCTATACCTTGACAACGATGAGTGGGGTCATGGAAGATAACGGTCTCTTGTTTGGTTTGATAAAATTAGTCGGGGCAGGAGGGAGGGAATCTGAGGATATTTCGGTGGGAATCGAGAAATCACCCATTTCATTATTGACCAAGATACCCGTGGAAGGAGAGAGAACCCCAGCTCCGAAAGCATAATTTACTGTGGTTGTCATCGCTACAGCATTTCGATCTGCATCCACAATGCAGAAATGGCTTGTCCCATGGTCTCTAAGCTGACTCCACCTGGTAAATAAAGAGATTAAAAACCACAGAATCATGATAATGGTGAGTAGATGGTGAAGTTTGTCTTTGAATAGCCTAAGATTTGTTTGGTTCAAGCTGAAGTACTTTTCAGTTTCTTCAGCACAAATCCTGTTCACTATCTTATCCAAAATCACATGAATATAACTATGATCATATTTAGTTATATACGATTTTATGCGAACTTTTTGATTTTTTAATTCGGAATAGATGAATATATTTATTATAACCTACCTGTGCATGTAGTATTCAGGAGGAAAAGTGGTGTTGTCGAATATCTTTTGCTTAATTTCCTCAGCGAAAGAAGGGGACAGCATATCAGATATGGTTTTACTGACATTCACAAAATCGGGGTCCCCCAGGTTCATTCGGACAGCAAACATGTGTTTCAACGATTCGATTAAGCGATGCAAACCCAAGGGTCCCTTTGCCTCGTTAGAACTCTCGTAGCTATTTAAGATATTTAGGATCTGTGTTTCACCAGTGCATGTATATATATTCAGTCAAGAAAGAGCAGGATGCTGCAATTTAAAGCATTATCACTCCAAAAATTTGCATATTCAAGAGTCATCTCTGATTTAAATTACCTATTTGGCTTTTTATGCGTAAAGTTTTTATTCAGGCCCAAAATATTATTGTGTGTTTTGAGTTCTTAACTTGTTCTAAGCGTTTGTCCAAAAATAAATAAATTATTATAAGCATAGTAATCCTAAACTTAGATTTCCAATTTCTAATAAGAATAACGCAAAATTAATTGGACTGAAATATAATAATAATAATAATAATAATAATAATAATAATATTATTATTATTAATAATATTAATATTAATATTATTAATAATAATAATATTTAACTTGCTAAATTCTGAAAAAAATACAATTTTTATTTTCTATATTTCAAATTATTTTGGCTATAACTTGACTAAGAAAAAATTTGAGAGACTAAATAGAAACTTAAAGCATACTTTAGTGGGACAAAAATGCACAATTTACTCTTTTTTCTTCCCCATATGATATCCTATGTATTTATGAAGTTACAAATAAAAGGAAAAACACTGACCAGAGAAAGTCCAAGTGTTCCACTAGACGGAGGCGGCATTCCCAAAATAGTATAGCCCATTGCATTAACAGAGACTGCGTCCGTAACGTCCACTTTATAATTCCTCAAATCTTCCATAGTCAAAATTCCACCCGCCTCTCTCACATCCTTAACGAACTTTTCACCGACTGTGCCATTATAGAAGGCTCGCGGTCCTTGTTCCGCGATCGCCTCTAAGCTGTGTCCAAGTTCTAAATTGTAGCACACGTCACCAATTTGCAACAATTTTCCATTTCGCGCATACACTTGTTGTAAACCGGGGTCATTCATGATTAAATCCGCAGATTTAGCAATTTTCAAACCAAGATAAGGAGCAATCACATACCCGACTTTGGCGAGTTTAATGGCCGGCTGAAATAGCATTTTCCAAGGCAATCGTCCATATTTCAACCAAGCTTCGTGGAGGCCCAAAATCTCACCGGGAACACCTGCTGATAGGGCCCCCTTATACTTGGCTTCAGTGTTATTCTCATACATATTCTGTTTGATGATCATCATAATGAGACGAGAAATACACAAACTATAAAAATGCACATTGGAATCCAAGTGTTAATAACCAAATACCCCGGATCCTGTGTAGTTCGGGTGAAATATATTTTTACTTGGGCACCATTTGGTTCAAGGTAAAATATTTCATCCAGGTGAAATTAAAATGGTTAAAGTAATTAAATTATTTGGAGTTTAATTTTATTCACTATATGATAAAAAGTCAAACATTTTTTTTTCATTTTATTTACCAATTAGTATGCAGTCAAATAGGTCTTGCGATCTAATTTTACTCCAATAAGTGCCGTAAAAAAAGAATTTTGTTCCGATAGGTCCTATTTGAAAACATATAGTGAATATTCACTACATATATAAATATGACATATTGAGGAAAATTTGTTTTGATAGGACCAACTAGGATATGTCTTATGTAAATATGATTTATTTTGCCAAGCTCTTTCTTATTTTTTTGTACATAAAGTCACTCAGTTTGCACAAATATTTGAACTCCAAATATGTGAGAATACTTTTGAACTAGGTGGAAAATATTTAACCCCGAGCCAAACGAGGCATTAGGTGCAGTATAATTCATCCTAAATCAAAACGAACCTAGGGTCTATTTGGTTCGGGGTAAAATATTTTTACCGCTGTGAAAAATAAAATGGTGAAATATGTTTTCACCTATTTAGAGTTATATTTTGTTCACTATTTTATTCAAATTTACATAATTATAGGATGTGCACGTTATATTTCACCATTTTACTTTTCAACACGGTTAAAAGTATTTCCTCCCAAACCAAACGGACAAGTAAAAGATTTTACGCCTCTGGTACTTTTTTATACCCTCAACATGTTTTTGATGTGCAACAAGCTTTCTCCATTAAAATTGGGCTAAACAAGTCCATAAATCATTACCCTCGGCCTCAAATTAGGAGTTCTATTTTCATCTTTGTATCTTTTGTCTTTTTATGTCCTAAATTAGGCCTGCTTTATATCAATGACAAGTTAAGTTTTAATTTTTGACCATTGATTTATGTTGAAGGTATGTTCCATAAAAAATTTAAATTCCAAAGTTAGACTACTCACGGGATTTAAATTTGGGAACTAGACGACCAAAGGCTCAAACCTATGTTCACTAACAAAAATAAGAAAAAACTTTTCTGCAAAATTCGAAACAAACCAAAAAATGAAAAACAACAATTGGATGCTTTTCCCAAATATTTCCGTTTCTAAGTTGATCAAAACAACACATTGAAGTGTAATTTGGCTGCTTTACCTACCCCAACGTAACCTGTTAAGTTGTCTTAAATATAATTCCACAGCCAAAAGAGAGAAATACGGACCTGTGAAGCAGCTAAAGGGGCAGTTTCCCTCATGTCAAATGCCTCGGTTTGCAATGTTTTTGACGATCGAACGACCATGAAACCTCCACCCCCTATTCCGCTAGACATTGAATTGACAACGCCAAGGCACAAAGCGGTTGCCACAGCAGCATCAACTGCATGCCCGCCTTGTCTAAGCATCGACACGCCAATTTCAGAGCAACGGCCATCATCGGCAGCAACAACTGCTTCATCGGAAACAACAATATCGGCATCTCCAATTTGAAACCCCTCATTATACTTTTTCTCACTTCTCACTGCCTGAAGTTCCAATTTGCCTTCTAATGCAAGTCCAACAACTGGAAATGCAAACAATATGCCCAATTTCAAAATATGAAAGTAAAAATTTCAAGATGGTGAATTAGGAATTTATTCAAATTATTGACTAAAATGGCAATGTCATCAAAGAAAATCTGCATAGATAAACCCACACCCATGCTTGGCACAATGGGATGTGGACAATTTACTGTAATATGGAAACATACGAAAATCACATAAAATTTTAAAATTTAAGGAAAGAAAAACGATTGCCCTAATAAGTTTTATGGAAAATTAAAGTTCATTTTCTGGGTTTGCATTTTCTATTTTTTAAATTTTCCAGGAAAACCAATAAAAAATCCCTGAAAAAAAATGAAACTTTTGAAATTGTTGGATTTTCCTAGAATATTGTTGAAAAAGATCAAAATCTTTATTTTGGAATTTTATGCATTTTTGAGGGTTTTATTTTGGGAAGAGTTTGATGAAATTTCCAGAAATTGAAAGAAATTGAAAGAAAAAAATGAAAATAGTTTTATAAAAAAAAATTAAAGATTGATTTTTAAAATTTTCTTGATTTTTTATGATTAATCTGATTTTTTTTTCTCATTCAACTTGTAAAAGAACTGACGAAAATTATATTATCTGTATTTGCATAAACTGCAGGGGTATTTTGATTAAGAATGAGCTTAACTGTTAAACTCGGTCAACTAACCGTACCTAACAAAACCCTTTCTGAAATAACCTGTGTCACAAAGGTTTTAAATTATAAATCAAATCTTCTTTTTTTTTATCCTATCATGCTTCCTCCATTCTGACAGTCAATTAATGGTTCAAAACTTGGGACATACCCAAATGGAAAATGATATGTCTGAGGGATTAACAGATAATACCCCAAGTTAATAGAATGAAATAATGGGAATTGAGTTGAAATATATTTAATTAACGAAAATTGAGATGAACTTACATGTTATGGCGATGAGTGATAGGAGGAGCCACAGAGCTTTGGTCCATCTCTTTATGTTTAAATTCCCACCACTTCCCAAAAGTGGAGCTTTAATGCTCTGCTTCATCCTCTTCCCCACACACACAATCACCAAGAGGAAAAAGAAAAAGAAAAAGAAAAAGAAAAAGAGAGATGTTTGTTGGTGTTGTTGGTTCCTCTATGGAAGTTGAACGTGACTTGGCCTTGTTTATTGGAGGGGGCCCCAATAATTTAGGAATTCTATCCCCCTCTCTCTCTCTCTCTCTCATATATATATATATATATATATATATATAGTCCTGCTCTTGTGCGGACCGGACAAGTGTCACCTGGCGGTCAATGCGGACTTGACATGTGTCACCTAATGGTACCCTATAAATTATCGCCTAAATTATAGGCACACTCTCTCTTTTTTCTGCTCCCACCGTCAGGTGACACTTGTCCGGTCCAACCGGACATGTGTCACCTAACGGTGCGCTTAAAAATTATCGTCTAAATTATAGGCACACTCTCTCTCTTTTCTGGGTTCACCGTCAGGTGACACATGTCCAGTCCGCATTCTTAAAATGCGGACTAGTCCGCACAAGAGCAGGACTGTATATATATATATGCACCTGCTCTTAAGCATACCAGTCCGCATTTTAAGAGTACGGACCGAACATGTGTCACCTGGCGGTGACCCTAGAAATTATAGGGTAAATTATAGGCATACTCTCTCTCTTTTTTAGGCTCATCGTCAGGGGACACATGTCCGATCCGCACTCTTAAAATGCGGACAGGTATGCATAAGAGCAATCATGTATATATATCTATATAATAAAGCAGAAAACTTATGTATGTCATAAGATAAAAAGATGATGTCATCTATGTGGGTTTTTTTTTGCACTACCCTTTTTTACCTTAAAAAATTTGAATTCCCCCCTCTTTTATTAGTTCCCAAACTTCAACTTCAATTCAAAGTTGGGGATAATTTGGTCATAAACACTTCATCAGTTTGTTCACACCTCTCATTTCTCACACAACATTACATTCCTCTCATTCTCTATTTCTATCCCATTCTCATCACCAATCCAAAAAAAAAAACTACATAAAACATAACCCTATTTCCCACTGGTTCAGCCGCTGGCTCCGGTGCCGCACCTGCCTCCACGCCGCCTCTCCGCTCAATATATCTTTTTTACACACACATACACGCACGCCCTCATCCCCGGTTGAGGTTCTCTTTTTCATTGTCGTTTACTCTATGTTTATGAACCCGCTTTTGTCTTTTGTTTTGTAGCGATTGTTTGTGAAGATTATAGTGGGTTTGTAAACCCTTCTTCAGAGCTTTGCACTCTTTTGTAATTAACCATCATCAAGAATGTCTCCTACTTAGAAAGGAAAGGTAAGATTTGTTTCTCTCTATATCTCGCATGCTCAGTTTATGTATTAAATTCTAAATGCCAGGCTTCTACCAATTACTTTCAAATCAAGGTTTTTGAAACATTAATTGTTTTTTATATTTGGGGTTGTAGATCTCACTTTTAGTGTGTTTATGTAATATGAGAAACATAGGAGACTCTTAGGGCTATTACCTTAGTGTGCTGATCTTAGGGTGGTTCGATTTATTGAAGAATTTTTAGATTTTGTTCCATTTTAGGGTCATTTTGTTTGGATGTTTAATGCTAACTCTTTATCTCTATTTATCTCATGTTTCTGTTAACATTTTAGGGATTATTTTTGTCCCTAGTTTATATAGGTAGATCACAGTAAGGTATTAACTGATTGAATACCCTATGTAGGTATTAACTGATTGAATACCTGATTGAATACCCTATGGAGGTACTAACTGATTGAATACGCTATTTATATAGGTAGATCACAGTAAGGTATTACCTTAGTGTGATTTTATAAGAAGCAGCATCAATTTCGTACAGAGTTATAGGTTTGAATGTAAAATTCATCTTGACTATTATAGGTTGAAGCAAAATCAACTGAGCCTTGAAAATCCTACATCCATAACCAGGCAGCAACACCTCCCGTTTGATGCAGCATAGCATCTATCTCATCACCATCCTCTATTTCCATCTCATCAGGAGTTTGTTCTGCTCGGAGGTGACGACCATCAAACAAGAAGGCAATGGCATTGAGATCCACCGATTATCGATCACAGTAAGGTATTAACTTTAGTTGAAGGTGAAATTTGGCATTGATATTCTATTTTCGGTTTATGTTATTCATATTTAATTATTTCTTAGTTCCATATTTGTTTGTACTAACTGTTTTTTCTTTTAATTCTATTTTTGTTTTCCAATGTATTTTTAAAGTGGTTCGTGCTTTTCAATGTATTCTTAATAACATGGTATGATTTTGTAAACTTTTTTATAGTGTTAACAATAATTTACTGGCCCACCTTTCGTCGGAGTACTCTGGAATCCATGCCTTTGAATCTAGCAGTTAGTGCTCCTCAAGATGAGGGCAATGAAGAAGATTCTAGAGGCAGTGATTCACATTGCTTTGAGCTAGACAAACCAAGGTCCTGTTGAGTTGAAACCACAAGGACATGAAGGTGAAGAACGCCACATCGATGGAACGGTGAAGCCAAATCATGCAAATAACAAATTTGCATCTCAAGGAAGAGAAGCAAGTCGTCATCCGACCAGCTTGCAGGTGAAGTTTGAAGAACAGATGGCTCAGACCAAATCACGAGAATGAACAGATGGCTCAGACCATTTTTTTTGTATTTATCTTACAGATGTTAATGAAGGCAGAGCAAGTTGCTTATGATGAAATTTGTAGACATCGTGGAATGTTACTAGGAGGATCAGAAGTGGCCAGTAACCAACCTTCGGGGCATATGCAGAAGATGCTTCTTCTCAGCTACTGTTTATTTATTCAACCATTGTTACAATGAAATCACTATGAAATGAATTTTCTAATATTATTTAGGAATTGAATAACATGATTTGTTTACCTTTCTATATGGCTGCATCATCATAATATTCAACGTTCTTCCTTCTGTGGATATGAAGCTGACGTAAATGAAGTAGTCAATGACACAACACAATTGGAGACATAGTAGTCATCTCTGATCATGTCAGTAGTCTTTTTTTATCCAAGTTTTAAAATTGGAGACACAGTAATCTTCTCTGATCCAAGTTTTACCAATTGTCAATCTCTATCGTTTACTAAATAATAGAGTTTGTTCATTGGCATGGATGAATTGGTACTCTATCCCACTGTGTGGTTGATTTGAAATGGGACCTCTGAAGCCAATTTAACATTTGAAATCCCTTTCAATAATATTTTATTATTACATTTTGTTATAGTTGTTATTTTATGCTTGTTTTTTTGTTGTGTAGTAAGAGCCTTTGATGAATACTTTTTAAGTTGGAATTACAGCCTTAGAATTATAGCCTTTGACCCTGTTGTTGCATAAATAGTTAATCTTGGTACAACTGTAAGTTTTACATTTCACTTTTTTATTCTATTCTATTCTTTATTTACTTCATTTTTTATTTTATGGAATTAAATTATGATCACATGTCATAGGCTCATGAGTAGGGGTATGGTATTTTATTAGTTTTGGAATAAGATCTTTGGTTTGGTGTTATTTTGTATGTTTGGTGCTGTTCAAATCTGTGAAGGTATAGAGATGAATCCCAAAAGGTATAAAAGAAAGTAGAATATACAAAAACATGTAGACAACAATAGAGAACTGATTTTTTTTTGTTCAGAGGACTGAAATTTTCTTTGAAGATGGCCAATTTCAAAACAACCAAATTATTCTGTTTAGTTGAATGTAGGGAATGAATAAAAATATTTTTGACACACATAACACACAGTTCTCCTATTGATATAATGACATGCTAATGTTGTGCCCCAAAATTTTAGTTGTATCTCAAAATTTCATGTTGATATCATGTCATTGCTCATATAGTGGCTCCAAGATTGTGCCCCGAAATTTCAGTTGTTTGACTTTATGATTGGTGTGGCGTGAATTTTCTCACATTATAATTCTTTTCTTATGTTTTCGTTTAATGTTCCCTTTTTCTTCTTTTTTTTGGTTGTGGTTATGAACAATTGTCTAAAGAAATAGATGGATGCATTTAGTATTCACTCTGTATTCACATTGGACTAAACTCTGTATTTTTTATTCCCTTAGTAATGTTATGATTTAAATTTCAAGGAATGCGAATATTTGGTTCTGCATATTTGATGCACAAGCATCGACCTAATACTTGTGGTTGGTTTCGATTAGCAAAGATCTTCTCGCAAAGTTTGTTGTGATCTCTCTGCTACTCCTAGCACTCTGAATTTTTATTCACTGGTGATAATGTGTGTGCGTCTGTTTGGTTTGTTATAGTATGCATGTGCGACGACTTAAACAATGAACCAAATCAGGTCAATCACAAAGTCAAGAACGCTGTTGATCGATGATTGAGACACTGGTGATAAAATTATATAGCTCTCCTTCCCGCTGGTAAATATATTCCTCTCTCTATGTTTATTTATTTTATCATTCTTTAAAAGAAGTTGTTCAGGTTACTAATTTAGTTTATATTTTATTTTTTGAGTTCAAGATATCTGAGGGCCATCCCCTCGACCAAGTCTAGCATTAAGATACCCCTAAAGTAGCTAGCATGAAGATGTGGGGGAATTTGAAAACTCAAGACAGTTTATGGTTCAAATTCTTTTGGAATAAGTATACAAATTGCTCTAAGACTTCAGGTTCTTCCATTTACAAGAGATTACTGAAGGTTAAAGGAGAAACATATCATTCATAAGTGAAATAGATGGTTCAAGCTACTGGAATCTTTCTTATGATAGTGGCTTCTCATCCAAAACTTCCTGGAAGCTATAAGGTTAGCTCACTCTACTTCTTCACTGTACAAATCCATTTGGAACAAGTCTATTCCTCCTAAAATCTCCATATTTCTATGGAAATGTGTTCATAATATAGATATAAAGTCTTCATATTTCTTTGAAGATGTCTTCATATAGAATGTCATAAACTAAGATATATGTTTTTTACTATGGTGGCTTCTCTATTTTGTTCGTTTCACCTAGGCATTTCATTTTTTAGATGGAAGTTCATCCTTTGTTTAAAAGACTGCCAATTTTTATTCAGTGTGTCGCTTATTATGCTTGACACTTCATCTTTTCGGCAACGAATAGAGGCATTGGAAGGGTTGCTTGAGTTCAGCATGCAGCTCTTGCTTGAGGTTTTGTTGTTCAATAATGTGTCAAGTTCAATTAATTAAGAAGTGGTTTCACCATCTTTGCTTCTATCATAGGATTTAGATTAGATATTCTGGTAATACTATAACATTATTTATGTAAATATGAATCTAACTTTGTTTGTCAGTGAAGCATTGTTTTTCTAAGAACGATCAATTTGGATAAGCTAAGTGCCTAACAGTTATTTTTTAAAAGTGAATAGTTCTTATATATTTACATGAATTCGAAAGATAGAATAATAACCGCTGTTAAGAAACATGTGTGAGTTTTCGTCTTTATAGGTGTAATGAAATTTTATTTGGTATTATCAGTAACAATGATTTAATAATGCAGAAAATTAACATTGTTTTCTATTTAACTTTGTTTTTAAAACCTGAAAGTGTAGAGAATTGCAAGATATTAATATCCTAAAGTTAGTTGGTGAACGATCTCACGGGAGGGTCTTGGAAACTAGAGTAGACCTACATGTGTAGAAGTGCATAAGAGTTTTTATGTCATATTTTGAGAATCTTTCTTTTTAAAGAAGATGTCTTATAGTTGATGAAAGAATAAATGCAAGGCTATAAATGTTTATACAACCCTAACTATTACTTCAATGCAAGGCTATAAATGTTACTTCAATGCAAGCCTTCACTCCAAAGACTCTCCTGCCAAATGCAAGGCTTCAATGTAGGCTTCAATGCAAGGCTATAACTGTTAGTTCCTAGGGTGGTGGAGAGTAATATGGTTTGTAAATCAGGTAACTAGCTCTGTTTTAATGTGAGTTTTTGTAATACCCCGCATTTTTATGCTATATTAATTTGGAGATTTATTAAATTTAACGTGAATGATTTATTTAAAAAAAATCCGGAAATTAATTATGTTATAATTATTAACGTGACGAGAGTTAGTAATTATGGAAAAATTGGTTGAATATTACTAATGAGAAAAGTAATATATTATATTGGTTATATTGAATGTCATGAGTGAATTAAATGACGATTTCGGAAATTTAAGTCGGAACGTGCTCGTGTCACGTCGGGACTAATTTGGTTAAATAAAAAGTGAATATTTTATAAGTTGTCCGTATAGTCGTTTTGAGTGCGCCAACGCGTTCGGTAGGGTCGAGATAGTCAGAAAAGTGTACCCGGGGGTGTAGTTTGGGTCTCGGGGCATTTTTAGGCTTAATTAGTACCCCGGGAGGGCATTTTAGTCATTTTACATAATTGGATAATTAAACCCACGAAATTCAGCAACCTATATCAGCCATTTAGGTTAGCTTTTAGGGTTAGAATATCCAGAAATCAAGTGACGGTCATTGGAGAAGAGAGGAGAGAGCTCCAAGGCAATTCAAGGCCAAGAAGCCACCGGTTTGCACCGCCGCCACCACCACCGCGTAGATCGCGAGACGAGGAACGCAGCCATACCAAAATCAGCCGTGAATCAGAATACCAAAAATCCCAGGCAAGTGTTTAACTTGCATATTTTCGTTAATGCAATCTTCATATTGGTTTAGGATTGATTAGAGATGATGAATATGGAAGAACACCCAATTTGTGTTAGGAAAATGCATGTAGGAATGATTTATATGTTGATTCTGGAAACCCTTGCCATGTAGAGGAAATAAACCACGAAATCTTGATGATCATAAGAAAGAAATTCTGGAGAAAGATTTGTTAGAAAACTGTTTAAGAAAATTCTAGGGTTCTTGATAATTTGAGATAATTCTAGGTTGAAAATCCATGTTTAAATGATGAATATGTACATGCCTTACGTTAGAATCATCTGATATATTGTTATAATGTTAGTAGTAGAATTCTGGGACGATTGGAACTTGAAAATATGGATTTGGTGTAATTTTGGTGATGAAACCCGTAACTGCATTCTGCAGAATTTTTCCCAGACCTGCTTGATCGATCGATCGAGCCCAGAGCTTCGATCGATCGAAGGTTCGATCGATCGAGCCCCAATCTTCGATCGATCGACCCCTCCTGGAAGACTCCTAATTCCCTCTTTAAATGAGTTAAATTCAAATTGTCGTGATGTAATTCTTGGACATTCTTGATAAAATGATTCGGGAGACATTGAGGACCAGTAGGGCATAGGAATAAATGTTGAGACCTTTAATCTTCAACGAGAATGTTATTTATGGGACATTTACTTTAGGGTTGGTAAATTTATAAATTTAAAGGGTGAGGTGCGTAAGAGAGTTACGTTGGAACCTAATAAAGGCACTTACTGAATTTCAGATTTGTGAGGATAGAGTCCACGAGTGTCAGGTAATGAGTGAGAAAACCCTTCGAGTTAAAGTTAGGAACGAAACCTTATACGTAATTCTATAAATGTGAAATTAAGGATAAATGGTATAATTATGGGTGACAAGAAGAACCTATATTAATATGATAAAAGTGGTATATTTATATGATTGTGTGTACATATATTACATACTTGTGAAAATCATGCCCACGCTACTTGCTATCCCTGAGGTTATCGCGCTGGGACAAGTCTTATCTCGATGGGACCTTTATGGAGGATATTGACTTGTACCCTAGAAGATAGATATCCTTGGTACAGGCTATCGATGTGATAGTTCAGACGGTCCTAAGAGACGCAGGCATGTGCCATCCTCTTAGAGACTTGGAATCTATGCTTCGCCTCAATATTGTTTGTGTATTCATATTAATACAATTCGAGAGTGATTTCGATTGTATTCCCCTTAATATGAGTGATATGGGGTTCTGGATAGTAGAGTATGCACGCACCATAGTTTTATGAGGGGTGCTGTTAGTTTATATATATTATACGAGTAGTTAATATATATATGAGATTTTGAAATTTGAAACTGCCTACTGTGATTTGATAAGTAGGACTTGGTTGATGACTCAGATAGTGAATACTTGTTTCGTGAAAGTATAATATGTCACTAGGAAACTTTATAAATTAATAAGAAGCTAAAACGAGAATTGTGCTACCAATCTGGAAGTAAACTTTTTAAACAAAATATTATTCGGTTTTAAAATCTTATGAGTAAGTTAAGATACGCAAAATTATTGGAAAAGGTTAGTATGATAAAATTGTTAAGAAACCGTTGGGAAGGTTAGTGCGATAGGTGTGCACATTAGAAGAGAGGTGAGTATTTCTCAAGAGAGTGACGCACTTATATGTTGTTGCATTGGCCTGTATCAATTTAAATACTTGCTAAACGTATTTTAAAAATCAAACACTTTCGGGCTCTGAACCGTTTCTTTCTCTTTCTTTCTCTCTTGTATATATATGTATATATTTCAGGTGCCCAGCCACAGGGGCGTCTTGCTTAGGATCCCTTGAAAGGAACGTGTTGCAGCTTAGGTGGGAGTTGCAGGTTACTTGCGTAGACGGCTTCCCTTATTGACTCCACTTTTAGCATTCTCATTTATTGGGCATGTGTCGCCCTTTCCATTATTTCATTATTGTTGGGACATTTGTATTTCAGTTATTTCCAGTATTGTTACGATGGATTTTATTCAGTTTGTATTGGTGACTTTAGTTTTCATAAGTGGACATTCGATTGACGAATGTATTATATTATCTGGTTTATTGTGGTGTGATTCTTAATTGTAGAAATGTTGTTTTTAAATAAACAAATGTTTTTCTTTAAATAAAATTTGGAATGTATGTATAAATGGTTTTGATACTTAGCTTAATTATTTAGGGTGTTAAATTGAAAAATGTATTTTTATCGACAGTGATCCTGAGAATGAACCAACTGTTTACCTTGATTTAATTTAATAAAGGAGTGATTGCCCGGTATTTAATTAGGCGGGGTGTCACAGGTGGTATCAGAGCATCAGGTTCTAGTGTCCATAGGATCTGTACGGCTTATTTCGCTTTTAGCTTAACGTTATTGCTATAGAGCCCTATTTTTAGGATTGTTGTATTCCTGTTTTTACGTTAAAGTCTTCAGCTATTTGAGATTTGATGATAACTGTAGACTAATAAACTTGTTCACGTTTCAGATGCCTCCGAGACGTGCTCCGAAAGATAGGCGTGCCCAAGCCGAGCAGCCAGCAGCTCCGGCACCAGGCACAATGAATGCAAACGAAGTAGCCACCATTGTTGCTCAGGCGGTGAATGCCGCAATAGCGGTGATTCAGCAGGCTCCACCCCAGGTTCAGGCAGTGGTGCCAGTACCAGCACAGCTTCCATCTGCATGGGAGCGGGTTCGGGATGCTTTTCAGAAAGCGCATCCCCCTGAGTTTTCTGGTAGCTCCGATATTATTACAGTTAGCCAATGGAAGAAAGACATCCAGCGGCACCTCCGTATGTATGAGTGCACTGATGTGCAAAAGCAGTTATTGGCTTCCTTTAAGCTGGTGGGAGCCGCATTGCAGTGGTGGGAGTCCACTACCACTTTGGAGGAGAGGGACACGATCCCTATTCAGTTGTTCTGGGAGCGGTTTGACCGCAAGTATTTTCCACCCGCAGTGCAGACTGAGATGAGGCGGAAATTACTAAATCTGAAGCAGGAGAACCTTACTGTAGCTGAGTATGAGGAGGAGTTCACGAGACTTCTCACAATTGTGCCAGATGAGGCACCTACTGAGAGCAAGAAGATTTTGTTGTTTGTCGACGGGTTAGCTTGGAGGATCCGTCAGCACCTTATTGGGAATCTATCCCTGAGTACTTTCACTGATGTACTCAATGCGGCGTTACTACATTGCCAGGATCACCGCTTCCATCTGCAGGGAAGCAAGAGAGCAGGGGAGTCCAGCCAGCACGGCAGGACCGGGGGTAGTAGTGCCAGTGGGGGACCATCTCATGGACAGACTCGTCAACACGAACAGAGTTCCCATCAGGGGGACCCTGCTAAGAGATTCCGTTCAGGTGATTCTAGGCAGGGATTTGGGGGTTTCAGGCAGGGCCAGCAGGGCCAACACCGACCACAGGGACAGCAGCAGGGCCCACAAGGCCAACAGCGTGCACATCAGGGCCAGTGGCGTGGAGGTAACGGCCAGCAGGGCCGTGGACAGCAGGGTCAGAGGGGAGGTAACTTCAAAGGCCGATGCTTTGGGTGCGGTAAACATGGCCATAGGCGCCAAGATTGCCCAGAGGGCGATAGGGCCCCACAGTAGCAGGGAGCCCGAAATGAACCGCAGAGACCACTTTTCCCACCTTCCCTCCCAGCTCCAGCCTAGGTGCCAGCCCTACCAGCCATTCCAGCGGCTCCAGTACAGCAGGGGCAATTATAGTATGGACGTGTCTATAACGTCCACCAGGCAGCAGCTCCACAGGCACCACCCCCGATTAAGGGTATGTTTCCTATCCATGGTACTATGGGTCGGGTTTTGTTTGATACGGGGGCAACACATTGTTTTATAGCTATGCATTTTGCGAAGGCCTTAGGGTTGTTAGCCACAGCAGAGAGCACCGTGACGTGTGTCGACTCACCACTGGGGAGTGGGTCACTTATTTTCTTTATATGAGGGGGAGTGGGGGTAGAGATTGGTAGCTTGGTATTACCTGCAGACATGTTAGTCTTAGACATGCACGAGCATGATGTGATTATAGGTATGGATTGGCTCGCAGCTTATAGAGCCATGATTTATTGCTTCGGTGGGAGCATTGTTTTTGCCATTCCGGGGCAAGAGATGTTTGTAGTGGCGATGCCTCGCCCAGAGGGAGGTTCGACCGCTCATTTGTATTACATAGAGGAGGATACCTCTAAGGAGGTTGTGATTCCCTTAGATTCGATCCCTGTTGTCAGGGAGTATTCCGATGTGTTTCAGGAGATACCAGGCCTACCGCCCAGTCATGAGATAGACTTTGTTATAGATTTATTGTCAGATACGAGACCTATAGCACGCGCACCATACCGTATGGCTCAGGCAGAGATGCGAGAGCTACGAGATCAGATAGAGCAGCTGTTAGGTCAGGGCTTCATTCGTAGGAGTACCTCACCTTGGGGCGCTCCAGTCTTGTTTGTGAAGAAGAGAGATGGTTCACTGAGATTGTGTGTGGACTACCGGGAGTTGAACAAGGTCACAATACGGAATAAGTATCCGTTGCCTCGAATTGATTATATGTTCGACCAGTTGAGGGGAGCAACTTTCTTTTCAAAGATAGATCTGAGGTCGGGGTACCATCAGTTACGTATAAGAGAGCAGGATGTTTCAAAGACTGCCTTCTTATCGAGATATGGGTCTTATGAGTTCAGGGTGATGCCGTTCGGACTCACAAATGCTCCAGCCATTTTCATGGACTTGATGAACCGAATATTCAGAGAGTTCTTGGATCAGTTTGTCATTGTCTTCATAGATGACATCTTGATATATTCACACTCCGAGGAGGAGCATGCCGAGCACTTGAGGCAGGTTCTTCAGACTTTACGAGAGCATCAGTTGTATGCTAAGTATGAGAAGTGTGGAGTCTGGTTGCGAGAAGTACAGTTCTTGGGCCATGTTGTTTCTGAGCAGGGGATTGCAGTTGACCCGAGCAAAGTGTCAGCGGTGAGGGAGTGGGGATAGCCCACGACACCGACGGAAGTGCGTAGTTTCTTGGGATTAGCCGGATACTACAGGAGATTCATTCGGGGATTCTCCAAAATAGCGGGCCCATTGACGAACCTGACTCGCAAGGGGGTACCATATGTTTGGGATGACGCTTGTCAGTTGGCTTTTGACGAGCTGAAAGACAAGCTTACTTCAGCACCAGTCCTTGCGTTACCAAAGCCGGGTGTAGAGTACCTGGTTTACACCGATGCATCCTTACGGGGACTTGGGGGAGTACTTCAGCAGGAGGAGAAGGCTATAGCTTTTGCTTCCCGCAAGCTTAAGCCGCATGAGAAGAATTACCCCACCCATGACCTGGAGTTAGCAGCGGTCGTCTTTGCATTGAGGATATGGAGGCACTATTTATTGGGGGAGAAATTCCGTTTGTTCACAGACCATAAGTCACTGCAGTACCTGTTCACTCAGCGAGAGCTGAATATGCGTCAGCACAGATGGCTAGAGTTTGTGAAGGACTACCAGTTCGATATACAGTATCATCCGGGGAAGGCCAACGTAGTTGCTGATGCGTTGAGCCGTAGATCGGTAGACGATGTAGCGGACGTCTGAAAAGCAAAATGGAAGGAGTTGGGTCACCAGGACGCAGTGGCATGCTCTTTCATATCCGTGATGTCAGTCACACCCAAGATTGTTACGAGGGTGATACAGGCACAGACCATAGACCCGTTTTGCCAGGGGCAGATTGTGCGACTTCTAGCCGAGGGTGCTGAGTCCTATTCTGTTAGTTCTGATGGAGGTTTTCGGTTTAATGGGAGATTGGTGGTTCCAGAAGGAGCAAAATTACGTCATGCAGTGATGACTCATTCTCATGGGTCCCGATTTGCAGTACATCCGGGAGGCAATAAGATGTACCAGGATATGAGGCGACAATACTGGTGGAGTGGGATGAAGAAGGACATCGCCGAGTTCGTATCCAAGTGTTCTACCTGCCAGCTGGTAAAGGTGGACCATCAGAAACCGTCAGGATTGCTTCAGCCATTGGAAGTACCCGCGTGGAAGTGGGAGAGTATTTCCATGGATTTTATTACCGGGTTGCCTACATCACAGTGGGGCCACGATTCTATCTGGGTAATTGTAGACCGTTTGACCAAAGTAGCTCATTTTCTGCCAGTACGGACAGATTATACTACGGGTCAGTATGCTCAGTTGTTCATTGCTGAGATTGTCAGATTACATGGGGTGCCCCTGAATATTGTGTCAGATAGGGACAAGATTTTTATGTCACATTTCTGGGAAAGCTTTCAGGAGGCTATGGGTACTGAGTTGAGGTTGAGTTCAGCTTACCACCCACAGACAGATGGACAGACAGAGCGTACTAATCAGATGTTAGAGGATATGCTACGCATGTGTGTTCTCGATTTTGGAGGAGGTTAGTAGCCGCATCTTCCACTGGTAGAGTTTGCGTATAATAACTCTTATCAGTTCACGATTGGCATTGCCCCATTTGAGGCTTTGTATGGCAGGCCTTGTCGTTCCCCAGCTTGTTGGCTCGAAGTGGGGGATAACAAGTTGCTAGGACCAGAAGTGATTCAGGAGACCTCCGCGAGGATTGAGATGATCAAGAGTCGTATTCGGGTAGCCTAGGACAGGCAGAAGAGCTACGCCGATGCGAAACGGTTCTTCCGGGAGTTTAATGTGGGAGACCAAGTTTTATTGTGTGTATCTCCTATGAAGGGGGTGATGAGGTTCGGGAAGAAGGGGAAATTGGCTCTGAGGTACGTAGGATCATTTCCCATCATCGAGAGGATTGGGCCGGTTGCATACAGGTTGGGACTGCCAGAACATTTACATCGCATCCACGATGTATTCCACATCTCGTCGTTGAGACGATATCTTCGGGATGATATGGCCTATACTCACATTACGATAGATGAGATCGACTTACAGCCTGATAGCTCTTACGAGGAGAGACCAGTGGCTATTCTAAACTATAGTGAGAGGAGATTGAGGTCGAAGATAGTTCCACTTGTGCGAGTCCAGTGGGAGCATCATAATGTGGAGGAATCCACTTGGGAGCGTGAGGCAGATATGCGCGAGAGATATCCAGAGTTGTTTTTACCAGGTATGCCTTATTTTCCGAATTTCGGGACGAAATTCCGTTATTAGGGGGGGGAGTATGTAATACCCCGTATTTTTATGCTATATTAATTTGGGGATTTATTAAATTTAACGTGAATGATTTATTTAATAAAAATCCGGAAATTAATTATGTTATAATTATTAACGTGACGAGAGTTAGTAATTATGAAAAAATTGGTTGAATATTACTAATGAGCAAAGTAATATATTATATTGGTTATATTGAATGTCAAGAGTGAATTAAATGACGATTTCGGAAATTTAAGTCGGAACGTGCTCGTGTCACGTCGGGACTAATTTGGTTAAATAAAAAGTGAATATTTTATAAGTTGTTCGTATGGTCGTTTTGAGTGCGGCAACGCGTCCGGTAGGGTCGAGATAGTCAGAAAAGTGTACCCGGGGGTGTAGTTTGGGTCTCGGGGCATTTTTAGGCCTAATTAGTACCTCGGGAGGGCATTTTAGTCATTTTACATAATTGGGTAATTAAACGCACGAAATTCAGCAACCTATATCAGCCATTTAGGTTAGCTTTTAGGGTTAGAATATCCAGAAATCAAGTGACGGCCATTGGAGAAGAGAGGAGAGAGCTCCAAGGCAATTCAAGGCCAAGAAGCCACCGGTTTGCATCGCCGCCACCACCACCGCGTAGATCGTGAGACGAGGAACGCAGCCATACCAAAATCAGCCGTGAATCAGAATACCAAAAATCCCAGGCAAGTGTTTAACTTGCGTATTTTCGTTAATGCAATCTTCATATTGGTTTAGGATTGATTAGAGATGATGAATATGGAAGAACACCCAATTTGTGTTAGGAAAATGCATGTAGGAATGATTTATATGTTGATTCTGGAAACCCTTGCCATGTAGAAGAAATAAACCACGAAATCTTGATGATCATAAGAAAGAAATTCTGGAGAAAGATTTGTTAGAAAACTGTTTAAGAAAATTCTAGGGTTCTTGATAATTTGAGATAATTATAGGTTGGAAATCCATGTTTAAATGATGAATATGTACATGCCTTATGTTAGAATCATCTGGTATATTGTCGTAATGTTAGTAGTAGAATTCAGGGACGATTGGAACTTGAAAATATGGATTTGGTGTAATTTTGGTGATGAAACCCGTAATTGCATTCTGCAGAATTTTTCCCAGACTTGCTTGATCGATCGATCGAGCCCAGAGCTTCGATCGATCGAAGGTTCGATCGATCGAGCCCCAATCTTCGATCGATCGACCCCTCCTGGCAGACTCCTAATTCCCTCTTTAAATGAGTTAAATTCAAATTGTCGTGATGTAATTCTTGGACATTCTTGATAAAATGATTTGTGAGACATTGAGGACCAGTAGGGCATAGGAATAAATGTTGAGACCTTTAATCTTCAACGAGAATGTTATTTATGGGACATTTACTTTAGGGTTGGTGAATTTATAAATTTAAAGGGTTAGGTGCGTAAGAGAGTTACATTGGAACCTAATAAAGGCACTTACTGAATTTCAAATTTGTGAGGATATAGTCCACGAGTGTCAGGTAATGAGTGAGAAAACCCTTCGAGTTAAAGTTAGGAACGAAATCTTATACGTAATTCTATAAATGTGAAATTAAGGATAAATGGTATAATTATGGGTGACAAGAAGAACCTATATTAATATGATAAAAGTGGTATATTTATATGATTGTGTGTACATATATTACATATTTGTGAAAATCATGCCCACGCTACTTGCTATCCCTGAGGTTACCGCGCTGGGACAAGTCTTATCTCGATGGGACCTTTATGGGGGATATTAACTTGTACCCTAGAATATATATATCCTTGGTACAGGCTATCGATGTGATAGTTCAGACGGTCCTAAGAGACGCAGGCATGTGCCATCCTCTTAGAGACTTGGAATCTATGCTTCGCCTCAATATTGTTTGTGTATTCATGTTAATACAATTCGAGAGTGATTCCGATTGTATTCCCCTTAATATGAGTGATATGGGGTTCTGTATAGTAGAGTATGCACTCACCATAGTTTTATGAGGGGTGTTGTTAGTTTATATATATTATACGAGTAGTTAATATATATATGAGATTTTGAAATTTGAAACTGCCTACTGTGATTTGATAAGTAGGACTTGGTTGATGACTCAGATAGTGAATACTTATTTCGTGAAGTATAATATGTCACTAGGAAACTTTATAAATTAATAAGAAGCTAAAACGAGAATTGTGCTACCAATCTGGAAGTAAACTTTTTAAACAAAATATTGTTCGATTTTAAAATCTTATGAGTAAGTTAAGATACACAAAATTATTGGAAAAGGTTAGTATGATAAAATTGTTAAGAAACCGTTGGGAAGGTTAGTGCGATAGGTGTGCACATTAGAAGAGAGGTGAGTATTTCTCAAGAGAGTGACGCACTTATATGTTGTTGCATTGGCCTGTATCAATTTAAATACTTGCTAAACGTATTTTAAAAATCAAACACTTTTGGGCTCTGACCCGTTTCTTTCTCTCTCTCTCTCTCTTGTATATATATGTATATATTTCAGGTGCCCAGCCACAGGAGCGTCTTGCTTAGGATCCCTTGAAAGGAACGTGTTGCAGCTTAGGTGGGAGTTGCAGGTTACTTGCGTAGACGGCTTCCTTTATTGACTCCACTTTTAGCATTCTCATTTATTGGGCATGTGTCGCCCTTTCCATTATTTCATTATTGTGGGGACATTTGTATTTCAGTTATTTCCAGTATTGTTACGATGGGTTTTATTCAGTTTGTATTGGTGACTTTAGTTTTCATATGTGGACATTCGATTGACGAATGTATTATATTATCTGGTTTATTGTGGTGTGATTCTTAATTGTAGAAATGTTGTTTTTAAATAAACAAATGTTTTTCTTTAAATAAAATTTGGAATGTATGTATAAATGGTTTTGACACTTAGCTTAATTATTTAGGGTGTTAAATTGGAAAATGTATTTTTATCGACAGTGATGCTGAGAATGAACCAACTGTTTACCTTGATTTAATTTAATAAAGGAGTGATTGCCCGGTATTTAATTAGGCGGGGTGTCACAGTTTTGTGTTATGGAAAGACTCTGCTGCCAAATAGAAAGTGTAATTACATGGCCTTATTTTTATATACTAATTTATTTTTGTAAGGACATTTTTCTCATGTCCAACACGTTACATTTGTGTATGTCGTACGCCGCTACATTTGGCACGTCTCTACACGATCTCACACGACGGCCTCAATTCGAATTTTGAGAATTAAGCATTCATCATCTCCATCAAGTATCCCACATCTGCATCAACGACTTCACATTCCATGATTTTAGGGACTTAATGCAAGTGGTATGCAAGAGAAGTCAAAACAGTGACAGAAGGCTAGATATGGATGTTCAAGGGTATTTTGGTAATTTTATAGCCACCGTCTGAAGGTCTGGTCAACTGGAAAGTTGAAGATCTCTCCGCAATGAAGACGCTGGAAGAAACGGCACCTCAATCCGAGCTACAATGAAGAAGTTATGACCCTTTGAAAATGGAGAAAATTCTGAGAAAAATCCTTGGAAAAATGCTAAGTGTTTAAGCCTCAAGTTCTAGCGATATTTCACGAACCGAAGGCCAAACTGGTTTGGGGGGCGAACCGGTTCGCGGTACACCCGAATCGATTTGGGGTACCTGACGCTGGATAGAGTTCAAGATTTTTAAAACTCTTTTTGGTTTCCTTATAAAAGCCAACTTCAGGAGAGTTATTTTGCAAGACTTTGAGAGACAATTTTGAGAGTCCAAATACATCTAGTCTTCATATTTTTGAGTCCCAAGACTCATGTTTTGATTCACACATCTTTGCCAAATCTTTGTGAATTCATTTGCAACCCAAGAACACAACCTTGTGTTTATTCAACCCTTGTGGAGAAGACTGTCCTTCTTCTTTATTGTTGCCCTCCTGAAAAGGGAAAGTTCCAGCCGCCGACTACAGAACCGACGCCTGCGGGTACTTTTTTGTCACTGTATTTTTATTGTAATTCGTGTAACCGTATCTTACAAATTATAGTGAAAATAAAACGGTTTGCCCCTTTGGAGGATTTTTCCTCACATGTGTGTGTGTTTGAATGTTATTGCATGATTTCATCTTTTTTAATCACACCTAGATGCATGTTTAGGACTTAATTGATAAAAACTGAGTTTAATTAAATAATCTCTTTATTTGAATGCACGCGCACTCTTTTAAATTGGTATCAGAGCCAGTTACACAACTATACCGTGTAATTTTCCGCAAAATTTTTCTAAGATTTCAATTTTCTGAAAAAATTAATTTTTGAAAACGAGTGTGTTCATAATGGAGAAATTATATAATAAAATGCCAGTTTTTGACGGGACAAACTATGCTTACTGGAAAGCCCACATGAGATCTGCCTTAAAATCCATTGATGAACATGTCTGGATTTTGGTTGAAAGGGGGTGAACACCTCCCTCCGTCACTGTTGAAAACGTGACCAATTTAAAACGTGTCACTACTTGGACTAAAGAAGAATTTAAATGGTCATCTTTTAATTCTAAGGGTTTAAGTGTTATTTCTGGATCTGTCACACCTGATGAGTTCAAATGGATAATGACGTGCACCAGCTCAAAAGAGGCATGGGATGTTTTGTAACTTACCCATGAAGGAACTAATGATGTGAAAGAGTCTAAACTCCAAAATTTAATAACTCAATTTGAAACAATCACCATGCTTGAGTTTGAATGTTTTGATGAATTTTATGCTAGACTGTCTGATATTGTTAACACTAGCTTTAATCTTGGTGAACACATTCCTAATGCTAGAGTTGTTAAAAAGATTCTTATATCACTGCCTAAGCGTTTTATCCCTAAAGTCACTGTGCTAAATTCTATGGGTAATTTAAATGCGCTTAAATTGGAGGAACTTGTAGGAGACTTGCAAACGTATGAAATTGATATGTTTCCAAAATCTGTCAAGTGCAAAGATAAGGGAATTGCACTTAATGCCCAGGAAAGAAAAAGTGAGGGGTCGACAAGAAAGAGGGAGTCATCTAGAAAAGGAGAGATAGATACATAAGATTCTGAGTGTGACTTTGATTTAGATGATTTGGCCCTGTTTGCTAAAAATTTCAAAAGAATTCTCAAATTCAAGAAAAATGGAAATTTCAAAGATAAAAATAAGTTTGAAAAGAAAAATCAAAAAGATTTTAAAGATCCTCCTAAGAAAGAGAGTGAGAGATTCTTTGAGTGCGACGGTAGGGGTCATAGAGCTTTTGAGTGTGCTACTAGGCTGAACAGAAAAAAGGGCAAAGTTGTCCTTAACGCTACCCTTAGTGACGATAGTGAGGTTGAGTCGGTGGACTCTGGAGACGAGTCACCGCATGAGTGTAACTTCATCGCATTCATGGCTAGTCATGTGAGCACTTCTAGTACTTATCACGGCGATGAGGATTCTACTTCATAGGGACACCTCGACAGTGAGAGTGATGTGAGTAAGGGGGAGGATGATGCAAGTGAGAGTGAGAGTGACCTTCAACGCGTACGCTGAGTTATATTATGAGTCTTTTAAAACTAAAAAGCGTAACAAAGCATTAGTTCTTAGGATCACCGCTTTAGAGGTAGATTTAAGAAAAGTAAGAGAGAGAGAGTCCTCCACCTTCACTACTTTGAGTGAGAGAGAGTCTGAATGTGAAGAGAAAGAGAGTTTGTTTAGAGATAGAGAGAGTCTGTTTAGAGAGAGGGAGAGTTGGTGTGAGAATAAAAAGGGGAGAAAAGAAAAACTTGAGAAGATAATATATTTTGAGTGCAAGGGGGAAGGTCACAAGGCACTTGAGTGTCCCACTACACTTAGGAGAAATGGCAAGGAAGTTGATATGCCTAGTTGCATAAGCGATAGTGAGGATGAGAATGGCGATGAAAGTGTGATCCGTGAAGCTTTTAGAAAGTTGTTTATCGAGACCATGGAAACAAAAAGCTTAAATAGAATACTAGATCTTCGGATTTGTGAGTTGAAGGAAGAGAATGATGAGCTAAAAAGGGAAAAATGTGATTTGACCAACACGGTGTCTAGTCTGACGACACGTGTATCCCATCTTGAGAATGATCTCAAATAATCACGGGAGGTCCAAGTCTTATTAGAGAACGCATCTGAGAAGGTTGATGAGATGGTTCCTTATCCCGTTTTGAATGAGGTTGGAAAAGGTAATGACGGTGAATTCACTACTTTTAATGCGCTCGAGCCTATATCCACTTTGGTGAGTGAGTCTCATGGGTGCCCGTCTAGGAAAGCTCATCCCAAAATTCTTGATAAATTAATTCCTAGATCGGTTTATGTTTGCTCCCACTACAAGAAGCGAGGACATCTTAGGGATTTTTGTTCTAAGTTGGGTTTTGTGCCATATCATGCCACTCCACACATCCCTGCACATGCACCCATTCATGATACTTGGCTTGCACATAATGATAGAGAGTTTGCACATATTCGTGAGCAAGTGAAGTTTTTGATCAATACCACACATGATCTTATGGAGTTGGTTAAAAAGATGTCACCATGTTTGGAAAACTCCACTGCTCTTCCTGGTTGAGGTCTTGTCATGTTTGCTAGCATAGGGTGTTGTTCATGATGTCTCTTTTGCCTATTGCTATCATGTACCATTAGCTTGTTTTATTTTCTTATTTTTATGTTTTGAAAAATACAAAAAGATTTTCTTTTTACAAAAATTTTCGAAAAGCTCAAAAATATTTTTATATTTTTTTTGGCACCTTTTATGGATGAGCATTTAAGATAGAGAAGTCACAACTTCATTCCATTTATCCACGTGACTGTTTGATAGTGATTTGAGACGCTACATCATTGCATCCATGTGCTTTACATCGGTTGGAGTCTTTGAGATGTGATGAGTGATATATTTCTACATGTTTGACTCTTATCTCCTTTATTGCACACATGCATGGCTATATTTGATTATTGTACTTGTCTATCACATATTGGCTTGAGTGTTTCCATCTCAATTCTGTCTATCCAACGTTCAATATGCGATAAAACTTGACAAGATTGGAATGCATGTAAAAACCATTTAATGAGACTATGTGTTTATTTGAAAATGGGGAAGGACTGCGAAAGGTTCATTTAGCCTTAGCGAATTCTAAGCCACCGTTAAAAAGGACCTAAAAATGGAGGAATTTTATTATCTAGGGTCCAAAGAGGTTAAAAGAGCCCAAAAAAATTTAAAGGCAATAAAAAGAATTTCATGCCAAATATGGGCCATTAGGTATCACCATCAATTATCCATAGTTTGAGAATTTATATTACCTCTATTCAAAATATAAATCTGAGGGAGTTTGGTTGGAGAATTTAAACGGGTGTGCACTTCTTTGAAAGTCCTGAAAAAACATCGTTTTGGACGTTATTGGTATGGAAATCACTTTGAGCTTTGATTTGTTGATTTGATTGAGTCAATGTCTCATATTTCCAAATTTTTACACCAAAGGAAGATTTTGAGTTCATTCGTTAGGAGTATTCGATATTCATCGTGGACATATGTCATGTTTGTATGCATTGATTTTCCTATCGAATTTGATCACACCACTACATTTATGCTTTCATCGACTTGGTTGTTTTTGTGTTTGTCCATGGTGTAATTTTTTTTGTTTACATATCTTGTGTGAAATATTTTGAAAAATTCAAAAATACAAGTTTCTTTCCTTGTGACATTCTCCATGTGCATTTATTTCTGCTTTTCATATCTGTCTATTTCGGGACATTATAAAAGGTGGAGAAGAATTATCATATTATGGGGGAGTTTTTGAGATTTGAGATTTGTCAAATGCTTTCATCATAAATTGGTATCAATGTTTATCTCATTTCAAACTCGATATGTCACTTGGTATTTGCTTTATCTCATATGTGTCGGTACTACATTGATGATCTCTGAATTACACCCCCTGATGATAAAAGTTTTGAAGATTTGAAGATCAAACGATGAATACTTATTCATTTGTATCTTTCCAGTTTTGGGTTCATGGAAGGGTAGATTTGTATAGGTAATTTATTATTTGATAATTCGGATATTTTCATGTATGTACCGACATAGACATAGGGGGAGATTTGTAAGGACATTTTTCTCATGTCCAACATGTTACATTTGTGTATATCGTACGCCACTACATTTGGCACGTCTCTACAAGATCTCACACGATGGCCTCAATCCGAATTTCGGGAATCAAGCATTCATCATCTCCATCAAGTGTCCCACATATGCCTCAACGACTTCACGTTCCATAATTTTAGGGACTTAATGCAAATGGTACGCAAGAGAAGTCAAAACAGTGAAAGAAGGCTAGATATGGATGTTCAAGTGCATTTTGGTAATTTTACAACCACCATCCGAAGGTCTGTCAACTAGAAAGTTGAAGATCTCGTCGTAACGAAGACTCTGGAAGAAACGGCACCTCAATCCGAGCTACGGTGAAGAAGTTATGGCCCTTTGAAAGTGAAGAAAATTTCGAGAAAAAACCTTGGAAATGCTAAGTGTTTAAGCCTTAAGTTCCAGTGATATTTCACGAACCGAAGTCCAAACCGGTTCGGGGGGTGAACCGGTTCGCGGTACACCCGAATGGGTTCGGGGTACCTGACGCTGGATAGAGTTCAAGATTTTTAAAACTCTTTTTAGTTTCCTTATAAAAGCCAACTTCGGGGGAGTTATTTTGCAAGACTTTGAGAGACGATTTTAAGAGTCCAAATACATCTAGTCTTCATATTTTTGAGTCCCAAGACTCATGTTTTGATTCACACATCTTTGCCAAATCTTTGTGAATCCGTTTATAACCCAAGAACACAACCTTGTGTTTGTTCAACCTTTGTGGAGAAGACCGTCCTTCTTCTTCATTGTTTCCCTCCTGGAAAGGAAAAGTTCCATCCGCCGATTACAGAACCGACGTCTGTGGGTATTTCTGTGTCACTGTATTTTCATTGTAATCCGTGTAACCGTCTCTTACAAAATTATAGTGAAAATAAAAGGTTTTGCCCATTGGGGGGATTTGTGTGTCTTTGAATGTTATTGCATGATTTCATCTTTTTCAATCACACCTAGATGCATGTTTCGGACTTAATTGATAAAAACTGAGTTTAATTAAATAATCTCTTTATTAGAACACACGTGCACTCTTTCAATTTTGAGTATTCTTTGTATCTTTGCAATTTTGTTTAGTTTGGTATAAAAAGTACAAATTCCATGTTTTGTCCAAGTGTGTCCACCACAACTCCATTTTCTTTGTGGAGATTGGTTCAATTAACAATTGTTTAAACGGTAACTATTGATTACATCCTATGAAGATTGGAAATAACCATTTTGACAAGCATGAAAAATAAATGACAACGAATTTATGGTGATATTCTTACTTTAAATTAAGCTTTATAGCTATCTCTTTAGGAATATCTACATAAAATATTTAGTATATACATTATAGACTGCTTTGTTTTGTTGGGAATGAATCTTTTTGCTTCGCAATTACGTACTTTGGAAAAAAAAAATCGCTAAGCGATTACGTATTTTTTAGAAATTTTCATCGTGCCTTCAGGCACGGGCATACCCTAGTGTATATATATATGGGTCATGATAACATGTACCCCAAGGGCACACACGTAGAACCCAAAAATAGTAGAGAGATAGTTTCGACATGCATTTAATAAGACATAGGTACTCATGTAGAACTATCATACTTACTATTTTGATGCTCAAACCATGTGTCCTAAGGGTACATGTTATCAAATCCCTATATATATATATATATAGTGGGGCTAGATAATTTTGTCAATTGTAAAGTTTTGTTCCTCGATTATTTTCTTCTTTGTAAATCAGGACATAAATATCTTACAAGGATTTTTATTTATGAATACTCTTTGTTAAGTATGTAATTAAATAATTTTTACATTTTTTTGGTCCAAAATATTTCTTATAGATAATTTTGATCATATAAATCCCATTAGAAAACATGTACTAATTATATACAGTCTTTGCATATAGAACCTATCGAGAATTATTTGTTTTCTTGAGATTAATTAATAAATGTCTTATGTTAGTCAATACCTATGTGTCAAATTCCTTACCTTTTATCACCCATATCATATTCAAAATAACATCACAAGATGGGCAAACTCAGTAGAAGAAATGTCATAACATATTTATTCAAGGTTTTTTTGCCCAATAATGAATTTTAGTATGGTTTAGAGTTACATGATGTGACGTCGGGGTTGATAAAGGACATTTTGGGGTTAATATGCTTGTCATGTTGACTAATTCAGTAAGATTTAACAAAAAAGGGGGATATGGGTGTCACCGGTGCAAATTTAACATAGTTTAGGGTCCAAATGTTATAAAAAAAAGTTTGAAAGCCAAAACATTACAAAGAAAATAAATTCAAGGCCACCACTCTTTTAATAAATTTGTATTTGATATTTTGGGGTGCAAACCATCACGGCCCAAATCTTTAGCAACCCAGATAGGCCAACTCGAAAATATAAAACAAGTTGCTCAAATCAGAATTAATATCACGTGGGATAACTATAAAAGGCTCATTCTTATTATTCATAATCGCGGACGAGATAAACATGGATCAACAAAGGAGTCAACCAGCAACTAGAAGAGTTTGAACACGGCTCAAACACTCTTATCATTATAAATAGAACCCTTAGAAAAGGGGCATGAAATTCTTTATTCCGAGACTTTTAAAGAATTAATAATATTCAGAAACCCTTCGTGGACGTAGGCAGTTGTCGAATTACGTAAAACCCTCTTGTTGTGATATTTCTTTACTCATTAATTGTTTCTTTGTTGTTTATAATCATTCATCATGGTTATTTTGCACTCACAGATACATAACACAATAAAATAATGGTTAAATTTGACGTAGATAAATATTATGTTAACCTTACCAATAATGATTCGGGTATTATTCCTTTGATTTCGTTATAAGTTTATGATGTTGTAACTTTCATTTATAAAATTACATCACATAGTAAAATGACCTTAGTTAATCATTTAAAAATCAAACTTATGCTTCAACTGACACTTTTCATAGAAAGTTAGAGGTTATCAATTTTTTGTCTTGCCTTGTCTTTTTTTTTTTTGGAAATAAAAAAAATTATATCAACTTGAAATAAAAGATACATCATTTTGTGGAGAAGGAGTAAGAAAAACAGGGTGCCTCCTCACGCCACATATAAACATCAGTTAAGTGTTCCGCATTCATAGCTAGAGTGTGGGTCGAGGCCTTCCCCTCCCTACTAACAAATGAAAAACTAAACGTGGTGAGACATGAGCATAAAGATTGAACTTCTTGAATGATTCCCCCCATTTCAGAAAGGTCCTCTTCTGTTGTTGTTCACACAAGGATCACTTGAATACAGTCCCCCTCGAAACAAACTGAATTGTAACCACAGTTCATAGCAAAATCAATAGTCGTTCTCGCTGCAATTTCTTCGGTATGTGTCGCTTCCAACGGGACTTTAAATTATTGCTTTATCTTTTATAGATGGCTAAAAACTCGTTGGTGTTAGGATTTTTACTGATAATAATTATTGACGATAAACGAACATTACTGAAGTTTATTTTATTTTATAATGATAATTGCGTTTTTACTACTTGTAATTTGGGCATTGTAAAAAAGAATAACGCTACATTGCCGCTATTCTTTCTGGTAACCTTTTGACCAATGGCAAATTTTAGTACTTTTGATTATGTATTTTTTGGCCATGAGTAATTCTTGGTAGTTGTATATTTTGAGTATTTGGATTGTTCTAAGTATGTTGGTTTAATACATTAAATCCTTCTACTATTTGGTGTTTACGAGTCATTCCTTAAGGTTTTTATCCAACAAAATTCCCCTATAGTTTGGAGGAGGTGGTGATGGACTTCTTTGGCTTGTAATGATTAGTGTATTTTTAGGGTTTGATAGGGGTGATGGAGTAGGAGGAGGGATGCGGTGCAGGTTCAGAAGATTAAATACTTTTTTTAATAGGCCTTTTCTGCCGACACATAAAAGTAACAAACACAAGCTAATGACGTGTCACACCAAATGTATCTATTTTACGTGTCAACCTAAATTATCATTTTTTTAAAGAAAAATAAAGAATTTTTATAAAGTGTTTCTTATCTCCTAATGGGTGTGATAATGTGTTTACTTTTTCTTGAGTTTGTTATAGATAGGTTTGCGTACTATAAGAATAAGGACTTCTTCGACTTTACTTGTGAATTATATGAGAGAGTAGTTTGGTCTTTTTAATGACTCCATTAAAATTCACTGGGTTCAAACTATACAGAGTATATTGTCTGTTAAAATAATTCAAAGGGACTATTTACAATTTAAAATAGTATAAGGGGTTTAATGTAATTTATGAGTTTAGGTGGAAATGTCAATGAACTTTATGAGAACCAAATGGGGTTTCTTCCCCTGTCAGGTGAATGATTCACATGGAATTATTGCCATCAAAGGAAAGATCGTCTAAAGTGGACTATTGTACTAGTTTTTTTATTATCGTAAATGGAAATTATTGAAAATTCGGTAGTTAGTTTTGATTTGATTTTTTTTCGATTTAGATTATTAGCAAACCAATTTATTGAAATTATGGTAAAAATTCAAAAGATTAATTTAATATGTCAAAAATATAAATTATATAGTAATTTTAAATTTAATATTAATTGGATTCATTTATCATAAAAGTTAATATCAAAAGTGAGTGATTTCTTATTTTTACAAAGTATAAACAATTTGAAAGTTATTAACACCTGTTTATTTATTTTGTTTTCAGTACGAATTATTTTCAGTTCTTATTTGAGAAATTCGGATATACCCCTAGGTTATTTGATATTTTATAAGTATGACATATAAAATTATTGTTCATAATTATGTTATTTTGTGTTAAACAAAATTAAAATATGAAACAAATCATATTTGTGCAATAAAAATTAGACTAATAGGAAACTTACAAGCGAAGAAGATGACCGAGTCGAGTGTTAGACACTCTCTCCTCAAGACAAAATATGCTTCCGCTTCGGTTATATAGCAATGAGCAATGAGCGTTTTCTTCCCAAGATGAAACGATCTCGACATGCGCAAGAAGCACTTCAATGTGCGTGTTCTACGAATCAATTATGTTTGAAACTCACTTCGACTCGATTAAGAATGGAAAGTATTAAAAATAGAACCTACATGTCAAATTACTTACCTTTTATCACCCATATCCAAAATAACATCAAAACATGGGCAAACTCGTATGAGAAATGTAATAACATGTTTTATTCAAGTTTTTTTTGCCAAATAATGAATTTTATTATGGTTTAGAGTTATTTTGGTTATAAGATGTAATGATGGGGTTGATAAAAGACATTTTTGGGGTAATATACTTGTCGTGTGGACTAATTCCGTAAGATTTGACAAAAAAAAGTGACGAAAGTTTCACTGGTGCAAATTTAACATAGTTTAAGGCTCAAATGTTATAAGAAAAAATTGAAAGCCAAAACAATACAAAGGAAAAAAAAATTCAAGGCCACCACTCTTTTAATAAATTTTTATTTGATACATAACACAATAAATTAATGGTCAAATTTGACATAGATAAATACTATGTTAATTGGTACTGATAATGATTCGATTACTATTCTTTTGATTTCGTTATAAGTTTTTGTTGTTTTAACTTTCATTTCTAAAATTAGATCACATAGTAAAATGATCTCAGTTAATCATTTAAAAAATCAAAATTATCCTTCAACTGACGTTTTTCATAGATAGTTAGAGGTTATCATTTTTTTCCTTGCCTTATCTCCTTTTGCCTTTTTTAAATTAAACAAATTTTTATATCAGCCTGAAATCAAAGATGCATCATTTTATATAGAATAAATTGTGGCACCTCGCCTATTTTAACTACGGGTGATCGGTCATTTATCAAAATAAATAGGAATCTCATTTAGTTCATTCTTAGCATCACTGTTGAAAACTTTTTAAAATACTAACCACCTATGTTAAATTAAGTCAGTGCCAAATTTTATCTTTCATTAACATATAATAACATGCAGAAGTTAAATAATATAACTCAACCATTCACATAATTCAATGAAGTCTGAGTCATCACAAGATAAATAGATGAATGATAAATATCGAATAAACCTTCGGTTCTAATACTAATATCCAAACCATAAGTCTAATGAAATAAAACTGAATCCAAATACATAGTCTGATAAATAAAACTGAAAGAATATAACAACTGAAGGGGGAAACATGCCCAAATGAATTGTTGAATCATAGATCCTTATCTAGGAATGAACAACTGAAGCATCTACACAAATCCTGCAAGCCTTTGCAAGTGCTGCAGCTACGCATCCCTAGAATGAGTCATTAAGCTTGGCGTCCCTGTGACTGATACTTAAAATGTTTTGGAAAAATAGATTTAATACGGGTCAGAGACCAAAACTTTTGAATTTTTTTAGCAAGTATTTAAATTGCAATTATAAAAGCGGTTATTAGATACACACGTAAGTTTCACGTACACTCCCTTGAGTACCTCACCTCTCAACTATTGTGCACACCTAGAGTTTCCTACTTTACCCACATGTTATGCTACTCAGCCTAACTAGAGATAAGTTTCTAACTAACCACAACAAGTTTAGCTCCTCCTTACCTCCCATATGATACGCTACCGTAAAACCAATAACTAATATTAATCGAACATTAGCATTGCACCGTTAGTTAAGTTTCTCATGCTTAAATTTACTTTTAGATTTACACTATTTATCTTTTTCTAGTATACCACTATAGACACCACATTCTAGGACCTCATAAGTCTCTCCTTAGACTCCTAGCGCTTTCCCCTTCTACCGCAAACCTAGGTCGCACTTCGAGTACCGATCTAGATCCCATCGGGCACTCTTGGTCCCCGAATTGAGCCCATTTGACTCTGGTCAAATCTTTCTTCAGAGCGAAAAATATTTAATCAAAGAGCACTAAAACTCCTTTTCAACGGTCCACCCCGTGCGCGAAACAACATAACCGTGCGGACGAACGATTAGTTTTCCCTCAAAAATCAATCTGGAGGCCACTAGGAAGTCCCTAACTCCATTTGACCAAAGTCATCTCTTCAGATTGAATGATGATGAATGAATCTATGAAGGGCACAAAATACCCTTTCTAACGTTCTGCCCCGTGTGCGATTCTGACATACGGTATGGACGAACGATCCGTTTTACTCCGAGAGGTCACCAGGCATTTTCGGTCCCCAGTTAACCAAGATCAACTTACCAAAATGAGAAAAACTCTTTGGAATGTCAAAGTACATCTCCTAACCTTTCCAACATTTCATCCCGTGCGGGATTTTGACTTACCATGCAAACGAACGATCCATTTGCGTCCGATGATCTCCCGTCCAAAGGACCGACGTATGCTTTCGAGTCACATTTGACCCAAAGTCAACTCCCAGACCTGGGAGTGATCGAATTAATCTCGAAGGCCTATAAAATACCTTTCTAACAGTATGCCCCGTGCGCGATTCAGATCAACGATTTGTGTTGTACAATCATTTTTCCAGTAAAGTCCACACGTGACTGCCAATTGGCAGGTCCTGAACCCTGCCTATCGGCACAGTGGCAAGTGTGACCTGTCGATCGTCACCCCCTGGGGTACGCCAATTGTCACCCCAATGACCCTACAAATAAGGTCCATGACCTCATTCCCAGGACGGAGAGAAAAACCCATCAGCATCAGTGATCTCAGCAACATTCTCTCGAAGTCAGCGAAGTTCCATATGAGAAATCCCATTCAAGCCTAAATCCCCATCCTTTTCACACCCAATTTGGCAAATATCCTTCTCTCTCATCAACAATCAAAGGAGTTCATCCAAGATCCAAGTTCAAGCTCCAAGAAAGGTCCAATTCTTTTTCCTTCTCTTTTAAATCTCTTATTTTGCATAAATTACTTTGGATTCATAATCTAGTTTCATTCTAGTTCATAAATATTAACATCTACACGTTTATTAGTATATTGCACATACTCTATTTTTCATAAAAAAAACAAAAATAAATAAAAGAGGGTTACACCCGTAAATTCCGAACGGAATTATTCACCACACTTTTTCCAAAGCTAGAAACACATTTTCTACATGCACACACCTAATAAAATTCTGTTCGAATATATGGGATAAACCCCACCCTTATTCTACATTCGAACTACGTGGACTTTGATGCCTTTATAGGCTACGTAGGCGTCTCGAATTAAAATTCGAGACTCGAGTCCAATTTTTTAATTTTCCAATTTCTCTTATTTTTCATAATGCTCAAAATTACTCATTATCATCATACATATATATAACATATTTTTTCGTGTTCACATATTATCGTTACTCAATAACGATCAATGTCGCGATGAACGCTCATATTCTATCTTCTACATTTATTACTATTTTGGGAATATTCCTACAGATGACCACACCCTATCTTTTCCATGGTATGGGTCGAACGATTCCAATCTCCATTATATAAACACATGCATACACTTCACGGGGATAAAATGGAAAATATTAACATTTGATCATATGAGACCGAAAGGGAGGAATGTCTGCTTAACACCTTCCCATTCCGTAATTTAGGCCTCGGACCCCCGATCTATTAGTTTTGCACGCATCAGTTTTGTCCTTGATGCCGCTCTCTTGAGGTGGCAACATATTCTTTTGCCTGTTTTGAGCAAAATAGGCTGGCGACTCTATCTCTTTACATTCACCCCACACTGACGACGGTCGAATCCCCCTTTTCGAAGAGAAGGGTACGAGACCGCGACGCAGTTTTTCTTCCCCGGGGGATCCTCTTTCTCCTTCCCCCCATAACAAATGCCGCACCGACTGGGATGGCCACAGTGGTGACTCTGCTGGGGATAATGTTTAAGAGGGCTAGACTCTATTCACATGGGTGTTTTATTTTCTTGTATATTCTCCTATTTGCATGTTCCCCTTTATTATTCACGTGGATTTCATTCCTATGCTACTATTCACACATTTGTAGAAGATTCTCCCTGTACACTTCATACCACGTGCACCTAGGATCACTTATATTCACATGTTTCACATATCACTTATCCATGCTTGGTATACTTTTAGTACTTGTAGTTTGCTCCCTGTTTGGCATGATAAAAAAAGATACTCTCACCATAAGATACTAATAAAAGAATCATGCATGATTCACACGACATCAACCAAGAGAATTGTTATTCACCAAATTTTGTCCCGTAACTAGAGAGTCACTTCGTGATGGGCACTAGTCCGGTAGGGCGTAGTTAACCTAAGCGATATGAATCTCACCTTCCATTGGCCAAGTACCTTCGACGTATATCGAACGGCTCCCCCGCATCATACCGCTTGACCGAAGTCATGACGGGAGGTATATCGTAGGGAACTCATTCACGTACACCGAGTATATCGAATTCTCTCTCACACGTATCGTCCCTACGAGGTATATAGTGAGGCAATTCACGTACACTCAGGTATATCAAATGACTTGTCCACACGTACCGATTGCCCTCAAAAGCAAGACGTATATCGTGGAAGTCACGTCAAAGCGGGAACCCTTTCCAATTCACCCAACCAAACTGCATACCTGCATATAGGTGTCATGCCTAGGACACACATGTTAGATTTTTGATTTCGACCCAAAACTTTGCCGAAATTTCGGATTGGCCTGTCGCCCAAATTTTTGCGCAATTTTCAAAACAAGACCCTACCCGTGAGCCTAGTTACAAGTCTAACCATAGCTTTACATATGTTGCAAACCCAATTTTTTCAGGCTCGGGTTCCGTACGGCATTTCATTTTGCATTTACGAGAATTTAATACAAGTGAGAACCTAATAAATATAATAATCATGCTGAGACCCGTCTCCAGTTTTTTCCTCTCCCTTTCCCAAAAAGCATCCAAAAACGGTTTTCCTCTTTTATCAAAAACACCAAAAACATTTTCATTCTCATCTTTAAAAAAAAATCAATCAAAATCAAAATATATTTTCCTCCTTTTCAAAAAATAAAGTTTCCCTTTTTCTTTTCAAAAAAATAAATTCCATTTTTTCTCTCAGGTCGATCACATACCCTCACCCTGGCTCCCTATTGGCTTCGGTCTTCAGTCAAACCACCCCGAATTTCTATCAGTCCCTTTACTTCCCCCGAGTTCGAGACTCTCCCGCCTTCCATGGAGAATACGGATCAAGTGCCGAATGTACAGCCAGATTTGTTGACGGTTCTGGCTCAGCTCACTGCCAAAATTGACAATCTTCAAATCGAAGTTCATGAGATGCAAAGAAATCGGGTCCCTATCCCCGAAGATCCTGAGGTCATTTTCCCTCGTGCCATGGGTCCGCCTGCACCTGAGCCTATCTGGGTTCCTGAAGAATACCATCATGCTCCACGTTCTCCTCTTGCTAATGGGCCGCCACCAGCCACTACACCAAAATGGGAAAATTGATACCCTTTCAGCGGCTAGCCTTGTCATGATCATTGACCATGATAAAAAATACGTGTTTTGTGTCACGGTCAATGATCTTGACAAAGGCTTGTCACAATCATTGACCGTGACAAGCCTATGAAGTTGTCACGGTCAATGACCGTGATAATTCTGCCAGCAAAAAATCCTTTCCCCTCCTTTTTTCCTCACCAATTTATTTCCCTCCAATTTCTCTCTCTCTCTCTACCGCGCTGCTCTCCCTTTCTCTCTCTCTCTACTTTCAGGTTAGTTTCCCTCTCTCTCTCTCTTCCATTTATATATGTGTTTGTGTATATATATATGTGCGCGTGTGTGTGTATATGTGTGTGTGTGCGTGTATGTGTGTGTGGTGGGGGAAGGGGGTGGGGTTGCGTGTGTGTGGTGGGGGAAGGGGTGGGGTTGCATGTGTGTGTGTGTGGTGGGGGTGGGATGTTTGTGTGTGTAGGGGGGGGGGGGAAGGAGGGGGGCAGGGTGTGTGGGGGGGGGGTAGGGGGTGGGGAGGGGGGGGGGTTGTTTGTGTGTGTGTGTGGTGGGGGAAGGGGGTGGGGAAGTGTGTGTGTGGGGGGGGGGGGGGCTATTTGTGTGTGTGTGTGGTGGAGGAAGGGGGTGGGGCAGGGTGGGGTGGGGGGTAGGGGCTGCGCGCGTGTGTTTGTATGTGCTCGTGTGTGTATATATGTGTGTAGTGTGCGTGTTTGTGCGTATGTGCGAGAGAGGAAAATGATGCGGGGGGTGTGACGGGGGTGGGGATGCGTGTGTGCGTGTGGGGGAGGGGGGCAAGGGGAAATGGGGCGGGGGGCTTGTTAATTTTTTTTATTAAATTTTGATTGGTTTATTAGATATTTTCCCTCATATGCAAGTAGTGTCCCTTGTAAACGAATTGATTGATTATTAATTTTTTTATTAAATTAATATATGAAAGTGTGGGTACCCAGAATAAATACCATGGGCATAGACGAGTAGCCCAGTTTTGGCGGCCCAAAGTCTAGGCCCCCCACCTCTTATTTTGATTCGGTCTTTTCCCACGTTCCCCTGAAGGGAAGTTATAGGAAAGATGGAAGACGTGGGGGAACCCATCACCCCCACTCACCTAAATGTACATGTATATATTAAACCCTAGGTCCAGGGCAAAAGGACAGGTTGTATTCTCCATAACCACTCCTCGGAGTATATAAAAATAAAACCAACTGCACCACCGTGGACATAGGCACTTCTTTGCTGAACCACGTACATCCTTTGTTGTGTGATTGTCATTTTACATTCCTTTTTCTTACTTGGTGATTCCATTTCTCTTATCTATTTGTGTTGCATAATAACTGTCACCACAATTGGCACCGTCTGTGGGAATCGTTCATCTTTCCCTGAGAAGAGCCCACACCAAGAAAGGAGTTTAAAATGTCTGGTCACAGCAGCAATGCCCCCCAGGCAGGGGATATTCAAGAACTACCTGCTCCTCGCAGAATCAGGTCTGAAGTTCGACGTTCAGATCAGAGGGCTCGCTTGGAAAGGCCAACCTCAGAAGAAAGCCAGGGACCAGCGAGGTCTACACAGATGTCCACGAGCAAAGGGAGTCTTATCGCAGGTACGAGGCTGAGAATGCTCTCCTGAAAAGAAGACTGGAAAGACTGGAGAGGGATCTTCGTCCTGATAACAGGAGACGTCCATATCGCACTCCTAGCCCTCAGGCGAGTAAGTCTTGCAGCCGAGGAAGGAGCCCTAGGCGAGGATCTCAAAAGGTCGAGGGAGACGAATCAGACGACGACCTCCACGAGCAGCTGCGAAGAGCTCGCCATTACTAGAGCCCTGCTCGCAGTGACGAGAACATACGAAATTTGGTCCGCAGGGAAATGGACCAACATCCTGCCCACCACGGTACAAGATCAACCAGAGAACTCGCAAGGCGAGCTCTCAAAACCCAGATGAAGTCACCCTTTACGAGGGAAATCGAAGAAGAAGAAGCCCCCACGTAATTTGCCATTCCAAGGTTCAAGATTTATGACGGTAAGACTGATCCCATCGATCACGTTAGGCAATACCGACAGGCCATGACCCTCTGGAATCACCGAGATGCACTGATGTGCCGCATTTTTCCCTCGAGCCTGCATGATGTGGCGCCGAAATGGTTCGAAAGACTCCCCCACCGGTCCATCAGAAGTTTCAAATCCCTGGCCGAGCTCTTTACGACCCGGTTCATCACTAGCAGCTCCCATACCAAAAGGATGGATGCTTTACTGAAAATGAAGAAAACGCCTCAAGAGACACTCCGAGACTACGCGAAGAGGTACTGGGAGTTATTCAACGAGGTCGAAGATTTCTCGGAACAAGTGGCAGTGGCCTCTTTCAAAATCGAGCTACCCAGCTCCTCCCTTCTATACCAATCCCTGATAAAGAAGGAAGCTATAACTATTGACGGCCTAATGGCTCGCATCGAGAAGTACGCTAAGGTGGAGGACATCACCCGCCTCAGCACAGGATAAAGCGGTCGAGCTAATCTCACTACCAAGGGAAGTGAGAAAACTGAGAACCAGAAGAAAGGAGGAAAGAACGGGGGCATAAATGGCCCCAAGAACGGAGGGAACCATGATGCGTCGAAAGCATTCTAGGCAGTCAACACCGTCTTCAAAGAACCAATTTACAAAGTTCTCGTGAAGATCAAAGACGAGCCATTCATCAAATGGCCCAGGAAGATGGGAGGAGATCCCTCGAAGAGGAACAATGCGTTAAGATGCGCTTTTCACAAAGAGGGAGGACATAAGATCGAGCACTGCAAAGCTCTTAAGTCTGACCTCGAGGAGTTAGCCCAGTCTGGGCATTTGAACGAGTTTGTGAAAAAGAAGGCAGAGAAAGTGGCTGCCAATAGGGAGACGAGACCTGACAACGTGCTGGAAGATGACGCTGGATATGAGTTCGCGGTAATTCACGGGGCATCTAATGCCAGGCAGATACAAGGAAATTCAGCCCGAATGGAGATAAAGAAACTTACAGCAGTAATGCAGTCTTTTCAGATCGATCCAGCAAAGTCACAGTCAGGAAAGCGTCGACGAGCAGAGGACGTCAACTATAACAAGAATATTGTCTTCATGGATGAAGATCTGGTGGGAGTAAGGACCCCACATCATGATGTCCTGATCATTACACTCAGGATAGCCAACTTTGACGTCGACAAGCTGCTCGTCGATCAAGGAAGCTCGTCCGAAGTAATGTACCTCGACCTATTCAGGAAATTGAAGTTCAGCGTCATCGACCTAAAGGAAGCTACTGTATCTTTGGTTGGCTTCTCTAGAAAAATGACTATGCCCTTGGGAAATATTGTACTACCACTGCGTGCTGGAAACGTCTCCAAGATGATCGAATTTTTGGTAGTTAACATCGACTCACCGTACCAAGCCATCCTCGACAAGGGATGGCTTCATGAGATGAAGGCAGTCTCCTCAACCTACCATCAGAAACTCAAGTACGTGATCGAACGAGGAGTAATAGAAATCCACGGTGATCAGGCAATGGCGAGAAGGTGCTTCATAGCAGCCATCAGTCCGAAGCCAGAGAAGAAATCCGAGAAGCCCAGCGAGAAAATTGAAGAAGGTCTGACACCTTATAAATAACAATTAAAGTATGGGAGACCTGGAGTAGAGGAGACCAGGCTCCTCCCCTCCGAGCGGGTCATCGAGGACCTGGTAGAAGTTACGGCTGGAGATGGTGACAGTAACAGAGTCTTCTTGATTGGGGAATCTCTTACCAACCAGGAACAGAAGGAGCTGACGACCTTGCTGAGGCGCAACGTAGATGTTTTCGCGTGGGAACCATACGAGCTACCTGGAATCGATCCTAGTATAGTCTGTCATCAGCTGCACGTCGACCCCACCTTCAAGCCAGTCACACAGAAGGCATGACGAACTGCACTCGAGAAGGCTAAGGCGGTCGAAAAAGAAGTTAAAAAACTGCTGGATGCAGGATCCATACAGAAAGTACAATTCCCTAAGTGGATATCCAACCCAGTAGTAGTTCCGAAGAGCAATGGGAAGTGGAGAGTTTGCATCGACTTCACTGACCTCAACAAGGCATGCCCTAAAGATAGTTTCCCCCTTCCGAAGATAGACCAACTAGTAGATGCCACCGCAGCTCACGAGCGAATGAGTTTCCTGGACGCATACTCAGGGTATCACTAAATCCCCTTATATGCCCCAGACCAGGACAAAACCGCGTTCATCACTACAGTTGGGTTATACTGTTACACATTTATGCCCTTTGGCCTCAAGAATGCAGGGGCAACATATCAGCGGTTGGTTACCAAGATGTTCAAGGATCAGATGGGAGACACCATGGAGGTCTACATCGATGACATGATCATTAAAAGCAAGAAGAATAAGAATCACCTCTCAGACCTGTCAAACACCTTCGAAATTCTTAGGAAATACCGAATGAAGCTTAATGCAAGCAAGTGTTCTTTCGGTGTCCAGTCAGGAAAATTTCTTGCGTACTTGGTCAGTAAGAGAGGCATAGAGGCTAATCCAGACCAGATCTATGCAATCAACAGGGTGCAACCCCCTCGCACAATCCGGGACGTACAGAAGCTCACTGGTATGCTCGTTGCCTTAAATCGCTTCATCTTTAAATCCTCCGAGAAGTGCAATCCTTTTTTCCAGCTTCTAAAGGGGAGCAAAACGATAAAGTGGAGCCCAGATTGCTCGCGAGCATTAGTTGAGCTCAAGTCCTACTTAAGCTCTCCACCACTGCTTATCATACCACAGCAAACGGATTCTTTGTACATGTACCTCTCTATATCCAGTCACACTGTCATCTCTGCGCTAATATGCGAGGTTGCAAGAATCCAGCACCCCATTTATTACGCGAGCAAGACCTTATTAGACGCCGAGAAAAGGTACCTGCCATTGGAGAAGCTCGCCTTTGCGCTGGTAATAGCCTCGAGGAAGCTGAAGCATTATTTTAAGGCTCATACTATCATTGTCCTTACATCGCATCCCCTTAAGGAAGTCCTAAGGAAAGCGGATTTATCAGGCAGACTGTCCAAGTGGTTAGTCAAGCTCGGTCGATTTGACATCCAATTTTAACCAAGGACGGCTATTAAGGGTCAGATCCTTGCTGATTTCATAGCTGAATTCACGGGCGAAGGACCCTCCGACCAACCCCAACCAACAAGGCAAACGGAGAACCCAACAAAAAAGGAAACCTGGAAACTATTTGTTGATGGAGCCTCCAATTCAAAGGGGGCAGGGGTAGGCATTGTCCTCATAACTCCAGAGAACACAATCCTTGAACAAGGAATCAGGCTTGGATTTGCAGCCTCCAACAACGAAGCAGAGTATGAAGCCCTAATAGCCGGCCTCCAAAAGGTGCATACTTTGGGAGTAAAACATTTACAGGTGTTCGACGACTCCCAACTGGTCTCCAATCAGATAAGCGGAGATTATAATGCAAAGAATGAAAGAATGACAGCCTACCTCGCCTTAGTGAAAAAGCTGATGTCAAGCTTTGAAGAGATCAACGTCCAGCAGTTTTCCAGGGGGAAAAACAGTCATGCTGATGCCTTAGCATCCCTTAGTTCGGCAGTTGACTTCGACCTAAAAAGAATCATCCCCATCGATTTCCTCACTTGTCCAAGCATCGATAGCAATCCACCAAGCATGGAGCAGGTACTCCAGGTGGGATCAGCCCCCAGCTGGATGGACCCCTTAAGAGAATTTTTAAAGAATGGCATGCTCCCAGATGACAAGAAGACCGCCCACCAGATAAGAGTCAAAGCTGCTCGCTTTCACTTATCCCCAGAAGGCAACTTGTATAAGAAATCCTTCTCCGATCCCTACCTCTGATACGTCCACCCAGGGGATGTCGAGCAAGTGCTACGCGGGCTTCACGAAGGAATATGTGGAAGCCACACCGGAGGAAGGTCTCTAGCCTTTCGAGCAATGAAGGAAGGCTATTGGTGGCCATATATGCAAAAGGACTACGCAGTGTATGTCCGTAAATGCCTGAAATGCCAACTCCATGCTCCTATGGCCCACCAACCCACAAGCGACCTAAAGTCCCTGTCTAGCCCATGGCCCTTCGCCCAATGGGGAATGGACATCGTGGGACCACTGCATATCGCTGGCAGTAATCACAAATATCTGTTGGTTGTGACTGACTACTTCACCAAATGGATCAAGGCAGAACCCCTGGCGAACATCCGAGATGCTCATATGATAAGGTTCATATGGAGGAATATAATCACTCGGTTTGGAATCCCCAAAACCATCATCACCGACAATGGAACACAGTTCAAAAGTGGATCCTTTCAGAACTTCTGTAACGAACACGGTATCAGACACCACTTCAGTTCGGTGGCCTACCCTCAGAGCAATGGCCAAGCTGAGGCTTCCAACAAAACCGTTATCGATGGATTGAAGAAGCGATTGGAGCGAGCCAAAGGCGCATGGGTAAATGAACTACCTCACGTCCTATGGGCATATCGAACCACTCCTCGACGAGAAATAGGAGAAACCCCATTTTCGCTGACATATGGCATAGAGGCAGTCATCCCACTCGAAGAAGGTTTGCCAACAATGAGGTCCAACCTTGTCGACCAAGGCCATAATGATGTAGCATTACTCGCTGAGCTCGACCTAGCCGACGAGCGCCGGGAGCTAGCCCTAGTGAAACTAGCGAGCTACCAGCAACTGCTCGCAAGGCATTACAACAAAAGGGTTAACCCGAAGGCATTCTGAATTGGGGACTATATTCTAAGGAAAGTCCTGGGCAGCGCAGTGAAACCATCAGATGGCAAGCTAGGTCCAAACTGGCAAGGACCCTTTAAAGTAACCAGAGACGACTTGCAGGGCGTCTATCACTTGGAAACGATGGAAGGCAGAGAAATACCACGAGCATGGAACGCAGCTAGTCTCAAGAGATTCTATTTTTAGATCTTTCTATTGTATTCTTTTATTATACAAGTGCATTTCCCTTATTAATAAAAGTTATTTAATTAGTTACACTCTGATTAGTAACAGCTGTATTTATCGCACATCTTTTTCAAGTAACAGGCACATTGATCACTATACTATAGCAGGGGAATACCCCTCCTCAGGTCATCGTCATGAAACACGAAGAACCTCTTAGCATTGCCCCTGGCAATATATGAAGCCCTACAGGGGATCCTTAGGCAATGCGACCAAGTTTTAAACTGGTCATCAAAACTCCTTTGATTGAATAAAATCCTGATCGGATGGAACATCCAACCTCAGGTGTGTCCTCGCCAATTGCCCCACTTAGGCCTAAGGAAGTGTGACGACACAACCTAAAAGGTAAAATGATGCACAATGGTATCTCGATATTATACTGGACTGGGAGGACACTAGTATGACAAAACAAACTTAGAAGATTACAAAGCAGTAAGAATATGAAGAATATGATGCACACATTTAGTCGGTAAGATTGCCCAAAACATAAACTTTTCATTAATTCATCATATTTACAACAATGGTGATACATGTTTAGTCGGCGAGGTCGCCCAAAGCATTTACATTACCAAAAAATAACAACTGGAAAAATCTCAATGGGGGGGAGGCCTCCGAGCGAGATAGTCAGACACTCGAGCTCTTCGCCCATCATCGGGAGCAGGAGCTAACTCTTCCACGACCTCATTTGCATCTGACTCCAATAATTGCCTAGGAATAGCATCGATGGGGATCCATCGATCATCCCTCCGGAAGGGGTTAGGCATCAGGATAGAGGGAGAAATCTCATGGCGGTGCCAGAGCATCGAGTTCCTCGGGACTTGCAGCTCCTTCAAGGCACTTAGCCATCCCCTGATAAAAGAAAGCTCCTCGAACTCAGACAACCTTGTTGGATCATCTGACCAACCCTGGTCATAACCGTCAACCCACGCTTGTCGAGGACCTTTCTTGAACAAGTGTCGCAATCGGGTGACATCCCTTTGAAGCCCAGCAGCAATCACATAGGCTCGCTGGAAATCACCACGGAGTTCTTCCATTTCCCTATCTCTAAGTTCTTCCGCTTCCCTGTTTCTGCTCCTGGCGCTCCTACCAGCTCGCGAAATGGGTGGGCGAGTGGAACCCCGCGACACAAGAGGAGTAACACTCTGACCAGCTCTAGTTCGCGATGATGAGGAACCTTGTAATATTGATGGAACAGTGCTCGACGCATGCTCTTTAAGTCGTAAGACTTCTCTCCTCAGGTCCTCATTCTCCTGCTGAAGAACCTCCCCAACTTGGTTGATCTCGGAGGCCTCTAATAGCTTTGTTCTCAGTGCATTGACCTACTCTTAGACTAAGGCACCAATATCCTCCATCTCCTGGATCCTGTCCTTCAGCTTGGCCACAAGTTCAGATTGCTCCTTATACTTCTGATTTCTAGATCTGAGGGGTTTGCAAAGTTTAACAAAGGCCTGGTGGACTTCGGGACTCACATTGGGACCAAGGGTCTTGCCCAATTGGGAAGTAGCAGGAATGTAATCATCCACATCAACATAGCTACAAGCGAGAAAAAGATAAAGGAGAGAAAGAGACAAATCAGTGCGAGCAGAAAATGAAGCCTTTTCATTAATAAAGGATTGGAGTTACATCGAAGAGTAAAGAAAAAATTACAAAGCAATCCTAGTAGATAACTAGTTGACAACCTCAGGTGGCCCAGAGGTCGATGGCCCCTTCCCCTTGTCAACATCAGCAGGAGCACCGCCTTCAGCAGGGGTAATCTCTGTCCCCATAACCAGAGAAACGTCATCAGGGGTCGCTTGAGGAGCAGGATCATCAACTGGAGTAGGAACTTCATCCACGGTTGGCTTCGAACCTGGGTCATGCTCGTCAAACATGGGAGAATCGATGTCGACGCCAGCAGCCAAAAGGGCCTTGTTCCAGCCCTTCTTGAAGTTCAGACGACTAATATAGCCTATCTGAACTTTAGCATCCTCATATGCGGTAGCCCAATCGGAATTGTAAGAGTCCTCCTTGGCAGTAACAGCCTCAGACTCCTTCTTCTTTAGTTCTTCAGAGAGAACCTTATTCTCCTCTAAGACAGTAAGTTTGCTCGAGCAAACCAGGTCGTAGGCCTGTCTCATCTCCTTCAGATCCTAGACTGCAGCGTCCTTCTCCTTATTGGCAGTCGCAAGAGCCAAGTCGGATGAAATTTGAGCAGCGTCAATGACTTTATAGCTAGCCTCGAGCTCTTTACCCTTCAGCTTCAGGGCAGCATTTTCCTTTTCCGGCTCGCTGTTTCTTTTCACCAGCTCGTCATGTGAACGATACAGCACGGCGAAGTTAGTAACAAACTGCAGAAAAAAGAAGGCATCAGAAGAGGAAAATGAGGGAATTCAGAACAACATAGGAGAAAAGGGAAAAACCTTACTAGAGAGAGCCTTTAACTAGCCTGAAAGGCCAACTTCTCTGACCCTACCGCCCTTTGGCGATCAGCCAGGAGAACAGCTCTCTCGAGCAGAGCTGGGGCCAACTGGGGAGAAATTGCCACAGAGGCCCCCTCGGGCAGTGCGAACACCGGGACTAAGGCCTGCCCAGCCTTCGTCTTCGCTTCTCCCATCCTTCTCTCCTCCTCCTTCTCACTCTCCTTCTTCTTCCTCTCCTCTACCCTCTTCTTCTCTTCCATCTTCTTCCTCTCTTCTTCCTTTTTTCTCTCTCTCTCTCCCTCACCTGCTCCTCTTCCTTCCTCTTCTTCTCCTGCTCCTGAGCAGAGGACCGAGAACCAGTGGCCACGGCCCCAGAATTAGATTTTTGCTTCTTCGACCTTTGTGCAAGGAGTACATGGTCCTCATCATCACCATCCCTGATCAAGTTCTTCCTTGGATGAACCATCTCCTCGCTCGAACTGCTGGAAGTGCTCGACGATCTTCGAGCTTCAGAAACCTCCCTACGATCAGAATAACTGCTACTGCTAGAGCTCTCTCCCCGTAAATCACTTACAGCTCCCACAATGTCACTCTCAGAGCTGCTCTCCTCCTCGTCCAACTGGATAAGACCCGCAGCAGTCTCTTCGAATAAATCAAACTTTGGGATACTATCCACAAGCTTTGCAATTAAACTGGAGCCAACGTTCTTGTACTCGAGCAGAAAGGCAGCAGACCTGGGATGCTCGCCGTCACCCAAAGGCTCCCTGATATTCCAAGCCTTAACCAATTTCGAGATAAAAACCTCGCTGAGAGAAGGTTCCAAGTTCTTTGACCTCGCTGTGGAAGAAAAAGCAAAGAGGAGTTAGAAAGATCACAAATCAACAAAAGTCGAAACAACAGTACAATGTCTACCTATGTATTCCTCCCCATAAAAGGGAACAGAGAACCTCTCAGACCTCGACCCTTCACAATGGGGAGAAAATTGCCAATTTCTAACAAGGAAACCTTCTTGCCAGTAGTCCTTATGGGAATCAGGTAGATTTACTACCAATACCCTGTCAGGACTCCTAGCTTTGAGGTAAAGAACACCAGAGCTAGTTCGAGAAAAGGAGTAGCAAAAATAAACCTCGGTGAGCCCTAACCTAGTACCATACAATTGATTTATCCTATGTACGCCATTTACTATTTTCCACACAATGGGCGAACATTGTGCAGGAACAATATTAAAATAGCCAAAAAAATGCAAAAATAAATCATTAGGAGGAAAAGTGAGTCCCCCCTGGGAAAGCAACAAGACGTGGATCCAGTGGGCATCATCTATATCCCTAACATTTTTAGGAGGGGAGGCACAACACTCAATATCTACCCACTCAGGGATGTTGTAAAACTTCCTAAATTCAGAGATTGACCTGTTTCCAATCTTCGCCATTGGAAAACCCTAGAAAAGCTACAAACTCAAAGAAAAAGTACAAAGAAAGGGCACAGGAAACTTACAAAATAGAAGATCGATTCAAGCGATGAAGAAGCACGAGCCCAAACAACTAAGAAGCAATGAGAATGGAGATTAAGAGAAGAAGGTACGAAGCGCTAGAGCTCACAGAAAGTAGAAGAATGATGGAAGGACTGAAGCGACGGTAGAAAAGTGGCTATTCCAACAAACCTTTAAGTTCTGCTAATCATAGTGCACAATAAACGAAGCGGGTGCCGCCAAAATCAACTTCACAGTTTTCGAATAATTGCAAAAAAGCCATTATGGCTAATCATTTAAATTTATTGAGCCCATGAACATGGCCCAACAAACTTAGGGACAATTGTGGGTACCTAGAATTAATACCATGGGCCTAGACGAGTAGCCCAGTTTTGGCGGCCCAAAGTCTAGGCCCCCCACCTCTTATTTTGATTCGGTCTCTTCCCACGTTCCCCTGAAGGGAAGTTATAGGAAAGATGGAAGACGTGGGGGAACCCATCACCCCCACTCACCTAAATGTACATGTATATATTAAACCCTAGATCCGGGGCAAAAGGACAGGTTGTATTCTCCGTAATCACTCCTCGGAGTATATAGAAATAAAACCAACTGTACCACCGTGGACGTAGGCACTTCTTTGTTGAACCACGTACATCCTTTGTTGTGTGATTGTCATTTTACATTCCTTTTTCTTACTTGGTGATTGCCTTTCTCTTATCTATTTGTGTTGCATAATAACTGTCACCACAGAAAGTATGATTGCCCCTCATTGTAAATTAGTAAATTAATAATTGTATACTTTAATTGTTAGTTTAATTGATGAAAATAATTAATTGAGTAGATGAATTAGAAGGAGTACGGGATATACATTTGTTGTTGACATTGCGATTGGATTATATTGGATCGATGTTGGGTTGGTTAATTTTGAAAGTGGCATGACCACTGGATTATTGTCCATATGAAGGTGGGATTTTTTAACTTTTTTTGAAAATTACTTTGTATAACAAACAATATATATATAGTATGATAATTAAATGAAACATAGTTGAAATTACATATAGTGCACATAGATACTAGCCTTCTAGTTATATAACGTTACATTACACTCAAATTTTACAACTAATATAATTAATATATCTATATTCTCAGCTCTTAAAGACGGGTGATACGACATCAAGTCTTGCTCGTCTAGCCACTGGACCCTTATTCGTGGCATAAGAGTACAAAAAGTATCGATTGAACGGTTACGTTTTCAGCGCTAAAGTGTACGAGGAAAGTACAATTGTATAGAACTCGGGCAGTTCATACAAGGCTCTTACTTTCTTTCGAGCGAGCGCAAAAGATAAAAACCTCGTTGAAGTTGAAATGACTTACTATGGTGTAATTCGAAATATATTTGAATTGGATTATATAAGCTTCAAAGAGGTTGTATTTTACTGTGAGTGGGTAAGAGTTGAGGATAAAAATGCTTGTAAAGTTAATCCTATCACCAATGAGATCACGGTTGACTTGTCTAAGTTGAAGAGCAACGACCACATGAGTGATGAGCCGTTTGTTTGTGCATTTCAAAAGGTTAACCAAGTGTTTTACTCGGAGTATATCAACAATGAGTCGTGGTCAATTGTCCAACACGCGCCAAAGCATATAAATAGTAGTGTGGATAACTTGGCTTCTCCTACCAAATATCAATCCATTTTTTATGATAACCCGAATTTTAAACAATTTTTGAATTTGTAATAAATATTCCAATATTACCGAAACATCCATTTTTAATGCTTTTAATTGATTTTCATTTTATCATTTTTCACTCTTATGTAGTGTGCGTGTGTGTGGGCAGTAGGGGTGGGGCGGAGATGTTTCGGATTTTTAGTAATTGTACATATTATGAGCTAGATGTTGTTGTTTTGGAATTCAGAATTGAGGTGTTTAACAGTAACAATTCATTTCTATTTGTAGTAATTGTACATATTTGCATGTCTTCATCTAATTCATTTTTATTTGTACTAATAACTTTTTTTACAGCAAATGTCTCCTTCAGGTATTAAGGCGAGGATGATGATGTCGTCTGGGCTCGGTGGTAGCGGAGGCGATGAGGGCTCCTCGGCCCCTAGGGTCCCCAAATATGGCAAATTAGGGATGACCATCGAGAACAAGTCGGGGATATTAGCGAGATCCCTCGAGCTGGTAAAGACGATCATCGGCCCGGGGTACATTAGTTGGAATGAGGTTCCATATGAACTCAAGTTAGCTATTTGGGTGGCACTGCAGGTAATGTATTTATATTTATATTTATATGAATATGAATATTTCAATTTCAATTTTATTTTATATTTATGTTTATATTTACTCGCAACTAACATTGTATTTTTTGGACAGGAACAATTCAGCCTGGATCCAAAGCTACGCGATTCCGTCTTGGAGCAGTTGAGGGAGAAACACAAGACGTGGAAGAAAAATATGCGGACCCGGTATTTTGGGAAGACACGAGAGTCCGTTATCCGAATGCGTGAATCCGTCCCGCCGAAGGAGCCGATCTCATTGGCAAAATGGCAACGGTTCATTAACAATAAGATCGGGGAGCGACAATTGGCATCTCGCCAATCGGGGAGGGAAAACCGAGCAAAAAATACGAACGTGCACTACTCCGCCTGGACGTCTTACGTCGAGGTGGAGCATAGGATGATGGTAAGATTTAATTTTTCTATAACTACAGAAATATATTATTCTATATTATTTTACTTTGCGGTGCCGATAGTAATTTTACTTTATTTTATTTCAGGGGACAGGGAGTGGCCCTGGGGGTAGGCCACATAGGGTCGATACTTATGTGGCTCTTCGGACGAAGAAGGGGAAGGACAAGGAGGTGTGCCCGAGCGTCGCGGCCACAATTGTAAGTAATCCGACAGTTTACTTTTTTTTTAATTATGTTATAATTTTTTAATTTACTTATTTTACTAATCATGTGTTTTTTGTCATTTTAGGCAAAGCTTAAGGAAGTTCATGAGTCACAGTCTGATGCCGACAACGCATCTTTGTCCATAGACGCACTCAGCTAAGTGCTTGGCTCTGATCTCAAGGGCAGGACAAAGGGGTGAGCTCGCGGGTGGCCAAATATAGGATCATCGGATTGGAGATGAGCGACACCAGGTTGGCTCGAACGGTGGACTCGCATGACGGAAAGCTGTCCCGTTTAGAGGCGACGATCCAAGATATGTTCTCATTTATGAAGCGTTCGTTGGGCGAAAAATGCAAGGGGAAAGGGAAGGAGAAGGTGTTGGAGGAGGAGGTTCAGGATGACAAGGTGCAGGATGACGATGTGCAGGATGACGAGGATGTGGACCTCGCTGCTTTATCGTTGACACGTGCGGAGTTTGATGATCCACTTCCCTATTTGGCTCCCTTTGACCGACCGATGTCGACACTTGGTTGGTCGAGCGTGTTTATACTGGACATATTTGATGGCCAGCGGATAGAGCGGGGGTTGAGGGGCCCGAATATCGTCCAGGGTGAACTAGTTCATGGACGTGAGCTTCAAGACATCGAGTCCAAGGTGCTCGTCACGCATATGATACCCGAGAAGGAGAACTCTCCATTGTGGTTGAGCGAACAATGTAGCACGTTGTATATCAGTGGGTGTGTCAATTCGTATATCGTGTGGCCTACTCACCTCCACAAATTTAACCTTACCCAAGACATGTAGTGACATTATTTGAATTGAATTATTTTGAAGTTGGTACATTTGAATTATATCGTGATGCATATTGTCTCTATTTTGAATTTATATTTGCATTATCTCTATTTTATTTGAATATATGATGCTTGAACATGTATAACATTGCTATAACAGGTACAAATATACTGCTGGGCAGTGGCCAAACTGCACAGTAGATTTTTTTTCAATTCTGCCCAGAATTGTCACGGTCATTGACCGTGATAATTTCTTTAACCTTATCACAGGTTTGTCATGGTCCTTAACCGTGACAAAACCTGTCAAGGTTAAGGACCGTGACAAGTCTAACGAACTTGTAACGGTCAATGGCCGTGACAAGTCTGTGATTAAAAAGTTATCACTGCAGGATTTATCACGATTATTGACCTTGACAAGTTGAACTTATCAAGGTCAATGACCGTGATAATTTGGCAGATTTGGTGTAGTGAGCCCATCTTCCCATGCCAAACCTTGCTCAGACCGAGGCTAATTTACCTGTAACTATTGATATGAAAGAGGAAGAACTGAACAAGGTCAAGGAAGACCTCAAGATGCTAACCAAGAAATTCGACCAAGTCAGAATCTCTAGAAACTACATGGACTACACCCACATGTATCCCTATCCTAAAGCCAGGTTACTATAAAAATTCAAGATGCCCAATATTGGGAATTTTGGAGGTAGTGGACCCCCGGTCGTTCATCTCCGTAGCTATCACCGAGCCATGACTTTCCTACGGGCTTCTGAAAAAATAATGGCTCGGATGTTCGAGCAGACTTTGAAGGATAGCGCCCTCTGTTGGTTCCTATCCCTTAAAGAATCCAAAATTTGCAGTTGGGAAGACGTTTCTCGTGAGTTTATGTCTCAATACAAGTACAATGAGGAGCTAGAGGTTACCCATCGTGACTTATAGCTACTTAAGCAGAATCTTGGGGAATTAGTCAGCAACTTCAAAGCAAGATGGAGAGAAAAAGAAGCTACCATGACCAATCGACCTTCTGAAGAAGAACAAGTCAGCATTGTGAAGAAAAATTTCCTACCCCATGTCCGAGCAACAATGGGAGGACAATATTACCCACACTTTCGAGCCCTCTGAGAAGGAATATTAGAAATTGAAAAAGGTTTTGCCAAGACAGAAGTTGAACCGAAGAAAATCTCAAGGCAGTTTACTCATAGAAAGTTTGAAAATCTTGCTAGTATCGCAGTTTTTACTATAAATAATATCTCTCAGCCTGCCACTTCATGGGCACTGGAAAGTCACCCAAATTGAATCCTAAAATAATATACCGAGCTTCACGTTCCTCTCTCCAAAGTCTACCAGGCTCTCTTAAATCAAAACCTGATCAAACCGTTGGACCCTCGTCTGTTACCAAACCCGCTTTCGTAGAATTTCAAACCTGATGCCCATTGTGACTATCATTAAACTGCTGGCCATACCACCGACTAATGTTTCCATCTTCAAAAAATAATCCAAGTCCTGATTGACCGGGGTATTATCGCCTCACCAGATAATCCTAAACCAAAACTGCCCATAATCCACTCCCAAGTCACACAAACGCCATTTTCTAAGAATAAGACTCAGAACTCGACCCATCTACCCAAATCATGCCAAGTAAATCACTAATAATACCCATATACTCTCCTAAACCTCTCCAGACATGCCCATACTTCCTCTTACACCTTATCAAACTTGTCTATCAAACTTTATCATTCCTCACTAGAGCCTGCATCGCTGTCTGTACCCATTCTGGAGGTAAGGATATGGAATTATCAGAAGTGCTGAACCAACTCCTAGAGTTCAAGTTGAAATTACCCACCTGGATGACAATCGACTGTCAGATATTCAGGATCCCCCATCCCTATGGCGTTTCCTCTTCCCCCTGTGGAGAGACAACGTGCCCCCACTACAAGAGCTTGATCCTTCTGCAGACGAGGCAGACGGCACCAAGCAAGAAGGAACTGAAACCGCCTCACGAATGTGAGTAGTCGTTGAGGATATCCAGTCCCTAATGTCCTGCAACCAAGTGGTCGAAACACTGATATTCTGCAAGGAAAGATAGAAATGATCAAATCAGTCAAGCATGAGGAGAGAGAAAAAAATCAAGGAAATAAAAAAAGACGTACCGCAGGCCGAAGAACCTCCTCTATCCGACCCAATTACTCCAGGTCCATCGCATGAGGGTGATGATGCAGACACACAAATCCCCCATCAGCAAGCCAAAGGTTGTAACTAGGGGAACGGAGCCGCATGAAAGAAGGCCCTGGAGTCATCACCATTAATGTAGTCGAACCACCTGCACTATGAGAAGACCCCACCTTCCGACTCGAGCCCTCTCTAGGGAGAGGGATCACATCAGAAATAGTAGGGGGCATCAACCAACTCGTGATGAAGTCCATATAATCATAAATCACCGCTATGTCAGTGTATAGGGAGTATGGATCTCCTATCATTACAGCCACCCAAGCATCATCACTCATCTCGCGCACGCGCCTCATGAACATAGGGGGCCTCGTCGGTGGCATAACAACCTTGTCCTCCACAATTTGATGAACTACCCTCTCCCCCAGATACCAGGAGTAGCCAAACGCATGCGCCAGTAGGTGTCGCATTTTCACATGTCCTCTGATCACCCCAGTGTGATGAATAGCCGTCCTCCAGGGATAAAAGGTCACCTATAAATCCCCAGTAAAAGTGAAGGATTAGTATCAATAAAATGGCATCAAAGGAAAAGAACAGTCTCAAGGACAAAAGAATGCTTACCCGCTCGCTCGTCAGGTCATTCAAGACCTGACGCACCGCCTCTAGAGACAGATTTTTCTTCGACTGTCGGTTGGACCTCCACCATCAAAACATCCAAAAAACTTCCCTAATGGAGTCATCCTTTAAAGAAATCAGTTGGGTGTTCAACCCAATCACCTCGTAGAACCACGTCTGCAAAGGACAAGGACCATCATTCAAGAAATCAAAAGGAAATGCATGAATGGAAAATGCAAATGCGTAAAGGAAAATGCATAAAATAAAGAATACCTCCAAAAAATACGTAGCCCCAGTAAAAGTCGGCCGGCACCAACGACTGAATGCATCCAAAGAATAGTAAGGAGTCTCCAAAGTTAGGCTCCCCCAATCATAGAGGCGGATGTTCGAAAACATCCTCAGAAATTGCATAAACCATAAATGGACAACATCGCAACTCGTCGCCACCAGAAAACCTCCCAATACCAGCAGGATAAACAGACAGGCCATCTGATGCCCTGATGCCCGTCGTTCTAATCAATCCTCCTCTTCAGCAAAAGCTCCCTCAAAGAAGACAGGCGGAGGGAATCCCCGAAAACCACCCTCTCCTGGTCACCTAAAACCGTCGTCACCTCCTCCGGCGTCACCCTCAATATCCTGTCCACCTCAATCTAGGCACCCTCACAATCCAGCCCCAGCAGCTGCTGAACATCAATGGGATTCACCGTCATCTCCCCGAAGCCAAAATGGAAGGTGTGGGTAGTGTCCCACTACCTCTCTCCCAGAGCACGTAGAACCGTAGTGGAGCGGGGCGTCTGATCCAATGTCGACGCTAGGCTCCCAAAACCTGCAGAGGACACCATCCAGTGCACCACAGCAGGAAGTTTCTCCCAAACATCCTTGAGCCCTATTATACCACGGGCATGAATAGTTGACATAAAGACGTCAAACTGTCAAGAAATGAAGAGAACCCTTGTCAGATTCAGGAAATAAAGCAATCTCGTCAAGAAATGAAGAAAAGAATACTAAGAGTCATACAATACTTACATAACCACCAGGGTTCACCACCCTTCAAGAGCGATGACATGAAGGCTTACGCAGAAGAGTCTGATCATCCACCACAGGCTCAAACGAGTCGAAGGAATTCTCTCTACCCAATGCGAGGGGCACCCTAGCCCTCCACTCCAACCTTTCCCAGTTGTCAGCATTGAGCCACGCCATATGGGTCGCACTGCTTGAGAAGTCATCCATTTTGGATGTTAGGATGATTTGCAGAGGTTTATAGCAGAAGGAAAGAAGTCAGATAGTTGTGCAAAATGAGAAGAACACGCCCACCGGTCGGCACTGAGCCTTTTACCTACTCGAGATACCCCAAAAGTCCATGCCAATGCCAATTGGCACACCCACACCCATGACGGTCGGCACACCCCTTAAAATTTCGTATAAAAGTCCAAAAAAATACCAGAAAATTTCGAATAATTCTCGAAAAATTCCTAAAATTGCCAAATCCGTTCTATCACATTCCTCACTAAGGAGAGCATTTTTTATATCCCCAGTGGAATTCCAAAAAAATCATTCTCCCCAGCCACGTCTCCAAAGGATGCTTTAAATTTTCCCCAGCTCATTCACTATTCCCCAGTGGAACCCAAAATCCAATCTTTATCCCAGCAGAATCCTTGAATTTCCCAAAGGAAAGTACACCTCTTTTAGGTCAGAATTGACCTCGGTCTTGGATCGTCACCTTAGTTAGGTCAGAATTGACATCGATCCTCGATCGTCACCTCTTTTAGCTCTGAATTGACCTCGATCTTGGACCGTCACCTTAGTTAGGTCAAAATTGACCTCGATCCTGGGTCGTCACCTTTTTTAGGTCAGAATTGACCTCGGTCTTGGATCGTCACGTTAGTTAGGTCAGAATTGACCTCGGTCCTCGATCATCACCTCTCTTAGGTCAGAATTGACCTCGGTCTTAGATCCTCACCTTAGTTAGGTCATAATTGGCCTCAGTCCTCGGTTGTCACCTCTCTTTGGTCAAAATTGATCTCGATCTTGGATCATCACCTTAGTGGGTCATAATTAACCTCGGTCCTTGTTCGTCACCTCTCTTAGGTCACAATTGACCTCGGTCTTGGATCGTCACCTTAGTTAGTTCAGAATTGACCTCGATCCTTGGTCATCACCTCTCTTAGGTTAGAGTTGACCTCGGTCTTGGATCGTCACCTTCGTTAGGTCACAATTGACCTCGGTCCTCGGTTGTCACCTCTCTTAGGTCAGAGTTAACCTCGGTCTTGGATCGTCACCTTAGTTAGGACAAAATTGACCTCGGTCCTCGATCGTCACCTCTCTTAGGTTAGAATTGACCTCAATCTTGGATCATCACCTAAGTTAGGTCAGAATTGACCTCGGTCCTCGATCGTCACCTCTTTTAGGTCAGAATTGATCTCGAACTTGGATCACCACCTTAGTTGGGTCAAAATTAACCCCGATCCTCGGTCATCACCTCTCTTAGGTTAGAATTGACCTCGGTCTTGGATCGTCACCTTAGTTAGGTCAAAATTGATCTCGGTCCTCAGTCGTCACCTCTTTTAGGTCAAAATTGACCTCGATCTTGGATCGTTACCTTAGTTGGGTTAGAATTGACCTTGGTCCTCGAGCGTCACCTCTCTTAGGTCAGAATTGACCTCGGTCTTGGATTGTCACCTTAGTTAGGTCAGAATTGACCTCGGTCCTCGGTCGTCACCTCTCTTAGGTCAGAATTGACCTCCGTCTTGGATTGTCACCTTAGTTAGGTCAGAATTGACCTTAGTCCTCAGTCTTCACCTTTTTTAGGACAAAATTAACCTCGACCCCCTAAAGCGGTCATCCACATCCGTTAGGTCTGCAGAACTGACCTCCTTCCATCATATAGTATCTATTCCACAGCCATCACTTGTTCCGATCTCACCCGTTGAGGGGACCTATAGACACCACATTCTGAAACCCCTTAAGTCTCTCCTTAGACTCCTAGCGCTTCCCTCTTCTACCGCAAACCTAGGTTTCACTCTGAGTACCGATCTAGAGACCATCGGGCGCTCCCGGGCCCCAAATTGACCCCATTTGACTTCGATCAACTCTTTTGTCAGAGTGAAATATCTTTAAATATTTAAAGGGCACCGAAGCCCCTTTCCAACGATCCACCCCATGCGCAAAACATCATAACTGTTCGGACGAACGATCAGTTTTCCCCCGCAAATCGATCTAGAGACCACCGCGCACTCCCAAATTCCATTTGACCAAAGTTAACTCTTCAGCTCAAACGACACTGAATGGATCTCTGAAGGTCATTGAATACCCTTTCTAACGATCCACCCCTGCGAGATTCTAAGCTACAGTACGGACGAATGATCCGTTTTACTCTGAGAGGTCCCCGAGCTCTTCCGGGCCCCGGTTGACCAAGGTCATCTTACCAAACCGAGAAAAACTCTTTGGAATATCGAAGTAAATATCCTAACCTTTCCAATAGTCCACCCCGTGCGTGATTCTGACTTACCATGCGAACGAACGTTCTGTTTGCGTCCGATGATCTCCCGCCCAAAGGACCGACATGCACTCCCAAAGTCAACTCTCAGACCTAGGAGTGATCTAATTACTCTCGAAGGACTCTAAAATACCTTTCTAACATTATGCCCCATGCACGATTCGATCAATGGTTTGTGCTCTACGGTCATTTTTCCAGAAAATTTCACACGAGACTGCCAATTGGCAGGTCCTAAACCCTACCTATCGGCACAGTGTCAAGTGTGACATGTCGATCGTCACCCCCTGGGGTACGCCAATTGTCACCCCAATGACCCTACAAATAAGGTCCATGACCTCATTCCCAGGACGAAGAGAAAAACCCATCAGCATCAGTGATCTCAGCAACATTCTCTCGAAGTCAGCGAAGTTCCATATGAGAAATCCCATTCAAGCCTAAATCCCCATCCTTTTCACACCAAATTTGGCAAATATCCTTCTCTCTCATCAACAATCAAAGGAGTTCATCCAAGATCCAAGTTCAAGCTCCAAGAAAGGTCCAATTCTTTTTCCTTCTCTTTTAAATCTCTTATTTTGCATAAATTACTTTGGATTCATAATCTAGTTTCATTCTAGTTCATAAATATTAACATCTACACGTTTATTAGTATATTGCACATACTCTATTTTTCATAAAAAAAAAACAAAAAAAAATAAAAGAGGGTTACACCCGTAAATTCCGAACGAAATTATCCACCGCACTTTTTCCCAAGCTAAAAACACATTTTCTACACGCACACACCTAATAAAATTCCTTTCGAATCTATGGGATAAACCCCACCCCTATTCTACATTCGAACTACGTGGACTTTGATGCCTTTATAGGCTACTTAGGCGTCTCGGATTAGAATCCGAGACTTGAGTCCAATTTTCTAATTTTCCAATTTCTCTTACTTTTCATAATCCTCAAAATTACTCATTATCATCATATATATATATATATATAACATATTTGTTCCCATCTTATCCCACACATATTATCGTTTCCCTATAAGTATCAATATCGTGATGAACGCTCATATTCTATCTTCTACATTTATTACTATTTTGGAAATATTCCTACGGATGACCTCACCCTATCTTTTCCATGGTATGGGTCGAACGATTCCAATCTCCATTATATAAACACATGCATACACTTCACGGCAATAAAAAGGAAAATATTAACATTTGCCCATGGGAGACCGAAAGGGCGGAATGGGTGCCTAACACCTTCCCATTTCGTAACTTAGCACCCGGACCTCCGATATTTTGGTTTCACACGCATCGGTTTTGTCCTTGATATCGCTCTCTTGAGGTGGCAACATATTCTTTGGCCTGTTTTGAGAAAAATAGGTTGGCGACTCTATCTCTTTACATTCACCTCACACCGACAATGGCTGAAGCCTCCTTTTCGAATAGAAACGTGTGAGACTGCGATGCAGTTTTTCTTCCTGGGGGGATCTTCTTTCTCCTTGCCCCCCAGAACGAACGCCGCGCCGACCGGGACAGCCACAAACACATTAGTAAAATAATTACACTTGTATGTATTTATCACACTATAATATATACGTGTCAATTCGAAGACACACACACACACACATACATATATATATATATATATATATATATATATATATATATATATATATATATATGTATGTATGTATGTATGTGAGTGTGTGTGTAATGGGGTTACATAATTTTTTCAATTGTAAAGTTTTGTTCCACAATTATTTTCTTCTTTGTAAATTAGGACATAAATATCCTACAAGGATTTTTACCTATAAATCCTCTTTGTTAAGTATGTAATTAATAACCCCTACATTTTTTTGGTCCAAAATATTTCTTATACATAATTTTGATTAAATAAATCCCACTAGAAAACATGTACTAATTATATACGATCTGTGTATATAGATTCTATCGAGGATTATTTGTTTTATTGGGACTAAGTATGAAATGTCATGTAAAACTATAGCTATGTGTCAAACTCTTTACCTTTTATCACCCATATCCAAAATATCATCAAAACATGGGCAAACTTAGTATAAGAAATGTAATAACATATTTTATTCAAAATGTTTTTTGCCCATTAATGAATTTTAATATGGTTTACAGTTATTTTTCTTATAGGATGTGCCAATGGGGTTGATAAAAGACATTTTTGGGCTAATATACTTATCGTGTGGACTAATTCTGTAAGATTTGATAAAAAAAGTGACGGAAGTGTCACGGGTGGAAATTTAACATAGTTTAGGGCTCAAATGTTATAAAAAAAATTTTGAAAGCCAAAACTTTACAAATGCAACAAATCCAAGGCCACCACTCTTTTAATAAATTTCTATTTGATACATAACACAATAAAATAATGGTTAAATTTGACATAGATAAATATTATATTAATCGGGTACTGATAATGATTCGATTACTATTCTTTTGATTTCGTTATAAGTTTATGATATTGTAATTTTCATTTCTAAAATTGGATCACATAGAAAAATAACCGCACTTAATCATTTTAAAAACCAAAATTATCCTTCAACCGACACTTTTCATGGACAGTTATCAATTTTTTTCTTGCCTTATCTTTTTTTTAATTAAAATAGATTTTTATGTCAAACTCAAATCAAAGATACGTCATTTTGTATAGAAGGAACAAGAAAAGAGGATGCTTCGTTATACCACATATAGACATAAAATATGTGTTTCGCATGCTTAATTAAAGTGCAGGCCGAGGCATTCCTCTTCCTCCTAACAAATGAAAAATTAAACATGGTGAGACGTATAGAGATTGGGCTTCTTGAATGATTCCCCCCATTTTAGAAATACCCTCTTATGTTGCTGTTAATGAATTGATCACTTGAACGTAGTCCACCTCGAAACAAAATGAACTATAATCACAGTTCACAGGAAAATTAATAGCCGCTCTCGCTGCAATTGGTTCGATATGTGCCGCTTCCAACGGGGCTTTAAAAAATCTTGCCTTATCTTTTATAAATAGTTAAAAACGCATTGGTGTTATTATTTTTACTGATAATAATTATCGACGATAAACAAACATCATTGAAGTGTTTTATTTTATTTTATAATGATTATTACGTTTTTATTAATGGTATTCTAGGCAATGTAAAAAAGAATAACCCTACATTGCCACTTTTCTTTCTAATTACCTTTTGATCAATGGCAATTTTTTAGAACTTTCAATGATGTTTTTATTTTGTCGTGTCTACTTATTCTAGGTAGTTTTATATTTTGAGTATTTGGATTGTTTTTAAGTATATTTGTTTAATATAATAAATCCCTATACTATATGGTGTTTACGGGTCACTCCTTAAGTTTTTTTATCCGATGAAATTCCCCTATAGTTTGGAGGAGGTGGTGATGGAATCCTTTGGCTGTAATGATTAATGTATTTTTAGGGTTTGATAGATGTGATGGCAGAGTAGGACGGAGGCGCTGCATGTTCAGAATATTAAACACTTTTTTTAATAGTCCTTCTATGTCGACACATAAAATCAACAAATACAAGCTAATACGGTCGCGACACGTCAGTGTCACATCAAATGTGTCTATTTTATGTGTCGACCTAGAATTTTCTTTTTTTAAAAGAAAAATAAAGAATTTTGTTGTGAGTGCTTCCTATTTCCTAATTAAGTAGTGTGATAATGTGTTTAACTTTTTCTTGTGTTTGTTATAGATAGGCTTACGTATTACAAGAATAAGGACTACTTCGACTTTTATTGTAAATTATGTGAGAGAGTAATTTGGTCTTTTTAATGACTCCATTAAAATTCACTGGGTTCAAACTAAATAGAGTATATTGTTTGTTATAATAGTTCAAAGGGACTATTTATAAACTTGAAATAGTATAAGGGGTTTAAGGTAATTTATGAGTTTAGGTGGGAATGCCAATGAACTTTGTGAGAACAAAATGGGATTTTATTAATGTCCAAATATGGATGCAGGTGCTGATGCACCAATACGTCGATTTTCAAACTACCAGAATTTGAGAGTGCCACCAGTGCCTCTATATATTTAATATATAAAATATATTTTTAATATATATATATATATATATATATATATTAAAAATATACATTTTGTGAGACTAAACTACTTTATTTTAAACATAAATATATATTGGAGTATTATGTATTTTTAATTGGGAGGTTTTATTTCAACTCCTTAATTTTATCTAACCATGTTAATTTTAATATAACCCTATTGTGGGGCTGACTTTCTATTTATCCACCCTATTTTATGGGGTGATTTATACAAAAAATAAAATATACTTTAAACACACATGCAAACACTCTAAAAGTTTTTTTTCTTCCTTTTTTATATGTGTTATTCATCTTTGATACTTTTCACTTTTTTAATAAACTTGATTTCTTTATTTTTTTTGCTTCCTCATGTTTTCTTTATTCTTTCCATTTTATTTTTGGCATTTTGTAATAAATTTAATTTTGCTCTACCTTTTTTTGGTTCTTTTCCCCCCTCATGTAATACCATACAATATACGGAAAAAATTAAAATACAAGAAATTAAAATAAAGATAATAAAAAAGATACTCTTAATTAACATTCTACGTAATAATAATAACGTAATGATGAAAAATGTAGCCATTAAATTCTTAAAACCAAAGTTTCAGCATTCAAAACACTAATGTTTATGCACTAGTTAAAACATGTTTGAAACAACTAAATAATTGTCTACTAATAAAATCCTCCAAGGTACATTGTTGAGATAATCTTCATCTCCTGCAAAATCCCACAACAAAATGGGTTATATTTTTTAGTTATACGTATGAGGTTTAGTTAAAAAAATAATGCAATGGTTGTGTATTTTCTATAGCTTTGAATATGTAGTTGGGGGTATGTAAGTTAATCACACAACATATGTTTTAATCTCCACGTCGTTGTTAAGAATATGTAAAAAGTAACATAATTATTCGATAATAAATAGTAAAGTAACTTTGATAAGTGATATGAACTAAAAAAAAGTTACATACATTTGTCAACCTTTATTTGAATAAAAGATAACTCTAATGATGGGTAGCATATAAGGTTGTCCCGCTTAGTAATGAGTGTGACACCCTGCATAATTAAATACCAGGTGATCAGTCCTTCATTAAATTAAATCAGAATATCTAGTTGGTCCAGATTATGCATTATTGTCGAAAACTTTATTATTAAATACTAAGCAACTAATATTTAAGAAGGTTGATGTCAAAAATTTATCTTTTAATTAATATAAAACTAGGTTAATGAAATAATTAAACATTCACCATTCACATCAATCTCATATGATATGAAATAACTGTAATAATAAATGTAACTGGAGTAAACACTTCCAGTCTATGTCCCAAATACAGTAGTCCAACAGAAATAAATAAACAACTGAAAGAAGTAAATAACTAAATTCAAAATATTTGAATATCTTAATAGAAAAGGGGCAGCATGCCCTAACTGATGAAATAACTCAAAAGGAAGCAATGATGTACATAGAGGAGTCTACTACTAAGGTCCTATAACTCCCACAGCATCTACATCTCGTCGAGTGAATGGAACTCCTATGCTTGGTGTCCCTGTGGCTAGGCACCTAAAATATTTTGACAAGAAAATAGATTTGCAGTAAACGGGTCAGAGCCCGATTTAAAAATAATTTAAAATCAGCAAGTGCTTAAAATGAATTAATAGCACATATATTATTCATGTTAGATTATTGTACTCACTTGAGATGCTCATCTCTCATCTAATGTGAATGCCTAACATACCATTAAACCCTACTAGTTTATATTCCCATGATAACTAATTCTTTCCAGTATAATATATAATCATAGCCCAATATCGTTCCCATGGATTTCCCTCGTAATATACATAATACCTAAAATCAATTTCTCTTTAACATGGAGAAGTGATTTTTCAATTTAGTGTAAGTAAGTGTTCATCAACTTAATTTATTTCATAATTTATTATCAAACATGTTTACTTACTTCACATAGTAGATAGGGTCACAAGTGTATATATAAATTCACTCTATTTTAGATATATACAATAATGCATCCCGAGACAAAGCTGTGGTGCATGTATACACTGCTATCATGTCCCGGTGCATCGCTCATTGCATAAAGGGCTATAGGTTCAATCTCTCGCGAACCTTAAAAAAAACATATTTGAGGTGAACATAGTTCCAAGTCAATGGGCTACGCACATACCTACACACCCATACGATTGTTATCACTATCAGTCTCACATATAGCCTGTACCTAGGTTCTATGCTCTAGTGGTACAAATCAAGATCCCACTCGAAGGCTCCTTAAGGCATGATCTTCCACAAAGCTCAACCGCCACTCAATAGAAAGCAGTGTAGGTATGTTATACACATAATAGTTCAATCAATATGTATACACACAACTTATCATATTCATTAGGTATTCACGCAACCCAAATCCCCTAATTTATATGTATCTTTATCGTCTTTACTACTCGCAATACTTTAACCATATGATTTATCTCTCTATCGTATCTACTCTTTAAGGCTATCTCATTCCAACACATTCCCTTAGTAGTTACTCAATTAATCTCACTACTAGACTAAGAAATGAAGCTACTCCGTAATAGGGTAGGTCTTATTCTCTCACTTGAATTAACCTAGAAGGATTTTAACTCATCCGGGAAAAAATTGCAATTCTCAGATCTCGTTAGAACCTGGGAATTCTCATTCGAATGATGTCATTCGAATGATGTCTTTCGAACGGGAATCTCACTTCGAACGAACTATACATCAAATCTCATTAGTAATCTCGTTGTAATTCTCGTTCAAACGAGATCGTTCCAACGACCTGGGCAGGTCTTCAAACGAGAATTCCGATATCGTCTTCTACCTTCCAAACTTCGAATTTCACCCTCCTCTATCATCCAACTCCCATGCTAACTTATCTCAACACTAAGTTAAAGGTTCTAAACCATCTCCCTATAGTATTAGGCACTCTTTACCCCATTTTTAACATCAAATCCTTAGAATTATACCAGGGATTAAGATAAATTCCTCCAATCTTTAAAAGCTCTCAATTCATATCCCCTCCATTAACAACAATTTAAATCCAGATTTAATTTCGTGCAATTAATATGTAAACCCAAATTTATCATACCAAAACATGGTTATTCAATAAACCCAAATTTATCATACCAAAACATGGTTATTCAACTACATTCGAACCTATACTCCTAGTTAAAGATTAATACTCAGTTTCAATCCCAAAATTCATAATATCATGATTAAAACATCAATTAATATAACATGGACATTATATGATCTAAAATCAAGCAAGATAAACACTTGCCTTTTTGTAGACTTCTGATTCGCTGAATGAAACTGGTATAGGGGTGATCCTCTCTTCACGATCTACGCGTTGGTGTGATTTTTAGTGTGAGGGCTTGAGTCTTTATCCTAAGGCACTTATGGAGTTCTTCTTCTTTCTCTTTGGTTCTCTCTCTCTCTTACTTAGGTTTGGAAACTGACAGATAACCTATTACCCATGTACACTTCCCTTTTACTTTTCTATTTTTGTCCATTTTAATTCCCCAAAATCTCAAAGACCGAAATACCCTTCTGGGTGTCGATTTGGCCTAAATTGCCCCGAAATCCATTAAGACACTCGAGTAGAGTGTTCTGACTATCTTGACCCTTTCGGACTCATCGGCGCACTCGAAATGATCATACGAGTTACTTAAAAATAAATTATCTTTTTAACCCAATAAATTAATACCGACACGATTCACACGCGCGTCCCAACTAAATGTATTGCAAATGTCGTATTTTTCACTCCTGGCCATAATAATATTTTTGTACTCATATATTACTTTACTTGCTAAGTAATATTCAACCTAATTATCACTAATACATACGAACTCTCGTTACGCTAGTAATTTTTACATTTAAATCTGGATTAATTATAAATAAATTTTCTCCATTTAAATTAATTAATCCTAATTCCATAATTAAAATAAAATCCCTCAAAAATACGGGGAATTACATACTTCCCCCCTAATAACGTAATTTCATCCCAAAATTCAGGAATAAACAAAATAAAGGTATACCTGGTAGGAATAACTCTGGGTATTTCTCCTGCATGTAATCCTCACGCTCTCAGGTAGACTCCTCTAAATTATGATGTCGCCACTATACTCGTACTAATGGTACTATCTTTTACCTCAGTTTTCTCTCGCTACAGTCTAGGATAGTAACTAGTCCCTCCTCGTAGGAACTATCGAGTTGTAGATCAATCTCCTCTAAAGCAATATGGGTATGGGCCAAGTCATCCCAAAGATATCTCCTCAGTGAAGAAATATGGAACACATTATGAATCCTATGTAGGTGTTTCGATAACCTAAGTCTGTAAGCTATAGACCCAATCCGCTCAATAATAGGAAATGGCCTAACATATCGCGGCACCAACTTCCCTTTTTTCCCAAATCGTATTACCCTCTTCATAGGAGATACACGCAACAGCACCTAATCCCTCACACTGAACTCCCTGAAGAACCTCTTGGCATCGGTGTAACTCTTCTGCCTATCCTCAGCGACCACCCGAATGCGACTCCGTATCAACTCAATCTTAGCCTAGGCATCCTGAATTACCTCCGACCCAAATAACTTGTTTTCCCCCACCTCAAGCCAATATGCTAGGGAACTACAAGGTCTACCATATAACGCCTCAAATGGAGACATGCCAATAGTAAACTGGTAGGAGTTACTATAAGCAAACTCCACCAGTGGAAAGTACTGTTCCCATCCCCCTCCAAAATCAAGGATACACATCCACAACATATACTTCAACGTCTGATTAGTCCTCTCTGTCTACCCGTCCATCTACGGGTGATAAGCCGAACTCAATCGTGATTCCATACCCATGCCCTACTCGAAGCTCTCCCAAAATCTTGACACAAAAATCTTATCCCGGTCGGACATGATATCAAGGGGCACCCCGTGGAGTCTCACTATCTTGGTAATGAAAATCTGAGCGTACTTCCCTGTAGTGTATTCGGTCCAAACTTGTAAAAAAGGAGCTACCTTGGTCAACCGATCCACAATCACCTATATGGAATCGTGACCCTTATGTGATGTAGGCAACCCAATAATGAACTCTATGGAAATGATCTCCCATTTCCATATAGGGATCTCTAATAGTTGTTGTAATCCTCCCGGTCTCTGATGATCTATCTTAACCAGCTGATAAGTGGCACACTTAGAAACGAACTCGGCGATGTCTTTCTTCATTCCACTCCGCCAATACTGTCGTCTCATATCCTGGTACATCTTATCCCCTCCGAGATGTATCGTAAGCCATGAACCTTGCGACTCTATAATTACTGGATGTCATAACTCCTCTCCCTCTGGAACTACTAGTATGTCATTAAAGTGTAAACCCCCATCTAATCTCACGAATAAGGAATCTTCTCCCTCTGTTAGAAGTTAGATAATCTGATCATGACAGAAGGAATCCGTTGCCTCAGCCTGTATTACCCTTGTAACTATCTCGGGTGTAATCGTCATCGCCGACACGAATGAGCGGGCAAATACATCCTGATGCCCAAGTTCTTTCCATTTCGCCTTCCACACCTCGGCCATCTCACCTACTGGCCTACGGTTTAACGCATTTGCTACCACATTAGCCTTCCCTGGGTGGTAATGGATGTCGAACTGATAGTCTTTCACAAATTCAAGCCACCTTCACAAATGCATATTCAACACCCGTTGCGTGAACAGATACTACAGTGACTTATGATTTGTGAACAGGCAAAATCTCTCCCCCAAGAGATAATGTCTCCACATCCGTAATGAAAACACAACTGCTGCTAACTCCAAGTCTTGGGTGGGGTAACTCCTCTCGTGAGGCTTTAGCTTATGGGAAGAATAAGCAATCGTCTTATCCTCCTGCTGAAGCACACCCCCAAGTCCTAGTAAGGATGCATCAGTGTAAACCAGGTACTCTACCCCCGACCTGGGCAGTGTTAGAACTGAAACTGAAGTGAGCTTGTCCTTCAGCTCGTCAAAATCCAACTAGCAGGCATCATCCCATATAAATGGCACCCTCTTGCGAGTCAAGTTTGTCAATGGACTCGCTATCTTTGAGAATTTCTGAATAAACTGCTTGTAGTATCCTGCCATCCCCAAGAAACTACGTATCTTAATCGACATCATGGGCTGTCCCCACTCCCTCACTGCTAACACTTTCCCAAGATCTACTGATATCCCTTCCACATAAATGATGTGCCCCAAGAACTGAACCTCGCTCAGACAGAATCCATAGTTATTATATTTTACATATAACTCGTGCTCATGTAGTGTCTGTAAAACCATCCTCAAATGCTCGGCATGCTCCCCCTCAGTGTGGGAATAAATCAGGATGTCATCAATAAAGACAATGACAAAATTATTTAAGAACTCTTCGAACACCCTGGTGCGTTGGTTAACCCAAATGGAATAACCCTGAACTCATAAGATCCATACCTTATCAGAAAAGAAATCTTAAGGACATCTTGCTCCCTAATACATAACTGATGGTACCCTTACCTCAAGTCTATCTTCAAGAAATATGAAGCTCCCCCAACTGGTCGAATAGGTCATCAATTCGGGGAAATGAATATTTATTCCGTATCGTGACCTTATTCAACTCTCGGTAGTCAACACATAACCATATCGACCCATCTCTCTTCTTATTCACGAACAGCACGGGAGCACCCCGAGGCAAAGTACTCCTACGAATGAAACCCTGACCCAACAACTGCTTGATCTGATCCCGTATCTCCATCATCTTTGTCGAACCCATACAATAAGGTGCACGGGCTATCGGCCGAGTGCCTGGCACCAAATCTATTACAAACTCTATCTCCCTGCTGGGCGGTAATCCCGGTATATCTTATAATACATTAACGAACTCACGAATAACCAAAATCAAATCAAGCAGTATCACCACTCCTTTAGAGGTCTCCTCCTCTATATAATATAAATTGGTCGACGAACCTCCCTCAGGACGAGGCATCACCACTAATAACATCTCCTAACTCGGTATGGCAAACACAATACTATGGCTATAGCAATCAATCATAGCCCTATACGTAACTAGCCAATCCATCCCGAATAATAACTTCATACTCGTGCATTTTTAAGACAAGCACATCGGCCGGTAAAATCAATCTCCCAATCTCTATGCCTACTCCCCGACATATAAAGAATATCAAAGACCTATAGCCCATCGGTGAGTCTACACTAGTAACGGTGCTATCTGTCGTGTCTAATAACCATGTGGCGCATGCAAAACTGATGGTAATGAAACTATGTGAATCCCCCGTGTCAAATAATATTCTCCCCATAGTCCCCTGGATAGAAAATGTACCCTCGACTGCGGGGTTATAGACATGCCCATACTGTAACTGTCCCTATTGCATTAGAGCTGCTTGAATGGATAACAAAGTTGGTACTTGGGGTGGTGCTGGGAGTTAGGGGTGTAAACGGATCGGGTCTGTATTGGGTAAGGGTATATCCATATCCAATCCGAGTATTTTTTTAGCCGATCGGGTCTTACTCGATTTCCCGTAGGGTCTCAGGAAATGGATCTAGATCTGGATCCATTAAAGACTCGAGGACCCGACCCTACCTTTGATAGCAAACTTACATAAAGTTTTATTGGTTGATGTAACCCCAACTATCTCTAGTAAGTTCATGTCATGTTTATTAGTCTTATAAGTACAATCCATTAGTAACACTTTCGGGAAGCATTTAGCTAGGGTTGTGGAACATGGATATGCAAAAGAAATATCTAATACCTCGTCTATGTCTGAACCTCTTCTGTGAAATTCCACATATTTTTTGTATCAAGTATCTGAATTATTTGTTGCATTTCAGTCCTCCCTTGCTTTTTAAGAATTCTATGCTTCACATTAAAATTATATATTATTTCAATAGTTGAAGCATTATGTGGATCTCTTCTTTTAGAATACGAAGATTCTCTCTTAGTTTAACCCCACAAATGCACTTATCATACACTATTTTTCCTCACTAACGGATAGTCTCCCAACATTTGAGCGACCTTCAAATGTCGTATCTTTATCAAGCGAATGATTGTGAATACCGCATACAACTTGCACTTTTCACTTGTCATTATCTCTTATTTAAAATCCTTGAAGTAAAAATGGACACCCACACTTTTTTGTTCCCGATCTCCCTGTCATCTTCTCGGTATTTTTTCATGCCTTCTCAAAATTTATATTCTTAATTCTTTTTTTGTACTCATCCGCGTCGACCATACTTTTGATTATCTGATCATTTAATGCATAAAATAATACGACATGTTTTACCAACAAATTTACACCATGCTATTAATTCATCGCGTGAATCAAAAACTTATAAATACAATCAAATACATTATAATTTTAGCACATACATATTAGTAAGTGTTAACATGATTCATAAATAATATTATTACCTCATTAGTGAGAAAAAAGAATTATAGTCTCGCTCAAATATATTACATTCTTCTTTACCTTTTTGAATCACATTATGAGCATCACCAACATCTTTATAATCATCACCACTAAAGCTACTACATTTATATGAATCTAATAGTGATAAAGAATCCAGATGAGGAGGACTAATATTTTGTGACATTGATTCCTACAATTTCATTGAAAATTGTAATGAATCAAATAATACAAATTTATATCGAATATATATATATATATATACTATACCATATATAATAGTTATGTATTTATAATTGTTATATAACAATGCTGTGGTGCGGACCATCCACACTTTTTACGATCCGGACTGTGCATGTGGACAAAAAAATGAGAGTTCTGTAATAAAAATAGTTAAACTAAGTAGTAACTTTTCTCTCTCTCAAGACACCTCTATCATGTCTCTCTATTACCTCACCTCACCTCATTTCACGTCTCTCTCTCTCTCTCTCTCTCTCTCTCTCTCTCTCCCTCTCTCATATTCTCACAGCCTACCCACCAGATTTCCAGGAGTGCAAAATTTCTTAACCTTCAATGTTGTATACGTCAGAATACTGGACAAAGAAGAGGGAGAGTGAAGATAGAGAAGACGTATCTCTAATATAGAGGAGAGAGGGTGGGTCTTTTATTCTGGGTATATGGGGGAAGAGGTTGGTTAAAAGAGAAACTATTATATAGAAAACAAAACTGTTATATTTTCCTGCTCACAAGTTCGGATTGTAAAACTGCGGACCAGTTCGCATTATAGCATTTTTGAATTGTTATATATATAGGAGAATTCTCACCTATATCATGCTGTATACATCATCCATACATTACACCTAGTTGTAGGCCTTAAAAACTTGTATTTTTTTTCCTTGAAATTAACCTTCTAATAAACCCATGTTCAAAACAATTAAGTCAAAATACATTTTGTAGCTATTTTTAAAAAATCCACAAAAAACTGCTAAAAATACCTTATTTATAAGGATCTGCGCCAGTAGTTTTTTATTGATTTGTTTAAAAATAGCTACGAAATGTATTTTGGCCTAATTTTTTGAATATGGGTTGATTGGAAAGTTAATTTAAAGGGAAAAATAAAAAAATTCAAAAAACGTTTTTTAGGGCCTAGAAGTAGGAGTGGTATATATATATATATATATATATATATTTATATATATATATATTTATATATATATATATTTATATATAACAATTATAGTAGTGGAATATATATAACCTTGTGGAGAAACCAACTAATCCAGCCAGTCACGTGCACTCATCCGATCTCTGCAATCATCAAGTAGCTAATGGAACAAATCCATGTAATGTTTTCTTAAGCAGTTAACATAACAATCAAACAGTTTTCTCCTTTACATGTAGTTATGTGTTGGTGTTGGAAGGTTAAGTTTTTTTTAACTGAGTTACGTAATGTTTCAAAAAAAACAAGTGGAGTGATTTAATTAAACTATCTCATCTATTAACATCCCACTTTTTCAAAGTTGTTAGATAAAATTATGGGATAAAAATAAAACCTCCCTTTTGAATTTAAACACAAAAAATATTTAGTGTACAAACAAATGTAGGCTTATAACATTACATATAGGATTCTCATTAGTTCATAACATACTACTACTGAAGTAAATGCCTTGGGTTGAACATGAAGTTCCACATCTAAACTGAGGGATCAACACAAGGGCCCCATTTGGTTTGCGGTAAAGTTGGATGGAATATGATTCCTTTCGAACATTCCTAAGAAAGTGTAAGATTATTGTGTTTGGTGTGAATTTAAGTTGCATAGGAATGTGGTCCCCAATTAGGCCTGGTAATATGGTCTAAGAGCACAAATCTTCCCATAACCCACCCGAAAACAAGTTTTGCGATTTCACAAATATGTTGTGCGGGTTGAAATGGGTTTGATGGCCCAATAGATCAATTTACCAGCGGGTAAAATGGTGGGTCAGTTGCGCGTCAACAACCCTCACATTTCACAAATCATCACCACTTCTCTCATCTTTCACTATCTTCATGTTCACCATTGGGTTATGATATGAAGTTCTTTTTTTTTACAATAGAGTCGTGAAGATCCAGAATTTGATTCTAGATTAGAAAAAAAGAGTAAAACAATTATGACCATTGACTCACTCTAAACCATTTCTTACCCGCCCATTGTTAACCAAAACCATTTTCAACCCGTCCAAATCTGCCCATATCCTTCCATTTGCCGGGTCTAGCCCCAATGGAATCAGATTACCTCCAATGTAGGAAAGTGAGTGGAATCAAAATCTATGCAATATAGGTGGGATTCTAATTTTCCCATAGTAATCCTTAAAAAAAAATTGTAAAGACAAAAATGACCTTAAAATATTAGATTATAAAAACTACTCATAAAATCTAAATATTTATTTTGTGTGGACAATTTTGTTATGTCAGTTTGTATTAAATTTAAAGTCGAACAATTTTATTTAGATATTTTTTCTACTCATGTAATAATTAATTTTATTAACTTACAATATAATACACACATATCTACAATAAAATATTATATTTATTAAATATAGGAAAATAAATATTTAAAAAAAATATATTTGAGTTCATACATTTATAAATAATGAACCGTAATATTATGTATATATACGTGCACACACACACACACACTAGGGTATGCCCATGCCTTAAGGCACGATGAAATTTTTTCAAAGTATGTAATCGCGAAACGGCGAAAATTTTCAAACGGACGTAATAGCAAAACGACAAAAATTTTCAAAGTGCATAACTACAATATAAAAATTCAAAGTATCACTCATGGTCAAATTATCAATTGTGGTTAAATGTCTAAAGTGTCACATTGGGTATGATAAAACTTTGATCAAGTTCCATTCATAATACAAATATTTTATAAAAATTGGACAGAGTTTCCTTTGTTTATACGACTATCCACCCAGTTTAGACAATACAAAATACCATAACAATAATAAAAATAGTCCATCTTGGACCTCGCATATATCATCAACTATTCAACTAAAAAAACATGTATCACAATAGACAATCCAAAATTTTGAAGAAAATTCTATTTACACCCGGTGATTATACTGAATTTGCACGTTAAGACGATAAACAATCTTTTTACAACCAAAGCATGTTACACCATGCCACCTGTATCTCCCACATCACGCTTGTCTCATTAATCATCACAAAATGCATATACCAACAATATTTCTTCCTTGAATGAACCTAATAATCGAGTAGATTTGAAGTCTCTATGCCTCTGATCGATACAACTGACCTGCGTAGATGACAATTGAACCATTAATAGGACTAAAATAAGAAACGAAGAAACTAAAATAAAACTTGGGCATAACTGATGACTATACCTTGGGCATAACTGAAGACTATACTTGGGCATTTCTTCATCTAAGAAAAATAGAAATACCTGCAATGTAAGAAATGCAAAGAAAGAAATGCCATGAAAAGCAAGAAATGCAGATCCTAGATTTTTACTATAATAAATCCAAATGTGAGGATAAAAACAAACAAAAATGTTCATATACAACATCCTAATTAGACACAATATGTTGAATCTGCTGCAATATTTAGCAATGCAGTCATAGCTGCAATATGTGGAACATGTATTACTTCGATGGCATCGAGAGATAGAATACAAACTAATATGTTGAACATGGATTACATTGTATAACTAATATAACAGCTATAAAAGCTAATATAGCAACTATAGAATCTACAACACTGAACCATTGTAATGAAACCATAGCAGCTATTAGTTTGTATCTACTGTTATAGCAACTAACCCCTTCAAGAATCGATTCGTATCTCAGCTACTGCTATAGCAGAAACCATTGCGTTTATATCTCAAATCGGTTCTTTAAAACAAAATCCCGAACTCAAATGAACATGTATTACATTGTATTACTAATATAGAAACTATAGAAGCTATAGAAGCTACAGCACTGAACCATTATAATGAAACCATAACACCTGTTAGTTTGTCTCTACTGTTATAGCAGCTAACCCCTTCAATAATCGGTTCATATCTCAGCTACTGCTATAGTAGAAACCATTACGTTCATATCTCAAATCGGTTCTTTAAAAAAAAATCCCAAACTCAGATGAAAAAAAAATAGAAACAAAATCCGATCAGACTTATTTCTAACAAAAACAGATCGGTGATGTTTTTTAAAAAATGTTTCCAACAAAAATGTTTTTCCGGTGCCCGCACCACCATTCAAAAATAATGTAGTTCCATTATTTTTTAGAACCGAAGCGGTTATGTATTCATATGTAGCGCGTTGTCCATTATTAAGATAATCAACATTAGATTGAGGCTCCCCTTGTTCAGCTTCACTTTGCAATTGACGATGTTCACGAATAAGCCTATTACCCATAGTTATACACCAATTACCTACGAAAACAGGCATCGGAGGAAAATCAGATAAGATTTCTCCTAATTATTGTAATAACTCATTGATTAGATATAAACCATAGTCTTCAATTTGAATCTCAGTTGGAGTTTGAATATCATACAAAGTTCGTATCTTGTGAGCCAAATCATCGCATATAAGCATTGCAGATTGATTCCAAAATATATAAGGATGTAGAGGCGCACATTGAGTAAGGATAACAATGAGTAAGTGCCTCAATTGATACCTAGTTTTAAGGACCGCAACCTCTTGCAAACATTGGACCCATTCATCGTCATCTTCTAAAAGCCCCAAAGCAATACATGCTAACTTGAATGAATCGTAAGTTATATCATTTATAGTCTTAAGCACTTCATACAATGGAGGTCCTTTTACCACTATTAAAAGGAGACGCAAATAAAAAATATCACCTGTATTCGGGGCAGCAAAATACATTCAACCAATTGAATAACCACTCATTCTTGGAGATCTTGCAGTCCACGTCTTCAGTCCTTTATTCCAAGTGAAATTTTGTGGAAACTCCGAATATGTGAAAGCGCGTGCAGATGAATTTGATGCACATGTGGCAAAGAATTCAGTCAAAGTGGTCTTTTGATTAGCAGCTCTAAACATAATTATTTACACATAATTATTTGGATTAAATGAAACCCGATGCATTCCAGATAAAGAAGCGTTAACCGAATAACATTGGAAAATTTTTCATGCATAGGATTACCAAATAACCGCCAGCAGCTTCAGGCGGTCCAACGTATCTCTCATCAAGGTATTATTGGATCTTATCTAATCCTCCTAAAACCATTGTAGTCCAATCAAAACCCTTAAATATGTACTTGTTAATATATTTAACACATCTCAACCCTGCACAAACTTCCACATTATTATGAAAATCGAACATTCTAGAAGATATGGATTATACGACACAACATCTTTGCTACATAATACTTTCCCACTAGCAACAATGTACTTTCGACCATCATTACGTCGACGATATATTGGATATCCATCTTGATCCATAGTAGTGTATTCTCACCAAGCTTGAGGATATTTCTTTATACATCTACCATTTTCCATGCATGGGGCATTGGGGTTTTGGGACCGCAAGGACTATGTACCATACAACCCAAGATTATCTCAAATAGGGTAGGATTCCCTTCGAATCGGGAAATTCAGCACATACAATTCTATCCACCTGATAATATGTCTTCATTTTACTTCTGCTTTTCAAACAAAAAAGAACATGAACACGTGGCAAACCCCTCTTTTGAAATTCAGTAGTAAAAATGTGCGCGACTTTCCTACCGAAAACATTATTACTTCTCACCTCCTTCATCATCTCTTTTCTTTTCATCTCAAACATGCGAGTTACAATGTCGGGCCAATCTTAAGAATGTTGATGTGCCAATAAAGCTCCAGAAATTTTAGGCCAACTGGGATTTGCAGTCATAGTAAGGAATATATCTGGATGTTGATGATAACGTGTGATGGCCATTAAATCTTAAAAAATTTCAAACATATACCTATCACTACCAGTGACGGAAGACTGTAAAATGATACGTTTACTAATTTCATTTGCATTAAACCTATCTACTACACCTTCATCAAGTCCAGTATACAAATCAACACGTAAGTCGGATTGAAAAAGATGGTAGTAGGTCAAACGATTCTTCGTAGTTGAAGCCCAAGCATCAACCATGAATTCTTGAAATAATTTCCCCGCTCTAAGAATTATGGAGTATTCATTTTCTCGTTTGAAGATACGATAACAATAATAGTTAAGTTGAGTTAATTGATGACGTAAATCAAGTTGCCCACTGACTACATCCCAACGTGTCATATCAGGTTCCCATTTGATCTCATCGAGAGGGAACAATAGCACATAGTGTAATGGTAAGTACGCCTGGTGGTACTCACTAATTCACATCAATTGATTATCTCCCTTTAAACGAAGAATGATATCTCTCATCACACTCAATTGAGAGCCATCTCCAGTTAATACAACTACAATCTCCTTACTTGATGGTAAATTATACCTTCGTCTATCTATTGACTTGGTATAATGCAAATAAGCTAGTATATTCACATTCGTTGTATTTACCTACTCTAAAATAGCACATGCCTGCCAAAATTTTGATGAAAAGGGATTATTGGTCAACAAACAATCATGAATAATTCCAAGAACATCCCTTCTTAGTTGTGGATTTTGGCGCTCGTGAATATCCAAAGTAGCATCAGGATCATAAATATATAGCTGAGCATAACTTCCTTCTTGCCCTTCTTCTGGTAATAAGGTTCCAAACCGATGAGGTAATTCTCCATGAATGGTGAAAGACGTAGGACCCCGTCCAGTAAGTACTATATCATCCATTTGTACTCCAAGACTGGTAAAGGCATTAGCAGCATTGTATTGTCTAGTAAATCTTCGAAATGAGTCTGACTGACCATCGTTACCATCATATAAAGATTTGATCTCAGACGGAGGTTCATTCAAGGATGGTAACCTTATTTTACCTTGCAAATAACATTTACCAAACAACGGGTGTGCAATTGAAGAATTGCTTAACTTTTCCCCAAGCCAATGTAAGGCTGAACAATGAGGACACTTAACATTCATCATTCCAAGAAAATGTCTACCCAGGACAAAACCATGTTCCCTGTACAATAATAATAAATCTGTTTTAGAAAGTGAAATAAGGCAGTCTTTGAAGCAAAAAATATGCAGCATGGAATATAATGCAAATCATGAACAAAGGTTATAAAACATGTTATAGGAGAGGTGATAGCAGTTAAAATAGAGGTTATAAAAATTATAGCAGAGGTTATAAAATAGAGGTGATAACAGTTATAGAAATTATAGTTGATCGTAGCAGAGGCTAGAAATTACTTTAGCAGGTTTAGCAGGTATAGCTAATCATAGCTAATATTAGCTTATTATAGAAGTATGCAAGATCATAGTTGATTGTAGCTGATCATACCTGATATTAGCTGATCAAATCAATTACACAAATTCAAAGTAATTGAAGATCAATTATAAAAAAAAGTATTTCCTATAGAAGTTAAAATAGTTATAGATGATCTAACATTCAAAGTAACATAGTTATTGATTATATATAGAGAGTCATTATTGGTGTTCTATGGATAAAAATTATAGCTAATTATAGCATAGGCTATAAATTACTTAGCTGATCATGGCTGATATTACTTTACAAATTACAAATTACTTTAGATGATAGAAGAGGCTACAAATTACTTTAGCTAATATTACTTTAGCCTCGTGCACTGGGTTTGCCCTTTTATGTATAGCTAATCATAGCTGATATTAACTAATTATAGAAGTATGCAAGATCATAGCTGATTATTTCTGATCATACCTGATATTAGCTGATCGGATCAATTACTACGAATTCAAAGCAATTGAAGATCAATTATAAAAAAAAAGTATTTCCTATAGAAGTTAAAATAGTTATAGATGATCGAACATTCAAAGTAACATAGTTATTGATTATAAATAGAGATTCATTATAGCTGATCTATGGATTCTAATTACTATGGATTCAAACTAATTGAAGATATGGCTCATTTCAATTACTATGGGTCATTTCAAAGAGAGTGCTCGAACGGACCGATTAATTTGAGGAGCTTCTTCATCTTCAAGATACAAATGTAAATGGTCGTCATCTAAATGGTCTTTAACATCCATAAGTTGAGCCATATTTGCTTCTGTTGTAGTATTACAACCTGACCGCCTAGATGGCATAGTTTCACGTTCACGGCGTAGGCACTGTGTAACTTTAGCCTTTGAGATTTGTTCCTATATATGTAATGATAGAAGTAAATATGTATTGTGATAATCCCCCAAAAGTGTATAATTTATTCCCCGAATAGATGCATTTTAGTCACTCATTTTTAATAAAATTGGCCATATGTTCGTATTTTATCATTTTGCAGGCCAATACGCAGTTGCGGTACAAATAGCAATAAATTCAGTCAATTACGACACAATAGCGGTCAAAAGCATGCATCGAAGAAATCAAAGAGACTGCGAAGTCTGAAGTCATATTTGAGCATGCCCTGATGAGTTTCGATGCCCCGAACCATTTCCCGAGTCTTTTTCCATACCAAACCTAAGCCTAAACCGAGCCCTAGCCTTCACTCGAACCCCGTGTGTGTTTAGTTTGTACTTTTATATTTTTCTTAGATTTTCAGTTTGAGTCGTTTTTATTTTTAGGATTTATTTTAGTATTTTCTAGAATTTATTTTCAATTTTCAATTTTCAATTTATTTTTATTTTTATTAGTTTTTATTTTATTTTATTTTATTTTATTAGGATTAGTTTTTTTTTGGGGGATTTCGTTTATTTTTTTATTTTTATTAGATTTTATATTTTTTTAGGATTTTAATTTTAGTTTTAACAGTTTTTTTTATTTCTTTTTTTTTTAATTTGTGTCTTTTAATTTATAGATTAGGATTTTATTTTTTAGATTTTAATTTTTAATTTTATTAATTTTTTTTAGTTAGTAGTCTATATTTTTTTAAGGACCACAAACTAACACACATTCATATTCCCAATACACTTATCCTACCCCTTATCTACCCACTCACACACCCCACTCCCATACACTTTACACACACACAACCAACCCCTCACCCACATCCTACTCATCTACACCCTCACCACACACAAAACCCCCCTCACTCATATTCTCCAACAAACCATTTTCTCTCTCATCTCACTCCATTAACAACACACACCCCCTCACCATAAACCTCAAACCACCACCATTCCACTAACGCACCAATCAACACTCCATTGCAAACCAACCACCACCTCCATACCCGCCGACGACTTCAACCCGACCACCTGACTGCCCTGCCGTCGGCCTTAATCCGGCCACTACCCTTACCTTCTCATACCCAATTCTTAACCCGATTTTCAGAAACCCAACACCTCACCAACCCTATACCTTCTTCAAACCTCCTACCCTTGTCAACCCCAACCCAAACCATGATCGACCTCCATCAACCTCTATCCGCCAGACCCGACCGGAATACCCTGCAAACTCGGAACTCGACCAACCCAAAACCCATTTTTCATCACCTCTAACTTGGAAACCCGAACTCAGTCCACAACCTGATTTCAACTCGGCCCCAACAAACCTTATCCATCTCCATAACCACCTTAACCATGGAACCTACATGCCATTTCCACGAAATCAATATTCCATAACTGAAACCCATTTCTTTAAACCAAATCTTCTCCTTTAAAATAGGAACCAAAGTTACCTCCCAATACACCTGTCACAATTTTAAGAAAACCCACATATATTTGACTTGGTTCTTAAAATCCCAAGAAATTCTCCCAACAAACACCAACATCGTAGGCTATAAAAAAGGGCATCTGCTCACTTTTAAAAGGACTCTGAGATACACAAAGAGGAGAGACGCAGAGAGAGAGAGACGTATTGTATATTATGTACAGTTTAGGATTATAAAAAAAATCAGAAAAATACAAAAAAAATTAGTTTAGTTTAGAATAAATTTTTAGGTTTGTTTTTATTCTTTTTGGTGTAATCAAGTGTTGGATTTGTGAGAATATTGAGACGCATTTCATGAACGCGATTCGACAACGAGACTTGAGTATTGTATTCTATTTCTCTATTTAAATTTATGTCATTTTTTGATATTTTATTGATTGTTGTTTATGCACACATGAGAATGTTTGGCTAAACACCTCGTTCAAGGGGTGGGATGCACTGCGAATGATGTTAGTTTAATTAATCAATTTCATTAATGCTTAATTCTAGGAAAATTATTTTTAATTGTCACTAATTAATTTATGTAACGAGAGTTGGTAAATTAATTGAACAAATTAATGTTTAAATTTAGGAATTGAACTAGAGATAGGTTTTTCCGATATTTGAATATTAATCAAGTATTGAAATTTGAGGATTGATATTGTTTTCGTTAAATTGATCCTAGCCGGGTAATTTTCTGAAAGTAGTATGATTTTTAATTTTTCATTGTGTGACATTTTTAAATTAATTTTCTGAAAAGGATATTATTAAATTTATAATTTTAACGAGAGTTAGATTATAGATTTAATATTATCTCGAAATATTTCACATTAATAAATTGAGAAATTAAAACATATGATTATGCAGTGTAATCCCATCTCTTGACCCTCTCACATTATTTCACACTCTGTTGCACATTCTTTTTCATTATTTAGTCATTTTATAGTTTTAGCATTTAGTAGTTAATTTTTCCTTTGAAATTGTTTTTAAAAAAAATCAAAAAAAATATTTTCATAAAAATTCGATTGCAAGTTTTCACATAGATTTTTAACCTTGAAAGTTGGATTGATACCAATACTTACCGTGATACGAGTTATTTTAGACAAGTTTTGTAGGTAATTCAAGGGATTTTTAGAGTGACTTCTGAAGACAACGACCATATGTGAAAAGCTTCTTATCAAATGACGTCGTTGCCGCTTTCTTGACGTGGAGACAAATTGCAGACTTGTAATTTTTTTTTAATTTGTAATTATTATTCCCCCTCCCTCCTCCTTAGACTGGTTGTATATAATTCTATTGCTTTGTAATTATTTTGGTGCATTTTGACACCGATTTATTTGTAATAATTATTCATAAAAATTAAAAAGCGAAAAGGGAAACCGAACAAGGTAGAGAGAGGGCGTCCAAAGGTGAGGATTTTGAAGCCTCTCTACTTTGGTTCGGTAGGACTCCTGGGGATGACTGAGATATGCGAGATCTCCCCCCGGTCAACTCAACTCGATCTTTACGCCACGTGTGTAAAAATCGTGGGAGGTACATTTCTTTATCCCTCGCGAATCTCCTGTAAGCGAGTTTAAGTTTTGTGCGCTTATTTGCTCATGTGTGCTTTTAATTTTTGCATCGCACTTAAATTGAATGGTTTGATGAATTAATTTACCTAAGACCTAGACCTGGTCATTGCAACGAGAAGGGATTGCATCACCCGACTCACTCGCTTATCCACTGTGTGCTACCCTAGCTGTCATTTAATTTAAAATCAATTAACAAGCTAGCCCAGTAGGAACACATTTTTACAACCGGCGATCCCAAAGATAAAGTTCGGATTTTTGTCGCCCGCGGACTTAATTAAAATTTGACTACCCCTTTCACTAATTTTGAAGATAATAATTGGCTACGTTCTCGTTAGGATTTTTTCTTGGCTCGTGTGTGTCCAATTCAATTCTTTAGGTAGTCGATTTTAGTTTGTTAGTCCAAATCACGAGTCCATTTTCTCCCCATTTCCGAAAAATTCCAAAAATATTTTCCTTTTTTTAAAAAAATATTTTCAAAAATTCTAAAAAGATTTTCTTTCTTTTTCAATAATTAAAATGCCAAAAAGATTTTCCTTTTCTTATTTTCAAAAATCACAAAAAGATTTTCTTTTCTTTTGAAAAATATTTAAAAAATCAAAATATTCCTCTTGTCATGGCCGAAGAACATCCTTTACGGACATACTTTGGCCATTTCCCATTCTCTCAAAGTTTGTTTGATGATAAGCCCGAATCGAACCTTCATTCATTAATTCAAGGATTTAACTCTCAAACACCCGCCGTTGATACTCGTGTGTCGTCCACGCACACAACTACTACTCCACCGCCTCCGGTGACGAGTGTTGACCCATCCCATGCTTCGCCGTACACACACTGCTTTCTTATCGATCACTTGTCCCATGAGTGTCCATTTATTTTATCTCCATCTGAACCCACCATGGAACATGTGTATCCATATGACACTATTTCGGAACCACCCTTGATGTATTCTCATGACATATCTAATGTTGAGGGGTATGAGTACCCAAGCTATTCATGGAGGCCTTATCACCCGTCCATGCAATATGAATCACAACGCCATGTTGTGGATCCTTATTATTTCCAACAGTCATCATCGCCACCTCGTTCACCTCATACCTATCAGTCCCCTTACTATGTTCCTCATGCTGATCACACTTTTATCTCTCACAGAGATGCTTCTCCTGTGAATGACGCACTTAACCCCGCTCCACACACTTCCGATGAGTATTCTCCCTATCTTGGTATCTATAGTGAGTTGTGTCCACCTCAACCACCACCAACACCCACCAACACTTCACCACCACCATGCCCATCCGATCTCGAGAGCCTCTTGCAAAAGTTCGCGCACACTCTTAATTCTCAAAATGAATCCCTTCAAAGGCTTGAACAACGATTAAATTATTTTGAGTGTGCGAACGAGTCAGATTTCACCCCAAGTCAACCCATTGTTGAACCCGTGTGGAGTGATGATAATTCGACTTGTGAAACGGATTTCGAGTGCGTCCAATCCTATCCTCCTGGGAATATTGAAGTTGAGACCACTCCGTGGTCCGAGCCCCAAGTTGATAATTGTGTTGACATATCCATTGATTGTGAGACTGATCCCACACCGCCCTATTATTTTGAACCCACCATTGAGGTTCGCATTTCCTTTTCCACCAAATCCCAATTTAGGCTCGAGTTTACACCTTTTGATACTTCCCTGTGTGTTCCCAAGGAACAAATTCCTTATAAGTTAGCTCCAGCTGCGAGTGCTTCCCATTATCCTGAGATTGATTCCGAGTTGGTTTTTATCTCTCTTGATATGGATATTGTCCCACCATGCATGGCTCCCTTTGATCCCGTGTCTCCCACACTTGAGTTGGATCATCTTCCTCTACCATTTACCCCACCTGACCCACCCATTGTCCCTTCCATCCTACCACCGGGATTGGATCTTAATTTTACACCTTTTATATTTCCATCTACATTTTTAGATCCTAACCTAAAACCACCCTCCATCATCCATGAGAGTATTTATGGTGCTACTCTCCACTTCTGTGACACAGAGCTTGTTACCCCCTGCACATCACTATTTTGTGGTGTTGATTTTTCTTCCCGTCAGCTCCCTGGTGTGTCACCGCACGACCATTATCATCGTCCATTTGTAGTCTGGTCGTTTGATTTTTATGATCCCCACCCTATCCTTATATCCATACCATTTTGCCTCCCTATCCAATTTGAGCATCATGCTTATACGACCCTAGTTGACCTCACCTTTACGCTCAATAAGGCTCGTGACCGGTGCCTGTTCCCACTCACCCTTTCTCATCTTCGCCTTACCCTAATACCCTCGTGTGATGCACTTTTCTATACAAGTGTATTGACCCTTTGTAGCCTTTTTCCAATAAGACTGACGCTTCAGTCTTATTTGGGGTGATTCTCATCACCCAATTGTTTTGCTCCCCCCGCACTTTCATAGCTCTTATCTTTAGGGTGAGATTGGTTCGGTCTGGCTGAAGACATTAAACTTAGCACTACTGGGAGGCAGCCCGTCGTTCATTATTTTTGCGTATGAGTCTTATCCTGTTTGGGGGTGGTGTTTCACATCTCCCACTAATTTTCACATGCTTTATAGACTTGGACCTATTTTGTGTCGCATCTGTTCTTCAGGTTCCATTTATGTTACACCATGCGATACAACTTCATAAGAGGTTCATTATGGTAAGATATTTCCAGCCTTGAGATTTTTATTTTATATATATGGTTTTAAACATCGAGGACGATGTTCTCTTTTGTTTGGGGGTGGGAAATTTATCAAAATTGTACCTCTTTTGAAAATTTTCAGTAACAAATGATTTACACATTCTATGCAGTTAAATTTAAATTTTTATGACATGAATTTTCTGTCATCCCTCTTTTAGAACTCTTGGAATACATGTGTTCGAACTTAAAATTTATGCTTTTTACAAATAAATTGATTAATGCCTTTTAAAAGCGTACTTGCACTATGACTTCCTAAACTCGGCAAATTTGCACTATCACCTTTACAATCAAAAGTTGAAGAGTAACTCTATTCTCAATAAAGCCTTAAAGATCACTAGTGGTGACTTAAACCCGTGAGATTTGAGCTTTTCACCTTTTTTAGGGTTGTTACGTATCTCCGAGTCACAAGTTGACTAAACTTTCTTTGGATATCGCACTTAGTCGTTGCATGATCTCATTATTTTTTTTCAAATTTGGCTTAATCACTGAGAATAACATCATCTTCGAGTTGTAAGAAACATGTGTCTTGTAGTTTGTCCCAAGCACTAAACTGATTTTATCACACACTTACCATTTTTACCCTTCACTCCACCTATTATCATCCCATGTTTTCCTCACCCATATATGTTCCAGACACCACCCATACGTCATTCCCCATCACTACCATAATTTTTGAGAAAATGAGTGTTTGAAATTTTCCATGTAAATTGTCTTCATTTGTGTTATGAAAAGAAAAAAGTATCGCAATAAAAAAATAGAAAAATGAGCAGAAAAAATAGAAAAGAAGAAAAAGAAAGTTTGCGATCATAAATATAAAAGATGAAGACATTAGTCAATCAAAATGTGTTTCACTCTTCTCAAAAACCCTACATCATCTTCTCCATTTTCCCCTTATGCCTTACATAAACCCCATTTTCACCTTTGGTAAAATGTTCGGGCAAACGAAAAGATTATATGGTGAATAACTCGACATTCTCGACATAGTGGTTAGCATTCCTTCATGAGATCAGATTTTTTTCATGTATCCGTCATTTTCTATAAAGTGTGTGAGACGTTTGAACTTGCTTACATTCACTCACCTCCTCACACACTAGAGAGATATACTTACCCAAATTCTCAAAGAGTTCGATTCAGAGAGATATATGCAGTGAGAATTGAGGTCAAAGCGTCGATTCTTAAAAGAAGATCTTAGAATTACTCTAATGATATTTAAGATTATTTCACATTAACACACACTGAGTTTTAGGAAGGATTACACTTTTTGGTATTAAGTAATTTTATATCTTATTTTGATAGTTGAATACAGTGTTCCTTGATATCCTTTTAAAGATGGGTTGTATAGCGTTTCATCATCTACTCAGATACTGCATTTAAATAAGTTTGGATTTTGTGGGTATATTCATTGCAAACCCTCATGAGATACCACTCGTCTTGTAGGGCAACCTATAGGTTTAGCGGCTTGTTGCACATGCTAAGTGCAATCGCCAGTGCCTGCGAAAGTAGCATACTTTTGGTTACTTATCTCGATTTTCTCTCTATTTTTTCTTGAGGACTAGCAATGTTCTGTTTTGGGGTGGTGTAATAAGCACCCAAAAGTGTATAATTTATGCCCTGAATAGATGCATTTTAGTCGCTCGTTTTTAATAAAATTGGCCTTATGCTCGTATTTTATAATTTTGTAGGTCAATATGCAGTTGCGGTACAAATAGCGCTAAATCCAGTCAATTGCGACACAATAGAGGTTGATAAGCAACCAAAAGTTTACATTTTATACCCCAAATAGGCATATTTTAGTTGCTAATTCTCGACAATAATGGTCTTATATGCTTAATTGTATAATGGGCAGGCTTAATTGCAGTTGCAGTGTCAAAAGCTATATTTTGAGGCAATTTACAGTTAAAATGGAGCTAATAACCTCTCCCGTAACCTTACCCAAGCCTAAGCCGAGCCTAAACCTACCCCGAACCCTATGTATGTTTAGTTTGTCCCTTTTTAATATTTTTTTAGGTTTTTAGTTTGAGTCGTTTTTATTTTTAGGTTTCATTTTAGATTTATTTAGAATTTTTAGGTTTTATTTACTATTTTTATATTTTATTTTTATTATTATTAGTGTATTTTTATTTTCTCTTTATTTTTATTAGTTTTATTTTATTAGAATTTGTTTTTTTTACGATTTCATTTATTTTTAGATTTATTAGATTTTAAATTTTTTTAAGATTTTAGTTTTTAGTTTAATAGATTTCTATTTTTATTTTCATTTCTTTTTATTTTCATTTTTTTTTTAATTTGAGTCTTTGTTTTATTTTAGAATATGATTTTATTTTCTAGGTTTTCAGTTTATTAATTTTATTTTTTTTAGTTAGTTAGTGTTATTGTTAGGTGTCCAAGTTAAACAAACAAAATTAATCCATCTCACTCACACCCAAAATACCATACATTACACACACACATCACAAAACCCACCTTATCCCTCACACTAAACTTCCTACACTCCCTACCACTCTATAACCCCCCACTTCATCTTCCCCAACACCAAACCCATTTCTCTCTCCAATCTCCATACCCACCATAACCAAACCTTAAATCACCACATTTAAATCCCATAACCCACCATCCACCTTCATTATCTCACCACCATTTCAACCCTACACCTAACCCTCTAAACCCAACAGCACAATTCGACGATCCACCCACGACCCACCGGAACCCGCGATCTCATACCATCTTTGGCCATACAGCGCCGGCATCTAAATCTCAACCCCCACTTCAGAACCTTTGCCCCAGCAGCCCCTACCCTCCAACCCGTGGCAACCCATATCTAGCCCTTCCCTTATACCCGAGACCAAGACCCATTTCTCCCATGTACCGATTATTCCATCTGCCAAACCAAAACAAAAATACTCATAAATCCATATGCTTTAAAACCACAAACTCATTAACCCCTTTTTATCCTTTTACCCATTATACCCCCAACTACTCATTTTACCTACCTCATTCCTTCCTCATGTGCACACACCCCATGCTCCTCTCACCATTTCTATGAACACTCAAGCCAATTTCCAAAAATACCCCTTAGCCCCATGTGTGCCATGCATCTCCTATTTAAAGAGATGAAGAACATTTGAAGGAGGATCTCAATTTAGTTTTGTAAAACTCTTATGTGATAAATTTCTCTACACCCCTCTTTAGAGAGTATTTGTATTTTTAGCAAATATCTCAATATATAGGTGTGTAGTGAAATTTATCTTTAGGATGAATTCTATCCCACCCATCTATAACAAATTTTTGCATTTGTAGCAATTATTTCATAATAGATTGATGTAGTTTAATTCATCCATTATTATCTAGGATAATGTAAATAGAGAGAGAAAATTCTAGATAAAAGTAGAGAGACAGGTTGTAATACCCCGTATTTTTATGGCTTTTAAATTTAGGGATTTATTAAATTTAATTGAGATAGATTAATTTATTATTAATTCAGAAATTTGTTTTAAATATTTACTAGCATGACGAGAGTTAGTAATTATTGGAAAATTATTGATTTGTTAAATATTACTTATTGAGTAGAGTAATATGTAGAATTGAATTTATTAAAATTGTCACGAGGGAATAATATGACAATTATGGAAATTAAGTCAGGACGCGCCTGTGTCATGTCGGGACTAAATTATTATTATTATTATTATTATTATTATTATTATTATTATTATTATTATTATTATAAGTGACTAAATTATAAATCGCCCGTATGGTGTGCGCCAACATGTCCGGAAGGGTCGAGATAGTCAAAAAAATGGCCCCTGGGGTTTAGTTTGGGTCTCGGGGAATTTTTAGGCCTAATTGGCATCCCGGGAGGGTATAATAGTAATTTTGTATTTTTGGGTAAACCCACGAAATTTCCTAAGATATATCAGCCATTTGAGTTAGACTTTTAGGGTTAACAATCACGAAACCTAAGAACGGCCATTAGAGAAGAAGGTAGGAAGCTTTCCAAGCAATCCAATGCCAAGAACTCATCCGTTTGCACTGCCACTACCACCAAAACGTAGATCGCACGACGAGGAACGCAACCATACATTTTTCATCCACAAATCAGAATCTTGAATTCCAGGCAAGTATATATCTTGCTTTGTTTTTAGTTAATGTCTCACCTAAGTTAGTTTAGGATTGTTAGGAACATGTTTTATGGAAGAAATTGATAATTTAGAGACTTAAGATCGTATGTTTTAGAGAAACTAAATATATTCTGGACATACCCATCATATGTAAAAGATTATCCACGAATTGGTATGGATTTAGAGGTAAGAAATCTGGAAAAGAATTAGAAGAATGAATGTTTCATGAAAAATTAGGGTTCTTGATAATTATGTTAAATTGTCCCATAAATTCAATGCCTTTGATGAATTTGGACATGTTTCACGTAGGAAATCATGTATATAGGTACATATAACTAGTAGTAATGTTGTTTGGGAGTTTGAGAATCGTTAATGGCATTTTTGAGAAATTTGGAAGATGAAACCCGTAGGTTGAAATTGCAGTTTCTGGGCAAGAACTGCTTGATCGATCGATCGACCCAAGAACATCGATCGATCGACCCCCTTTCCTCGATCGATCGACCCCTCCTGGAAAACTGCATATTTATCCCCTTTTTATTTAATCAGGTTTAAATACGTGGGAACCCTTGATTATTATTTATAGAGTATAATGGGTCGTGAGGAGGACCAGTAGGGTCTAAATAGACTCGGTTGAATGAAATTTAATATGGGATGAAATTGTGGGTTAACGGGGAATTTCGTTACACATTAGAGATTGTGCGTAAGTTTGTTAATGAATTGGGGGACTCGTGAAAGTCTTAGACCAGAAGGTTAGAGAGGGTATACCTACTGAAATTGTATTTAGCAAGAGAATACTTCGAGAGATGAGAAGTATGTATGAAATAAATTATAAATGGGAATAAAAGAGACAAATCCGTTATGCGAGATAATTGAGGAATTTGTGCTAAGAACGAATAATTATAATTACGGGTCATGGGCACACCTAATTTAGAAATTTTGAATATTTATATATATGACTGTGTGACTATTCATATATTATGTATTCGTGTAAAACTCATACCCGAGCTACTTGCTATCACGAAGGTTTCCGCGCCAGGACAGTCTTATCTCGATTGAACCTTTATGGAGGATATTGACTCGTACCCTAGAAGATAGTATCCTCGATACAAGCTATCTGAGAATGATAGTCAGATGTTCTAAGAGACGTGAGGGTATGTGCTGACCTCGTTGGACCTGGGACTATGCTTCGCCTCTATTTGTTTGTTTATTGTGTTAATACAACTTGAGAGTGATTTAGAACTAGTATTTCCCTTAGTTTGTGTGATACGGGGACTTGATAGCAGAGTATGCCAGCACCATAGATTTATGTGGGTGCCGATAGTATATATATATATATATATATATATATGGAAACTTTCTACTGTGTGTATATGTAGTTAAGAAATGAATCAATACTTCAACTTTATGATAAGTGTTCGGGAACTTTTTAACGGTACGATGCTGCTCTAAGTAACGTAATAAATTTTGAAGAGAAGGACTTTCTAAAACTAATGGGATAAAACTTTATGGAAAATAAGAGTTAAGTTTATGAGTTTAGTAGTACGGTAGGCGTGCACAGTAGATGAGAGGCGAGAATTCTCAAGAGAGTGTCGCATACTAACATGGTTGTTATATTAGCCGGTAAACGTTTTAAATACTTGCTAAACTATTTTAAACTGTTTTACACTCGGGGTCTGACCCATTTTCTAGCATCTTCTCTCTCTTGTATATATATGTATGTATTACAGGTGCCCAGCTACAGGGGCGTCATGCTTAGGTTCTTTGGATTGGACGTGCTGCAGCTTATGTGGAAGTTGCAGGCCTTTATTTTAGACGACCTCTTCATTTATTTAGTTCTTGCTTTAGTTCTTCATAGTTAGGGAATGTGTCGCCTGATTTCCTATTCCGTTTGGTTTTTTGTCAGAGATTTATGTTATTTATATTTTCCAGTATTTAGTACTCCTTCGGAGTTAACTCTTGTCAGGATGGTTTCATGTTTGGTTAGTTGACTTGGTTTATTTAATCTAGATGGATTAATTCGTTTGTGTTGATTGTTATCCGTAGCACTTATGTTATTCTTAGACTGGTGATTATTTAAAAAGGGTATTCAAGTTGGAATTTGAAAATGGAAATAAGACTTTAAATTGTTTTGTCACTTATCTTAATTATTTAGGGTGTTTAATTTGGAAATCTTATTTTGCGATAGTGATGCTAAGAATGAACCAACTGTTCACCTTGATTTTAATCTAATAAATGATTGATCACACTGTATTTAATTAGGCGGGGTGTCACAGGTGGTATCAAAGCATCAGGTTCGTGTGTTCTTTAGGATCTGTACGGCTTATTTCATTTCCATCTTATCATCTTTGATTTAGAGCCCTAATATTATGAATGTTGTATTCATCTTTATGCGTTGGAAATTCGTGCTTCTGCGATTTGTCTATGTGAATGTTGAACTTATCCAGATTATTTAAACTTTCAGATGGCTCGTCAAGACGAACAAGCTAATGTCGTTGGGGAAGTCAATGAGCAAGAACAGCTCACACCTCAGGTGTCTTCGGAGAGGGTATCAATTATCGAATTGGTAGGTATTGTGGCACAGGCAATGACCACTGCAGTCTTACAGTACCGCGACCACAGTATGTAACTTAGAGGAGGCAAAAGACCTAGAGAGATTAGTCAATTTTACATTACTAGAGTTGATAATTGTGCTAAGACACCAAAATCGCGACAACAAGCTCCACAAGACCAAAAAAACCATGAAGGTAACAAAATTTACGTGGAGAGCCAAAAGCGTCAAGGCCAACAAAGTCGGGGTCAGAATGTAGTCACAAAAAGGTGTTTCAAATGTGGAATGGATGGCCATGAACGTCAAATTTGTTCGGATCAGACTGGAGAGAAAATCCGACTCGACCAGCGAGAACTTTAAAGACTCTGCTATAAATGTGTGCAACCGGGTCACAAGTGGAGGGAATGTCCTCAACCTGACATCGTTTTTCCTCAAGTTGTTCAGTAAGGCCAACAAGGCCAAGGAAAAGGTGAAAGCGGACAATAGAGTCGTAAAATAAGACAGTTTCAAGGTAGGTGCTTCAAATGTGGCAAGAATGGCCATAGACGTCTGAATTGCCCAGAGGGGGATAGGGCCCCACGGTAGCAGGGTGCCCGTAATGATCCGCAGAGGCCACTCTTTTCATCCATCCCAGCAGCCCCAGTTTTGCAGGGGCAATTACAGTATGGACGTTTCTATAACGTCCACTAGGTAACAGCACCTCAGGAACCACCCGAGATTGAGGGTACGTTTCCTATACATGGCACTATGGGTCGAGTTTTATTTGATACTGGGGTATCGTCCTTTTTTATAGCTACTCATTTTGCACGGGCCTTAGGATTATTAGACACGACAGACAGTGTCATGCGTAGACCCACCACTGGGGAATGGGTCTTTGATTTTCTTTATATGCCGGGGTGTAAACATAGAGATTGGAACCTTGATTTTTCCTGCAAACATGCTAGTGTTAGATACGCATGACCACGATGTCATAATTGGCATGCCTTGGCTCGCTGCGTACAGAGCCATGATAGATTATTTCGGTAGGAGTATTGTCTTTGCCATTTCGGGGCAGAAGATGTTTTTGATGGCGATGCCTCGCCCAGATGGAGGATCGCCCACCCATTTGTATTACATGGAGGAGGATGCCTCTAAGGAGATTGTGATTCTCCTGAATTCGATTCCAGTCGTTCGTGAGTTTTCGAATGTATTTCAGGAGATAAGTAGGTTATGTGTTGAGGTATTTTGTGGAGAGTAAAACCACATGAGTTAAAATTTTCTGAAGTGAGAATAAAGGCAAAGGTATGGTGCTTGCAAGGGAAAAGGTTAATATAATTTTTGATTTGGTTCAGACAGGTGCGTTATGTCCGAAAGACCATTAAGTAGCCAAGGCGATTGGCAAAGTAGAAGTATAAGTTTTATCCTCGGAGGATGAAGCGTGTTTTATTTGACACGAGCGAGTCATTACATTTTTGTTTATTGCTAGATTCGAATGTGAGAAGAATTTAGTGTGTATATCTATAGCATTATTATTATGTGTATGTTTTCCCTGGTAAAGTGGGATTGTCTTTAGTGTTCTCCGCGGAGGACAAATGGGTGCATTGTTAGTGATTTATATTCTTTATTGAGAATTCTCGTATTAGTGGTGTGATATACGAGTACGATATTATACTAATTATGGTTTTATAAAAATGGTTAAAACAATAGTGGGCAGTGATTGCAAGGCTATCGGAGTGGTTGCCTTAGTGCAGCATGTTTTGTTCTGACGAGGCCTCACCTACGAGAGGATCGGACTCGCACTTATATTATCTATTTTAGAGATTTTTGAGGGGATAGTGGTCTCGAGATATTCGATCCCGGTGTGTGTAGGGACTTTGTTGTTATGATTCAGTATGTATTGGGTCTACTATTGAGCAAAAAGATTTAACTCATTATTATGTTTAGTGCTCAGTACTTGGTGTTAGGAAGAGTGCATTGATATATCAATCCATTAGAGATGTGAGAGTTAAGAGTTGTACCTATATGTTTGGGGACAGGATTTTGAGAACCCCGATTGTATGTATTCGAGGTTTATGGAATGTGATTACTACCAATACTGAACGATAGTGTAATTGGTGAAACGTTCTTTGTTCAAGTAAAATTACAGGAGGAGAGGTAACTTTTCTATTAATAGATGGAATAAAGGGGTACATGTTATGGATGGAGGGCCTAAAGGACTTTGATAATCGACAATGCTAGGTAGTAGTGTATCGGGGGGGTTCCTTATTTGGATTTCGCTTTGCGAAACATCCCACGCATGAAACTTAGCGTAAGGTTGGAAGTAGGAAGATGTTTGGTCATTAGTCTATGAGTTTGGTACCTCGATCGTAGTAGGAGCAGGTAATTATATCTGTAAGTTGGAAGTTGAATTATGATTTAAGTCCAGTGGAGCCGGTAGTGTGGTAAGAAATCATTGAAAGTTTTGTTTTATGACCACGAGTTAAGGGGTGGAATGATGATAAGGAGGATTTAAAATTTTGATTTCTAAGGTGATTGAGAGTACCCAAGTGTTGTAATAACGTTGTGAGAACAAGGAAAATAAAGAATTGGGTGTTATGTGTGAAGCATATGTGATGCTTACGCTAATACGCACGGTTTATAAGGTGTGTGGGCATCCTAGTTAGCTGATATTAAAATCGTCCGAGTTGAAGGGACGTGGGAATAGACGTGTGGAATAAATGTTTATGGGTTTAACATAATGAAATGGAAGTGGTAGAGTGGATTGAGCGCCGTGTGAAAGATAATAAATCCATATATTTGTGTGCGATCAGAGTAGCACACCGAATCTGGTTGGAAGGCTGTGGGAAGCCATTTACAAGGGGCATTCCTTGAGAAGGGTAGAATTTAACTATATGGAGAACACTCGGAACGGAGTTGTAATTAGTCAAATGTTGAGAGCGACTGACACGTACAAAGAGTGATGATGTTAGTATGGTATAAAAGGTCCGAAAGTGCACATCGTGGAAAAAGGTACATGGGTCGAAACTTTCATTATATGCAAAGGAAATAAGGGTAGTATTAAGTGTCACTTAATGTGAGACATTACAAGTAGAAGTCGATGTCGAACGAAACATAGTGAGTAGTCTCCGCGGGCACTACTCATAAATCGAAATCGTTTGGAACAAGAGGGTCAACTAGAGAATTTTGTGGCTACCGACGATTCCTATAATGGAAGAGGATAGTAAAGTCGGTAAAGTTTCCTTGATGGGTTGCAAACATCAAGGCAAGATCAAGGGTTCATTCGAACATGTGGAACAAGTCGCCCAAGAAGGAAGTGATTGATATCTCTTTGGGGTGATTTACAATATTAATTAGTGCCCCGATCTTCCTTTGAAAGGAAGGATCGCGCCGGTACATGGTCCTACACAATATTTTTCTAAATTAGGATAAGATTTTTGAATCCCACCTTCAATATGGGATTTCAGGAAGCAGCGGGGATATCGTTTTGTTTTGATCAGGTTGTATCACCCATAATCTGGGGAGTAGGCGAGCGGTGATTAACCATTAGTGGGGAAGTGTGAAAGTAATTTTGAATTCATTGTGATCGCTTCTCTTCCACAACGGTTATAGCTAGCAAGTGGAGTATAGTACGGTAATTGGGGGAGGATATTACCTAATGGTAGGGATTCCGTGGGAGCACTCATACCTATTTATTGTGAACAAGGTGCTTATTGAAGGTTTGGTGTGGAAAAACCTTAACTTTTCTCACTCTGAATGTTAAGAGATGGGCGGATAATCAGACTTTTAGATTGGTCAAGTTAGATTCTGGTGACTATGGTGGACTTACCACGACTATTTTAGGCGAACAACAGTGGTCAGATGTTCATATGGTTTCTCTCAGAGTGGGATTTTTGTGTTTAGATATATACGAGTAGTTGTCATGCAGTGAGGTGCGACCTCTTAATGATATTGAAATAATGGGAGTCAATAGTGTATAGGCTCATCTTATGCGAATGTTTTTGGTTAGGAGTACAATGTGAAGTGCCGTTAATGAGAGTGTTAAACAAGCTTATTGCGAAGCGGGGGCTATAGTGATTGAGCGCCTTACTATCTAGATAGTTTGCGTACTGATAAGATATCCAGAATTGTTTTACCAGATAGGCCTTATTTTTCGAATTTTTGGACGAAATTCCATTATTAGGGGGAAGTATGTAATACCCCATATGTTTATGGCTTTTAAACTTAGGAATTTATTGAATTTAATTGAGATAGATTAATTTTAATATTAATCCAAAAATTTGTTTTAAATATTTACTAGCGTGACGAGAGTTAGTAATTATTGGAAAATTATTGATTTGTTAAATATTACTTATTGAGTAGAGCAATATGTAGAATTGAATTTATTAAAATTCTCACGAGGGAATAATATGACAATTATGGAAATTAAGTCAGGACGCGCCTGTGTCGCGTCGGGACAAAATTATTATTATTATAAGTGACTAAATTATAAATCTCTTGTATGGTCATTTCAAGTGCACCAACATGTTCGGAAGGGTCGAGATAGTTAGAAAAGTGTACTCGGGGGTTTAGTTTGAATCTCGGGGCATTTTTAGGCCCAATTGGCATCCTGGGAGGGTAAAATAGTTATTTTGTATTTTTAGGAATTTATTAAATTTAATTGAGATAGATTAATTTAATATTAATCCGAAAATTTGTTTTAAATATTTACTAGCATGACAAGAGTTAGTAATAATTGGAAAATTATTGATTTGTTAAATATTACTTATTGAGTACAGTAATATCTAGAATTGAATTTATTAAAATTGTCACGAAGGAATAATATGACAATTATGGAAATTAAGTCAGGACGCGCCTGTGTCGTGTCGGGACTAAATTATTATTATTATAAGTGACTAAATTATAAATCTCCCATATGGTCATTTCGAGTGCGTCAACATGTCCGAAAGGGTCGAGATAGTCAGAAAAGTGTACCCAGGGGTTTAGTTTGGGTCTCGAGGCATTTTTAGGCCTAATTGGCATCTCGAGAGGGTATAATAGTCATTTCGTATTTTTGGATAATTAAACCCACGAATTTCCCTAAGATATATCAGCCATTTGAGTTAGGCTTTTAGGGTTAACAATCACAGAACCTAAGAACGGCCATTAGAGAAGAAGGTAGGAAGTTTTCCAAGCAATCCAAGGCCAAGAACTCATTCGTTTGCACCGCCACTACCACCAAAACGTAGATCGCACGACGAGGAACGCAACAATACCTTTTTCATCCACAAATCAAAACCTTGAATTCCAGGCAAGTATATATCTTGCTTTATTTTTAGTTAATGTCTCACCTATGTTAGTTTAGGATTGTTAAGAACATTTTTTATGGAAGAAATTGATAATTTAGAGACTTAAGATCGTATGTTTTAGAGAAATTAAATATATTCTAGACATACCCATCATATGTAGAGGATTATCCATGAATTGATATGGATTTAGAGGCAAGAAATCTGGAAAAGAATTAGAAGAATGAATGTTTGATAAAAAATTAGGGATCTTGATAATTATGTTAAATTATCCCATAAATTCAATGCCTTTGATGAATTTGGACATGTTTCACGTAGGAAATCCTGTATATAGGTACATGTAACTAGTAGTAATGTTGTTTGGGAGTTTGATAATCGTTAATGGCGTTTTGGAGAAATTTGGAAGAAGAAACCCGTAGGTTGAAATTGAAGTTTTTGGGCAAGAACTGCTTGATCGATCGATCGACCCCCTTTCCTCGATCGATCGCCCCCTCCTGGAAAACTGCATATTTGTCCTCTTTTTTTTTTAATCCGGTTTAAATATGTGGGAACCCTTGATTATTATTTATAGAGTATAATGGGTCGTGAGGAGGACCAGTAGGGTCTAAATAGACTCCATTGAATGAAATTTAATACGGATGAAATTGTGGGTTAACGGAGAATTTCGTTACACATTAGAGATTGTGCATAAGTTTGTTAATGAATTGAGGGACTCGTGAAACTCTTAGACCAAAAGATTAGAGAGTGTATACCTACTGAAATTGTATTTAGTAAGAGAATACTTCGAGAGATGAGAAGTATGTATGAAATAAATTATAAATGGGAATAAAAGAGACAAATCCGTTATGCGAGATAATTGAGTAATTTGTGCTAAGAACCGAATAATTATAATTACGGACCGTGGGCGCACCTAATTTAGAATTTTTGAATATTTATATATATGACTGTGTGACTGTGCATATATTATGTATCTATGTAAAAATCATACCCGGGCTACTTGCTATCACGGAGGTTTCCATGCCGGGACAGTCTTATCTCGATTGGACCTTTATGGGGGATATTGACTCGTACCCTAGAAGATAGTATCCTTGATACAGGCTATATGAGAATGATAGTCAGGTGTTCTAAGAGACGTGAGGTTATGTGCTGACCTCTTAGGACCTGGAACTATGATTCACCTCCATTTGTTTGTGTATTGTGTTAATACAGTTCGAGAGTGATTTCGAACTAGTATTTCCCTTAGTTTGTGTGATACGGGGACTTGATAGCAGGGTATGCCAGCACCATAGATTTATGTTGGGTTCCGATAGTATATATATTATATGAGTGATTGATATATATATATATATACGGAAACTTTCTACTATGTGTATATATAGTTAAGAAATGAATAAATACTTCAACTTTATAATAAGTGTTCGTGAACTTTTTAACGGTACGATGTTGCTCTAAGTAACGTAATAAATTTTGAAGAGAATGACTTTCTAAATTAAATATTATAACTCTCTACTCAGGATAAAACATTATGAAAAATAAGAGTTAAGTTTAAGAGTTTAGTAGTACGGTAGGCGTGCACACTAGATGAGAGGCGATGATTCTCAAGAGAGTGTCACATACTAACATGGTTGTTACATTAGTCGATAAGCATTTTAAATACATGCTAAACTATTTTAAATTATTTTACACTCGGGCTCTGACCCGTTTTCTGTCATCTTTTCTCTATTGTATATAAATGTATGTATTACAGGTTCCCAGCCAGAGGGCTGTCATGCTTAGGTTCTTTGGATTGGACGTGCTGCAGCTTATGTGGAAGTTGCAGGCCTTTGTTTTAGACGGCCTCTTCATTTATTTAGTTCTTTCTTTAGTTCTTCATAGTTAGGGCATGTGTCGCCCGATTTCCTATTCTGTTTGTTTTTTTGTCAGAGATTTATGTTATTTATATTTTCCAGTATTTAGTACTCCTTCGGAGTTAACTCTTGTCAGGATGGTTTCATGTATGGTTAGTTGACTTGGTTTATTTAATCTAGATGGATTAATTATTTTGTGTTGATTGTTATCCGTAGCACTTATGTGATTCTTAGACTAATGATTATTTAAAAAGGGTTTTCAAGTTGGAATTTAAAAATGGAAATAAGACTTTAAATTATTTTGTCACTTAGCTTAATTATTTAGGGTGTTTAATTTGGAAATTTTATTTTACGACAATGATGCTAAGAATGAACCAACTGTTCACCTTGATTTTAATCTAATAAAGGACTGATCACCCGGTATTTAATTAGGCGGGGTGTCACATATGTTAGATTAGAAAATAAGTTAGAAAATTATTTTTGTAAATAGTTTTTTTTCCAGAGAATTGGTGACATTTAATTGTGAGTAATTGAATTGTATGGAAGAAGATAGAGTTCAAATTGCCAATATCAAGGAGACTTGTTGAAGATTTGTTCTCTTTCTTTACTCTTTTATTATATATGTCTTTGATTATTTGATTATCATGTTTAATATGATGTTAGGCTAAAACCCCTTTCAAGGGGTGAGGTGAACCCTTATTTGATGTTATTTTAATTTAATTAGTTTGATTACTTGAAAATTCCCTTTGAATATTAATTTTGTTCCCTCACCCTTAAATTTACGCCTCGAGAGAAGGTAAATAATTTTCAAGAGAAAATCAAATTATAAGTTATAATACCCATTTTAAATTCAAACTAAAGATAGGGGTTTCTTAAGTGTGGTATTATTCCTTAAACTTCAACTCTAATTTTATTTTCTATGATTTATACAAATTTTAATCGATCGATCCATCGGGTGATTAATAAAAAGGAGTGTGTATCTATTTTCTAGAGTTGTGGGGGAGTTAAATTTAATTTTCTAAAAGATTACTACTAAAATTACACTTGCAACGAGAGTTGATTTGTAATTTTGATATTAATTTGGGAGAATTTAAATAATTAAATTAATTAATTAGAATAACTAGAATTTGTGGTGTAGTCCCACTCCTTGATCTCTCTCACATTTATTTACCTTACTTTATCTCTTATTTTTGTGTTAGACTTTATTTTTCATCTTAGTCACTTTTTAATTTATAATTTGATCTTCCATTTAGTTTAGTGTTATTTCACCTCATCTCACCCAATTGTTTTAATATTGAAAAAGCTAAAAAAAAATAGAAAAGAAAAATTCCGAAAGGAAAATAAAAAGTGAATTACAATTGAGTTCGTCTCTAGCTTACCCCCTTGATGTGGATTGATATCCTTACTTACCGCTCTACACTTTAGATTGTTATATTTTTTAGGTATTTTGAGGATTTTGACTAGAGGAGTTTTTCAAGCAACGACGAAAGATAGCAAAGAGTTTCTTATCTCTGTGCCTTCCACGCAATACAACAAAAATAAAAGGAGTTTTTGGTTACTTATATACCGACGAAATATAATGAAAAATTTCGTCGGTATATAAACTAAATCCCACGAATAAAGGAGCTTTTGGTTACTTATCTCTGCTTTCTCTCTATTTTTGCTCGAAGACTAACAATGTTCTGTTTGGGATTGGTGTGATAAGCATCCAAAAGTGTATTATTTATGTCTCGAATTGTTACATTTTAGTCGATCATTTTTAATAAAATTGGCCTTATGTTCGTATTTTATCATTTTGCAGGTCAATATGCAGTTTCGGTACAAATAGCGCTAAATCTAGTCAATTGCAACACAATAGCAGTCAAAAGCATGCATCGAAGAAATCAAAGAGACTGCGAAGTCTGAAGTCATATTTGAGCATGCCTTGATGAGTTCCGATGCCCTGAACCATTTAACGAGTTTTTTTTCGTACCAAACCTAAGCTTAAACCGAGCCCTAGCCTTCACCCGAACCCCGTGTTTGTTTAGTTTTTACTTTTATATTTTTCTTAGATTTTTAGTTTGAGTCGTTTTTATTTTTAGGATTTATTTTAGAATTTTCTAGATTTTATTTTCTATTTTCTATTTTTTATTTTCTATTTTCAATTTTATTTTCTATTTTTATTAGTTTTTATTTTATTTTATTTTATTTTATTAGGATTAGTTTTTTTTAGGATTTCATTTATTTTTTTAGTTTTATTAGATTTTATATTTTTTTTAAGATTTTAATTTTAGTTTTAATAGATTTTTATTTTTATTTCTTTTTATTTTTATTTTTAATTTGTGTCTTTTAATTTATAGATAAGGATTTTACTTTTTAGATTTTAGGGCCTGTTTGGTTCTCTATTCAGAAAATTCGATTTAAAAGTTGTTTTTAAATACAGTTTTAAAATTCAGCTTTTTGTGTTCATAATTATTGGTGTGCGTTTGGTAAACTTGTGTTTAAATACAATTTTTTTTATTTGACAAAATTGACAAACATGTATATATATATAAACTCTCCAACATACCATATTAAATATACGAAAAAATACATGATATTAAATGTACATCTATATAATTTATGATGTATGTATGTATGTATGTATGCGAAAAAATACATGATATTAAATGTACATCTATATAAATTATGATGCATGTATGCATGTATATATGTATGCATTCATGTATCTTGTATGTATGCAATATATATATATAATGATATTGTATGTATAATTCAGTATAAAATTATATACATACATTAATTTATAATATATTTTAATAAATATACTATATGTATATTTTATATTATTTAATACATTAATAATACATATATAAAACTATATATAAATATCATGTATCTATTAATAATATTATTTAACTTTATATTATTCCATACGTAATTTTGTGTACATGTACATATATATTTTTATTTAAAAGAATTACACACATATTAATGTATTATGTATGTATATTATAAATTAAGGTATAAATGCATTAAATTATTAAGAATGAATAATTCTGAGTTGAAAAATAAAAAACCGAAGTTATAAAACACCCTTAACCTGTTTTCTGAAAAACTTGATTATAACATAGAAATATTATAATTCAGTATTTAAAAATAGGTTGCAAACACAAATTTTTATCAGAATTGTATTTAAACACAGAAAGCAGAATTATAGTTGCAAACCAAACAGGGCCTTAATTTCTTTTAGTTAGTAGTCTATATTTTTTAGAGGGTCACAAACTAACACACATTCATATTTCTCATGCACTTATCCTACACCTTATCTACCTACTCACACCCCACTCCCATACACTTTACACGCACACAACCAACCCCTCACCCACATCCTACTCATCTACACCCTCACCACACACAAAACCCCCCCTCACTCATCTTCTCCAACAAACCACTTTCTCTCTCATCTCACTCCATTAACAACACACACACACCCTCACCATAAACCTCAAACCACCACCATTAACCCAACACCCAACACATCTCTCTCTCTAAACCATTCCACTAACCCACCAATTAACACTCCATTGCAAACCAACCACCACCTCCATACCCGCCGGGGACTTCAACCCGACCACCTGACTGCCCTGCCGTCGGCCTTAATCTGGCCACTACCCTTACCTCCTCAAACCCAATTATAAACCTGATTTTAAGAAACCCAACACCTCACCAACCCTACACCTTCTATCAAACCTCCGACCCTTGACAGCCCCAACCCGGACTATGGTCGACTTCCATCAACCTCTACCCACCAGACCCGACTGAAATACCCTACAAACTCGAAACTCGACCAACCCAAAACCCATTTTTCATTACCTCTAACTTGGATACCTGAACTCAGTCCACAACCTGATTTCAACCCAACCCCAACAAAACTTATCCTTCTCTATAACCACCTTAACCATTGAACATACCTGCCATTTCCACGAAACCAATCTTCCATAACCGAAACCCATTTCTTTAAACCAAATCTTCTCCTTTAAAATAGGAACCAAAGTTACCTCCCAAGACACCTGTCACAATTTCAAGAAAACTCACATATATTTGACTTGGTTCTTAAAATACCAAGAAAATCTCCCAACAAACACCAACATCGTGGGTTATAAAAAAGGGCATCTGCTCACTTTTAAAAGAACTCTGAGATACACAAAGAGAAGAGACACAGAGAGAGAGACGTATTGTATATTATGTAAAGTTTAGGATCATAAAAAAAAAATAGAAAAAAAAAATTAATTTAGTTTAGAATAAATTTTTAGGTTTGTTTTTATTCTTTTTGGTGTAATCAAGGGCGGGATTTGTGAGAAGTTTGAGACGTATTTCATGAACGCGATTCGATAAGGAGACTTGCGAATTTTATTCTATTTCTCTATTCAAATTTATGTCATCTTTTGATATTTTATTGATTGTGGTTTATGCACATATGAGAATGTTTGGCTAAACACCCCGTTCAAGGGGCGGGATGCACTACGAATGATGTTAGTTTAATTAATCAATTTCATTAATGCTATAATTTTAGAAAAATTATTTTTAACTGTCACCAATTAATTTATGTAACGAGAGTCAGTAAATTAATTGATACAAACTAATGTTTGAATTTAGGAATCGAACTAGAGATAGGTTTTTTTCGATATTTGAATATTAATTCGGTATTGAAATTTGAGGATTGATATTGTTTTCGTTAAATTGATCCTAGCAGGTAATTTTCTGAAAATAGTATGATTCTTAATTTTTCATTGTGTGACATTTTTAAATTAATTTTCTGAAAAAGATTTTATTAAATTTATAATTTTAACGAGAGTTAGATTATAGATTTAATATTATCTCGAAATATTTCACATTAATAAATTGAGAAATTAAAATAATGGATTATGCGGTGTAATCCCATCTCTTGACCCTCTTAAATTATTTCACACTCGGTTGCACATTCTTTTTCATTATTTAGTCATTTTATGGTTTTAGCATTTAGTAGTTAATTTTTTCCTTGAAATTGTTTTTAAAAAAAATAAAAAAAAATATTTTCATAAATATTGGATTGCAAGTTTTCACATAAATTGTTTCACCTTAAAAGTTGGATTGATACCCATACATACCGCAATACGAGTTATTTTAGACAAGTTTTGTAGGTAATTCAAGGGATTTTGAGAGTAGCTTTTGAAGACAACGATATACCTCAAAAAGCTTCTTATCATATTGCATAATAACGAAAGAGATACACCCCATTAGGAACAACTTTTTCTTCGCCTTTTGCTTCTCTCCTAGACGGTGGAAGGCCAGGGAAAGGTGAAAGGCAGTGAGAAGGCGTGGTTCCACGTTCAATATGCTCACGTTCACGTCTCCGATGCTGCGCAAATGAAGCATTGGAGATTTCAATTTCAGATTGCTCCTATATAACGATAGAAATTTAGAACGATGCGATGTATATAGAGATAGAAATTTAGAATAATTTGATGTAAAGAGACATACATTACAACGAACATTATCAGCAAGGCGAGGTGTTTGACACGCTTGAGTAAAAGTAGAATGTGGAGATAGAACGCGATCAGCAAGGCTGGATGTTTCACGTACCCTATCCTGTTATAATGTGAGTGGAGTTAAACTACTACGAACGTGATCAACAAGGCTAGGGATTTGACACGACTGAGCAAGAGTAGAATGTGCAGATAGAACACGTTCAATCTGCTCTCGTTCACGTTGTTGTCACTAAGCAAATGCAGCCTTTGAGATTCCACTTTCAAACTATGCCAAGAAAGGAAAAAATGTATTAAAAGTGAAACAATGTTTTGCCTTTTCGAAGTATAGTTTATAAAAAGTGAAGAGGCTTTTTCGAACATACCCCATCTGAAATAACTTTTTTTTTGCCTTTTCGCTTTCCTATACCTACATCGGAACTTACCACAATGTTTTGATTTTGTGCCTCGATTCGAATAGTATTTATCTCAGATTCATCTCGAATAATAACACCAAGGTGTCTACGTCGCGTAAATTCAACCTATGATGCCAAAAACAATTAATATCAATCACAAAAAATATACATGTAAGATTATACATCTAAGAAAGGAATAGACGTATCCTTACATCTTTCAACATGTCAGAACACTTCTAGACTTTAGTTCTCTGAACAAAAGAAGGAGAACCCACGAAACCCGACCTATTAATAAAAAAATGTAAATAAATTATCCGAAATGTACAAACCCAAACCTAAGAATGTAAATACGTAAGGCAAGCTTCACAAAAGACAAACCATTTTAATATCTGAAACCACGAAACCCAAACTATTAATACAAAAGAGTAAATAAGTAAATACTTTAGCCCATGAACCTACGAATGTAAATACCTTAATAAGTAAATACTTTAGCCAAGCTTCACAAAACCTCCATCATGTAAATACCTATAAATACCCACCTAAGAATGTGAATAAGTAAATACCCAAATAATGAATCTATGAACCTAAGAATGTAAATAAAAATGTAAATACCTTAATAAGTAAATACTTTAGCCAAGCTTCACAAAACCTCTATAATGTAAATACCTATAAATACCCAAATCAGATGTGAATAAGTAAACCTAAGAATGTGACCCATAGCAATAAGAATGTAAAATAAGAATATAAATACCTTAGCCAAGCTTCACAAAACCTCCGAAATGTAAATACCTGAATGAAAAATGTAAATACCCAAATCAGACACCCACCCAAGAATGTGAATAAGTAAATACCCAAACAATGAAGTTATGAACCTAAGAATGTAAATACCTTAATAAATAAATACTTTAGCCAAGCTTCACAAAACCTCTATAATGTAAATACCCAAATTAGATACCCAAATCAGATGTGAATAAGTAAATCTAAGAATGTGACCATAACAATAAGAATGCAAAATAAGAATGTAAATACCTTAACCAAGCTTCACAAAACCTCCATAATGTAAATACCTGAATGTAAATAACAATGAAGCTATGAACCTAAATGAAGCTAAGAACCTTGATATGGGAGGTGAGAGGAGAGACGTGAGCGGGCGGTGAGAGGTGCGATGTGAGAGGTGTGAGGTGAGCAGGTGATTGAGTTGGCGAGGGCACATAAATCGGGGAAAAAGGAGAAAAGGTGTGGTGGGAAACCATATTATTTTGAAATCAATGGTGGTATTGATCTCGACCATCCATCTTGAAAAAATGTGTAAGGAGGTGACATCGATCCGCATCGTTAAAAATGTGTATATTTTTAAAAACGAAGCTATTATATATACGTAATTGTTAAATAGTATTATTGGTATATATTGTATATTCCCACATAACTTTTCATGCATGAACCAAATACAAAATTTTGATTCCCAATAAAAATCCATAGGTTAACCAAACAGAATAAAAGGTTCGTTTGGTGCATGCCATGACAATATTTGTCATGGTAAAATTTTTCATAGACAAAATTTGTCGAGAGAAATATTTTTTTTCCACATTACTCTATCAAACACCAAATGAGGTAAAACAAGTTTTTTAGGCAAACCATTTTAATAACACATTTTTAAAACAAATTTTTTATAACATTTTCATAAAAGAGTTATTAAAAACATTAAAACAGTTTTTAAAAACTATTTAAAAAAATCTGTCTACAATAATTAAAAAACCGTTTTAAACATTTTTAACAATTTTAAAAAACTGTCTTAAACATTAAACATTAAAACTGTTTTAAAAAACTATAAAAATATGTTTTAAACTTTTTAAACATTTTAAAACTGTTTTAAAAAAACAGTAACATTTTTAAAACTGTTTTAAAACAATTTTTTTATTTAAAACAGATTTTATTTAAAACCGTTTTTTTGACAATTTATAAAACATTTTTCAAAATATTTTAGTACGAAAAAATTAAAAAAAAATACTTGTAAGAATTGATAAAATTGTGTGAAAAATATTTCTCACTCAAAAAGCAAAGCAAAGTTTGCCAATATTTATGGCAAATTTATATATAAGAAATATTGTATATTGATAAATAACTTGTATGTAAATTTTTGTATCAAACATATTAAATTATAGATAAATATCTCATTTATCAACGTATTTATTATTTGTCATAATAAATAAAAATAATCAAATAAATAAATAAAATTAAAATTCTGATAAAAAAATTTCTAGGTAATCACAATAGTGATCATAATCCATTAAAAATATTATGGCAAACGAAACGGAAGGTAGAGTCTCTAAATCAGGATAGCTTTCACCTAGATCAGCTTCTAGCTAGGCTTAGGCCGGCTCTTCTGAAAAATGATCTAAAATAAAAATATTTTAAATTCGGGTGCATCTATACGGGATTTGACGGCAGATGCATTGGCCGAGCCCGAGTGAGATGAGACTTACTAGGGTACTGAGATGGATGTTTCTTCCTCTATAAGATGAATGTTTCACGTGGAACTAATTGTCATCAAAGGAAAAATAATTTAAATTCGGCAGTGGTCTCTGTCATTCAAAGTTGACTATAGTACGGTTTTTATTATCTATTGAAATTTTGGTAGTTGACTTTGATAAAGGTTTTTCGGTTTAGATTATTAGCAAAACAATCTATTGAAATTGCAGTATGAAATCCAAAATATGAATTTAATATGTCAAAAATATGAATTTATATTATAATTTAAATTTAACATTAATTTAACTCATTTATTATAACAGTTAATATCAAAAGTTGGTAATTTCTTATTTTTACAAAATATACACGATTTAAAAGTTAATAACATGTATTTGTTTATTTATTTTGTTTTTACTATGAATTCTTTTCAATTCTTATTTGAGAAATTCGGATATAACCCTAGGTTATTTGATATTTTATAAGTATGACATATGAAAATCTCAAGTGTTAGTTGCATGTATTGTTGGCATAATCCCTAACACTACTTATCTTTTTTTTTTGATAAATAGTAAAACACTGCAACTCCATATTATATAATTATTTAGTTTATATGCTAATTTATTTATTTTATTTGCAATTGAAAATGCCAAAAAATAACAATAAAATTTTGACAAAAATGACTAGATAACCAAAAAGACTTGAAAATAAAAATACTAGAAAAAATTGCAAGAAGTTTATCAAAAAATACCGAAAAGAGTGAAATACCGAATGATGTGATATTGGTAAGTGTTTTTAAGAAACTGAAAAATCAAAATTGTTGAAAATGTACGATAAAAAAATAGTATGGTATTGATATTGACTAACATATCGACCAAATTGATCGATAATCTCCCTTATATTTATTTATCGCATTCAGACGAATAAATTTGAATTAATAATCAATAGTAGATAAATAATTAAATAGAAATAAAGTATAAAACTTATGCAATGGAGACACTTACTTCTTCCCTTTTTGCATGTCTTATATTGTGAGTGTTTTACATTTTGAAATATTTTTATTTGCCTATTAATTATATTAAAAGTCACTCTTTCGTAAAAAGTTTGAACTTCAAACAAGAATTTTAATTTAAAACGGAGCGAATATATGCATGTAGACTTAGGTCTTTGAAAGACATAGTTTGTGTTTTTAAGCTAACAATATAATCCTAAATTAATGAGAACTTTGAAGTAATGAGGCAAATTTTACATAACCATTTTTTTATAATTTTTTTATTGTGATTAGTTTTTATGTTAAAATTTTCACCATCTGCTTCACCAACTATAGTCTCAATGTCATATTTAATATCGTAGCCTATTATTTGAGATTTTGTATTCTAAGCAACCTATTCAACTAAAATATGTAATGAAAGTATTTGAATATGTATTTCAATAAGCGGATTCGAATCGCACATTTAAATATCTAAAAAATGACTATGAATATACATAGTTTATACAATCATTATAGATAATTGTATTCGATGCGGAGTATTCATGCTTGCGAATATTCACATTCGTTGAATATTTATATTTAAATTTCATAATTTATTCCTAATTAAATAACTTATATTTATAAATTAATTTTATAATGAAAAGATTTATTCCATTGATTTAACACAATCTTAGCCACTTATTTTGAGTCTAACTAAAACCAATATCATAGAAAGTTGAGTTAAGAAAATTTTACTTGTTTATTTTTTTTGTAGAAAACAGGAAGATAAAGCAACAACAACACACAAAGGAGGGGTTCTAAACGAAAAAGAATCCCTCCTCATCCAACTCACTATCGAGCATCCTCATTTCTTCTGGAGCCTCATCGTACTCCACGTACAGTCCCTCCATATTTCTGGCCAGATTCACCATGCAGTCTGCCACAATATTACTTGCTCTCGGTATGTGAATGATTTTTGCCTTCAGTTCCTTCACCAGGTCCTTACAGTCCTCTACAATATTGGCTAGAGGGTGATTTTCGGTGGTCTCCCTGTTGATGAGATTAATAGCTTCAAGGCAGTCATTCTTAAGGCACACTCCTTTCCATATTTTTCTGAGGCCAATGTTTAGGCCGTGAAAAATTCCTTCCAGCTCTGCACGCAAGGGGGTAGCGGTGCCCTGGAGTTTCCCAACGAACCCCACAATCCATTCCCCATCCTCATTCCTCACTATTCCACTAAATGAACCGGTACCACTATCGTGATCAAATCCACCATCCGTATGGATAATAAATCTACCTGCATAAGAAACCGGTAACCGTGTGAGAATATTATGACTTACCCCACTAACGGTTGCACGCTTTAGGTTATGGGCTTCAAAAAGGTTTTTTAAGAAAATTATAATTAAGCGGGAAGTCATTTTTGGGGACTCGTTAACCTTATTAAAAATGAAGTTATTTCTAGATTTCCAGATATGCCATAATGTAATAACAAAGCTTTTGTACCTTTCATTATTTGATTTGCCCCAAATATTTAGGCTTGAAGAGTGTGTGCTCGCGTTCAAATGATCAAGTTATATATAAAACCCTTTTAACACAAATAAACCCTAAACATGCAGCAGTATATGATTGAATAAATTGATAATCTACGCAAGAACATTCAAACACATGCAATTAAGGAAAAATCCCCCTCAGGGGCAAAACCATTTATTTTCACTATAATTTGTAAGAAAACGGCTTACAATCGGATTACAACAAAAATACAAGTTGACTAAGAATTACCCTCGGGTATCGGATTCTGTAGTCGCGACTGGAATTATCCCTTTCCAGTAGGGCTGCAATGAAGAAGAAGAACGGTCTCCTCCACAAGGGTTGAACAAACCAAAGTTGTGTTCTTGGGTTGCAAAAGGATTCACAAAGGATTGGCAAGGATGTGTGAATCAAAACATGAGTCTTGGGACTCAAAAATATGAAGACTAGGTGTATTTGGACTCTCAAATTCGTCTCCTAAAGTCTTGCAAAACAACTCTCCCGAAGTTGGTATTTATAGGGAAATACATGAAGAGACCCACGATCTTAAAATGCTGAAATTCTATCCAGCGTACAGGTACACCGAACCGGTTCGGGTACCCCTGCGAACCGGTTCGCCCCCCCGAACCGGTTTGGGTCTGGGTTCGGGAAAGTGTGCTGGAAAAAGGCTTTAAACACTTAGAAAAATTTCCAGACTTTTCAATGAACATATCTCCATTTTCAACGGGCCATAACTTGTTCACCGTAGCTCGGATTGAGGTGCCATTTCTTCCAGTATCTTTGTTGCGGCAAGCTCTTCAACTTTCCAGTTGACCGGTCCTCCGGACGGTGGCTGTAAAATTACCAATTTTCCCTTGAACATCCCTATCATGCCTTGTTTCACTGATTTGACTTCTCTTGCGTTCCACTTGCATTACAAGCCTACAATCAAGGAACGTGAAGTCGTTGATACAGATGAGGGACATATTAGTGGAGATAATGCATGCTTGATTCCCGGAATTCGGATAGAGGCCGTCATGTGAGATCGTGAGGTGACGTGCCAAATGTAGCGGCGTACGACATAAATAAATGAAACATTTCGGACATGAGAAAAATGTCCTTACAAATCTCCCCCTATGTCTATGCCGGTACATACATAAAAAATCCGAATTATCAAATATGAAATTGCCTATACAAATCTACCCTCCCATGAACCCAAAACTGGAAAAGGTACAAATGAATAGTCTTCATCGTTTGTTCTTCAATTCTTCAGGAATCTCAAAACTTTTCTCATCAGGGTGTGCAACATATAGATCTGCAATCTTCATACCTACACACATGAGACAAAGCAAATACCACGTGACATATCGAGTTTGAAATGAGATAACATGGATATCAATATATGATAAAAACATAAGCAACATCTCAAAAACTCCCCCAAAATTCAAACTCCCCCATAATATGATAATTCTTTCTCCCCCTTTTTATGATGTCCCCAAATAGACAAATTAGAGAAATAAATCAAATAAGCAAGTGCGGGGTGTCACTAGGATAAAAGCACACCATGAATAAACAGAAAAGCACCCAAGTCGATGATAGCGTAAATGAAGTGGTGTGATCAAATTCGATAGGAAAATCAATGCATACAAACATGACATATGTGCACGATGAATATTGGATATTCCTAGCGAATGAACTCAAATGCTTCCTTTGGTGTAAAAGAGTGACAGTATAAGATATTGACTCAATCAAATCAATAAATCAAAGCTCAAAATGATTTTCACACCAATAACGTCCAAAATGATTTTATGCTTTTTCAGGACTTTCAAGGAAGTGCAAACCCGTTTAAAGATTCTCCAACCAAACTCCCTCAGATATAATTTTGAATAGAGGCATTCTAAATTCTCAAACTTTGGAGAATTGATGGTGAAACCTACGTGGCCCATATTTGGCATGAATTGCTTTTTATTGCCTGTAAATTTTTTCGGGCTCTTTTAACCTCTTTGGACCTCGGATATTAAAATTCCTCCATTTTTTAGGTCCTTTTTAACGGTGGCTTTTGCGCAAAGGATAGATGATTACTTTTCGCAGCCCCTCCCCGTTATACAAAAACACACAGTCTCACCAAAACGGTTTTTAAATGCATTCCAATCTTGTCAAGTTTTATCGCATATTGTACATTGTATAGACAGGATTGAGATGAAAACACGCAAGCCAACATGAGATAGACAAGTGCAATAATCAAATATAGCCGTGCATGTGTGCAATAAAGGATATAGGAGTCAAACATGTAGGAAGATATCACTAATTACATCTCAAAGACTCCAATCAATGTAAAGCACATGGATGAAATGATGTAGCCTCTCAAATCGCTATCAAACAGTCACATGGATATATGGAATGAAGTTGTGACTTGGCTAACTTAAATGCTCATCCATAAAAGGTGCAAAAACAGAAAAATCTTTTTGGCCTTTTTTTTAAAAAATATTATCAAAATAAAATCTTTTTGTGCTTTTTCTCAAAATTTTCTTAAAGGAAAATCTTTTTGTATTTTTTTTTAAATGAAAAATTAACTAATGATACATGCTAGCAATAGGTAAAAAAAATATGATAAACAACCTATGCTAGCAATCAAGACTAGATCTCAACCGGGAGTAACGGTGGAGTTTTCTAAAGATGGTGACATCTTTTGAACCAACTCCACAAGATCATGTGTAGTCTTGATCAAAAACGTCACTTGCTCGCGAATATGTGCAAACTCTCTATCAAAATGAGAAGGCAAAGTATCATGAGTGGGTGCATGTGCATGAATGTGTGAAGTGGCATGATATGGCACAAAACCCAACTTAGAACAAAATTCCCTAAGATGTCCTCGCTTCTTGCAGTGGGAGCAAACAAAAACCGGTCTAGGAAGTAATTTATCAACAATTTTGGGATGAACATTCCTAGACGGACACTCATGGGACTCACTCACAATGGTGGATATAGGCTCGGGTGAATTCTTTAATGTGACTTGAACCTCCCGTGCTTATTTGAGGTCATCCTCGAGATGGGATATACGTGTCGTCAGACTAGACACCGTGTTGGTCAAGTCACCTTTTTCCCTTTTAAGCTCATCATTCTCTCCCTTCAACTCACCAATCCGAAGACCTAGGATCCTATTAGTCCTTTTTATTTCCATGGTCTCGATAAACAACTTTCTAAAGGCTTTTTGGATCAAACTATCATCACCATTATCATCCTCATTATCACTTAGAGAAGTGGGCATATCAACTTTCTTGCCCTCTCTCTTAAGTCTAGTGGGACACTCAAATTTCTTGTGCCCTGTCCCATCGCACTCAAAACATCTTATCTTCTCAAGTTTTTTATTTTTCTCAATCTCACCAAAACTCTCTCTCTCTCCAAACAATCTTAAATCCTTCTCTAAAGCGGTGATCCTAAGGACTAAAGCATTATTACGCGTCTTGGTTTCAAAAAACTCAGAATATAACTCGGCGTAAGCGCGTGGGAGATCACACTCGCTCTCACTTGCCTCTTCATCCTCCCCTTCACTCTCATCGCTCTTACTGTCGAGGTGTCCTTGTGACGTAGCATTCTCATCGTCGTGAGAAGCATTGGAGGTACTCACATGACTTTCCATGAACGCGGTGAAGTTACGCTCATGCGGTGACTCATCTCCTGAATCCACCGTCTCGACCTCACTGTCGTCACTAAGGGTAGCATTAAGGACAACTTTCCCTTTCTCTCTATTCAGACGATTGGCACACTCAAAAGCTCTATGACCCCTACCATCGCATTCAAAACATCTCTCACTGTCTTTCTTAGGAGGGTCTTTGGAATCTTTCTCATTTTACTTTTCAGAAATATTTTTCTCAACATTCCTTTTATCATTGAAATTTCCACTTTTCTTGAAATTGAGAATTCTTTTGAAATTTTTTGCGAACAGGGCCAAGTCATCTAAGTCAAAATCACATTGAGACTTGGACTCAAAAACTTTTTCTTTCTTTTTCTGAAAATGAGTCTTTAAAGCAATCCCATTATCCTTAGCCTTAATGGTTTTGGGGAACATGTCAATCTCATAGGTTTGAAGATCTCCTACAAGTTCTTCCAACTTATGTGATTTCAAATTTCCCAAAGAGTTCAAAACAGTGACTTTAGGAATAAAGCGTTTTGGGAGAGATCTCAAAATCTTTTTAACGACACGCGTGTTATCAATTACCTCACCCAAATTAAAACTAGTGTTAACAATGTCCGACAAGCGTGCAAAAAACTCATCAAAGCATTCGGACTCAGACATGGTGATAGTCTCAAATTGGGTGGCCAAATTTTGTAATTTAGATTCTTTAACAACGTTCGTACCCTCATGGGTAAGTTGAAAAACATCCCATGCCTCTTTTGACATGGTACACATCATTATGCGTTTGAACTCATCAGGTGTGATAGACCCAGAAATAGCACTTAGACCCTTAGAATTAAAAGATGACCATTTAAATTCTTCATCAATCCAAGAAGTGTCAGGTTTCAAGTTGGTCACATTATCAACAGTCACGGTGGGAGGAGTCCACCCTCGTTCAACCAAAATCCAGACACGTTCATCAATGGCTTTTAAAGCCGACCTCATACGGGCTTTCCAATAAGCATAATTTGTCCCGTCAAAAACAGGCATTTTATAATATGACTTCTCCATTTGAACACGCACTTTTTCAAAAATCAATTTTTTCAGAAAATTGATATTTTAGAAAAATTTTGCGGAAAATAGGAATACGCGATAGATTAGCGTAACCTGCTCTGATACCAATTTGAAGAGTGTGTGCTCGCGTTCAAATGATCAAGTTATATATAAAACCCTTTTAACACAAACAAACCCTAAACATGCAGCAGTATGTGATTGAATAAATTGATAATATACGCAAGAACATTCAAAAACATGCAATTAAGGAAAAATCCCCCTCAGGGGCAAAATCATTTATTTTCACTATAATTTGTAAGAAAACGGCTTACAATCGGATTACAATGAAAATACAAGTTGACTAAGAATTACCCTTGGGTATCGGATTCTGTAGTCGCGGCTGGAATTATCCCTTTCCAGTAGGGCTGCAATGAAGAAGAAGAACGGTCTCCTCCACAAGGGTTGAACAAACCAAAGTTGTGTTCTTGGGTTGCAAAAGGATTCACAAAGGATTGGCAAGGATGTGTGAATCAAAACATGAGTCTTGGGACTCAAAAATATGAAGACTAGGTGTATTTGGACTCTCAAATTCGTCTCCTAAAGTCTTGCAAAACAACTCTTCCGAAGTTGGTATTTATAGGGAAATACATGAAGAGACCCACGATCTTAAAATGCTGAAATTCTATCCAGCGTACAGGTACACCGAACCGGTTCGGGTACCCCTGCGAACCGGTTCGCCCCCCCGAACCGATTTGGGTCTGGGATCGGAAAAGTGTGCTGGAAAAAGGCTTTAAACACTTAGAAAAATTTCCAGACTTTTCAATGAACATATCTCCATTTTCAACGGGCCATAACTTGTTCACCGTAGCTCGGATTGAGGTGCCTTTTCTTCCAGTATCTTTGTTGCGGCAAGCTCTTCAACTTTCCAGTTGACCGGTCCTCCGGACGGTGGCTGTAAAATTACCAATTTTCCCTTGAACATCCCTATCATGCCTTGTTTCACTGATTTGACTTCTCTTGCGTTCCACTTGCATTACGAGCCTACAATAAAGGAATGTGAAGTCGTTGATGCAGATGAGGGACATATTAGTGGAGATAATGCATGCTTGATTCCCGGAATTCGGATAGAGGCCGTCATGTGAGATCGTGAGGTGACGTGCCAAATGTAGCGGCGTACGACATAAATAAATGAAACATTTAGGACATGAGAAAAATGTCCTTACAAGGCTAACCCAATCGTTAATATTACCTGAAAGATTATGATCATATGGATGGTCAAAACCAAGCGTAATCCAGATCTCCCTTATGTGACGACAGTCTTTGAAAAGATGAATGTTATCCTCAACAAGCCCACACCGTGGGCAATCTCCATTAGATGTAAACCCTCTTCGCATGCGATGTTCATTAGTAAGGAGTTTACCATGAAGAAGAAGCCAGAAAAAAGTTTTAATCTTAGGAGGTATGTTAAGTTTCCACAACTTTTTCCAACCCTCCCAAGTTTGTTGATAATCGTTTAATTCCACAAGGGATTGATAACAAGAGTTAATGGAAAATTTACCATTTTTGTTCGGATTCCATGGGGGTTTGTCCTCACGAAGGCTAGTATGAGGGAGAGGAATCACTACACCAAAAATAGAAATCTGGCACAGTTTAAAACCGTACCAGATCAAATCTGGCACGGTTTTGAACTGTGCCAGAATTAGGTGTTCCAAAATGGCCATTTTTTTTCTGGCACGGTTTAAAAGTGTGTCAGATTTTATCAAACAGGAACACTTCTGGCACACTTTTAAACCGTGCCAGAATTTGATATTTCTGGCACACTTTTGGCACAGTTTTGAACTGTGCCAGATTGAGCACATTTTGATAAACTTTTGGCACAGTTCAAAATCGTGCCAAAATTTGATACATTTTTGGCACGGTTTTGAACTGTGCCAAATTTTTGGATAAAAGAAAAAAAATTATAAATAATATTACCCCAAAAAAATCAACATTTCCACTATTTTTCGTACCTGTTTTAGAATAACAAAAATTCAATAATAATATAAAACCAACATGGCAAAAATAGTACAGCAATACAAATAGTCCACAACAACACTAATACACATCAAGACAATAAGCCCACTAAAAATTAATGGCTCAAATTCCATTAATAGAAAATTCATGTCAATACATATGAAATTCATCTCAATACATGAGGAATTTTGAATTTTATCTCAATTCATGTCAATACATATGAAATTCATCTCAAATTCCGCGGTCTTCTCTTCAAGCAGCACTAACGTGCTTAACTCCTCATTTATCAAGTAGTGGTTCACCTCTACATGCACAACCATCGAACTTCCAATGAGTTCCAACTTATAAAACAAACAAACAAAAAAGAGTAATTAATTCTTATCATTTGACAAGATTGAAGCCCAACAATTTAATAAAGACTAACATATATTCTTTCAATCACATAAGATCTGAAATCTATTGCACAATTGAGTTAATTATTAATAAGCCCATTAATATACTAACTAATTAATAATGACAATTGACATTAATTACTTATACTAACGAATCAAACCAAAATAATTAAAATTATATCCAGAGTAGAACCGAGTATTCACATTGCGTGAGTATAAAAGGTTGCAAGGGTTTCCTGATTTTTATAGATTTTAGCATACTAACAACTAATTTTGGGGACAAATTATTTTTTAACAACAACAACAATAATTTCAGCATACTAACAACTAAACTAATTAACTAATCTATTAAAAAAATTAACAACTAAAAACTAAATAACAACTAAAAATTTCAGCATACTGATCAGATCTATTGAAAAAAAGTAACTAATCAGATCTATTGAAAAAAAATAACATACTCAAAGGAATTTGCTGCCACTGCACTGCTTCGTGGATGAAAATAGGGTTGTGTACTTCCATTGCTCTGCTTCAACAGGGGGTTGCATTTGCGAGTGAGGGAGAGAAGAGAGGGCAGGGGCTTCCAGTGCTCTGCTTCGGCAGGGGACTGCCGTTGCACTGCGTTTGCAAAAGAAAAATTCAAATACAAATACAATGTATGGTGCTTTTGATTTTGTTAGCCTCAAATTAATCAACCTCATGCGTGTCCATAATCTTGTCTTATCATTAGTATAAACTCTAAATCACATAACCAAAACAAACTTCATGTAATTGAACTCATGTTGATTAAATTTCCATTTTAAGTTGCAAGCGGATAACATGAGTTAATCATGCATCTCATACAAACATTGTTGAACCTTCAGAAATATATGCGAAATGTCTCATAAGTACATGCACATGTTACAAGGAACTTCAAAACATTAATTAGTGTGTGTATGTTATCAAAATAGACTTACCGCCCAGCCGGTAGCCATACATTCAAAAATATTCCTACACAGGGAAGGGGGAGTATGCCTAAATACATTTTATGGGCTTTTCATAACGAAGATGGAAAGTTCATTACATGGTGGGGGTATGTCTAATTAATTAACGTGTAGGGGGTATGTCTAAATACATAATTATCTAAGGAGTACATTAAAGAAATGCAAAGAATATGGAAATCAGTCCACTTTTAAAACAAAAGAAAGGAAAGGAAAAACAAGACAAATTCACTCCTGGCATGAAGAAAACAAAGTGAGAAGGATAGTTCTTTAAAAGTGAATAAGTGATATTTAAATAATTACTAAACATTAATTTACCATTTTTTCCTTTGGTTTAATGATAATAGATTATGCATCTCAAATTCATTCCTTTATCCATCTAAGAATATTTTTCTGCCATGTAACCTCTAAAAATGATTTCAAGCACTAGTTAAACTGACACATAATGGCAATACAACATGAACCATTAGGTACCATATTTTCGTAAGTTATTTATCCTCCATGCCCATAAGACAAAATACAGCACACTCTGAATAGGATATGTTTATTAAAAAGGGTACTATAATTGGACTAAGGAAACATACACAGACTTACCTGTGCTCTAAGAAAATTCAGTTTTTGAAGATATTCTTCTTTCATCTTTTGAGTACTACCATCAGAAGTGGGATAAATACTTGGGCGAGCTTCCAAATCTTATTTTTTCGATGCTCACAACTGTTTCGACATTCTTGAAGTTCTCGTTGTAGCTCTCCATTACCCGCCTCAAGAAAAAAATATCTTGTGCTTCAGAATATAAGGGAGAAAAAGGTAATTCAAGATCCAAAACTAATAGATTTTGAGCAAATACTGATAATTATCAGAACCAATCATACCTGAAGTTCCTCAAATGGTGGAGTGGAATACCTATAGATGTAAAGTAGCTGATATTGCAACTGTTCAATTTGGTTCCACCTTCTTTGATTTGAATTGGCATTAGATCAAGTTGATCTACAAGTTGAAAGGAATTAGATAAGTATATTTATAGTAAGTTGCAAACTCAATCAAATGGTTTAATGGTTAAAAAACATTTGCAGAACACAAAGGCCTAATCAAACAACGAGAGTACACTGACTCTAAAAAACCTCTGCTCCAAATTGTTAAAATTAGTGCATGAATATGACATAGAAGAAACTTTGCAATAAAGGACAACTTTTTTTTGCGTGTTGTGTAGTTATGGTATAAATTTGATTGGGATTGGAGAAAATTGAATTGCGAAAGAATATACCTTCAAACTCTTGCAAGAATATACCTTCAAACTCTTTAGCGCATTTAAACCATCTCCACCAATTGATAAATGCAGAATTATGTGTTTAAAGTCTCCGAATTCCCCCAACTCTAGAACGATAGTTTTTTCAGTACCAACCCAATGCATTTTATCCACCATGTGATGGTAGTATTTGGATTAATGAGCATTAAAATTTTTGAATTGCTAAATGAGGTAAAATATCTAATACCCCATACAAAATAAAAAACTCCCAAGTTAGGTAAAAGGAATAAGCTTCATCTCATCATAGTAAATAGAAAAGGTTAGATCGCTAAAGAGGGAAATGCTTTTAGCTCAACCAAGAATTATGAGTCTGACTCTATCGAAATACAAGTATAACTCTTAATCAAGACAAATATGATATCAATTAGCTTCAAATTTAACACAAGTGTTAGACAGATCATTCATATCCAACAACCTAAGACTATTTAACTGAGTTTTCACAGTCATTAATTCCTCGTCATGGTTTAAACCTTTAAACAACAAAGAAGATGAAAGATAAGTAAAATTAATCATAGCCTGAGAACTTAAGTACATTAAAAAATTGACAATATATTAAAAAATTAACAGTTATCCTAGTTACAAGTCACGACATTCATCCATATTAGTGAAAAACTGATAGTATATTTCTTGTAGATTCACTATCTACATGTTCGTGTCCTATACTTTTAGAACTTATCGTGTCGACGAGCCTATGCTTCATTCGGGGTCTAATGAAAGTCAGTAATAAGCAGCAGCCATAAAAGAGTAGAAAATAAAACTGAACAAACCTGGGATAAAAAATCATTTCATGTACCAAAGCAAGAATATCCAGCTTGAGAATTTTGGTTCAAGAAGCCATCTGGAAACCCACCTTGTGCTCCCTGCGTAACATAATCCACTGCATATCCACTTTGAGATGTCTGCAAACACCAATGCAACAAAATATCAGTGCAACAAATGTCTAAATGATCAATTATGATAGTAGAATGACTTGAAGAGTTCTATGACTTCCACCTGTGTGTAGAAGTCAGCAACATTATATGGAACGTGTGATCCTTTGCTTATAACATCATCACCCAAGAAATCCTAAATGATAGTCCGAAATAAGTGTAAGTTAAAATCTAAAATTACGTCCAGAAATAACAAACTCGAATCCAATTACCCGAGACATGCCACCAATAGAGAACCCTTCACGAAATGGTCGGCTTGATCCTTGGGCAGTCATCTATCATGCATAGAAAAAGTGTTATGCCTTAGATTATTTAGAGGTCCCTTTCGAGGATAACAATACCAGTGACCAAGTTTCATTTCTCATGAGAGATAAAAATTCATCAGTCATGGCAGATTTCCAGTGTTGTTGATGTAATGCTCTATCAATTCAACTAGGTTCTTTGGAAGTGATATAAACCTTAGGCTTGACAATACCTACATTAGCTCTAGTCCTCGTGGGGTGAATATTATAAGTTGTTTCTCGCATAGAAGAACAAACTAGAACATAAACAGAAATAATAGGTAATAAAACTAGTTTATTAAAATCAAAAGTTTGGTCATTAGAATTAGGAGCAGATATCGAGGAAGGACTAAGAGTAAGATCAGGTACTGAATTGGGAATGGGAGAAGTAAGATCAGGTACTGAATTAGGAATGGGAGAAGACACGTGTGGAACATGAGATGCATTCGGAAGAGAATTAATGGACGAGCAATAAACTGGTGGGATGGCTATAGTACCTGGAGTAGAAATGAATTTGGAAGAAGAAATATTTTGACATTTAAAGAAAGGAAAAGAGTTTTCATGAAAAATTACATGTATGGTATTAACGCAAAAATTCTCCATCTACGAGGACCAATTAGAAAAGGACACATGTCATCCTACGTGGCAATATTCAACACCCGAGGAGAGTTAGTCGGCATCCGAGGAGAGTTGGTCGGCACCCGAGGAGTGTTAGTCGGCACCCGAGGAGAGTTAGTCAGTACCCGAGGAGAGTTGGTCGGCCCCCGAGGAGAGTTGATCGGCATACCAACCAGGAAGATCAAAGGATAACTATGCATTTAATGAGCATTAATGTACATTTATACTGTAGATGACAACACATAACATACCAAGCAATTCAACAATTAGATTCGTTGAATGTAGACATAATGTATAAATGTCTACATACAATGAATCTCTTTATCTCCCATCACTATAAATACATGTATTCCCTTAGCCAAAAGGAGAGGACAGAGAGATCCAAGAGAACCTAGAAACCCATACACAAGATACACATCCTTTCTCTCTCTATACCCTATGGTGCTATTGTAAACCCCTGGGAATAAAATAACAGTGGACGTAGGCTTTATTCACAGCCGAACCACTTTAAAAATCTTTGTCTCTTATGTGCTTGATTTGATTGCTTTCATCTATTTATCTGTGATCATAAAAATGGGATACGGTCCAGTTTTTTGCATCAACAGATTGGTGCCGTCTGTGGGAACGTGTTACAAGCATTGTTCTCCATCAAAAGCTAAGTTTTTATTTTCTATATGTATAATCAATTATATATTATACATACATCTTTTGATTCAATCATGATTTTTATGTTTATATACATAAATTAATTGTCCAATTTTTATCTGCAAAATGTTGCATATCATGATTTTTAAATCATAACTGCTAGATTAATTCTTATTTAGATATCTGAAAAATAGTGGATTTCATAAATCATAAGTTTTTGCTTGATTCTCAAGTTTCAATTTTATATCATGGAATAAATATTTTAAATGATTAAATATACCAATATATACGATGATGATAAGATTTGATAATTTTCTTTCTTTGTTGATTTTGAAATAATTTGTGAAAGATCTTTGATGATTATTCAAATTCCCATTATATTTTTGTTCAAATCATGATTCTCATATGTTTATATCCATAAAATTAGAGATCAAATCAATTATATATTGTGCATACATCTTTTAATTCAATCATGATTTTATATTCACAAATTGTTGAATCTAATTTTACAAATCTGCATAAATGTACATTTCATAATCACAAAGTTTGAGAAATTTGTGTACATATTATATTATTTCTTCTTTATGGAGATAAAATAATTTCTCTATATTCATAAATCTCTTTTATATGAGTATATACAAATTTGATTCATTTGGAAATCTTTTAATTTAGTCATAATTTTTATATGCACTAACTGTGTGATCGATTTCAATTTGGGGATCTGGTGAATTTTAGACTCATAAATATTATACAAATCCTTGCATCTATGGATCCACTTGAAGATTTTCTGAACAAATATGTTTGGATATGGATAAGCATTAAGAACGATTATGTATTTTCCATTCCGATATTAACATGAATTGAATCAGACCCATTTTCTCTCTCTTCAAGAAAACTATGTTCTCTGCACAAATAATCATATTATGTAGTTGTGTTGATACGATCAATTTTATCAATATATGAATAATCAATTATATGTTGTACATACATACATACATACATCTTTTGATTCAGTCACGATTTTTATGTTTATAAACATAAATTAGTTGTCCAAATTTTCATTTATCAAATCTGCAAAATATTGCAAATCACGATTTTATTAAATTAGTGGATCGGTTTTTATTTCAAATATGAATAAACGAAAATTTCATAATCACAAGTCCGTTAAATATTTTTATGGAGACACGTTTATGTACATCATATTTTTATGAGAACACGAGATATTTTGATTGTTATCTCTCATATTATTATCTGGAAATTTAAATTGTCCAATATTGAAGCCAATGCACACTATATATTGGTCGGCTGAATAATTATTCTAATCGTAATTTTTATATGATTCAGCCTCAACAGGTGCTCAGGAAAAATTATCTGCCCAGTACAATTCTTGGATGCTCATCAACAGAACATAAAGATCTTAAAAGGTCAATACCGAACAAAAATAACGCAGCTAGACTGCACACAACACAGCAGCAAGACTGCAAACAATAATTCAATTAGCACCATCAGATTCATTTCATACATGCCCCAATCCTGGGCATAGAGCTTCATACTTGACTTAATCGAGTTAAGAGTAGGATTGAAAAAGTTCGAGGCAGTGCCATCTACAGTACATCAGTGCCTAAAATTTCCAACAAATTTTGGAGTAGGAGTTATGAAAGGTGATCAAAAAGTAGCTCGGGAATGTTATTATTCATCTGCCGAGCAAGAGGAGCTTTGCATAAAGAGGAGCTGGAGGAGTCGAGGAAAAAGACTACTACTTATCAAGTGGATGAAGGTGTAGAAATTGAAACATTGGATCCTAGAGATGAGTCGCAACTCGTGAAGGGTCAAGTGGTGGAAGCTACTGAAAATATCATTCTGGACAACGAGCACCCTGAACGAACTACTCAAATATGTTCGTCGTTGGAAGCCTCATTAAAACAAGAATCGATAACTTTCCTTAGAAGCAAAAGATAAACTTTTGCATGGAGTCATGAAGATATGCCAGGGATAGACCCAAACTTCTTATGTCACGAACTTAATGTGAATAAGGAGATCAAGCCTGTGAAGCAGAGAAGAAGAGTATTCAGTCCCGAGAAGACTCAAGCTATACAGGAGGAAGTCGAGAAGCTCCAAAAAGCTTGCTTTATCGAAGACGTTAAATATCCAGACTGGTTAGAAAATGTGGTGATGGTAAAAAAGAAGAATAATAAGTGGAGGATGTGTGTAGACTTCACCGACCTCAATAAAGCATGCCCAAAGGATCACTTTCTGCTGTCCCGAATTGATCAACTAGTCGATGCTACCTCGAGACACGAGCTGCTGAGCTTCGTGGATGCTTATTCTGGTTACAACGAGATTAAAATGAAACCTGAAGATAGGGAGAGTACTTCTTTCATTACCCCTAGGGGAACTTATTGTTATAATGTTATGCCTTTTGGTTTGAAAAATGCAGGTGCGACATATCAGCGGCTGATGAACAAGGTCTTTGCTGAACAAATCAGTTGCAATATGGAAGTCTGTATTGACGATATGCTAACAAAGAGCAAGAAAGCTGCCGATCATCTAGTTGACTTAGGCCAGACCTTTGATCAACTGGATAAATATCAAATGAAGCTGAACCCGACGAAGTGCATATTTGGAATTCGAGAAGGCATGTTTCTCGGGTACATTGTCAATCAACGAGGCATTGAAGAAAATCCTGAAAAGATCAAAGCCCTATTAGGGCTGCGATCTCCAACGACGAAGAAAGAAGTACAGAGTCTCAAAGGACGAGTAGCAGCACTCAACAGATCTGTATCGCGAGCAACTGATAGATGTCTCCCATTCTTCACAACGCTCCGAAAGACTTTTGAGTGGAATGATGAATGTGAGAAGGCCTTTCAAGACTTGAAGAAATACCTGGGAGCACCTCCACTGTTGTCCAGGCTGGTGATGGGAAAAAAATATACTTGTATCTAGCAGTATCAGAGAATTCAGTTAGCTCGGCGTTGATCAGAGTGGAGAATGGAGTGCAAAAACCAATTTATTACCCGAGTAAGGCCTTTCGAGGAGCAGAAATCAGATATCCGAGGCTGGAAAAATTGGCACTGGCGTTGATTGAGGCAAGTAGGAGAATGAGGCCATACTTCCAGGCTCATACCATAGTAGTATATACTGATATGCCATTGAGGCAAGCCCTTCATAAACCAGAAAAATCAGGGAGATTGATGTATTGGGCAATAGAGCTCGGTGAATATGATATAGTTTATGAACCCAGATCATCACTAAAAGGGCAGGCTGTAGCAGATTTTATAGCAGAGTTCACCTATCCTGATACCCCCGAGGAGAAAAAGTTGTTCGCTGATCAACCTGTGGATGTTACAGAATCAACAGACACAAGCTCAGACCAACTCCGGTTGGTAAAAGGGCGAGTGGATGTTACAGGATCATCAATTTCGAGCTCAGACCAACTCTGGTTGGTAAAAGGGCAAGAAAAGATGATCGACGAGGATCAAGAAATATCAGGGGAGGATGAAAGGAAGCAACAAATATTTCACTGAGGAACTCTGTCAGATCATAAATTTGAAGACGAGTTACCTATATGGAGGCTATATAGATGGCTCATCTTGCACAACAGGCTGTGGGGCAGGGATCGTTTTGAACAGCCCGGACGAGGTCGACATGGAATACGCCCTACGATTCTAATTCAAAGCTTCCAATAATGATGTTGAGTATGAGGCCATGATTGCAGGTCTTAATTTGGCAAAAATTATGGAAGCGCAGCAGGTTATTGTCTTCAGTGATTCTCAATTGATCGTAAATCAAATATTGGGAATATATGCATCCAAAGGAGAATTAATGATTAGGTATTATGCAAAGGTGATGGAGTTGGTATCAGAATTTGTTGCTATTCAGCTGGTCAGAATACCAAGAATGGAGAATGCGAGAGTAGACGCCTTAGCTCGATTAGCATCAGCTACTCGTACCGAGCTACGAAGAACAATCCCAATTGAAGTTTTAGTTGGTCGGAGTATAGATGAAGATCCGACGATGAATTTTATTACCCTTGATTTAGGACCATCTTTGATGGATCCCATCAGGGCATATATTGAGGAGGGAGAATTACCAGTTGATAAGCTCGCAGCCAAGAAATTAAAGTTTAAAGCTGCTCGGTATATATTAATTAACGGTATTCTATATAGACGAGGAATTATGGCAGGTTTGCAAAGATGTGTGCATCCCATCGAGGTGAAAGATTTGATTGAAGAGGTCCATGAAGGGTCTTGTGGAGCCTATGTAGCAGGTCGGACGCTTTTGTAAAGGATGATGACGCAGGGATACTACTGGCCAACGATGAGAGCTGATTGTATAGCCTATGCTAAGAAATGTGACAAGTGCCAGCGCTTTTCCTCTATCCAAAGAACTCCACAAGCATTGTTGACACCCATCACTTCCCCTTGGACATTTGCCATGTGGGGAGTAGATCTGGTCGAGCCACTGCCAACGACCAGGGGAAGGTTCAAATACCTCGTCGTCGCAGTGGATTATTTTACTAAGTGGGTAGAAGCGAAGCCTCTCATTGATATGACGTACGACAAGGTGTACCAATTTATCTGGAAGAATATCATATGTCGATATGGTCTTCCTCATGCCTTCATCACAGACCATGGAACACAATTTGACAACGAGGAGTTCGCTGCCTATTACCATCAGTCCAATATCTTAAAGATCCACTCGGCACCAGGACATCCTCAAAGCAACAGACAGACTAAAGTGACGAACAAAACACTGCTAAATGGATTGAAGAAAAGACTAAGTGACGCAAAAGCAAACTGGATCAACGAGTTACAGTTAGTACTGTGGGCTTATCGTATTACTCCCCGAGCAGCAACTGGAGAATCACCATATATGCTTGCGTTTGGAAGTGAAGCTGTTATACCTGCTCCTTTTATTGAAAATTTTTCGAGGAATACTAGTGCTACACACTACTCGGCAAAACTCGGCAAAGCTCAGACTACTCAGCAAAAATATTCCTAAAAATGCCAACCTCGGTTGGTTAGGAAACAAAATATTCCTATAAATGCCAACCTGTTTGGCTAGAAAACAAAATATTCCTAAAAATGCCAACCTGTTTGGCTAGGAAACAAAAGATTCCTAAAAATGCCAACCTCGGTTGGTTAGGAAACAAAATATTCCTAAAAATGCCAACCTGTTTGGCTAGGAAACAAAATATTCCTAAAAATGTCAACCTGTTTGGCTAGGAAACAAAATATTCCTAAAAATGCCAACCTGTTTGGTTAGGAAACAAAATATTCCTAAAAATGCCAACTTATGTTGGTTAGGAAGTACATATATTCTCGAAAATGCCATCTTATGTTGGTCGGGAGGTAAATATATTCTCGAAAATGCCAACTTATGTTGGTCGGGAGGTAAGATTATTCCAGAAAGCGCCAAAGTTGCTCGTAGAGGAAAAATCCACTAACTATGGCTGGTCGGGGATAAAAACCCACTAACTGTAGTTGGTCGAAAAGGAAAATTTACCGACCTTGGTTGGTCGGAAACATTTTATGAAAACGAGAAAGTGATCGAGTAACATTTTTTATACTCGTAACTTTTTTACTAAGTTGGTCGACAAACAACACAATATTGTTATCTTTTTAACAGATACATATGCACATATGTAAAGTATTTTACAAGACAATAACAATTAAGATTGCGAACAAAAATGAAAGTCTTTCATTAAAATCAAAAACAAAATACATCAGGAATGAAATACAAATTTATTACATCAATATTCCCATTCTATTGGTTTCTTCCCCTCTGCTTTTGAAACAGGTTCCTTGCCAGCAGGTGGATCATTTAAAGCAAGAGGAGAATTTATGAAGTTAAGATCTTTGTGCATCCTGATATTCATCACGGATGGTCGATCTAGGAGGTGCTCGATAAAGTATTTGTTCATTTAGGGGCTTCTATTACAGATATATTTGTTCATTTGGTGGCACATTCTTATAACATCATGCAGTCAAGCACCAAATTCAACTTCAAAAACTCACACGGAGGCGTATTCAGAAGTTCAGGAGGTACATTCATAAGTTCAGGAGGCATATTCAGGAGTTATTATGCACATACTATTGAAGTTCAGAAGTCAAATTTAGCATCTACAGCACTGAGATCTTTACTACTACTATCCCGACCAATATTGAAGAAGAAGTTGTATGAAAATGTTCCAAAGTCCACCACTAGCTTGGTTCTAATCAGATTGAAGAGTTGGGTTCAAAAGCTAGTATGTTACTCGACAAAGTATTCAGAGGATCATAAATCAGAAGAATCAAGCACGTGAAGTTAACACTTAGTGGCTCGGCACAGGAGGCAGTTGGTCGGCTAGCGAACCAATCAACATACTTGAAGATTATGACAAGTTACAAGCTGCATACTATGGCATGGATGTATCCAAATTCCCAGGGGTGATACATAGCACACGGAGTTCCTCAAAAGAAAGATTAGCAACTGTCGATCAACCTACATCATATATCGTCCAGGAGATAATGAACTTTATGTTGAACAAATCAAGAAGGTAGATCAAGAATTTCACGAGCACCGAGAAACACTGCAGAATAAATACTCCATCCTTTTAAGTAAACCATCAAGCATGGAGCATTGGGGGCTTCTGTTAACGCAAAAATTCTCCATCTACGAGGACCAATCAGAAAATGACACATGTCATCCTACGTGGCAATATTCGACACCCGAGGAGAGTTGGTCGGCACCCGAAGAGTGTTAGTCGGCCCCGAAGGAGAGTTAGTCAGTACCCGAGGAGAGTTGGTCGGCCCCCGAGGAGAGTTAGTCGGCACCCGAGAAGAGTTGATCGACATACCAACCAGGAAGATCAAAGGATAACTGTTGACACCAAAATTAGTATGCTGATGTGGACGAATAATAAGAAGACACGTGTCAATCTACATGGCACAATAGCAACGAGGAAGATTGTTTCCCCGACCAACATACTCACTCCGAGGAACACCAACCTTCCGAGTAACTCTTATCCTCCGAGGAACTCCAATGCTCCGAGGAACTTTTGGACGACGAGCAACTAAGGCGGTTCGAACTGCACCTCGACCACAGCATTAATTGTCAGATAATCAACAGTTCAACTATTCATTGAATGCTTATCACCTTGACGCGCACGTTTGAAGAACATTAAATGAATTACCATTTCATATGTGTATCATTTAATGTAACACCCTTTCATGTACAGCCTAAGGGCTATAAATACCTTGTATCACCCTCATTCAAAGGGAGGGGAATTTTTTGGTATCATTTGTAATCGAGAATTCCTAGACACTCAGCAATAACATAACAGTGGACGTAGGCCATTCTTATAAGGCTGAACCACTTTAAAAATCTTTGTCTCATTTATTTATCTGTGATTGAATAATTAGAGTAATCTAATTTTTTACATCAACAGATTGGCGCCGTCTGTGGGAAACGATTTGTTATTATCGTTTTTCACCAAAAATCATTCATCACCAATGGCGGATAACCTAGAATCTAGTAATCGAAACGCTGGAAATGCTGGAAATCCTCCAAATCCCTCTGCACCTCCAGATCTGGCCGTGATTATGACAAATCTGGCTCAAGGACAAACCGCCATGCAAGAGACAATGCGGCAACTCATACAAACTTTTCATGGCGGCGCACCTGCACAGTCAGGGCATCGAAGTGGTCAGAGGCAAGCCTATTTACTTTCTTCGCGATCCAGGCGTACTGAATCATATCGTAATGAGGAATCTGATGATTTCTCTTATCAACCTCGGCAAACTTCATCAATATGGGTTACAGATACTGAACAACGTGTCACCCTTTCCCCAGAAAGGGCCAGCGCATTGGAAAGGTTAAGTAGGGCCTCTCCTTTCAGCCGATTAGGCCCTAGGAGGAATAGGAGTCCACCTAAGACCATATCGAGGAGTTTTCGACAACCATCAGATCTAAGAGAAGGATCAGCACAATCACGACCAGCTGCTCGTCAAAATAGATCTCAAGAGGCTACTTCAGAACGATCAATTGCTCGAACCAATAGGCCCGAGGAAGGAAATGAAGCGTGGAAAGGATCTCTTCAGCGCTTAGAAGATAGATTGGGAGAAATGGCTAAGGCGAAGAATCCCCTACAACGAACTTTTGTTCAAGGGACACCTTTTGTCCAGGCCATTGTAAATTTTCCAACACCGTCAAAATTTAAAGCCCCTGTGGTGACCCCCAAATACGATGGAAAGACAGATCCTGTTCTTCACATAGAGCAATATCAAGCTACCGCCGACATCTATGCTGTCCCCGACGAGATGAGATGTAGGGCATTCTCAGGAACTCTTACTGGATCTGCCCATATATGGTACAACAATCTTCCTCGGGGTAAGATTTCAACTTTATTTCAATTCGCCGAGTTGTTCATCGGCAATTTCTATTTTGGAGCAAAGACAGTAAAAAGAGTAGCACACTTGTTAAGTGTTAGACAAAAATCTGGTGAGAGCACTAGAGATTACATAACTCGTTTCAATAACGAGAAGCTGGAAGTCATAGATTATGAGGAAAAGACAGCAATCACCGCCTTGATGAGTGGGTTGTTGCCTAATAAGTTGTATTACACTTTGGCGAAAGATCCACCTAAAACTATGTCAGAGTTGATGGCAAAAGAAGCCAAAATCATGAATGTTGAAGAAGCTATGGCTGCAAAGAAGAATATGGATAAAGACCCCAAGGTGGACGTCGACAAGTCTAAAAATAAAGAGCATAAGGGCAATGGCGGTGACAAGCATTCCAGAAATAATAAGTCGTCATGGGAAGTCCTGAAGAAATTCGATAATTATACTCCCTTGAAAATGGGTATTAATCATGTCTTGGAAGAAATCAAGAATAGCGAGGAGGTAAAGTGGCCGAAGAAACTGAGGTCAGACCCTGATGCGAGGAATAGGGATAAATATTGCGAGTTCCACAAAGATCATGGCCATATGACTAAAAATTGCATAGCTCTTCAGAACGAGATTGAAACACTCATCCGAAGAGGAAAGCTAGCAAAGTATGTTGATCGGGGAGGTGAAAGAAGAATAATGATCGAACTAGAGAGAGATCTAGATCTCCTCATCGAGCAGAGGAGAAAAAGAAGAGAGAACATGAAGATGATGCCGAGGATGACCCCGATCTTCCCAAGAAACCAAGGCAACCAGAACGAGAGGTATTTTCCATACGTTTTGTGGCATTTGATTGTAATGTTATTACAGGAGGAGATGCAGGAGGAGGAGACCTTACTGCAGAAAGAAAAGCTTACCTCGGAGAGGCACAAGCTTGCTCGTACATTCAGCGAATAAATTTAGCCGAGGAGGATCATCCGAGGAAGGTAAACAAAGAGAAGCTGGTCATTGGGTTTTCAAAAAACGACCTGGCAGGTGTTCTTTACCCTCACGACGACCCTTTGGTGATCAAAATGAAGATGAAAGAAGTTGTGATTTCAAGGGTGCTGGTAGACAATGGTAGTTCAGCAGACATCATGTACTATTCATGCTTTAACAGCTTGAATTTAAAATTATCTCAATTGGAACCTTATCACAGACCTCTTTTGGGTTTTGCTGGCGAGAAAGTTTTTCCACTTGGGATGATCAAGTTGGTCATATTCATTGGAACTTGGCCTGCTTGTCGAACAGAGAGAATACGCTTCTTTGTGATGGATAAGAATGTGCAGTCAGCCTACAAAATCATCATGGGAAGAGTTGGTTTGAAGAGGTTCGAAGCAGTTCCATCTATAGTACATCAATGCTTAAAATTTCCAACAAATTTCGGAGTTGGAGTTGTGAAAGGTGACCAAAAAGTAGCTCGGGAATACTATTATTCATCTGCCGAATAAGAAGAGTTTGAAGAATCAAAGAAAAAGACTACTACTTACCAAGTAGAGCAGGGTACAGAAATTGAAACGCTTGATCCCAGAGATGAATCCCAACTTGTAAAAGGACAGGTGGTGGAATCTACCAAAAATGTTATTCTGGACGACGAGCACCCTGAACGAATAACCCAGATAGGTTCGTCGTTGGATGCTTCGATAAAACAGGAGTTAATAACTTTCTTGAAAAATAGGAAGAAAACTTTCGCGTGGAGTCATGAAGACATGCCAGGAATAGATCCAAACTTCTTATGTCACGAGCTCAATGTGAATAAGGAAATCAAACCTGTAAAGCAAAGGAGAAGAGTATTCAGTCCCGAGAAGAAGCAAGCTATACAAGAGGAGGTCGAGAAACTCCAAAAATCCCAATTCATTGAAGATGTGAAGTATCCAGACTGGTTGGCAAATGTAGTGATGGTGAAGAAGAAAAATAATAAATGGAGAATGTGTGTTGATTTCACTGATCTCAATAAGGCATGCCCAAAGGATCACTTTCCATTACCAAGAATTGATCAACCAGTGGATGCTACCTCGGGACACGAGCTGCTCAGCTTCATGGATGCTTACTCTGGCTACAACCAGATCAAAATGAAACCTGAAGACAGGGAAAGTACTTCTTTTATTACCCCTAGGGGAACTTATTGCTATAATGTTATGCCTTTTGGTTTGAAAAATGCAGGAGCGACATACCAGCGGCTGATGAACAAGTTTTTCACCGAACAAATCAATTGCAACATGGAAGTCTATGTCGATGATATGCTGACAAAGAGCAAGAAAGTTGCTGATCATCTAGTTGACTTAGCTCAGACCTTTGATCAACTGGATAAATACCAAATGAAGCTCAACCCGACGAAGTGTACATTTGGAGTACGAGAAGGGATGTTCCTCTGATACATCGTCAACCAGCGAGGCATTGAGGCGAATCCAGAAAAGATCAAAGCTCTTTTAGGGTTGCGATCTCCAACGACGAAGAAAGAGGTGCAGAGTCTTACAGGACGAGTTGCAGCGCTCAATAGATTTGTATCTCGAGCAACTGATAGGTGCCTTCCATTCTTCAAAACACTCTGAAAAACTTTCGAGTGGAATGATGAATGTGAAAAAGCCTTTCAAGAATTGAAGAAATATCTGGGAACACCTCCATTGCTGTCCAGACCAGTGATGGGCGAAAAGTTGTACGTATATATGGCAGTATCAGAGAATGCAGTCAACTCGGCACTGATCAGATTGGAGAATAGAGTCCAGAAGCCAATTTATTACACAAGTAAGGCTTTCCGAGGTGCAGAGATCAGGTACCCGAAGTTGGAAAAATTGGCATTGGCATTAATTGAAGCAAGTAGAAGAATGAGGCCATATTTCCAGGCCCATACCATCGTCGTGTATACCGACATGCCGTTACGACAAGCCCTTCATAAACCAGAAAAATCAGGGAGAATGATGTATTGGGTAATAGAGCTCGGTGAATATGATATTGTGTATGAACCCAGATCATCACTAAAAAGGCAGGCCGTAGCAGATTTTATAGAAAAATTTACTTATCCTGATACCCCCGAGGAGCAAAAGTTACTCGCTGATCGACCTGTGGATGTTACAGGATCAACAAACACGAGCCCAGACCAACTCCGGTTGGTAAAAGGATGAGTGGATGTTAAAAACTCAACAGACATAAGCTCAGACCAACCCCGGTTGGTAAAAGAACTTGTGGATGTAGAAGGATCATCAACTTCGAACTCAGACCAGCTCCGGTTGGTAAAAGAGCGAGAAGAGATGGTCGACGAGGAGCGAAAAGTACCAGGGGAGGATGAAAGGAAGCAACAAATATTTCACCCAGGAACTCTATCAAATAAGGAATTTGAAGACGGGTTACCCATATGGAGATTATATGTAGATGGCTCATCTTGCACAGCAGGTTGTGGGGCAGGAATTGTTTTGAACACCCCAGACGAGATTGACATGGAATATGCCTTACGATTCCAATTCAAAGCCTCCAATAATGAGGCTGAGTATGAGGCCATGATAGCAGGTCTTAATTTAGCAAAGATTATGGAAGCGCAACAAGTGATGGTATTCAGTGATTCTCAATTGATTGTGAATCAGATGATGGGAACATATGCAGTTAAAGGAGAATTAATGGTCAAGTATCATGCCAAGGTAATGGAGTTATTGGCAGAATTTGATGCGATTCAGTTAATCAGAATACCAAGAATAGAGAATGCACGAGCAGACGCACTGGCCCGACTAGCATCAGCTACTCGTACCGAGCTGCGAAGAACAATACCAATTGAAGTATTAGAAAGTCGGAGCATAGATGAAAACCTGACGATGAATATTATCACCCTTGATTTAGGACCATCTATGATGGATCCCATCAGGGCATATGTTGAAGAAGGAGAATTATCGGAAGATAAGCTCGCTGCCAAGAAATTGAAGTATAAAGCTGCTTGGTATGTGCTAAATAATGGTATTTTGTATAGACGAGGAATTATGGAAGGTTTGCAAAGATGTGTACATCCTTCCGAGGTGAAAGAATTAATTGAAGAAATCCATGAAGGGTCCTGTGGAGCTCATGTAGCAGGTCGAACACTTTTGCAAAGGGTGATGACTCAAGGATACTACTGGCCGACGATGAGGGCTGATTGTATAGCCTATGCTAAGAAATGTGACAAGTGCCAACGTTTTTCCTCCATCCGACGAACTCCACAAGCATTGTTGACACCCATAACTTCCCCTTGGCCATTTGCCATGTGGGGAATTGATTTGGTTGGACCACTGCCGACCACCCGAGGAAGATTCAAGTACCTCGTCGTCGCAGTAGATTATTTTACTAAGTGGGTAGAAGCTGAACCCCTTATCGATATGACATACGAGAAGGTATACCCGTTCGTTTGGAAGAACATCATCTGTCGATATGGTCTCCCTCATGCCTTCATCACAGACCACGAAACACAATTCGATAACGAGGAATTTGCTGCCTATTGTCATCAGTCGAACATTTTGAAGGTTCATTCAGCACCAGGCCATCCTCAAAGCAATGGACAGACTGAAGTGACGAACAGAACATTATTAAATGGTTTGAGGAAGAGGCTAAGTGAGGCTAAAGCTAATTGGATTAATGAGCTACAGTCAGTACTGTGGGCTTACCGAACAACTCCCCGAGCAGTAACTGGAGAATCACCATATATGCTGGCGTTTGGAAGTGAGGCTGTAATACCTGCCGAGTTGGGTCTTCCAACACATAGAGTGATGAATTTCAATTCCCCAGTCAGTGACTTGATGAGAAGACTGGATTTGGATATGCTCGAGGAGGTTAGAGAAGAAGCATCCATTAGGAATGCTGCATATCAACAACGAACAGCTCTGTTCTACAACAAGAGGGTGAAGAAATGCGATTTAAAAGAAGGAGATTATGTGCTAAAGAAGGTCATTCAGAAGCACAATAAATTGGAAGCAAACTGGCATGGACCTTACCGAGTTACAGAAATTGTTCGACCAGGAACTTACCGAATAGCAACTCTAGAAGGAGAGGAATTCAAGAATGCTGAACACCTTCGCAAGTATTATCAATGATGTAAAATGTACAGCAGTTCCATCAACATGAATAAAACAATGATGTTTCACAATTTTTCTCTCCTTTGTTCGAAAGTTTTTCGGGGAATACTAGTGTTGTACACTACGCTGTTCAACAGAAAAAAGAAGACGATAGTTCAGACCCACGACCAACTCCGGTTGGTAAAAGGGCGAGAACAAACTATACTCCTTTGGTTAGGAGGCATACACTAGCGTGACCAACTCCGGTTGGTAAAATAACTAGTAGATAGTTCAGACCCACGACCAATTCCGGTTGGTAAAAGGGCGAGAACAAAATATACTCCTTTGGTTAGGAGGCATACACTAGCGTGATCAACTCCGGTTGGTAAAATAACTAGTGGACAAGATAGTTTGAGCATGACCAACTCCGGTTGGTAAAAGAGCGAGAACACCATACTCCTTTGGTTAGGAGGCATACACTAGCGTGATCAACTCCGGTTGGTAAAATAACTAGTGGACATAATAGTTCAAACCCATGACCAACTCCGGTTGGTAAAAGGGCAAGAACAACATTCTTAAAAATGCTAATTTTGGCTGGTTAAGAAACAAAATATGCCAACTTATATTGGTCGGAAGGTAAAACTATTCCAGAAAATACAAAAAATTCCAAACTGAACCAAGTATGGTTGGTCGGTGATCAAAACCCACTAACTGTAGTTGGTCGACGAGGATAAATTATCGACCTTGGTTGGTCGGACACATTTTATGAAAAAATTTACCAAGTATGGTTGTTCGGGGATAAAAACCCACTAACTGTATTTGGTCGACGAGCAGAAAATATTTCAAATTGAACCAAGTATGGCTGGTCGGGGATAAAAACCGATCAACTGTAGTTGGTCGACAAACACAATTTAACAACTTTGGTTGGTTGGAAACATTTTAAACATTTTATACTCATTACTTTATTATTAAGTGATTGAGCAACATTGATACTTGTAAACTTTTTTGGATGATGAACAGCACAATATTGTTATCTTTTTAATAGATACATATGCACAAATGTAAAAGTGTTAGACAAGTACAAAAGAATAGCAATACAGATTTGCAAACAAAAATGAAAGTCTTTCATTAAATTCAAAATAAATTACAAGTTACATATATGTGCTAACTATTACATTGAAAATCCTATTCTATTGGTTTCTTTCCTTCAGCTTTTGAAAAAGGTTCCTCACCAGCAAGAGGATCATTTAATGTCTGAGGAGAATTGATAAAATTCAAGTCCTTCAACATTCTGACATTCATTACTGAAGGAGTATCCAAGAGATGCTCGGGACGAGATACTTCAATTTGAGAATGAAGATTATAGTCACCAAGATATTTTGAAATTATGCTCCGAGGAATGGAACGAGCTGGGATCCATTCCATGTCCAATTTATAGGGTGGTACAGGCAAGTCTAGTAGCCCAGGGCTATGATAATCCCACAGGTAGTGCCCCTGTTCGAGCTTCAGCACACCCAGGGCGTTCAACCATCCCTGTTTATAACCTTCATTATTGGCATTTTCAATGCGAGCATCCAAGTGATAAAGGGCCTCATTATAGCCTGCATTCCAGAATTCGCGAGGTTGTTTATGGAATTGGAAAGTTAATCTTTCAAACTGCTCTTAAAGGTTCCTGGCAAAAACATCCTTATTATTCAAAGCTGACTTCGTCGCAGTAAGTTGATCTTCCAAAGTCAGGATTTTCTTGGACATTTCAGACAAAGCCCGATCTTTTGCGTTTAACTGGTACGCTTGAGTTTCCAATGTTGACAGAGTACGAGCTTCTTCAATACTACGAGGGGTTCTTGATCGACCCCGAGCAGCTGAAATGCTTTGTTCCTCGTTAACATCCTGGGCAGCTCTTCCTCGCCCACGAGAACCTCTTCCTCGTCCCTGAGCAGTAGCAGAAATACCAGACCTTCTTAAAGTATCCAATTCTTGCCTTAATTTGGCGTTCTCAACTTCTAAGAATGAGAATCCTTCATCGGTGACCGGTACCAAGGCAGTGGAAGATGAAGCTGCAGACTCATACTGTGCCAACTTTTTCTGTAAATTGTTGTTCTCTTGTTCCAGCAGCTCGGCGATCTGTCTGCAGGCCTCAACTTCACCTTTTAGGGTTCTCTCCCTGACATCGTATCCAGCAATGATCTTTTTGTGGCCTGTCTCGGAAGAAAGATGTTGATACCTATTCTCATACTCCTTGTGCAACAAGGCAGTTGATTCATTGTGCTGATTCTGAAGATCTTCTAGGGTACAATGAAGCTCCTCGATCAATTCGTAGTATGCCACATTATTGGCCACAGCTCGATCAAGTAAATCTTTCAGGTACCGATAAGCCTCAATTGCTTGTTCTGAAGCAACATGGCCAAGGATGTCAGCAATTTCTGATACGCTCAAATTTGTGTGACCAGCCTTATAATATTCACGGCATTGCTGCATCAGCTTTGTATCATGGGCAGATATCAGTTCCATTCTAGCCATAAACTAATAAAGAGGAGAAGGCAAGAGTTAATAAATAAAAACAGACAGAGCATCAACAATGTAGAGGAACAAAAAGATGTGATTTTATTACATCATCAACAAGATTACATCATTTGGAATACAGATGATAAGTAAAAGAAAAATAGAAAAAGAGTACCGAACAACTTCACACCTTTTCCTTGTCTCCCAAGACTTTCTCGGGAGGCTAGGACGAGGAGCTTAGTTGCTCGGTAGGAACAATGATCTGATTAGTAGAAGCTGGGACTTGTTCTAGAGGAGCAGGCAAGGATGAAATCTCCTCGGTGGCCGTCTGGTTGGGTTGTGGAACAAGGACTTGATCACCCACAGTCATTGAGGATTCCTCAGATGCAGCTTCGTCTTCATCCTCATCTTGAATAACTGGAGGAGGACCAGGGAGATGTTGTTGAAATAGCTCGGAGTCCTCGCTCACCTTCAGTTCCTGTAAGGCAGCAACCCAACCATCATGGAAGTATTTCAAACTTCCATACTTCACCTGGGTCATCATCGCTGTTACCCCCTGTCCCATCCTTTGTCCCAACCAGTTCGGAAGGACTTCTTCACAGCTATTTTTCTCTTCATTTTTTCCGAGGAGAGCTTCTCGGACATAAGATTCTCGGTGGCCTTCAATTTGGTCTCCACCTCCTCCTTCTGACGATTTACTTCTCGCAAGAGGGTCAGCTCTTCTTCAGCTGATTTCAATTTATTCTCAAGCTCCCCAAAGACTGAAAGTTTCTCGGCATAGTCTTTATTCTCTCTCTCCAAGTCCTTCACCTTATTACCCAGTTGTACCTTCTCTGCATCAGACGCAACCAACTTCTTCTCCCATTCAATTTTATCCTCGTCATACTTCTGACGGGATTCACTCACAGATTTGATAGCTTTCTCCAGTGCTCCTTCCACAGTGGACGAGGAGCAAGAAGCTTTGATCGCTTCATCCTTTTTAAGGATTATATTGAAATAGCTCGTCAACTGTAATCAGAAAAGGGAAACGACATCAGAAACAAATATGGGAAATAACAAAGGAAAATGTGAAAAACTCAGAGTAGAGATACTTACTGATGCAAGATGACGAGCAGCCAGAGAAGTAACCATATCCCGAGTAAGGTCTTCTTCAGTACCTTGCACCTCGGGAATGGGCGAAAACTTTGCCAAGCTCATCGTAGAGCTCGGAGGAACAATGATTGGAACACCATCTCCACCAGCTGGGAGCTGGGGAATGGCTCCAGAAATACTGACCGAGGAGGATTTCCTCAGTGCCTTTTCAACAACCTCAACCAAAGAAGAACTTTTGGTTGGTGAGATAGTGATTACTTCAACAGGTGCATCCTTCTGCACAGGAGCCACTGGGGGCTTCTCGACAGCCTTCTGAGAAGCAACAGGAGGGGTGGCATCTTTATTCTTTGTCCCTTTTTGGACATCAACCTTATTTTTCTTCCCATCTCCAGCAGAGGAAGTCTCCTCGAAGAGAGCGGGAACTCTTCTCTTGCCCATTTTTTGGCTCAAAGGAATATGAGATTCTGGATCAGAGTCTTCAGGAATTTGCACTGGATCACTGATGCTGACCACAGGACGAGTAGTAAAGGACGACGTATAGCTCCTATACTGCAATAAGTATGAACCAGACCTGATGTCCTCGTCTGCAACTTTCTGATGCAAACTTCAGATATGTTTCAATTGCCTTATATTAACTTCTGATTCTTTGGGAGTTTTTCTCTTGCTATCAACTGCAAACAAAAATAAATTGAAATGTCAATCATGCATTTATTCAAACATGATGAAATAATAATTTCAAAAATAAAATAAAATGAAAATAAACTATCCCATTGCCATATGGGGGGCATTTGGGACCTTCATACACGCCATCTCCGACTGAAGGAGCATGTTGCCAATTTTTGAAAACTAATCCATGTTCAAAATAATCCTTGTTAGCATCAGGGAGGTTGACTACTAAAGCCCTATTCAAAAATCTGGTTTTTAAATAATAAACATTATCTAAAACAGCCCATCTATAGCAATACATAATCTCAGGAATTCCTATATGAGTTCCATGAGTTTGATTTAACTTATGCACCCTATTAACTATTCTCCATGTATTGGGGGCTACTTTTGCAGGAACAACATCGAAATGTTGACAGAATTCTAAGCATAAAGGGTTAGGTGGAAAAGAAAATCCACACTCAGCAATAAAGAGACTGGGGAACCAATGTCCCTCAGCCAAACGAAAATAGTCAAAGGGCTCAGGAAGACTCTCTAAAGTTACCCAAGACGGAATGGAATAATCAGAACGAAATTTTTCAATAGATTCAATAATATAAACCATGGTGAATAAAAGGAGAAAGAAGAAGATCTTACAGGAAGAATGGAGATCTGTTGACAACGAACGAAAACAAGGATGAACGCACAAGAGAAAGAAAAGCTATGGAGAATTCGAAAGCAAGAAAATTGGAAAAGGTAGAGGACGGTATGATTGCTTGGGAAGTTTAAATACTGTGCCTGGGGAAATGGAGAAAGAAATGATTACAAAGAGAAACTATTGAGCTCCCGGCGGCTAAAAGGACAAAAAGAGCACAAAGATCGAAGCGCTCATAAAAATTCGAAAAAAAAGCGGATTCTGTGAATTTGGAAGGAAATTTAAAATAAGGCTCCTAAAATCCAGGAAGGTCATTTAATATCGCCGTATACCGAGAAAGAATGTTCCATACTCCTCAAAGTTCGAAATATGAAACATTAGGGGCTTCTGTTGACACCAAAATTAGTATGCTGATGTGGACGAATAATAAGAAGACACGTGTCAATCTACGTGGCACAATAGCAACGAGGAAGATTGTTTCCCCGACCAACATACTCACTCCGAGGAACACCAACCTTCCGAGGAACTCTTATCCTCCGAGGAACTCCAATTCTCCGAGGAACTTTTGGACGACGAGCAACTAAGGCGGTTCGAGCTGCACCTCGACCACAGCATTAATTGCCAGATAATCAACAGTTCAACTATTCATTGAATGCTTATCACCTTGACGCGCACGTTTGAAGAACATTAAATGAATTACCCTTTCATATGTGTATCATTTAATGTAACACCCTTTCATGTACAACCTAAGGGCTATAAATACCTTGTATCACCCTCATTCAAAGGGAGGGGAATTTCTTGGTATCATTTGTAATCGAGAATTCCTAGACACTCAGCAATAACATAACAGTGGACGTAGGCCATTCTTATAAGGCTGAACCACTTTAAAAATCTTTGTCTCATTTATTTATCTGTGATTGAATAATTAGAGTAATCTAATTTTTTACATCAACAATAACTATGCATTTAATGAGCATTAATGTACATTTATACTGTAGATGACAACACATAGCATACCAAGCAATTCAACAATTAGATTCGTTGAATGTAGACATAATGTATAAATGTCTACATACAATGAATCTCTTTATCTCCCATCACTATAAATACATGTATTCCCTTAGCCAAAAGGAGAGGAGAGAGAGATCCAAGAGAACCTAGAAACCCCATACACAAGATACACATCCTTTCTCTCTCTACACCCCCTGGGAATAAAATAACAGTGGACGTAGGCTTTATTCACAGTCGAACCACTTTAAAAATCTTTGTCTCTTATGTGCTTGATTGGATTGCTTTCATCTATTTATCTGTGATCATAAAAATGGGATTCGGTCCAGTTTTTTGCATCAACATATGGATATATAGATACGACCAGTGGGGTCTAAGCATTTGTAACCTTTATAAATTAAGCTATATCTAAGAAAAGTGCACTCAACTGATCTGTAGGCAACCTCATGTCTATTATAAGATCTGTAGGCAACCTCATGTGCTCTTGGGCAGGATGAACGATGTACAATACCATGAGTTTCAAGGAAATTGGTGAAAGACCTATATTCCCCTCCCCAATCTGTTTGAATGGCTATGATTTTATTACCTATCTGGAGTACAACTTGGTTTTTAAAATGAAAAAAAGTTTATAAAGCATCTGATTTTTTTTAATCGATAAATCCAAGTGAACCTTGAGAAACTATCAATAAAGTGAATGTATATTTATAACAACTAGAAGATTGAACTGGGGAGGGACCCAAAAGATTAGAGTGAACTATTTACAAAGTTTGAGTGTAAACTGTTTCCAAAAGAGAAAAAGGAAATTTGTGTATTTTTCCCATAAAAAAAGCTTTACAGAAATGCGAAATACTTTTATTAATATTTGTAAACTTTACATTGTCACATAACTGTTTGAACTATCTTGGCTGAAGGATGACCTAACCTATTGTGCCACAAATCATATACAGAATTTGTTTCAAAATCTACAAATTTAGACAGCTGAATATAGTGAACTGATATCTTGCATGCTGGTTGAGATAAGGTAGGTTGAAGTAATCTTATTGAAGACAGGTTGTTTTGAATTTTCATGAAAGAATGATCAAACCCATAGAGGCCATGTCTTAGTCTCCCTTCCATTAGAATAAGACTGGAATTATGGTCACTAGAAATCATAATGAAATTCAAAAAAGACTTTATTATCATAAGCAAATTTTGAAACACTTATGAGATGCTTAGTAATTAATGGAACATGAAGAAGAATATTGAAGGACAATTGTTTGGAATGGAAAGGTGAAAGAAAAGAAGAATGACCAATGTTCCGAATAGATCAACATGCTCTATTGTTTACATTGATTTTGTCTTGTCCAGAGTACTCAGTTTTGTACTGCAGATTGTTCAGATATGGAGTGACATAATTCGTTGCTCCAGAATTAGGGTGCCGACTGTTGTCATGAACTGTTTCTGGTGTAGCAACCAGTGCATCCATTTGTGCGGATATGTGATTTCCTTGATTGAAGTGCTGTTGATTCTGATGGGGTCTTTGTAAATTATACAATACTTTTTGAGATTGTACAACACTTTTTGAGTTTTCACCCTTTAACGGCATGTTTTCAAACCTAAGTCTAGATTTTTGTAAATTACCATCGTATTCTCAAACCGGGAGTACCGTGAGTACGCGGTCAGTCCCCACGTTTTATGTTTGTCCCGTGCGAGGTGTTCGTGCCTCTTGAGGGACCGTTTGGGGTTGTTTTCGGGTTTTCATCCTCTGACGGCATGTTTTCAAGCCTAAGTCTAGTTTTTTACAAATTATCATCGTATTCTCAAACCGGGAGTCCCGTGAATACGCAATCAGTCCCTACGTGTTACGTCAATCCCGTGCGAGGTGTTCGTACCTCTTAAGGGGTTGTTAGGGAGTTATTTTGGGCTTTTACCCTCTCACGGCATGTTTTCCAGATTAAGTCTAGATTTTTACAAATTATCGTCATATTCTCAAACTGGGAGTCCCGAGAATACACGGTCAGTCCCAACGTGTTACGTTAGTCCTGTGTGAGGTGTTCCTGCCTCTTAAGGGGCCGTTTGGGTTTTCACCCTCTAACGGCATGTTTTCAAGTCTAAGTCTAGATTTTTGCAAATTAACTTCTTATTCTCAAATCGGGAGTCCCGTGAATACGCGATCAGTTCCTACGTATTACGTTAGTCCCGTGCGAGGTGTTCATACCTCTTAAGGGGTCGTTTGGGAGTTATTTTGGGTTTTCACCCTCTGACAGTATGTTTTCAAGCCTAAGTCTAGTTTTTTACACATTATCATCATATTCTCAAACCGGGAGTCCCGTGATTACGCGACCAGTCCCTGCGAGTTACGTTACTCCCGTGTGAGGTGTTCGTACCTCTTAAGGGGTCGTTAGGGAGTTATTTTGGGCTTTCACCCTCTCACGGCATGTTTTCCAGCCTAAGTCTAGATTTTGCAAATTATTATCATATTCTCAAATCGGGAGTCCCGAGAATACACGGTCAGTCCCTACGTGTTACGTTAGTCCTGTATGAGGTGTTCCTGCCTCTTAAGGGGCCGTTTGGGGGTTATTTGGGGGGCTACAAATGCTTTGTAAACCTTGCCAAATAACACATACAGTTATCGACATATGCTTTTAAACTCAGTCAAACCAACAACACTAACTCGTGATTATCGTTTTCTTTTCAAATTCACAACACATATAGTTACCCACAAAAGAAAACTAAGAGAACATATTTGTTCAATTTTATTCTAGTATTTGTGTCTGCTTGAATGAAAATAAAAAGCAATAGCAATCAAATAAAAAATTATAACAATTTATTACAAAATTTTAGTCAAATAAAGAGAATTAGCAAAAAGTGAATGGAACCTAAAAAAAGAGCAGGCCTGGGTATATAAATTTACAGTGAATAGACCCGATATTCCATAAAAGTACATAAAAGGGGATGGAATAATAATCACACTATACCATGCCTTCAACATTACACGCATGAAATGGATGGAATAATAAAAGCATATAAAAGTAACCGCACTAACAAATCAATGTTGTTGTAAGTTTTATGCTAATAACACCACCATGTCACGATTTTATCTTTCTTGAAACTAACAGAATGCTCTATGAAATCAAAACTGATTGGGTTTTTTTTTTCCCATCAAATACACCCCAACACCATGTTACAACTTCGTAATTGGGGTGCGCTCGAGTCGGTTTCAAACTCATGTCATCCCATCTTCCATTTTAAGTGTGATTTTTTATTTCAAATAAACTTATCCCCGTCTGCTATAGAGATTATTACAATCAATTGAGTTCAATTCCTCATGAATTTAGGAAGTCTCCTATGAGCATCCAACATAATATTCTTGATTTGTGATCAATGACACTAACATTTCGATTATCAAATAACTATTTTTTATAAATATTACAAAGCATCATGATCAATGTCAATGACTTTTCAATCATTCACATATTCACAAAAGAATATATAAATAAATCAAAATCCTTGGTCTAAATTTTTTAAAAAACACTTACTTCTATTACCTTATGTAAAGACTAGGGTACCTCTTGAACAACACCAGCATCTTGCAAGGTTTCCCTTTGATTTTGGCCAAATTCTAGAATATTAACAAATTTTGTAGTTAGAATCAATATAAAAAATGGTCTCATACAACACCTAAATTTAGAAATTCGATGTGGACATGTTAAAGTAGAAACCAAACCTATCAATAACAATGAAAACTCACGTCAATAAAAAAAATCAATTGAAGCATCAAACTCACTTTCTAAAAAATTACCTTTTGCTACACGTAACTACACCCCATGTCCAATGAATGATAGAGGGATTGAAATACCCAATATTGATTACACCGTGTATTATCCTATTATCCAAATAACATGTTAAATGATTCGATTAAAAAAATAACATAATAAATCTAAATAAATCATTAATAAGATTACAACGATTCTATATTATAAATAAGTATAGGCCAATTATTTATAATATTCTTACCTTTTCAATCCCCAAACAAGGGAGGAAGTTACCTATTTCAAAATTGCAACATACCAACAAACAACTATTTGAGTATTTATGTATTAACTTCTACATAATATGATAAAAACAAAATGCCTATAAAACACATTGATGGATGTAAAAGCTCATGATTGGATAAATAATACTTAAGTCACAATCCAAAACATTGTTTTCATATCCAGCTTCTATAAACTAATCAAAAAATTAAGTTCATTCCTCTTCCCATTTTCTATAAACCAATAAAAAAAATTAAGAACACAAAAGTAAATTACCCATTTAGGAATTGTTTCAAACACCTGAGATGGAATCAACAAATAGAAACATTTAACACTTTCACTTTGCAACTGATTTGTTGGAGTGAAAAATTAGTGATTATCGAAATCTAAAAATTAGGGTTTCAAAACAGCAAATGATGAATACTGAAGAGAGAGAGAATGATGAAGACAGAGAATACCATAATTAAAATTGCAATTGATCCACAAAATGCACAAACCAAATCAGTTGTGCGTGTAGGCTGATTCGTGAGAGGGAGTGAATGAGGATGAGAGGGTGAGCGGGAATGAGAGCGGGAAACCACTACACCAAAAACAACAATTTGGCACACCCTGCTGTTAAAAATCTGGCACAGTTTTAAACCGTGCCAGATTCTAGCACGGTTTAATGACAATCTGGCACACTTTAAAACAGTGCCAAAATTTGGCACTGTTTTAAAGTGTGCCAAAATTGAGTACCCTTAATTAAAATATAAAAGCCCCTAAAAAAATTATTATGTTTACTTTCCCTCCTCTTTCCTCTCTCATATTTCAATCTCCCGCTTCCCCCGACTCTATCCCTCCCCTCACCCGCTTACCGTCTCCAGCCCCTCCGTCCGACAAGGCTAAGGCTACACACTCTCTCCCCTCTACTGCGACGAGTCTACACCTCCAGCCGCTCTGTCTACTGCGGCATCCAACCGCTCCGTCCGGCTATGGTAAGTCGCTCCGGTGAAGAAAGCTGAGTGGGCCTCCCAACCCATCATCCACACGTCACAAATGAAATAGGTTTTTCCAAAACCGTAGCCATGTAAATACCAAGCGAGGGACTCTCAATCGCAACATCTAATTTTCTTCTTTTGGGAGAGAATTCGACAACCAGACCTACTGAGAGAGAAGGAAACCAAGAGTTTGGTCCAAGATGAGGGCTAAGGTAAGTCATAGTAATCTTGATTTCGATTGAGGAAATAGACATGAATATGCTGTGTTAGCAATTTTGAAATTGTTTAGTTATTTTTCTTTATGATTTTGTAGTAATACAGACATAGTGCCCCAATTCGCTGGGTAAGGTCTTCGCCCCCGCCCTCAATTCGAGAATTAGAGAGTTTGTTTCTAATTCGGGCGTAAGTCTCGCACTGTGTTTTTTCCCTGTGGGCAGTTTTGTTGTTTGGTGGGGATGGTTTTTATTTTACTATTATGGTAGGCTACGTGTAGGTTGATGATGTATTGGCTATACACGTAGCGTTTGTTAGTGTCTCTGTTGAACATACGTAAATGTTTTTTCACTCCAATAGTCTAGTGTCTCTGCACCAGTTATAATTATATATTAAAAATACATAATTATATGTATTTTATATAAACGCACTGGTGCCGCTCTCAAATCTTAGTAATTTGGAAATTGACGCATTGGCGCACTCGCACCCGCACCCGCGCCCCCATTAGGGCACTAAGGATTCATAGAAGCTTTAGGGTTAAATGTTTTGAGTGAAGTTGTTTTAGTTTTGTTATCTTTATGGATCTTGAAACTTTTAAGTTGCAAGACATAATTCTAAATTTGAACACCTTAATGCATTTTATGTTTAAATTCATGTCGTCCTTGTGTTATATTTTTATTTCTTCAGCATGCTACTCCTCCTTAATCATGTATTTTATCCTGGGTGAGGAAGTGAAGGATGATGCATGTTGTGCATCGTGTATGATGCATGTTGTGTATCGTGTTGGAGTTGACAAGTATGATATTGGATTTGGGTTTGGCCATTTTGGTATTGCCGTTGATGATGTAAGTTTTAGTTGAATTTTTATGTTGTTGATATATATTTGGTCTTACATTTTCCCCGTTGCAAGTGAACCTCCTTATGTTTATTTTATTTTTCAATCACATATACTTGAACATGCCTTACATTATGTGAATTTCATATTCTTAATCACTGCAAATTATCCATTGATTGGCTACACAATCAATGGTTATGATCAAAATGAATGTGTATATTACATAAGATGTGTATAATACCTTCGTACCATATATACAGTCGCTACATGTAAATTGATTGTGTATATTACATGTAGCTATGATCAAAATGATTTAAGAATTTCCTGAGTTTAATCCAGGTTATTACTCATGAGTTTAAGAATTTCATATGGAATGATTTGTGTTACAAGTAGCCTTATCAATATGAATAATTTGTTTCCCCTTACTTACAGGGGGATGTATGTATGTTGCGACCTGAGCTAGAAAGAGGAAGAATTTGAAGTTGTTGACGTGCCATTCGAGTCTGTAGGCTTTGTTGAAATCGACACACCGATTCTACAGGTTTGTAAATTTCTTAATGTTTATGTTCGATTGATTCATCTTGTGGTTATAGTTATCTAATTAAAAGAGCTAGTAAGATTAGAGAACATACATGTTAAATAAAAAAAATCACTTCCTTTTTTAGACAAATGAAAATGCTAATAATTATAATGCAAATTTGAAAATATCTAGATTAGGCTAATAATTGTAATGTAGATTAGGGTTGAAAGCAAGCCGTTGAAAGGTGAAAACCCAAATCTGTAACTTGTAGGAACTGACCGCGTAGTCCCGGGTCTCTCGGTTTGAGAGTGTGATGATAATTTGTAAAAATCAACACTTAGACTTAAAAACATGCCGTTAAAGGGTGAAAACCCAAACCATCCGCCAAACGACCCCGTAGGAGGCACGAACACCTCGCACGGGACTAATGTAACTTTTAGAAACTGACCGCGTAGTCTCGGGTTTCCTGGTTTGAGAGTATGACGATAATTTGCAAAAATCACACTTAGAGTTAAAAACATGCAGTTATAGGGTGAAAACCCGCACAAACCCCCAAACGACCCCGTAGGAGACACGAACACCTCGCACGGGACCAATGTAACCTGTAGGAACTGACCGCGTAGTACCGGGTCTCTCGGTTTGAGAGTATGTTGATAATTTGCAAAAATCAATACTTAAACTTAAAACATGCCGTCTAAGGGTGAAAACCCAAACCAGCCCCCAAACGACCCCTCAGGAGGCACGAACACCTCGCACGGGATCAATGTAACTTGTAGGAACTGACCGCGTAGTCCCGGGTCTCTCGATTTGGGAGTATGATGATAATTTGCAAAAATCAACACTTAGACTTAAAAACATGCCGTTAAAGGGTGAAAACCCAAACCAGCTCCCAAACGACCCCGTAGGAGGCACGAACACCTAGCACGGGACCCATGTAACTTGTAGGAACTGACTGCGTAGTCCCGGGTCTACCGGTTTGAGTGTATGACGATAATTTACAAAAATCACACTTAGAGATAAAAACATGCCGTTAAAGGGTGGAAACCCAAACCAACCCCCAAACGACCCCGTAGGAGGCACGAATACCTCGCACTGGACCAATGTAACTTGTAGGAACTGACCGCGTAGTCCCGGGTCTCTCGGTTTGAGAGTATGATGATAATTTGCAAAAATCAACACTTAAACTTAAAAACATGCCGTCAAAGGGTGAAAACCCAAACCACCCCCAAACCACCCCGTATGAGGCACGGACACCTCACACGGGACCAATGTAACTTGTAGGAACTGACCGCGTAGTCCCGGGTCTCCCGGTTTGAGAGTGTAATGATAATTTGCAAAAATCACACTTAGAGTTAAAAACATGCCTTCAAAGGGTGAAAACCCAAACAAACCTCCAAACGACCCCGGAGAAGGTACGAACACCTCGCACGGGACCAATATAACTTGTAGGAACTGACCGCGTAGTCCCGGTTTCAGAGTATCACGATAATTTGCAAAAATCACACTTAGAGTTAAAAACATGTCGTTAAAGGGTGAAAACCCAAACCATCCCCCAAACGACCCCGTAGGAGGCACGAACACCTCGCACGGGACCAATGTAACTTGTAGGAACTGACCGCGTAGTCCCGGGTCTCCCGGTTTGAGAGTATGACGATAATTTCCAAAAGTACACTTAGAGTTAAAAACATGCCGTTAAAGGGTGAAAACCCAAACCAACCCCCAAACGACCCTGTAGGAGGCACGAACACCTCGCACGGGACCAATGTAACTTTTAGGGAATGACCGCATAGTCCCGGGTCTCTCGGTTTGAAAGTGTGATGATAATTTGTAAAAATCAACACTTAGACTTAAAAACATGCCGTTAAAGGGTGAAAACCCAAACCAGCCCCCAAACAACCCCGTAATAGGCTCGAACACCTCGCACGGGACCAATGTAACTTGTAGGAAGGGTCCGCGTAGTCATGGGTCTCCCGGTTTGAGAGTTAGACGATTATTTGCAAAAATCACACTTAGAGTTAAAAATATGCCATTAAAGGGTGAAAACACAGACCAACCCCCAAACGACCCCTTCGGAGGCATGAACACCTCGCACGGGACCAATGTAACTTGTAGGAACTGATCGCATAGTCCTGGGTCTCTCGGTTGAGAGTGTGACGATAATTTGTAAAAATCAACACTTAGACTTAAAAACATGCCGTTGAAGGGTGAAACCCAAACCAGCCCCCAAACGCCCCCGTTGGAGTCACGAACACCTCGCACGTGACCAGTGTAACTTGTAGGAACTGCCCGCGTAGTCTCGGGTCTCCCGGTTTGAGAGGGTGATAATAATTTGCAAAAATTAATACTTAGACTTAAAAACATGTCGCTAAAGGGTGAAAACCCAAACCAGCCCCCAAACGACCCCGTAGGAGGCACGAACACCTCGCACGGGGCCAATGTAACTTGTAGGAAATGACTGCGTAGTCCCGAGTCTCCCGGTTTGAGAGTGTGATGATAGTTTGCAAAAATCACACTTAGATTAAAGAACATGTCGTTAAAGGGTGAAAACCAAAACCAGCCCCCAAACGACCCCGTAGGAGGCACGAAGACCTCGCATGGGACCAATGTAACTTGTAGGAACTGACCGCGTAGTCTTGGGTCATTCGGTTTGTGAATATGACGATAATTTGGAAAAATCAACACTTAAACTTAAAAACAAGCCATTAAAGGGTGAAAACCCAAACCATCCCCCAAACGACCCTGTAGGAGGCACGAACACCTCGCACGGGACCAATGTATATTGTAGGAACTGACCGCGTATTCTCGGGTCCCCCGGTTTGAGAGTATGATGATAATTTTCAAAAATCACACTTAGTGTTAAAAATATGACGTTGATGGGTGAAAACCCAAACCATCCCCCAAACGACCCCGTAGGAGGCACGAACACCTCGCACGAGACCAATGTAACTTGTAGGAACTGACCGCGTAGTCTCGGGTCTCCCGGTTTGAGAGTATGACGATAATTTCCAAAAATACACTTAGAGTTAAAAATATGCCGTTAAAGGGTGAAAACCCAAACCAACCCCCAAACGACCCTGTAGGAGGCACGAACACCTCGCACGGGACCAATGTAACTTTTAGGGAATGACCGCATAGTCCCGGGTCTCTCGGTTTGAAAGTGTGATGATAATTTGTAAAAATCAACACTTAGACTTAAAATCATGCCGTTAAAGGGTGAAAACCCAAACCAGCCCCCAAACAACCCCGTAGTAGGCTCGAACACCTCGCACGGGAGCAATGTAACTTATAGGAAGTGACCGCGTAGTCCTGGGTCTCCCGGTTTGAGAGTATGACGATAATTTGTAAAAATCACACTTAGAGTTAAAACCATGCCGTTAAAGGGTTAAAAGCCAAACCAACCCCTAAACGACCCCGTAGGAGGGACGAACACCTCGCACGGGACCAATGTAACTTGTAGGAACTGACCGCATAGTTCCGGGTCTCTCGGTTTGAGAGTATGATGATAATTTAAAAAAATCAACACTTAAACTTAAAAACATGCCGTTAAAGGGTGAAAATCCAAACCAATCCCCAAACGACCCCGTAGGAGGCACGAACACCTCGCACGAGACCAATGTAACTTGTAGGAACTGACCACGTAGTCCTGGGTCTCCCGGTTTGAGAGTATGATGATAATTTCCAAAAATCACACTTAGAGTTTAAAACATGTTGTTAAAGGGTTAAAATCCATCCCAGCCCCCAAACGACCCCGTTGGAGGCAGGAACACCTCGTACGGGACCAATGTAACTTGTAGGAACTGACCGCGTAGTCCCGGGTCTCCCGGTTTGAGAGTATGATGATAATTTGTAAAAATCAACACTTAGACTTAAAAATATGCCGTTAAAGGGTGAAAACCCAAACCAGCCCCCAAACGATCCTGTAGGAGGCACGAACACCTCGCACGGGACCAATGTAACTTGTAGGAACTGACAGCGTAGTCCCGGGTCTCTCGGTTTGAGAGTGTGATGATAATTGGTAAAAATCACACTTAGAGTTAAAAACATGCCGTTAAAGGGTGAAAACCCAAACCAACCCCCAAACGCCCCCGTTGGAGGCACGAACACCTCGCATGGGACCAATGTAACTTGTAGGAACTGACCGCGTAGTCCCGGGTCTCCCGGTTTGAGAGTGTGATGATAATTTGTGAAAATCACACTTAGTGTTAAAAACATGCCGTCAAAGGGTGAAAACCCCAAACAACCCCCAAAGAACCCCGTAGGAGGCACAAACACCTCGTATGGGACCCATGTAACTTGGAGGAACTGACCGCGTAGTCCCGGGTCTCTCGGTTTGAGAGTATGACGATAATTTGAAAAAATCACACTTAGAGTTAAAAACATGCCGCTGAAGGGTGAAAACCCAAACCAACCCCCAAACGACCCCGTAGGAGGCACGAACTCCTCGCACGGGACAATTGTAACTTGTAGGAACTGACCGTGTAGTTTTGGGTCTCTCGGTTTGAGAGCACTGTTCTAAAAAACTCGCCTAGGCTCCGCCTAGGCACGCCTAAGCTTAAGGCTTGGGAGAAACGCCTCGCCTTACGCTTTTCACGCCTTATTCTTGGTAAAACCCTTAAGGTGCATTTTTTTCTAAAAACAACAATGATTTAGTGAAACGATGTCGCCTTTTAAAGAATTTGTTTACAAACCGGACCATTATCTCATCCAAAATAATCAAATAGTATTTTAATTTGCATATATTGAGACATATTTTTATGATATGTGCAATTTTTGTATTTTAATAGCCTTGTTATGGTTAAAAAATATTAAAATATATTAAGAAGGCCTAAACGCCTTTTCACGCCTTTTTATGCCTAGGCCCGGCTAGACTTCTAAGGCTTAAGGCTTGGCCTCCACGCCTCAACCACGCCTCGCGTTTTTTAGAACCTTGTTTGAGAGTATGGCGATAATTTGCAAAAATTAACACTTAGAGTTAAAAAGATGTCGTTTAAGGGTTAAAACCCAAACCATCCCCCAAACGACCCCGTAGGAGGCACGAACACCTCGCACGGGACAAATGTAACTTGTAGGAAGTAACCGCGTAGTCTCGGGTCTCTCGGTTTGAGAGTATGACGATAATTTGCAAAAATCAGCACTTAGACTTAAAAACATGCCGTTAAAGGGTGAAAACCCAAACCAGTCCCCAAACGACCACATAGGAAGCACGAACACCTCGCACGGGACTAATGTAACTTGAAGGAACTGACCGCGTGGTCCCGGGTCTCCCGGTTTGAGAGTCTGACGATAATTTGAAAAAATCACACTTAGACTTAAAAACATGACGTTAAAGGGTGAAAACCCAAACCAACCCCAAACCGACCCTGTAGAAGGCACGGACACCTCGCACGAGACCAATGTAACTTGTAGGAACTGACCGTGTAGTCCCGGGTCTCCCGGTTTGAGAGTATGATGATAATTAGTAAAAATCAACACTTAGAGTTAAAAACATGCCGTTAAAGTGTAAAAACCCAAACCAGCCCCCAAACGACCCCGTAGGAGGCACTAACACCTCGCACGGGACCAATGTAACATGTAGGAACTAACCGCGTAGTCCTGGGTCTCCCGGTTTGAGAATATGATGATAATTTGCAAAAATCAACACTTAGACTTAAAAACATGTCGTAAAAGGGTGAAAACCCAAACCAACCCCCAAACGACCACGTAGGAGGCACGAACACCTCGCACGGGACCCATGTAACTTGTAGGAACTGTCGCTTAGTCCCGGGTCTCCCGGTTTGAGAATATGATGATAATTTGCAAAAATCAACACTTAGAGTTAAAAACAAGCCGTTAAAGGGTGAAAACCCAAACCAACCCCCAAACGACCCCGTAGGAGGTACGAACACCTCGCACGGGACCCATGTAACTTGTAGGAACTGTCCACGTAGTCTCGGGTCTCCCGGTTTAAGAGTATTACGATAATTTACAAAAATCACACTTAGAGTTAAAAATATGCCATTAAAGGGTGAAAACCCAAACCAACCCCCAAACGACCCCGTAGGAGGCACGAACACCTCGCACGGGACCCATGTAACTTGTAGGAACTGACTGCGTAGTCCCGAGTGTCTCGGTTTGAGAGTTAGACGATAATTTGCAAAAATCACACTTAGAGCTAAAAACATGCCGTTAAAGGGTGAAAACACAAACCAACCCCCAAACGACCCCTTCGAAGGCACGAACACCTCGCACGGGACCAATGTAACTTGTAGGAACTGATCGCATAGTCCTGGGTCTCTCGGTTTGATAGTGTGACGATAATTTGCAAAAATCAACACTTAGACTTAAAAACATGTCGTTAAAGGGTGAAAACCCAAACCAGCCCCCAAACGCCCCCGTTTTAGGCACGAACACGTCGCACTTGACCAGTGTAACTTATAGGAACTGCCCGCGTAGTCCCGGGTCTCCCGGTTTGAGAGTGTGACGATAATTTTCAAAAATCAATACTTAGACTTAAAAACATGTCGCTAAAGGGTGAAAACCCAAACCAGCCCCCAAACGACCCCATAGGAGGCACGGACACCTCGCACGGGACCAATGTAACTTGTAGGAAATGACTGCGTAGTCCCGAGTCTCCCGGTTTGAGAGTGTGACGATAGTTTGCAAAAATCACACTTAGAGTAAAGAACATGCCGTTAAAGGGTGAAAACCAAAACCAGCCCCCAAACGACCCCGTAGGAGGCACGAAGATCTCGCATGGGACCAATGTAACTTGTAGGAACTGAGTGTGTAGTCTTGGGTCATTCGGTTTGTGAATATGATGATAATTTGGAAAAATCAACACTTAAACTTAAAAACAAGCCATTAAAGGGTGAAAACCCAAACTATCCCCCAAACGATCCCGTAGGAGGCACGAACACCTCGCACGGGACTAATGTATCTTGTAGGAACTGACCGCGTATTCTCGGGTCCCACAGTTTGAGAGTATGATGATAATTTTCAAAAATCACACTTAGTGTTAAAAATATGTCGTTAATGGGTGAAAACCCAAACCATCCCCCAAACGACCCCGTAGGAGGCACGAATACCTCGCACGGGACCAATGTAACTTGTAGGAACTGACCGCGTATTCTCAGGTCTCCCGGTTTGAGAGTATGACGATAATTTCCAAAAATACACTTAGAGTTAAAAATATGCCGTTAAAGGGTGAAAACCCAAACCAACCCCAAAACGACCCTGTAGGAGGCACGAACACCTCGCACGGGACCAATGTAACTTTTAGGGAATGACCGCGTAGTCCCGGGTCTCTTGGTTTGAAAGTGTGATGATAATTTGTAAAAATCAACACTTATACTTAAAACCATGCCGTTAAAGGGTGAAAACCCAAACCAGCCCCCAAACAACCCCGTAGAAGGGTCGAACACCTCGCACGGGACCAATGTAACTTGTAGGAAGTGACCTCGTAGTCCTGGGTCTCCCGGTTTGAGAGTATGACGATAATTTGCAAAAATCACACTTAGAGTTAAAACCATGCCGTTAAAGGGTGAAAACCCAAACCAACCCCTAAACGACCCCGTAGGAGGGACGAACACCTCGCACGGGACCAATGTAACTTGTAGGAACTGACCGCATAGTTCCGGGTCTCTCGGTTTGAGAGTATGATGATAATTTACAAAAATCAACACTTAAACTTAAAAATATGCCGTTAAAGGGCGAAAACCCAAACCAATCCCCAAACGACCCCGTAGGAGGCACGAACACCTCGCACGAGACCAATGTAACTTGTAGGAACTGACCACGTAGTCCCGGGTCTCCCGGTTTGAGAGTATGATGATAATTTCCAAAAATCACACTTAGAGTTTAAAACATGTTGTTAAAGGGTTAAAATCCATCCCAGCCCCCAAACGACCCCGTTGGAGGCAGGAACACCTCGTACGGGACCAATGTAACTTATAGGAACTGACCGCGTAGTCCAGGGTCTCCCGGTTTGAGAGTATGATGATAATTTGCAAAAATCAACACTTAGACTTAAAAATATGCCGTTAAAGGGTGAAAAGCCGAACCAGCCCCCAAACGACCCTGTAGAAGGTACGAACACCTCGCACGGGACCAATGTAACTTGTAGGAACTGACCGCGTCGTCCCGGGTCTCCCGGTTTGAGAGTATGACGATAATTTGCAAAAATAACACTTAGAGTTGAAAACAGACCGTTAAAGGGTGAAAACCCTAACCAGCCCCGAAACATCCCCGTTGGAGGCACGAACGCCTCGCACGGGACCATTGTAACTTGTAGGAACTGACCGCGCAGTCCCGGGTCTCTCGGTTAGAGAGTATGACGATAATTTGCAAAAATCACACTTAGACTTGAAAACAGGCCGTTAATGGGGGAAAACCCAAACCAACCCCCACACGACCCCGTAGAAGGCACGCACACCTCGCACGGGACTAATGTAACTTGTAGGAACTGACCGCGTAATCCAGAGTCTCCCAGTATGAGAGTATGACGATAATTTGTGAAAATCACACTTAGACTTGAAAACTGGCCGTTAAAGGGTGAAAACCCAAACCAACCCCCAAACGACCCCGTAGGAGGCACGAACTCCTCGTACGGGACCAATGAAACTTGTAGGAACTGACCGCGTATTCCCGGGTCTCCCGGTTTGAGAGTGTGACGATAATTGGTAAAAATCACACTTAGAGTTAAAAACATGCCGTTAAAGGGTGAAAACCCAAACCAACCCCCAAACGCCCCCGTTGGAGGCACGAACACCTCGCATGGGATCAATAAAAATTGTAGGAACTGACCGCGTAGTCCCGGGTCTCCCGGTTTGAGAGTGTGATGATAATTTACGAAAATCACACTTAGTGTTAAAAACATGCCGTCAAAGGGTGAAAACCCCAAACAACCCCCAAAGAACCCCGTAGGAGGCACAAACACCTCGCATGGGATCCATGTAACTTGTAGGAACCGACCGCGTAGTCCCGGGTCTCTCGGTTTGAGAGTATGATGATAATTTGAAAAAATCACACTTAGAGGTAAAAACATGCCGTTGAAGGGTGAAAACCCAAACCAACCCCCAAACGACCCCGTAGGAGGCACGAACTCCTCGCACGGGACAATTGTAACTTGTAGGAACTGACCGTGTAGTTTGGGGTCTCTCGGTTTGAGAGTATGACGATAATTTGAAAAAATTAACACTTAGAGTTAAAAAAATGTCGTTAAAGGGTGAAAACCCAAACCATCCCCCAAACGACCCCGTAGGAGGCATGACCACCTCGCACGGGACAAATGTAACTTGTAGGAACTAACCGCGTAGTCTCGGGTCTCTCGGTTTGAGAGTATGATGATAATTTTCAAAAATCAGCACTTAGACTTAAAAACATGTCGTTAAAGGGTGAAAACCCAAACCAGTCCCCAAACGACCACATAGGAAGCACTAACACCTCGCACGGGACTAATGTAACTTGAAGGAACTGACCGCGTGGTCCCAGGTCTCCCGGTTTGAGAGTCTGACGATAATTTGAAAAAATCACACTTAGACTTAAAAACATGACGTTAAAGGTTGAAAACCCAAACCAATCCCAAAACGACCCCGTAAAAGGCACGAACACCTCGCACGAGACCAATGTAACTTGTAGGAATTGACCGTGTAGTCCCAGGTCTCCCGGTTTGAGAGTATGATGATAATTAGCAAAAATCAACACTTAGAGTTAAAAACATGCCGTTAAAGTGTAAAAACCCAAACCAGCCCCCAAACGACCCCGTAGGAGGCACTAACGCCTCGCACGGGACCAATGTAACTTGTAGGAACTGACCGCGTAGTCCCGGGTCTCCCGGTTTGAGAATATGATGATAATTTGCAAAAATCAACACTTAGACTTAAAAACATGTCGTAAAAGGGTGAAAACCCAAACCAGCCCCCAAACGACCATGTAGGAGGCACGAACACCTCGCACGGGACCCATGTAACTTGTAGGAACTGATCGCTTAGTCCCGGGTCTCCCGGTTTGAGAATATGACGATAATTGGCAAAAATCAACACTTAGAGTTAAAAACATGCCGTTAAAGGGTGAAAACCCAAACCAACCCCCAAACGACCCCGTAGGAGGTACGAACACCTCGCACGGGACCCATGTAACTTGTAGGAACTGTCCTCGTAATCCCGGGTCTCCCGATTTAAGAGTATTACGATAATTTAAAAAAATCACACTTAGAGTTAAAAATATGCCGTTAAAGGGTGAAAACCCAAACCAACCCCCAAACGACCCCGTAGGAGGCACGAACACCTCGCACGGGACCCATGTAACTAGTAGTAACTGACTGCGTAGTTCCGGGTGTCTCGGTTTGAGAGTTAGACGATAATTTGCAAAAATTACACTTAGAGCTAAAAGCATGCCGTTAAAGGGTAAAAACACAAACCAGCCCCCAAACGACCCCTTCGAAGGCACGAACACCTCGCACGGGACAAATGTAACTTGTAGGAACCGATCGCATAGTCCTGGGTCTCTCGGTTTGATAGTGTGATGATAATTTGTAAAAATCAACACTTAGACTTAAAAACATGCCGTTAAAGGGTGAAAACCCAAACCAGCCCCCAAACGCCCCCGTTGGAGGCACGAACACCTCGCACGTGACCAGTGTAACTTATAGGAACTGTCCGCGTAGTCCCGGGTCTCCCGATTTGAGAGTGTGATGATAATTTGCAAAAATCAATACTTAGACTTAAAAACATGCCGGTAAATGGTGAAAAACCAAACCAGCCCCCAAACGACCCCGTAGGTGGCACGAAGACCTCGCACGGGACCAATATAACTTGTAGGAAATGACTGCGTAGTCCCGAGTCTCCCGGTTTGAGAGTGTGACGATAGTTTACAAAAATCACACTTGGAGTAAAGAACATGCCGTTAAAGGGTGAAAACCAAAATCAGCCCCCAAACGACCCCGTAGGAGGCACGAAGACTTCGCACGGGACCAATGTAACTTGTAGGAACTGACCGCGTAGTCCCGGGTCATTCGGTTTGTGAATATGGCGATAATTTGGAAAAATCAACACTTAAACTTAAAAACAAACCATTAAAGGGTGAAACCCAAACCATCCCCCAAACGACCCCGTAGGAGGCACGAACACCTCGGACGAGACTAATGTATCTTGTACGAACTGATCGCGTAGTCCCGGGTCTCCCGGTTTGAGAGTATGATGATAATTTTCAAAAATCACACTTAGTGTTAAAAATATGTCGTTAAAGGGTGAAAACCCAAACCAACCCCAAAACGACCCTGTAGAAGGCACGAACACCTCGCACGGGACCAATGTAACTTGTAGGAATTGACCGTGCAGTCCCGGGTCTTCCGATTTGAGAGTATGACGATAATTTGAAAAACTCACACTTAGAGCTAAAAACATGCCTTTAAAGGGTGAAAACCCAAACGAGCCCCCAAACGACCCCGTAGGAGGCACGAACACCTCGCACGGGACCCATGTAACTTGTAGGAACTGATCTCTTAGTCCCGGGTCTCCCGGTTTGAGAATATGACGATAATTTGCAAAAATCAACACTTAGAGTTAAAAACATGTCGTTAAAGGGTGAAAACCCAAACCAACCCTCAAACGACCCCGTAGGAGGTACGAACACCTCGCACGGGACCTATGTAACTTGTAGGAACTGGCCCCGTAGCCCCAGGTCTCCCGATTTAATAGTATAATGATAATTTACAAAAATCACACTTAGAGTTAAAAATATGCCGTTAAAGGGTGAAAACCCAAACCAACCCCCAAACGACCCCGTAGGAGGCACGAACACCTCGCAAGGGACCCAAGTACCCTAATAGGAACTGACTGCGTAGTCCTGGGTGTCTCAGTTTGAGAATTAGACGATAATTTGCAAAAATCAGCACTTAGACTTAAAAACATGACGTTAAAGGGCGAAAACCCAAACCAGCCCTCAAATGCCCCCGTTGGAGGCACGAACACCTCGTACGGGACCAATGTAACTTGTAGGAACAGACCACGTAGTCCCGGGTCTCCCGGTTTGAGAGTGTGACAATAATTTGCAAAAATCAATACTTAGACTTAAAAACATGCCGCTAAAGGGTGAAAACCCAAACCAGCCCCCAAACGACCTCGTAGGAGGTACGAACACCTCGCACGGGACAGATGTAACTTGTAGGAACTGAATGCGTAGTCCCGAGTCTCCCGGTTTGAGAGTGTGACGATAATTTGCAAAAATCACACTTAGAGTAAAAAACATGCCATTAAAGGGTGAAAACCAAAACCAGCCCCCAAACGACCCCGTAGGAGGCACGTAGACCTCGCACGGGACCAATGTAATCTGTAGGAACTGACCGCGTAGTCCCGGGTCATTCGGTTTGTGAATATGACGATAATTTGGAAAAATCAACACTTAAACTTAAAAACAAGCCATTAAACGGTGAAAACCCAAACCATCCCCCAAACGACCCCGTAGGAGGCACGAACACCTCGCACGGGACTAATGTATCTTGTAGAAACTGACCGCGTACTCCTGGGTCTCCCGGTTTGAGAGTATGATGATAATTTTTAAAAATCACACTTTGTGTTAAAAATATGCCGTTAAAGGGTGAAAATCCAAAACAATCCCCAAACGACCCCGTAGGAGGCATGAACACCTCGCACGGGACCCATGAAACTTGTAGGAACTGACCGCGTAGTCCTGGTTCCGCCAGTTTGTGAGTATGACGATAATTTGCAAAAATCACACTTAGAGTTAAAAACATGCCGTTAAAGGGTGAAAACCCCAACCAACCCCCAAACGACCCCGTAGGAGGCACGGACACCTCGCACGGGATCAATGCAACTTGTAGGAACTGACCATGTAGTCTCGGGTCTCTCGGTTTGAGTGTATGACGATAATTTGCAAAAATCACACTTAGAGTTAAAAACATGCCATTAAAGGGTGAAAACCCAAACCAACCCCCAAACGACCTCGGAGGAGGCACGGACACCTCACACGGGACCAATGTAACTTCTAGGAACTAACTGCGTAGTCCCGGGTCTCTCGGTTTATGAGTATGATGATAATTTGAAAAAATCAACACTTATACTTAAAAATATGCCGTTAAAGGGTGAAAACCCAAACCATCCCCCAAACGACCCCGTAGGATGCACGAACTCTTCGCACGGGACCCATGTAACTTATAGGAACTAACCGCGTAGTCCCGTGTCTCTCGGTTTATGAGTATGATGATAATTTGCAAAAATAAACACTTAAACTTAAAAACATGCTGTTAAAGGGTGAAAACCCAAACCAACCCCAAAATGACCCTGTAGGAGGCCCGAACACCTCGCACGGGACTAATGTATCTTGTAGGAACTGACCGCATAGTTCTGGATCTCCCGATTTGAGAGTATGACGATAATTTAAAAAAATCACACTTAGAGTTAAAAACCATCCGTTTAAGGGTGAAAACCCCAAACAACTCCCAAACGACCCCGTAGGAGGCACAAACACCTCGCACGGGACCCATGTAACTTGTAGGAACTGACCGTGTAGTCCTAGGTCTCTAGGTTTGAGAGTATGATGATAATTTGAAAAAATTACACTTAGAGTTAAAAACATGCCGTTAAAGGGTGAAAACCCAAACCAACCCCCAAACGACCCCGTAGGAGGCACGAACTCCTCGCACGGGACCAATGTAACTTGTAGGAACTGATCGCGTGGTTCCGGGTCTCTCGGTCTGAGAGTATGATGATAATTTGCAAAAATCAACACTTAGAGTTAAAAACATGTCGTTAAAGGGTGAAAACCCAAACCATCCCCCAAACGATCCCGTAGGAGGCACGAACACCTCGCACGGGACCAATGTAACTTGTAGGAACTGACTGCGTAGTCTCGGGTCTCCCGGTTTGAGAGTATGACGGTAATTTGCAAAAATCAATACTTAGACTTAAAAACATGCTGTTAAAGGGTGAAAACCCAAACCAGTCCCCAAACGACCACATAGGAAGCACGAACACCTCGCACGGGACCAATGTAACTTGTAGGAACTGACCGCGTGGTCCCGGTTCTCCCAGTTTGAGAGTCTGACGATAATTTGCAAAAATAACACTTAGACTTAAAAATATGCCGTTAAAGAGTGAAGACCCAAACCAACCCCCAAACGACCCCGTAGGAGGTACGAACACCTCGCACGGGACCCATGTAACTTGTAGGAACTGGCCCTGTAGTCTCGGGTCTCCCGGTTTAAGAGTATTATGATAATTTACAAAAATCACACTTAGAGTTAAAAATATGCCGTTAAAATGTGAAAACCCAAACCAAACCCTAAATGACCCCGTGGGAGGCACGAACACCTCGCACGAGACCCATGCAACTTGTAGGAACTGACTGCGTAGTCTCGGGTGTCTCGGTTTGAGAGTTAGACGATAATTTGTAAAAATCACACTTAGAGTTAAAAATATGCCGTTAAAGGGTGAAAACACAAACCAGCCCCCAAACGACCCCTTAGGAGGCACGAACACCTCGCACGGGACCAATGTAACTTGTAGGAACTGATCGCATAGTCCTGGGTCTCTCGGTTTGAGAGTGTGACGATAATTTGCAAAAATCAACACTTAGACTTAAAAACATGCAAAAATCACACTTAGAGTTATAAACATGCCGTTAAAGGGTGAAAACCCAAACCAACTCCCAAACGACGTTGTAGGAGGCACGAACACCTCGCACGGGACTAATGTAACTTGTAGAAACTGACCGCGTAGTCTCGGGTCTCCCGGGTTGACAGTGTGACGATAATTTGCAAAAATAACACTTAGACTTAAAAACATGCCGTCAATGGGTGAAAACCCAAACCAACCCCCAAACGACCCCGTAGGAGGCACGAACACCTCGCACGGGACCCATGTAAGTTGTAGGAACTGACCGCGTACTCTCGGGTCTCCCGGTTTGATTGTATGACGATAATTTGCAAAAATCACACTTAAAGCTAAAAACATGACTTTAAAGGGTGAAAACCCAAACCAACCCCCAAACGACCCCATAAGAGGCACGAACACCTCGCACGGGACCAATGTAACTTGTAGGAACTGACCGCGTAGTCTCAGATCTCTCGGTTTGAGAGTATGATGATAATTTCCACTCATATATGTAATTTTCTAGTTTTGCCATTTTTTTTTTGTATATTATTGGGTTACTAATATCGTATCTTTTTTGTATCTTATTTTTTTTTGCAGGATAACAGTTTATCGTTGGTTTTTATTCACGTGGAACACACAAAGAACTCAATGGTTTACAACAAGGATTTATTCATGATTTCATTTATTTGTGTCATGGTCGTACGGTCTTTTGTTGTTTTATTGTTGACTTTTTATGGTCGTGCGGGCTTTTGTATGTTAATTGTTATATTTTGTAACCGTGCGGGCTTTATGTTAGGCAGGTTTTGTATTAACAGGTGTTGGAATGTCCAGAAAATAGAGGAAACTCTGCCTAATTTTTTTGGGCTTGTGAGCTGTTAAAGACTTGTAATATTTTGAAGTTTGTATGTACATTAGTTTGTTAACAACGCGCAATATTATTAATTTGTGAATTTTGTGTTTTCAAATAATTATTTTTTTTTAAATAAAAAAATTTGGCACAGTTCAAAATCGTGGCAAAGGTGTATCATATTTTGGCATGGTTTTGAACTGTGCCAATTTTTTTTAAACTCTGCCAAAAGTGTGCCAGAAATATCAAATTCTGGCACGGTTTAAAAGTGTGCCAGAAGTGTTCCTGTTTGGATGAATCTGGCATAGTTAAAAACTGTGCCGAAAGTGTGCCAGAAATATCAAATTCTGGCACGGTTTAAAAGTGTGCCAAAGTGTTCCTGTTTGGCCGAATCTGGCACAGTTAAAAACTGTGCCAAAAGTGTGCCAGAAATATCAAATTCTGGCACGGTTTAAAAGTGTGCCATAAGTGTTACTGTTTGGCCAAATCTGGCACACTTTTGAGCCGTGCCAGAAAAAAATTGCCATTTTGGAACACCTGATTCTGGCACAGTTCAAAACCGTGCCAGATTTGATCTGGCACAGTTTTAAACCGTGCTAGATTCCTGTTTTTGGTGTAGTGAACCACAAAACTACTATAATGATTTTTTTAGGGTATTTTATTTTTTAGTTAAGTGTACTCAATTTTGGCACTGTTTTAAAGTGTGCCAGATTGTTATTAAACCGTGCCAAAATTTGGCACGGTTTTAAACTGTGCCAGATTTTTAATATCAGGGTGTGCCAAATTGCTGTTTTTGGTGTAGTGAATGTTAACAATCTCATTCCTAGTGTTTAGGTTGAAAGAAATATCAATCGCATTAATATCCCATTCCCCATTCTCAGTAATAAAAGAGTTAACATTAATATCATCCAAAATTCTGGGTTGATCAGCTGGATTTATACAATTTTCCCCCAGCCACCAGTATTTGAGTGTGTTAATATTTCTACCATTCCCCACATTCCATTTGACCTTTTTTACCAAAGACTCATGACATTTGAAAATACTTCTCTACGTATGAGAAGCAAAATTTCTTTTTTTCCAAAGTCTAGGGTTTTGAACAACTTTATACTTATTCCTTAACACATCAGCCCATATGGACTTATCATTATTAACAAGTTTCCATCCAAGCTTAGTAACTGCAGCTTGATTATTAAGACCACATTTCCTTAATCCAAGGCCTCCATTACTTTTAGGGATACAAACTGTATCCCAATTTACCCGGTGAACTTTTTTCTTATTATTATTGTCATTTGCCTCCCCCCCAAAGAAAATTACGATTTAGTCTGTCAATTTCATTACAAACTTTAACGGGGAATAAAATTGTTTGCATATTTTAATTTGGTATAGTGGAAGTAACAGCCTGAATCAGGGTCACTCTACCGGCAAGTGAAAGACATTTAGATTTCCACCCCGTCAAACATTTTTGGACTTTATTTATGATATCCTTAAAATGAGACCCATTCATTCTTCCGTATATAAGTCTGTTACCTAGGTAGATACCTAGGTCATTTGTAAGACTTATACCAAATATATGACTCATCTCCAAGGCGTCCCTCTTAGGGATGTTAGGAGAAGCAAACACTTTAGATTTAGTATAATTAATTCTTTGACCAGAAACATGGAAAAATTCCTCAAGGGTATCCATAACTGCTTCACAAGAAATAGTGTTGTTTCTGAAAATAAGATAAGGTCATCAGCAAAAAAAAGGTGAGTGATGGGTGGGCCCTTAGGGAAGGCCTTAACACCTATCCAGGTATTCAGATTGACTTTTTCCAATATCATGGCGGAGAGGTACTCCGTACACATAACGAAAAGGTAGGGTGACAAAGGATCCCCCTGTCGAAGTCCTCTGGTCAGCTTAAAGCTCGGGAGGGGGTGCCGTTCCAGATGATAAAAGTAGTTGTGTTCTTGACACAACTCATGATAAGGTCGAAAAATTTCTTATTAACATTAAACCATTTAATCACTCCCTCTAAAAAGTCCCAGTCTACCCTATCGTACGCTTTCTCAAGGTCGATTTTAAGGATATAACCCCCACTTTTGCCTTTTAAATTTATAAGGGTGTGGATGATTTCTTGAGTAACAATAACATTATCAGACGCCTGTCTCCCTGGGAGAAAGCTAGCTTGGTGAGGGCTTATATTGCGACAAAGAATAAGTCTCAATCTGTCCACGATAATTTTAGCCAGAATTTTATAGGAAACATTACATAGAGTAATAGGCCTAAATTGGGAAATATTCTCAGGGTTATCAACTTTGGGGATAAGCGTTATGAAACTATTATTTGATTCAATGGGAAAGTAATTTTCCCGAAAACAGTTATGACAGAAGGAGAAAAGATTAGTGGCAATGGTATTCCAAAAATGATGAAAAAAAAGCGGTTGGATACCATCAGGGCCGGGGACTTTAAGGGCTTTCATACTAAAGGTAGCTTTCATAACTTCTCCCATCGAGAGAGGGGTAGTTAGGAAAGTATTATCATCAACTATAAATTTTATATTCTCAAGATTACGTAATTGGCTTTGCACATTATAAGTAAAATCATCTCTAAACAAACTACTGAAATAAAGATTAACGTGATTTGATATGAGGGTACCATTGTCGACCCACACCCCATTAATGTTAAATTTATTAATACGATTTCTTCTTCGCCTAATAATAGTAGAAGTGTGAAAAAACTTGGTGTTTCTATCTCATTCATTGAGCCAAGAGATTCTAGATTTTTGTTTCCACAAACATTCCTCATGTCTAAGTAAATTATTGAACTCATTTCTAAGGTTGTTCTCAAGAATGTTAAGATTATGAGAATAAGAAACTTCTTGGGCTTTTTGGATTTCGCTAAGTCTACGGAGGATTCTTTTTTATTTTTGAAGATGTTTCCATAGATATTCTTATTCCAGTTTTAAATTTTTTCAGAACACTGGTGTATATTATTTTCAAGATTGTATGAAATATTCCAATTCCAATTAACAAGATCATTGAAATCAATTCTATCAAACCAGCAAGCTAAGAGCCTAAAAGGCTTAGAAATGGATGAGTGAGGTGAAATACCTTCAAATTTGATAACCATTGGGCAGTGGTCAGAGGCAGTCTGAGGTATGTTTTCAACTCTCGCTTCCGAGAATTTCAAACTCCACTCAGCGTTAGCCATCCCTCTATCCAATCTAACTAGGGTATTAGCCAGCCCCTTCCTACTGTTAGTCCAAGTCAGCTTAGGCCCCGTGCACCCTAGGTCCGCAAGATTACACTTGTTTATGTTATCGAAAAAAGTAGAGCTTTTTGTGTCCTTCGCCCATTTACCGAAGCTTTTTTTTCGGAATCATCCATGTGATCATTGAAATCTCCGGCAACTAGCCAAGGAAGGTCAATGTTCTTAGCAACATCAAACAAGTTGTCCCAAAGTCTTCTGCGAAGGCGAGGATTTGGACTAGCATAAACCGCGGAGAAAACCCACTCGTCATAATTCTTTTTTGTAACCATGCAATGAATGGCTTGCCTGATGATGGAAAGAGTTTCCAGATTAATGGTGCTTGGGTTCCAAGTCACCCAAATTCCCCCAGATCAGCTAATAGGTTTCGAAACTTCTTTTTCAGTGAGGCCAAGGCAACTAAAAAAGTTGCCCATGTTATTAATGGGAATATGAGTTTATAAAATAACAATAATATCAAGGTTGTATATATTATTGAGTTCAGTGATTGTGGGTTTGAATAGGGGTTTGCCCGCCCCTCTATAATTCCAGATTATCGCTACCATTGAGGAAATATGATGAATAAAAGAATCCACCTCTTCAATAGTCGATTTGCATCTGTTTGCTAATATCTGGTGAACTTGCATGATCTTGTTCATCTCCACTATAATAGCAATTGTTATCCTCTCTTTCTCCCACATCAGATCTAGTATGTTGACTATTAGTTTGGCCTTGGAATTTTTCCAACTTACTTGGAATATAGCTGCTTCCTCTACATTCCCCACTAGGTTGATTATTGCTTCCCAGGAGTTGAGTGACAGATTTTGTATCTGGACGTCCCCTAACATGGCTAGTGGAAATGGGAGGCTCATGGTCAATTTGGTTTACGGGGATAACTTCAGTTGAAGGTTTTATAGGGATAGAGTGCTTACTAATGTTGTTTCTACAAATATTCACCTTGTTGTTGGTTGGGGCCAGTTGGTTAATAATACTATCCTTTTGGGTAAACCCACATTTTTTAATGACTGCTACAGCGATGCCACATTTTTTATTAGTCACAGTCTCACAGTCATCACTCCCTTGACATATGGAGTTGACGGTTTGGGCCCTACCCAAAGCCTGTTCCGCCGACGAAGTAGAATTGATCTTTTCAGTAGATATATTTCTTTTTACTAAGTCAAGATTTATACCTTTTTGAGTCACCTTAGGCATATCGTGGCTTCTTCTTTTCGTTAGGTGTTCACGACTTGGTCCAGTTCTTAAAGTATCCGTACGCTTACTGTGGTTAATGGAAGACTTTTCAGGTACGCAAGTATGTCCTCTTAATTGTTGATAATTTGGATCAGCTGAATCTTTCCCACGTGGTATAGCCATACTTGACTGTGACTGATCGTTTCTATCACTGACAAGAGCAGAAAACCTATTCGAATTGTATGAAGCAGGTTCTTTAGTTCCATTGTAACTAGCCTCGACTTTTCTGTTCACATTTTTTTTGTTTCATTGCACCAACATCCAAGGTCCAAATTGCTCATCTTTTTTTGACACGTCAGCTCCTGTGTTTGCCTTACTAACCCCACTTGGGTCTTTCCAATATAGCCGTTATCGACCGTTGCAGTCTGTGTCTCACCTGAGGTCCTTTTGTTCGGATTTTCTGTTGAATTGGTTCTATCGTAAGCTGGCGCATGAAGAGGACAAAACTCCGTTCGATGGCCGATCCTTCCACACTTAAAGCAGACATATGGGAGGAACTCATATTCAACCCTATACTTTCTACCATCCTGCTTATAACAAGGTATCAAAGGTTTGAAGAGATCAACCTCAACACAAACCCTGGCATATTTACCTCTGGAAGAGGATATCGAATTAAAGTTCGTTTTAATGGGTCTTCCTAGTTTACAACCAATATGATATAATGCTCTTTCATCAAACCACTCAATTGGCAGTCGTGAAAGTCTGACCCACAATGCATTGGTAACTCTATTGGACTGATAATAAGATAATGATTGTTAATAACCCACGGACCACCCGTCAATACATTGTGATAATATTCTTTCATCAGAAATTTGAACAGGAAGTGCCCCTCTTCCAAATCCACCACCTCATAATCACCTTGCAAGTTCCACAGAGAAGGGACTCTTGCACTAAGGACCTTAAAACCAATGTTTTTCCCTAATAAGCTAACTATGACACTATCATTCCATTTCTTTCTGAGCTTCTCTACATGTTTTTGTGGTATTGAAACTACTGGGCAAAGAGGGTCCTCCTCATCATCAACGGGGTTGGAATTTAGGTCCATCATTTGGCAGTTGTTATCTAAATTGGTTTCCATTTCTTCATCAGACCACACATAGTTTTTATCATCAAAGAAGATATTTGAGTTTGTTTGTTTTCCCACTACATCCTTATACGATAAGGTCTTTTTTTAGATTCCTTTATTCTCATTCCCACCATTAGTCAATGACTCTGGACCAATAGTACTGGGAATACAATCATTTATCATAGGTGGTAAATCACTCACCCCATTTCCATTTGCATCAACTTTGTTGCTGCATTGGGGGATCATAGTATCCTCATAAGTCTCTAGATCCATGTTCACCTCGTTTTCATTTTATCTTTTTGTTTCTTTTTACTACGTAGCAATAGGTCCTCTTCTTCCTTGGAGTTGGAGTGTGTCAATGGAGGGTGAGGTCTCCCAGTCTTTCCACTCTCCATCACGGCTTGGTCAGAGGTGAATGCATGCACACCATGCATGGTGAATTATAAATTATGATATTACTTTTGTACTTCATCACATCACCATTGACCTTATATGTTCCTCATTTCCTCAAATGTACTTTAATTTGTTCAATATTCAATATGCTTTGAGAAAAATCGACAAAGGTGAGACAACGCTTTATCTCTTAAAAAATACCATGAAAAACCTACTTATTATAACAGGGATCCGAGTTGGTTAAGCTAATGCTCATTTCAAAACGACACACTAAGTTCTTTTATTCTGCACGATAAACAAGCTTTTCAGAGATATGATGAGGAACATGTGATAAAGAGGAATTAGAGTTAAATGAGTGCCATAAACGCTAATATGAATATTGTATACGAATATGGGTATTATCTGAACCCAAAAATTCGAAATAACACAAATATGTACGGTTGTATGTCCTATTAATGTCCTATCAATTAATTATTAATTATTAATTATTAAAGCATGCCTTATATTTTAACTAAATAGAACAAAATCACATATAATTATTGAATTAATACACTATAAACATGCATAATCATTTGCGATTAAAAAAAATAGTTTTGGGGATTTAGTCCTATTTTAAAAGTTTTGTTAGTTGCATTGCATATGTATTTTTTTAAATTGTACTAAGTCCCATAATCATTCAAAATCACCATCAACTTCCTTGTAACCACCTTAACCTCCCATCTTTCTTTCCGCAAAGAATTACACTTATCCCATAATTGTTACAATAGGACCAAAAACTTTAAAATAAAAAAATGAGAGTGGGCACAAATATAATTCTAAAATTAAAAATAATATTTACTCTTTGAATACAAATGGGTCTAAAGTGACCACCACATGAGAAAGACTCATAATCAAATGGGTCTAATGTTAATATTGGAAAACAACAATAAATTAGACAATTGTGCCTTTTGTACTTTAATATGACATGATAAAGACTCATGATCGAATGGGTGTAAAGTTAATAGATATTCCTACATCCTCTGTGTCTTTTTTCGTTGGATAGTAAATGATAATTGTGCCCTTAAGTATACTAAATCTATATGTCCAATTTTTTCACCTCCAACTAAAATAAATACATTTGATAAAAAACAAAAAAATATATTTTCAATAAAAAACTGCTTTTTATAAGAAAAAAAAAGAAGCTATTTATAAATCGTAAAATCTTATCTATTTTTAGGATGGTGCCCTTAGGTTTATAAAATCTAAATGTCCAATTTTTTCACCTCCAACTAAAACAAATACATTTGATAAAAACAAAAAATTATATTTTCAATAAAAAAGCTATTTTTTATGTAAAAAAAGTTAAAAAAACGTAAAATCTTTTCTATTTTTTTATTTATTAAAAAACGTTTTATAAAACGATTTTTTTAAAAAAAGTATTTATTTTATGATCAAAAACTTTTTTTTTTATTATTTTAAAAATAATCTTTTTACAATTTTAAAAAAATATGGTCCACGTCAGTGGTATGTATAGGCAGTCCGACCACCTATACATACCGCTGACGCGAACCATTCATTCTAATATGTTGGTCCGCGTCAGCAGTGTGTATAGGTGGTCGGACTGCCTATACATACCACTGGCGAGGACTATTTTTTTAAATAGTAAAAAGATTATTTTTAAAATAGTAAAAGAAATAGTTTTAACTAAATAAATAAATAATGAAACAACTTTTTTAATAAATAAAAGAAATAGTTTTTTTAAATAAATAAAAGAAACAATTTTTAATAAAAAATAGATAAGATTTTACATTTTATAAACAAATTTTTTTTTTAATTTATAAAAAACAGTTTTTTTTGTTGAAAATATAATTTTTTGTTTTTTTATCAAATGTATTTGTTTTAGTTGGAGGTGAAAATATTGGACATATAGATTTATAAACCTAAGGGCGCAATTGTCAATTACAAGCCAAAGGGCGTGGGGGAAAACATAGAAGGTGTAAGAATATCTATTAACTTTAGACCCGTTCGATAATGAGTTTCTCATGTCATATTAAAGTACAAAAGGCAATTTTGTCTAATTTATTGTTGTTTTCAAATATTAACTTTAGACAAAATACATGATAGTATGACGTGGTAAATGTCATATTAATATATAAAGGGACTATTAAAACTTATACTTGTACAGAAATAAGAACATTTACACCTATTAATAATTTTTAGATTGTATTAAATTTGATATATTTGTTCATAGAATATACTCAAAATACTCTATTTTCATCACAAAGTAAAAGTCATGTCACTACACCAAATCTGCCCATTTGTCAAGGTCATTGACCTTGATAAATTCACCTTGTCAAGGTCAATGACCGTGACATTTCGAGGCGGGACAACTTTTTTTGTCACGGTAGTGTCACGGTCATTGACCTTGATAAAAAACTCGCGTTTTGTGTCACGGTCATTGACCTTGACACGTTTGTCACGGTTTATAACCGTGACAAAGCCGCGACCCTGTTTAAAAAAATTATCACGGTCATTGACCGTGACACGCCCGTGTCAATTTTGTCACGGACGTGTCACGGTCAATGACCGTGACAATTCTGGGCAGAATTAAAAAAAAACTGCTGGGCAGTATGGCCACTGCCACTGCCCAGCAGTATATTTGTACCTGTTATAGCAACGTTGTACCTGTTCCACACATCATATATCCGAACAATCTAAAGATAATGCAAATATATATTCAAATAAGAAACTATTTAAAAAGAAACAACATCACCATCATTTTATCTCAAATCTACAAACTATTTGCATGGAAAAGAGATTTTGTACCGCGACTGTTGATGTAAAAAACTAGATCGCTCTAATTATTCAATCACAGATAAATAAATAAGACAAAGATTTTTAAAGTGGTTCGGCTAGGAATAAAGCCTACGTCCACTGTTATGTTATTGCTGAGTGTTTGTGGAATTCTTGATTACAAGTTCTCTCAAGAAATTCCGGTCCCCTTGAATGGGATTGATACAAGGTATTTATAGCCTCAAGGCTGTACATGAAAGGTCCACTACATTAAATGATATACATATGAATGGGTAATACATTTAATGCGGCGTGTGCGTCAAGAATCTAATGAATAGTTGAACAGTTGTCCGTCTGATAATTGATGATACGGCCGAGGTGCAGTTCGGACCGCCTTAGTTGCTCGTCGATCAAGAGTTCCTCGGAGTGCTTAGAGTATCTCGGGATGAAGGAGTTCCTCGGATGGAGTTCCTCGGCATGATAGAGCTCCTCGGTGTATTCTCGTTGCTCGGTACCAACCATGGTTGTTCAGTAAATGATCTTCCTCGCTGTTATTGTGCCACGTAGATTGACACGTGTCTTCATACTATTCGTCCACGTCAGCATATTAATTTTGGTATCAACAGAAGCCCCCAATGTTTCATATTTTGAACTTTGAAGAGTATGGAACATTCTTTCTTGGTATGTGGCAATATTAAATGTACTTCCCGGGTTTTAGGAACATTGTATTCAAATTTTCCTTCTTATTTCGCAGTTTCCGCCTTTTTGATAAGCGCTTTGATATTCGTGCAAATTTTGTCCTTTTAGCCGCCGGAAGTTTAATAATTTCTTTTTGGTAATCATTTCTTTCGCCGCTTCCCAATGTAAAGTATTTAAACTTCTTTGGTAACCATACCGTTGTCTACGTTTTTCATTCTCTGCATTCAAGCTTTCTCTTCTCTTCTTCTCTTGTGCGTTCATCTTTGTTTCCGTTCGCTGTCAACACATCTCTTTTCTTTCTGTAAGCTCTTCTTCCTTTCTTCTGCATCTCTTTTATTCAATATGGTTTATATTGTTGAATCTGCTGAGAAATTTCGTTCTGACTTTTCCATTCCTTCTTGGGTAACTCTAGAGGTTCTTTCTGAGCCTTTAGATTACTTTCGATTGGCTGAGGGACATTGGTTCCCCAGTCTTTTCATTGCTGAATGTGGTTTTTCTTTTCCCCCAAATCCATTATGTCTTGAGTTTTGTCAATATTTTGACCTTGTTCCTGCAAAAATAGCCCCCAATTCATGGAGAATAATTAACGGGGTGCATAAGTTAAATCTAACTCATGGGACTCGTATAGGGATCCCAGAAATCATGTACTGCTATAAATGGGCCACTTTAGATAATATTTATTATTTAAAAACTAGGTTTTTAAATAGAGCCCTTGTAGTTAACCTCCCTGATTCAAATAGAGATTATTTTGAGCATGGGTTGGTCATAAAAAATTGGCAACACGCGCCTTTATCTGGGAATGAAGTATACAACGGTCCCAGATGCCCCCCATACGGCAATGGGATAGGTTTATTTTTCATTTTTATTTTACTTATGAAATTGCGTATTCATCATGTTTGACAAAATGTGTGACTGAGATTTATGTATTTATTTGCAGTTGATAGTAAAAGAAAAACTCCAAAAGAGTCGGAAGTGAATATCAAGCATTTAAAACTTATCTGGAATTTGCATAAGACGATTGCAGACGAGCACATTAGATCTGCATCATATTTGCTGCAGTATAAGAGCTACACAACCTCTTATACTGCTCGCCCTGTTGAACCAGCCTCAACACCAGAAAGTTCATCTTCAGATTCTCATATTCCCTTATCTCATAGAATGGGCAAGAAAAGAGCTCCTCCTGCTCTATTTGGTGACACTTCCTCTGCTGTTGGAGCCCAGAAAGGCAAAATTGATGTCCCAGAGGGGACTAAAAAAGTAGATGCTGGTTCCTTCAAAATTGCCGAGAAGCCCCCAGTGGCCCCGAGCAAGAAAAATGCTCCTGCTGATGTAATTGCCATCTCTCCGACCAAGACTTCTTCCTTGGTTGATGCTGCTGACCGTCCTTTGAAGAGATTGAGGAAATCATCCTCGGTTAATCTTGCTGGAACTGCGTCTTCTCTACCCGCTGGTGGTAGTAGTATTTCAAAAATCATTCTTCCGAGCTCTTCAACGAGCTCAGTTATACCCGAGGTTCTCGGGGTTGATGAAAAGATTCCTAGGGATACACTGACATCCCTTGCTGCTCGCCATCTTTCTTCAGTAAATTTCTCATACCTTTAGTCTTTCTTTTCTTTTTCCTGAAATCTTGTATTTGTGTTAACTCTATTGTTTTTCTTACCTTTCAGCTGGTTAACTGTTTCAATACCATTGTGAAGAAAGATCAAGCTATTAAAGCTTCCACTTCCTCGTCCGATGTTGACGATGCTTTGTTGGGTTTAACCCAATCTGTCAAGGAATCTCACCAACAGTACATCGAGGAGAAAACTGTTTGGGAGACAAAATTGGCTGTGGCTGAGGCTGATAAGATGAAGATGGCCGAAACCTCCAAGAATTTGGAGGAGAAAATTAAAGATCTGGAAGTTAAACATCAGGAATCTGATGATAAATTGAAGAAGGCAGAAGAAGAAATATCTACTCTGCGAGATATTAAAGTTAAGAAAGAGGAACTGGAGGTGAAGCTTTCCTCGGAGAAATCGAGGAGAAAAGTTGCTATCAAGAAACATTTCAGTGTTGGTTGGGAGAAAGGATGGGAGAGAGGGATAGCTGCAATGACGTCCCAAGTCCAATATGGGGAGGTGAAATACTTCTATGATGGTTGGGTAGCTGCTCTGCAAGAGCTAAAAGTCCAAGATAATTCTGAGCTATTCCAAAGGCATCTCCCTGGTCCTCCTCCACCAATTGAGGAAGAAGAAGAAGATGAACCTGCATCAGATGAATCTTCCATAGCTGTGGATGTCCCAATCTCTGCTTCTCAACCCTCTATCATTGAGGACATTTCTTCTATGCCTCCTCCTGCTGAGAGGATTTCTGCCGACCAAGCTGTTGTTATCACCGAGCAACCGAGCTCCTCGTCCCAGCCTCCCGAGAAAGTCTTGGGAGACAAGGAAAAGGTGTGAAGTTGTTCGGTATCATTCTTATTATTTGTAATCGAACACTGTAATCCTTTTATGATCTAATAAAATACTTCTTTACTCATCGTCGTTATTGATGATTCTTTGTTGATTGTTGTCTTTTTCTTGTCTTTAGTTTGTTGCTAGAATGGAACTAATCTCTTCTCATGATACCGAGCTGATGCAGCAATGTCACCAATACTATAGGGCTGGTCATACGGAACTTAGTTCTTCTGAAATTGCTGACATTCTTGGTCATGATGCTTCAGAGCAGGCAACTGAAGCTTATCGGTATTTGAAAAGTTTACTCGACCGAGCTGTAGCTAACAATATCGCTTATTATGAATTGATTGAAGAGTTGCATTGTTCTTTAAAGGATCTTCAAAATCAACATAACGAATCAATGGCTTTGTTGCATGAAGATTATGAAAATAGATACCAGCAGCTTTCTTCAGAAACAGGCCACAAGAAAATCATTGCTGGGTATGACATCAGGGAGAGGACTTTAAAAGGTGAAATTGAAGCCTGCAGACAAATCGCTGAGATCCTGGAGCAAGAAAATAACAATTTGCAGAAAAAATTAGTTCAGTATGAATCTGCTGCTTCATCCTCTACTGCATTATTACCAGTCACTGATGAAGGGTTCTCATTCTTAGAAGTCGAAAACGCCAAACTGCGGCAAGAGCTGGAGGATTTAAGAAGATCTTCCATTTCTGGAACTGCTCGGGGACGAGGAAGGAGTTCTCGGGGGCGAGGAAGAATCATCGAGGAGCAAAATTCTCCAATTGCTTCTCGGAGCCGATCAAGAGTTCTTAGCTGTAATGTTGAAGAATCTCGTACCCAATCTACTCTGGAAACTCAAGCATTCCAACTGAATGTTAAGGATCGTGCTCTATCTGATTTGTCTAAGAAAAATTTATCTTTAGAGGATCAATTGACTGCGATGAAATCTGATCTGAATAATAAAGATGCTCTTATCAAGAACTTTCTCGAGCAAGTAGATAGATTAACTTTCCAATTCCATAAACAACCTCGGGAGTTCTGGAATGCGGGTTATAATGAAGCTCTTTACCATTTGGATGATCGCCTTGAAAATGCTAACAACGAAGGTTATAAGCAGGGATGGTTGAACGCCCTGGGTGTATTAAAATTGGAACAAGGTCATTATTTATGGGATTATCATGCTCCTGGATTGCTAGACTTGCCTGTTCCTCCCTATAAATTGGATATGGCATGGATTCCTGCTCGCTCCATTCCTCGGAGTTTAATCTCTAAATATCTTGGTGATTATAACCTTCATTCTCAAGTTGAAGTATCTCGTCCTGAGCACCTGTTGGATACTCCTACAATAATGAATGTCAGAATGCTGAAGGACATGAACTTTATTAATTCTCCTCTGTGTCTAGAGGATCCTCCTGCTGGCGATGAACCTGTCTCAAAGGACAAAGGAAAGAAACCAGTAGAGTAGGAATCTTTAATGTAATAGTTAGCACATTCATGTAACATGTAATACATTTTTATCTTAATGAAAGAGTTTCATTTTCTATTTTGCCAATAGCTATTTTTCTGTTTGCAAATTATATGGTTCATCAACCAAATTAGAATTTATAATAAGCATAATTGTTCAAAATTGTTTCCAACCAACCAAGGTGGATAAATAATGTTTGTCGACCAACCATAGTTGATGGGTTTCTATCCCTGACCAACCATACTTGGTTCAATTTTCAAATATAAACATGTGTCCGACCAACTAAGGTCAATACTTTTATCCTCGTCGACCAACTACAATTAGTGGGTTTTTATCTCCGACCAACCATACTTGGTACAGTTTTCAATATTTTGTTCTTTAAAGAACTTTTTGTAATAATGTTACCTCCCGACAAACATAAGTTGTAATGCGAGAGTATATAAATTCTTACCAACCGTAGTTGATCATGCTGGTCTACACCTCCTAATCAAAGGAGTAGTAGGGTTCTTTCGAACTTTTTGGCTCCTTGGAGCATATCCTCCTAACCAAAGGAGGTTGGCTACTTATAGCACTTTTGCTCCGTAGAGCGCTCCGGAGAGCTTATCCTCCTAACCAAAGGAGGTTGGCTACTTATAGCACTTTTGCTCCGTAGAGCGCTCCGGAGAGCTTATCCTCCTAACCAAAGGAGGTTGGCTACTTATAGCACTTTTGCTCCGTAGAGCGCTCCGGAGAGCTTATCCTCCTAACCAAAGGAGGTTGGCTACTTATAGCACTTTTGCTCCGTAGAGCGCTCCGGAGAGCTTGACTCCGTAGAGCATGACTCCGTAGAGCATGACTCCGTAGAGCAGTCTTCTTCTTTGACTCCGTAGAGCATGGCTCCGGAGAGCATGACTCCGTAGAGCAGTCTTCTTCTTATCAAGTAATGTAGTGTTCAACACTAGTATTCCCCGAAAAACTTTCAACAGAAAGAAAATGGTGAACCATCCTCGTTTTATTCATAATGAAGGAAATGCTTTACATTTTACATTACTGATAATACTTTCGCAGGTGTTCAGCATTCCATGCATTCTGAAATTCTTCTCCTTCTAGAGTTGCTATTCTGTAGGTTCCAGGTCGAACAACCTCTGTAACTCTGTAAGGTCCATGCCAATTTGCTTCCAGTTTATTCTGTTTCTGAATGACTTTCTTCAGCACATAATCACCCTCCTTCAAATCGCATTTCTTCACCCTTTTGTTGTAGAACAGAGCTGTTCGTTGTTGATAAGCAGCATTCCTAATGGCTGCCTCTTCTCTTACTTCTTCGAGCATGTCCAAATCCATTCTTCTCATCAAATCACTGATCGGAGAGTTGAAATTCAGCACTCTATGCGTTGGGAGACCCAACTCGGCCGGTATCACAGCCTCACTTCCAAATGCTAGCATATATGGTGATTCTCCAGTTGCTGCTCGGGGAGTTGTTCGGTAGGCCCATAATACTGATTGGAGCTCATTAATCCAATTTGCTTTAGCTTCACTTAGCCTCTTTTTCAACCCATTCAGTAATGTTCTGTTCGTCACTTCAGTCTGTCCATTGCTTTGGGGATGTCCTGGTGCTGAATGAAACTTCAAGACGTTCGACTGATGACAATAGGCAGCAAATTCTTCATTATCAAATTGTGTTCCATGATCTGTGATGAAAGCATGAGGGAGACCATATCGACAAATGATATTCTTCCATATAAACTGGTATACCTTCTCGTACGTCATATTGATAAGAGGCTCAGCTTCCACCCACTTAGTAAAATAGTCCACTGCAACTACGAGATACTTGAATCTTCCTCGGGTGATCGGCAGTGGTCCAACCAAATCAATTCCCCACATGGCAAACGGCCAAGGGGAAGTTATTGGTGTTAGCAATGCTTGTGGAGTTCGTCGGATGGAGGAAAAACGTTGGCATTTGTCACATTTCTTGGCATAGGCTATACAATCAGCCCTCATTGTCGGCCAGTAATATCCCTGTGTCATCACTCTTTGTAAAAGTGTTCGACCTGCTACATGAGCTCCACAAGATCCTTCATGGATTTCTTCAATCAATTCTTTCACCTCGGTGGGATGTACACATCTTTGCAAACCTGCCATAATTCCTCGTCTATACAAAATACCATTAGTTAATACATACCGAGCAGCTTTATACTTCAGTTTCTTGGCAGCGAGTTTGTCCTCCGGCAATTCGCCCTCTTCAACATATTTCGTGATTGGATCCATCCAAGATGGTCCTAAATCAAGAGTAATCACATTCGTTGTCAGATCTTCATCTATGCTCCGACCTTCTAATACTTCGATCGGTATGGTTCTTCGCATCTCGGTACGAGTAGCTGATGCTAGTCGGGCCAGTGCATCTGCTTGTACATTCTCCATCCTCGGTATTCTCACCAATTGAATGGCATCAAATTCTGTCAACAATTTCATCACCTTTGCATGATATTTGATCATTAAGTCTCCTTTAACCGCATATATTCCCATCATCTGATTCACAATTAATTGAGAATCACTGAATACCATCACCTGTTGTGCATCCATAGTCTTTGCTAGATTAAGACCTGCTATCATGGCCTCATACTCCGCTTCATTGTTAGAGGCTTTGAATTGGAATCGCAAAGCATATTCCATGTCAATCTCGTCTGGGGTGATCAAAACAATTCCTGCTCCACAACCAGTTGTGCAGGATGATCCATCTACATATAATCTCCATGTAGGTATTTCGTTTTCAAATTTCTTATCTGTCAGAGTTCCTCGATAAAATATCTGCTGTTTTCTTCCATCATCCCCCGGTATCTTTCGCTCCTCGTCAGTCATCTGCTCGTACTCCTTTACCAACCGTGGCTGGTCTGAGTTTGAATATAATGATTTCTCTACATCCACAAGTCCTTTTACCAACCTTGGTTGGTTTGGACCTATTTCTGCTGATCCTGTATCGTCCACAGGTAGGTCAGCAAATGTTTCTGTTGATCCTGTATCGTCCACAGGTAACTCAGCAGGCATCTTTTGCTCCTCGGGGGTATCAGGGTATGTGAACTCTGCTATAAAATCTGCTACAGCCTGCCCCTTCAATGATGATCTGGGCTCATACACAATATCGTATTCACCAAGTTCTACTGCCCAGTACATCAGTCTCCCTGATTTTTCTGGCTTATGGAGGGCTTGTCTCAATGGCATATCAGTATAAACAATGATGGTATGGGCTTGGAAATATGGCCTCATTCTTCTGCTTGCCTCAATTAGTGCCAATGCCAATTTTTCTAGCTTTGGGTACCTGATTTCTGCACCTCGGAAAGCCTTACTTGTGTAATAAATTGGCTTCTGGATTCCATTCTCCAATCTGATCAACGCTGAACTGACTGCGTTCTCTGATACTGCCAAATACAAATACAACTTTTCTCCTGTTATTGGTCTGGACAACAGTGGAGGTGTTCCCAAATATTTCTTCAAGTCTTGAAAAGCTTTTTCACATTCCTCATTCCACTCAAAGGTTTTTCGAAGTGTTTTGAAGAATGGTATGCATTTATCAGTTGCTCGAGATACAAATCTGTTGAGCGCTGCAACTCGTCCGGTAAGACTCTGCACTTCTTTCTTCGTCGTCGGAGATCGCAGCCCTAGAAGAGCTTTGATTTTATCTGGATTTGCCTCAATACCTCGCTGATTGACGATGTATCCGAGGAACATTCCTTCTCGTACTCCAAAGGTGCACTTCGTCGGGTTAAGCTTCATTTGGTATTTATCCAATTGATCAAAAGTTTGACTCAAGTCAATCAAATGATCAGTAGCTTTCTTGCTTTTAGTGAGCATGTCATCGACATAGACCTCCATGTTGCGGCTGATTTGTTCGGTAAAAACCTTGTTCATCAACCGCTGATATGTTGCACCTGCATTTTTTAAACCAAAAGGCATAACATTATAACAATAAGTTCCCCTAGGGGTAATAAAAGAAGTACTTTCCCTGTCTTCAGGTTTCATTTTGATCTGGTTGTAGCCAGAGTAAGCATCCATGAAGCTGAGTAGCTCGTGTCCCGAGGTAGCATCCACCAGTTGATCAATTCTGGGCAGTGGAAAATGATCCTTGGGGCATGCTTTATTGAGATCGGTGAAATCGACACACATTCTCCATTTGTTGTTTTTCTTCTTTACCATCACCACATTAGCCAACCAATCTGGATATTTTACATCTTCAATGAATTGGGCTTTCTGGAGTTTCTCGACTTCCTCCTGTATGGCCTGATTCTTCTCGGGACTAAACACCCTTCTTCTCTGCTTTACAGGTTTAATCTCCTTATTCACATTGAGTTCATGACATAAGAAGTTTGGATCTATTCCTGGCATGTCTTCATGACTCCAAGCAAAAGTATTTTTCCTATTCTTCAAGAAAGCTATCAACTCCTCTTTTATCGACATATCCAACGATGAACCTATCTGGGTTATTCGTTCAGGATGTTCGTCGTCCAAAATAACGTTTTCTGTAGATTCCATCATCTGTCCTTTTACAAGTTGAGATTCATCCCTGGGATCAAGAGTTTCAATTTCTGTACCTTCTTCCACCTGGTAAGTTGTAGTCTTTTTCATCGATCCTTCTAGTTCTTCTTGCTCGGCCGACGAATAATAGCATTCCCGAGCTACTTTTTGATCACCTTTCACCACTCCAACTCCAAAATTTGTTGGGAATTTCAAACATTGATGTACTGTAGAAGGAACGGCTTCGAACTTCTTCAATCCAACTCTTCCCATGATGATGTTGTAGGCTGACTGCACATTCTTATCCATCACAAAGAATCGTATTCTTTCTGTTCGACAAACAGGCCAGGTTCCAATGAATATATCCAACTTGATCGTCCCAAGTGGAAAAACTTTCTCGCCAGCAAAACCCAGAAGGGGTCTGTGATAAGGTTCTAATTGGGATAATTTCAAATTCAGGCTATCAAAGCATGAATAGTACATGATGTCTGCCGAACTACCATTATCTACCAACACCCTTGAAATGATCACGTCCTTCATTCTCATTTTAATCACCAAAGGATCATCATGAGGGTAAAGAACACCTGCCAGGTCATTTTTTGAAAAACCAATTACTAGCTTCTCTTTGTTTACCTTCCTCGGACGATCATCCTCGGCCAGGTTTATTCGCTGAATATATGAGCAAGCTTGAGCCTCTCCGAGATAAGCTTTTCTTTCTGCAGTAAGGTCTCCTCCTCCTGCATCTCCCCCTGTAATAACGTTACAATGAAATGATCCAAAACGTATGGAAAATACCTCTCGTTCAGGTTTTCTTGGCTTCTTGGGAAGATCGGGGTCATCATCTGGATCCTCTTCATGGTCCTTCCTCTTATTCTCCTCTGCACGACGAGGAGATCTAGATCTCTTTCTAATTCTGTCCTCATTTGTCCTCTCACCTCTGCGATCTACATACTTTGATAATTTTCCTCTTCGAATGAGTGTTTCAATCTCGTTCTGAAGGGCTATACAATTTTTGGTCATATGGCCATGATCTTTGTGAAACTCGCAATATTTGGTCTTATTCCTCATGTCTGGATCTGACTTCAGTTTCTCTGGCCATTTGATTTCCTCGCTATTCCTGATTTCTTCTAAAACATGATTAATACCCATTCTCAATGGAGTATAATTATCATACTTCTTTAGGGCTTCCAACTTTATCCTGTTATTCTTGGAATATTTGTCACCACCATTGCCTTTCTGATCTTTCTTCTTAGAATTGTCGACCTCCACTTTAACTTCTTTATCCATATTCTTCTTCGCAGTCATAGCCTCCTCGGCATTCATGATTTTGGCCGCCTTTGCCATCAATTCCGACATATTTTTAGGCGGATCTTTGGCCAGAGTATAGTATAGCTTGTTAGGCAGCAAACCACTCATCAAAGCAGTGATTGCTGTCTTTTCTTCATAATCTATGACTTCCAACTTTTCGTTATTGAAACGAGTTATGTAATCTCTAGTACTTTCACCTGATTTCTGTCTAACACTTAGCAAGTGTGCTACTCGCTTTACCGGCTTTGCTCCAAAACAAAAATTACCAATAAACAGCTCGGCTAACTGAACAAAAGTTGAAATCTTACCCCGAGGAAGATTATTGTACCATATCTGTGCAGATCCGGTAAGAGTTCCCGAGAATGCTCTACACCTCATCTCGTCGGGGACAGCATAAATATCTGCAGCAGCTTGGTACTGTTCTATATGAAGTACAGGATCTGTCTTACCATCGTACTTGGGGGTCACTACAGGTGCTTTGAATTTCGACGGTGTAGGGAAATCCACAATGGCTTGCACAAAAGGTGTCCCTTGAACAAAAGTTCTCTGTAAGGGGTTCCTCGCCTTAGCCATTTCTCCCAGTCTATCCTCCAATCGTTGAATGGAACCTTTCCATGCTTCATTCCCTTCCTCGGGCCGCCTAGTCCGAGCAACTGATTGTCCTGACGTAGCTTCCTGAGATTTATCTCGACGAGTAATTGGTCGTGATTGTGCAGATCTTTCTCTCGAACCTGGTGGTGGTCGAAAACTTCCTGATGGAGCCCTAGGTGGACTCATGTTCCTCCTTGGTCCTAACCGACTGAAAGGAGACACCCTGCTTAATCTTTCTAAAGCGCTAGTTCTCTCAGGAGAAAGAGAGATATGTTGATCTGTATCCGTAGCCCGTATTGATGAAGTTCGCCCAGGTTGGTAAGAAGAATCATTGGATTCTCCATTGCGATATGACCCAGTACGTCTGGATCGTGATGGCCCATGACCAGTCCTTTGCCCTGAATAAGTAGGTACACCGCCTTGAAGAGTTTGAAGGAGTTGCCTCATAGATTCTTGCATGGCGGTTTGTCCTTGAGCCAGATTCGTCATAATTCCGGCCAGATCTGGAGATACAGATGGATTTGGAAGATTTCCAGTATTTCCAGCATTTCGATTACTGGATTCTGGATTATCTGCCATTGGTGACAAATGAGTTTTATGAAAAACGATAACAATAGTCGTTTCCCACAGACGGCGCCAATCTGTTGATGTAAAAAACTAGATCGCTCTAATTATTCAATCACAGATAAATAAATAAGACAAAGATTTTTAAAGTGGTTCGGCTAGGAATAAAGCCTACGTCCACTGTTATGTTATTGCTGAGTGTTTGTGGAATTCTTGATTACAAGTTCTCTCAAGAAATTCCGGTCCCCTTGAATGGGATTGATACAAGGTATTTATAGCCTCAAGGCTGTACATGAAAGGTCCACTACATTAAATGATATACATATGAATGGGTAATACATTTAATGCGGCGTGTGCGTCAAGAATCTAATGAATAGTTGAACAGTTGTCCGTCTGATAATTGATGATACGGCCGAGGTGCAGTTCGGACCGCCTTAGTTGCTCGTCGATCAAGAGTTCCTCGGAGTGCTTAGAGTATCTCGGGATGAAGGAGTTCCTCGGATGGAGTTCCTCGGCATGATAGAGCTCCTCGGTGTATTCTCGTTGCTCGGTACCAACCATGGTTGTTCAGTAAATGATCTTCCTCGCTGTTATTGTGCCACGTAGATTGACACGTGTCTTCATACTATTCGTCCACGTCAGCATATTAATTTTGGTATCAACAGCGACGCTCGGGAACACCTCCTTATCCTTCCCTTCTCGTCCGAATAGCGACATAAGTATAGAGCATATGTGGCCTACCCTTAGGGCCACTCCCTGTCCCCTGAATTGAAATAAAGTAAAATTAGTATCCGCCCCTCAAATATAGATAAATATAAATTGTAATTGAAATCGAAATCGAAATTGACATATAAATATAAATACATTACCTGTAGTGTCACTCAAACAGCTAACTTGAGCTCATATGGCACCTCCTTCCAACTAATGTATCCCGGGCAATCGTGTCAATTATAATTCTCTTCATATCTAAACACTAAGAAATACCATAATCCTATGGAGGTATGCGTTGCAAATTCCTTCCAACCGTTGTGTAGCCAAAAATCAGCAGTTGAAGTTGTCAACTCCACCTTTGAATGGGGTATGGAAAGTGGTGGGGTATGGAAAGTGGAATTGACAACTTCAACCGGTGATGTTTGGCTACATAACGGTTGGGAGGAATTTGCAGAGCATCGCTCCATAGGATTATGGCATTTCTTAGTGTTCGGATAGACGAAGAGATTCAGTCTCCTCTCCACAAATAGGACACCCCAAATAACTATGTACTAATCACCTATTAAAGGTAAGAAGCGTATATTCATGGATTAGTATAAACAAAACTTAGATGTAGTTGGAATATTTATGTATTAATCTCCTCTCCACACACGCACACTACACAAGAGTGAAAATGATAAAGTGCAGATCAAGTAAAAGCATTAAAAATGGATGTTTCGGTACAAATTGAAATAATTATTACAAATTGAAAAATTGTTTCAAATTCGGGTTATCATAAAAAATGGATTGATATTCGGTAGGAGCAGCCAAGTCATCCACACTACTATTTAGACGCCTTGGCGCGTGTTGGACAATTGACCACGTCTCGTTGTTGATATACTCCGAGTAAAACACTTGCTTAACCTTTTGAAATGCACAAACAAACGACTCATCGCTCACGTGGTCGTTGCTCTTCAACTTGGACAAGTCAACCATGATCAAATTGGTGACAGGATCAACTTTAGAAGCATTTTTATCCTCAACTCTTACTCATTCACAGTAAAATACAACCTCTTTGAAGCTTATATAATCCAATTCAAATATATTTTGGATTACACCATAGTAAGTCATTTCAGCTTCAACGAGGTTTTTATCTTTTGCGCTCGCTCGAAAGAAAGTAAGAGCCTTGTATGAAATTCCCGAGTTCTGTACATTTGTACTTTCCTCGTACACTTTAGCGCCGAAAATGTAACCGTTCAATCGATATTTTTTGTACTCTTGTGCCACGAACAAGGGTCCAGTGGCTAGACGAGCAAGCCTTGATGTCGCATCACCCATCTTTAGGAGCTGAGAATATAGATAAATTAATTATATTAGTGGTAAAATTTGAGTGTAATGTAACGTTATATAACGACTGTTTTCATTGTAATTACCTCTTGTGTCAACCATAGCCTAAATTCGCTGTCTGATTGTACCACTGTTTTTCGTCTTTTATTGTTCTCACAGGCTTCATATTTACTGCATATTACAAAATTAATCATGTATAAAATAATCTAAAATAATGTTAAACATTATAATATTCGAAACTTACTTTTTCCATTCTTCGACATCTTCATGTGTGTCAAATAGATAACGAGCTACTTGTTCATGTTGCAAACTCGTTAATTTCACTCGTTTTCCCATCACATTACCACCATCATCGAGGAATTCATCAGTGTCATCAACGCTGGTAGAGTCAGTCATATATTCCCGAGTATATATTGATGACTCCACGGTGATGTATTCCTCTGCAATTGATCCTGCAATATATCGCATATTCTTGACGTAATCTTTAAAAACTTTCATCAATCTTTCAAACGGATACATCCACCGATATCTAACTGGACCACAAAGAAGTGCCTCGTCGCATAGGTGTACCAACAAGTGAACACTTATGTCAAAGAATGCTGGGGGAAAGTACTTCTCCAATACACAAATCGCTTCGTTCACATCCAATTTTGCGGCCACTATGTGTTCTCGATTCACTACCTTCTCACACAAGAGGGAGAAGGTAATACTAATTTGCATAATAGCCCTACGCAAATCCTTGTGCTTGGAGAAACAGTGCTTAAACAATAGAGGAACTAATTGCATGATCACATGCCAATCGTGGGACTTACACTTATGTAAATCATGAGTAGCATAATTCACAATCCTTTGCAAGTTGGACGAAAAAGTAGATGGGCCCTTCAAATTATATATTGTGTCTAGAAGCACCTTCCTTTCCTCACTCGTCAAAGTAAACGCACCAGGGGGAATTATTGTCCTTCCCCTACTATCTTCTTTCAACCATAGTTGTGGTTTAAGTTTTAACGTTTTAAGGTCTTTTCATGCATTTTCTCCATCCTTCGAATGACTCCCCCCAAGGCAAGTACCCACAATATGTTCAGCGAAGTTCTTCTCTGCATGCATCACATCCAATACATGGCGCACCGGGTTTTTCTTCCAATAAGGCAAGTCAAATAAAATTGACCTCCGAGACCATGCCTTTCTTATCTCAGTTTCATTCCCAGTTGGGGTCTTCTTATTCTTGACATTCTTAAATTTGGGATTCTTACCTGGCATATTTGGGCCACATTCAGAAGATTTACTTTCAATTTCTGAACCCGAAATTTGTCTCGGCGGTAGCCTATGTTCAACTCCGCCCAATAAAAAATTGGAACCTTTCTCAAATCTGAAACTATGAGCTGGGGGTAAAAACCTCCTGTGGCAATGGTATACATTTTTTAAGATGGAGTATAGACGAAGAGATTCAGTCTCCTCTCCACAAATAGGACACCCCAAATAACCATGTACAACACATCCGGATAATGTCCCATAAGCTGGAAAATCATGAATTGCCCACATCAACATAGCTTTCAGCGTAAACTCTTCTTTTCTAAAAGAGTCAAATGATTGCACACCATCTTCCCACAACTCATTTAATTCTTCTACCAAAGGAGCCAGGTAGATATCAATGTCTTCACTTGGTGCCTTTGGCCCAGGTATCAATAAAGCCATCATCGAAAATTCAGGTCTCATACACTGTGAAGGAGGGAGGTTGAGTGGGGCTAGGATCACTGGCCATACACTCTGATTGGTGCTTAGATTTCCAAATGGATTGAAACCATCTGTTGATATAGCCAAACGAATGTTGCGTTGTTCTCGAGCAAAATCGGGATACTCATAATTCATCCTCCGCCAGGCAGTAGAATCAATAGGATGACGCATGATATTACCCCCTACTTCTGCCCTAGCATGCCAAGTCATTGCCTCTGCAATCCATGGTACTGTGAAAAATCTCTTTAATCTAGGCCCAACGGGAAAATATTTCAATACTTTTTGAGGCACTTTTGAGCTTGTGTCTTCCTTACTAGTAGATTGGACATATCTAGGTTCATCGCATACCGGACAACGATCGAGATTTTCATACTCCTTTCGGTATAGTATGCAGTCATACACACAAGCATGAATCGATTTATACTTCATTCCCAAATCTTTCAAACTGTTCTTCATAACATGATAGCTATTTGGAAGTGTATTCACCTTGGGTAATAAGCCCTTCACCCATTTCAGAATTCCCGTCACGCTATTGCCAGACAAACCGTACTGCGTCTTCAAACTGTGCAAACCAACCATGGCATGTAAAGTTGTTTGATCTTTCTCACAGCCAGAGTATAACGGTTGGGTCGCCTTAAATTTTAAACTTTGGTAGGCATCGTCAAGTTTTATCGTGTTATCTTCACGAGCACTTGAATCTTCTACATCATCAGTAACCTCATTCTCCTCAGCTTCATAAACTCCGTACGCATCATCAACTAAATCCTCTAACATATTATGATCTACGTCGTCCCCTTCTTCATCTATTCTACTTGTTGAAGGATGTTGTGAAGGTTGGTCAGGGACAAAAGGAACTTTCAATTCACCGTGAAAACTCCAAAATCGATAACTATCTTGCATACCCGATCTTAACAAATGTAGTTCAACTGTTTTCCACTCAAACACCTTACCATTCTTACACCTAGCACACGGACACGGAAACTCTTCATCATTACGACATCTCTTTGCATATTTCACAAATTCGTTAGCACCTCTGCGAAACACATCCCCCATTCTATTAGTCTCACCCATCCACTCTTTGTATTTCGGATATCCCATCACAGCTACCACAACTAAACACCTATTAAAGGTAAACAAAACTTAGATTTATAGTATGTTTTTTTTTTAATTATCCCATCATTTAATTATCCTATTAAAGGGTATGTGGTCCTATCCCATTCAAGAATGCATTTTTCTGTAATATACTTAACAGCTCATGCACATTGTTACGATTTGAAAAAAATTCGACAGCATATCCCCTTAGTTCTCCAAGTACACGACGTAGATTGGCAGGTGTGAGTGTTATTTCAATTGGTCAATTAAAATAACAGTCACACTTGTCAATCTAGTATGTACCCAGAGAACATTAAGATACGACTGCAGAACTTCCTCCAAAAGTAACAACTTTAAGCCAATAAGAATATTATACAAAAATTATACAGTCTCAAACTGTCCAAACGGGACAATTCGAGAGATCTCATTACAGGGGTAATGACTCTCGAACGGGTCTAAGGGTTATTGAATGCGTACGCATAAGAACTAGAATGCTAGTATCTATGCGCACTATATTTAATTTCAAGTATGTTTCATATAATGGGTTAATTCAAATACAATTATTATCCAACTATTATCAATTATTTATTTTGAATGTAAATAATATTCAAAACCCCACCCACCCCCACCCCCACCCCCACCCCCTCAGATTAATTCAAGACATAAGACCCTAAAGGGAATCCTATCTGCAACAAGATTCTAGTTAGTAAAGAAGACATAACAGAATATGGTGAAATCCACTACACTACAAAACCATTTAATAATATTTAAAAAATTCAAAACCATTTAATAATATTTAAGCACTAAAATTAATTTAATTTAATTTAACCTAGGAATTAATCAGATATTTTTATCCTATGTTTACTAATGCTAAAATTATGAAAAATGACACCACCACACACACACACACACCGCACCCCACCCCACCCCACCCCCTGCCCCCTCCACCACCCCCTCCACCACCCTGCCCCACCCCGCCCCACCCCCTGCCACCCCTTCACCACCCCCTCCCCCACCCTTCCCTACCCCATCCCACCCCTGCCCCCTCCACCACCCCCTCCCCCACCCTGCCCCACCCCCTGCCACCCCTTCACCACCCCCTCCCCCACCCTGCCCCACCCCGCCCCACCCCCTCCCCCCTCCCCCACCCCCTCCCCCACCCTGCCCCACCCCGCCCCACCCCCTGCCCCCCTCCACCACCCCCTCCCCCACCCTGCCCCACCCCCCACACACGCACACACATACACACAGATATATATACATACACACACACATAACTATACAGACAAATATATATATAAATGGAAGAGAGAGAGAGAGAGAAATTGGACCTGAGAGAGAGAGAGAGAGAGAACAGCGTCGACAGAGAGAGAGAGAGAGAGAGAGAGAGAGAGAGGGAGGGAACGGTGGGAGGGAAAAAAGAAGGGGGAAAGGGTTTTTGCTGGAAAAGTTGTCACGGTCGTGTCAAGGTCATTGACCGTGACACGAATTGTCACGGTCATTGACCGTGACAATTCTTTGTCACGGTCGTGTCAAGGTCAATGACCGTGACACAAAACGCGTGTTTTTTTGTCACGGTCAATGACCTTGACAAGGCTGGTCGGCTGAAAGGTGACAATTTGCCCATTTTGGTGTAGTGTGTTTTCCTTTCTAGAATAAAGAGTCAATTTTCTAAAAAACATATATATAATTAGGTGAGTTTAGGAAGTTACTCATCCCGAGGACAATGATCTAAGATTAAGTGTTGCATTGTAAATGTAATCATAATTCTTTGGAGGATAAAATTCAAAAATTTATTTTATCAATGCTTGATTTTTAAATAGGAACCTTACTTTGAGACGAGAATATTCTATAATTAAATGGGTAATAATGAGAATTTGAATGCTAATATTTATTTATTTTTAAAACTATTCATATATATATATATATATATATATATAATAATGCTCTTGTGCGGATTAGTTCGCATTTTAAGAATGCGGATTGGACATGTGTCACCTGACGGTGCGCCTAGAAATTATCGCCTAAATTATAGGCACACTCTCTCTTTTCTGGGCTTATTGTCAGGTGACACATGTCCGGTCTGCACTCTTAAAATGCGGACTGATCCGCACAAGAGCAGGACTGTATATATATATATATATATATATATATATATATATATATATATAATCATTTGCAAGAACGGGTTTAATTGGCCTGACTAATATATAAAACTACATAATGTTAATTTAAAACACAATGACAATGATTTAATATATGACAAGCACAAATGTTATCCGACAACTGAATTATCAAATTATGAAATAAGAAAACGTCATTCAGTTAGTACAGAGGTTCATGTTATATCAAGTGACGAATTCTTTAAATTAGATTTTTGTTAATCGTGTCATATTATGTGAAGAGAAAGGAGTTTTGGAAATAAATGGTTTTTCGAATTGTTTGTTTTATCAGTTGCCTAAGATATATTATGTTTTTTTTACTTAAATATGTTCATAATGACCTCGATTTAAGTTTAGTACATTTTATAAATTGACATTGAGTTTGATACATTTTTCTTCAAAATTTCGTTAGACTTAACGGTTAATTGCCTTGCAAATGACTAGAGGAAAATGTATTTGGAAATACAAGAAAAAATAAACAATATTTAGAAAGAAGGAAAAAATAAAAGAAAATACATGAGCAATTGAAAAATGACAAAAAATAAAAATAAAGTAAAAAGTAATAAAAAAAAACCCTAAATAAAAGTAAACAAAAAGCCAATCATCGTCCTCCCATACACCAAACCTATCAACCCCACCCCATCTCCTACAACCTTCATCGAAAACTATCCCCCACCCTCCCACCTCCACTATGCCCTAAATTAGAAATCAAATCTTAGACTTAAAATCAATTTGAAATAAATTTTGAATCTTATAAACTAATTCGAAAATAAGATAGAGCGAGAGAGAGACAGACCCCGTATATTTTAATAATCGGGTTGATCAAGACTATTAATTAAATCTATAAAGGTTGTTATCATTCTTTGTATGAAAAAAGCAACAATGAATAATGATAATTCAAAATAGAGTACACTATGAAGAATCCTCAAATAAAGTTATCTAGGTGGTAAATAACCTATTATGAGGATTCAACAAAATTGAGCCAAGCAAAAAGTAAAATCACAATAACACAATAAATAATATACGTAGTTCAACAATATGCCTACGTCCATGGAGTGTTTCTCTCCCCCCGTTCCTTATTTATTGATCAACTCTTAATAGAAAAGATTACATGCCCCCATTTCTATAGATGTGGGTTACATTTGTAGAGAGCAAAAAGAAAATAAGACGTGTTGGACTCTATGGCCTTGGAATGCTGTTGTAATCGGGTCGAACAAATATAAGCCGAGATTTTTGCTGATCGACTTCTCTTTTGTTCTTATCTCCAAGCTAAGATCACTTATCAAGTCTTCTGAACATGAGTCAGGTTCTTCTATTAGGTCGAATAATTCCCTCACAAATGCCCTCGAAGCTTTGCAGTCTTCACGGGGTGTAGAGTTTTCTTTAGATTAAAATAGACTTTGTTCTGCCCATTGGGTCTGGATTGCACACTTGTAATTTACCCCTATTTTTCAGGGGTATGCTCGTAACTGTGTGTTGATGAGACTATGGGGCAGTGACGTGCATGTCAATCATCACATTGGGTCTCATTTCAAATAATGATTCGTCTTGAAAGTTAAACAAGACAGTTTAATAACTTCTCCTACTGCCATTTTGCGACGCATTCGAACCTTCAACCATTTCAAAATCAAACCAGAGATTTTTTCCTTCATAACTCATTGTAAGTCCTTCTTCTCGCTTACCTCTCATTTCTCTTCAACTTTTTACAGTATTTTTTCAACATTTTCCTTTTTTGAGTTGATAAATGGTCTACCCAATGAGAGAAAGCTCCATAGGAGAGTTTAGAACTCATTTTTCTATCCCTGACTAAGTTGTGATTGAGTTGGGGGAGAAACCAAAGGATTATTACAACGTATACATTAGATGTTTTATAACTTTATTACTGAAGCCGACATGACTTCCCCCCGAAAAAATTATTTCTGGAGTTTTGTGAATTCTTCAACATTATGCCTACCCAATGTACTCCAAACACTTGGAAGATAGTGAATGGGGTCTATAAAATTAATGAATTGTATGGAAATCAGTTGGGGATCTCGAATATCATATACTGATATTCGTGGGTGCAAATAAAGGAGGATAACTTCTACTTGAAGGCAAGAAGGTTGAAGAGATTGTTAGTTGTGAACCTACCTAATTCCAGTAAGGCTATTCGTCTAATGACTTTGTTATAAAGCAATGGCCATATCCACCGATTCCTGGGGCTGGTGAACTATATAGGGACTTTAGTTTCCCCAATAGAGAGCATGGAATAGGTCAATTTTTATTTTTAGTTATCTTTCATTTAGTCGGTCATCCTTCTCATGCTTCTTTGATAACGTTTTCCTTCTCTATTATGTGCAGTTATTTGGAAGAGAAAAGAGACAACCAAACACATATCAATTTTGGCGAGATGCAAAAGGTATGGAATCTTATAAGACCTTGGACTGTTGGTGCCGAGCATTCGAGATTGTCATCTCTGTTGTTGGAGTACACTGTAAGGGTAAATTTCCAAATCGAGTCAATTTATTAGTATTGGCTATATTTTGTATTTGGACAAAACTTGTTTGATTCATAGGTTATGAATAGAGTTGTGTGTCCTTCAAGCCTATGATGTGTGATTGAAGACTATGCAGCAAAGCTAAAACTACATCAAAATTATAATAGATTGTGTGCCGAATTTTTGTCTTCAACAATCGAGGGATCTCATTAAAGGTATGAATGTATATTAGTGTTTGATCCCCGAATACATTTTAGGTATTATTTTATATAACTTATTTGAAGCCTTTTCATAAAATGTTTTTTGAAAGAATATATATTTTTGTAGGTTCGTTCAAACGAGTTTAAGAGTTCATTTGAATGAGATGTGTAGTTCGTTAGAATGACCTTCCAATGAACATCAAACGTGGTACTTATATTGGACAAAGATATACTTATTCGAAGTCGAAGTTGATTCGAATGACATCACGTGTTCATTCGAATGAGATAAGGTTTTCATTTGAACAAATCTTATATTTTTGTTCGAACGAGTTTCCTAAAAAAATGTGTTGCCTCAAAATTCATGTTTTCTATAAATACTCAGGTCTGACATCAATTTTCTCAGAGGTCTTTTGTGAAAGTGATTTTCCAAAGTTTATCTTGTGTGCCTCAAAACCCTAGTTGAAACCCTAGTTTGAGATCCAAGAATACTACATCTATAAGTATGTTTGAGATCCCTTTCTTTGTTTCACCATATCTATTTGTTCTCCATACTATGATCATTTCTAGCGGTGGAGACCATGTTTATGTTGAGCAGCGGTTGGACTAGTCACATGACAAGTAAAATCGGTGGGATATCGACACTACACCAAATCTGCCGAATTGTCACGGCCATTCACCTTGATAATTCTGGGCGAGACAACTTTTTTTGTCACGGTCATTGACCGTGACAAGCTCGTTATAATTGTCACGGTCACTGACTGTGACAAACCCGTGACACTCTTTAAAAAATTATCACGATCATTGACCGCGATAAGTCCGTGATAAGTTTCTTTGTCACGAACTTGTCACGGTCAATGACCGTGACAATTTTGGGCAGAATTGAAAAAAATCTGCTGGGCAGTATGGCTACTGGCACTGCCCAACAGTATATTTGTACTTGATATAACAACGTTATACCTGTTCAAACATCATATATCCAAATAAACTAGAGATAATGCAAATATACATTCAAAATAAAAACAATATGCATTACGATATAATTCAAATATAATTCAAATGTACAAACTTAAAAACAATTCAAATGTACCAACTAAAAAACAATACAATTCAATTCAAATAATGTCACTACATGTCTTGGGTAAGGTTAAATCCGAGGAGGTGAGTAGGCCACACGATATACGAATTAACACACCCACAGATATACAATATTTTTTCTCGATAGGTTATCCTAGTGATAAGTTGTTCGATGTGTTTAGCAATGACGAATTTGATATTCGAGAGGAGCTTAATGAGCTATATAACCACGTTGATAGATTATCTAAGCTGAATTTGAAACTTGTAGAAAGGATAAAATTTAGTGAAAACGAAAATTAATGCTTAAAAGGTGATAATGAATTTTTGCAACATATTCAAACTCAACATGACAGTCTGCTTGATAAGTTCAAGGATATGAAACGAGATTTCAAAATTTAAAAGTGTCCAAAAAAGAGAGTGATGCTAGAGTCTATGCTTTAGAGAATGAATTGAAGGACTTTAAAGTTTCTAGGGTTAAAGAATGTGCTAGCATTGATAATGACAAATTGATAAAAGATTTGAGGGCACGTGAGAAGATTGTTAGGGATAAGTTCGCTTACAATGAGGGGGAGCGAGATGACCTTCTAAGAATAGTAGAAAATTTGAAGAAGTATTCTCTAACGTTTGAAGAATCTAATTCTTTACTTGAGTCTAGGATTGTGAGGTTAAAAGATAATTTGAGAGACTCAAGTAGTGTTAGTAGTGGCTTTGATAATTCAAATGCTTTCGCGCCTAAAGTCAAGGCTAACGTTTGTTTTATAGTGTCAATTATTGCCCAGGACGTTAGATAATGTCAACCCATAGGTAACATTCCTCGTACTTACACATGTTCGCATTCTGGTAGAAAATGTCATCTTAGGGCGTTTTGTTATGATACTAGAAGGGGCCCTAGGAAGTCTAGATTAAGTGTCACCATTGTTCCAAAATCCCGAGGCATTAAGTATTCATTTATTTGGGTTAGAAAATATGTTTTTGAGACATTAAGGGCCAAAAAATTGATTTAAACACTGTTTTTAAATACAATTTTAAAATTTAGTTTTCTGTGTTTATAAATATTAGTATGCATTTGGTAAACTTTTTTTTAAACACAATTTTCTAGAAAATTTGTCAAAATTAGCGAACATGTAGATATATATATATATATATATATATATATATATATATATATATATATATATATATATATATAATTATATACATACATGAATTGATAATATTCTTTAATACATATGTACTATATTTTATATTATTCCATACATTAATAATACATGTATAAAACTCTATACAAGTGCTAGGTGTAAACTGCGAGATGCATATTGGTGGCAGCCGATCTAATGTTTGAGTTTAAAAAGTGTTTAACAACAATTGACTTGAACTAGGGACATCAATATTTTATAGATTTCATAAAAAAATGGACTATTATAAGAAAAGATGAAATAACTTGCACACAAAAATTGGATAAAATCTCACAATTAAAACTATGTCAATATCAAATCTAACTTGCTATAAATAAAAGAACTCAAATTCATACTTGTACAAAATCAAAATGGTCATATTATATTAAATCAAACTACTAAAAAAATTGTCCATTGAGAGTTAAACTAAAAAAATTAAAATTCAAAAAATATTATTTTTTCAAGTCTAATTTCAAATCTTCCAACGTAGTTTCCAAATTAAATTTTCCTCTCCGCTTGGAACCAAAAGTACGAAGCCTGTAAAAATTATTCACTACTTAAATATTTACTTATGTGATATAGACAAAAATATATGGTTAAAACATAAAATTCATATTAAACATTTTTATGTTCATTGATTATTATTCTCAAATCTAAGAATAGTGAAGTAAAAGATTACATTTAAAAAAAATATATACACAAAAATAAATAAAAAATCAGATTTCTGAAAAGAGTGGTTTTTTGAACTTTTCACCCTATATTTTATAACGATATTTGTGTTTATACTCTACTTTTTTATTATTTGTGATTACCCCTCCCCCTCTCAACATTAGTAAAATCTGTTAGTTGTTATCAAAATTTTCAAAAGAGACCATCCTACCCCCATTTTAATTCAAAACAATATAAAAGTAAAAAAAAAAACGAATTTCAAAACATATTTTAAAATTTTAAAATTATAGAAAAATAGTTAAAAAATTTGCAAATTAGAGAAAATATTTTTGAAATCGGAAATTAATGAAAATAAATATAAGTTAAAAAAAAGTTACCAAAATAGGTGAAACGTATAAAAAAATAGGGAAACCCTTTAGAAAGTATTAAATATATTAAAAAAACCTCTGATAAATTTGAAAATAATATAAAAAATATTTAGAATTATACTAAAACATTTTAAATGAAAAAAATATCATTTAAAATTTCTGAAAACACCAAAAAGCCTTTTTACCACACTTTTTAGGCAAAACAGTAATAATTTTTTTTTGGGAAGATATTATAAATCAAGTACATAAAAACTATTTAAAAAAAAAAAGTTAAATCAAGTAAAAAGAAAGTTACTAAAAAACAGTAAAAAATAAGTTCATATTTTTTTCTAAACACAGTTTTCATTTGCGTGATTTTTTTTTAATAACTTTCTTTTCAAATTAAGAACTGTGTTTGTAAAACTGTAAATAAAAAAAAATGGTAACTTATTTTCTCAAACAATAAATAAAAACTGTTTTTCTAAGAGTGTATATAGAAACTATTTTTCTAAAACAATAAATAAATATTAGTTTTTTAGTTAATTATTTTTCTAAAAATGTAAATAAAAATTATTTTTGAAAAATGTAGATAAAGTATGTTTTTATTAACCTATTGTAACAAAATCGTAAAAACTGTAAATAACAACTATTTTTAGTGACTTTTTTTTTACTTGATTTAACTTTTTTTTTTCTTTAAACATTTTTTTTATAAAAAACTGAAGTGTAAGAAAATATATTCTTAAATAAAAATAAATATATATAAAATGCTTGGAGAAAACACAGAAATTTTCATTTTAGTCAGCAACCAATATGCACCTAGATATCAGAAAATAATGAAAAACCCTTTAATAAAGATTTGAGAAGAAAAAGAAAAGTACAGATTTAAACCCTTAAATACACAAAACTGGACGCACAAATAAATACAAATCCCCTTTCTCAACTTAAAACCCTATATATATATATATATAAAAGAAAAATTAGGGAATAACATGAATAAATACAATCCAGACGAACAAAAAAAAATGAAACTATACCGTTAACATAAAATATGAATGCTTTTCAATTGGCAAAAAATGAGAGATAGAGACACCGTCATCGTTGAGAGAGATGGAGTACCTATGGAAATTCATTGTTAATAGATATAAAACATAGATAAATGGCCGTCTCTTGTATCGATGATACGAACTGAAAATAGAAAACTTATAAACATTATGTAAATAGCCATACGTTAGAAGTAACAAAATTACAAGTACCATTTTGAGAGAGAGACATGGCTGGTAGGTCGTTAGTGGTGTTTTCAGATATGTTAGTTCGTTGAGTTTGATTATGCCTGGAGAATAAAAAATATTTCATTAACAACGGACAAAACAAAAAAAATCGTTTACATATATATATAGGCGTAGAAAACAACAAATATTAATACCATTAGAAGATATTTCCAGTTGTGCCGAGTATTGTTGGATTTCAAAAGTTTTGGAGATGGAGAAGTGAAAAGCTTAT